>OZ020258.1:6282613-7482613 GCA_963971285.1 Astropecten irregularis | reverse complement strand
TGAATACTGTACGGGCGTTCTACCAACTGAGCTATCCAGCCCTACGTTGGTGTTGTCCCTAATAGTCAATTATCTTTTGTTCGTGTGGCAGTCATAAGCCATGAAACCACGCACATACTGCTTTATCCAAGGGATCATTTTATCGATACTCCCAGCTTTGAAATCTCATCCAAATTGAATCGGAATGACTTTGTCGCAGGTAATTGCGGCAACCAGATGGACGGACAGAATCTCCACGCCCGGGTGACCTCGGTGGACTCGGACGACGAGGAGCAGCAGCTCATTCCAGCCTCGGACGACACCCAGCAGAGCCTGTCCATGACCCCCCCGATCCAGCCACTGACCAGCGACAAGACGTACTACTATCTGCCGCTGGAGAACTGCAAGCCGTGCATCTATCTCAAGTTCACCACGGAGGAGCACCGTCGGAGGCTGTACAACCAGAACATCCTCCTCAAGATTGCCGACAAACTCGTAAGTTATCTTCTTCTTGGCTGCTGGTTTTGGGGTTTGAATTCCCCCCAAATGGCGGAGCTTATCTAGATTAAAGCCATTTTAATACAAGTAAATATGACTTAGTAATAAAATGCTCCAAACAGCTCATCAGCCAAAATAATGACCTGAAATTTATGAATTGCTTTGGGATAGCCCGACGCATTTCGATCTTTCGAAGGCTTTTGTTTAGCCTTCTTTTAGCCTTCGATAAAGATCATGCTAGGATTGAAACACGTCAGCTTCTCCTATTAACCTAAAGAGATTTTAATATCAGACCACCCAAAGTGCCTTTGTATTGTCGATAGTTAATTTGTTTAGCAACTTGTCGTGTTGTGTTGCCTCTGCTTCATATACGTAGATATTTCAGTATTTCTGTACGTTCATATTTCTTTAACATTTCAAAGCTATCCCACACGAATGCAGACCTTGTCCTTGGAAAAAACCTCTTCTTGACTTCCAGACTAAACCCAGGCCTGAAATTTTCACAGATGACTGTTACTGTATCTGTCTTGATAGTTTTGCCACCCATGTATCTGTATTTCTTTGATAAAAACCAACGTATGATAATTATTACCTTTAAACATTGATAGATCTCGGTTTCGTTTTTTCGGGGACACGTCTCTCATTTCTAGTTTTTTGTTTCCTTCCAGGATGAGGGTCTGTCGGATGTCTTAGAGAAGATAGCCAAGGAGAGAGGCAACCCTGCGAAGATGCTGAAAAACTTGCTGCGGGATTTCTCCTATTCATTAGGGTAAGCAGCTAAAGACATCCAAGTCATTCAGCAGATTAGAGATGGGTTCTAGGTCTTCAAATACATCTATCATAGCATTTGAGGATTAGATCTAACTTAAACATTTGCTATGATAGCAGCATTGCTGTGTGTATCATTGAAACGATCCTTGGGATATGGCAGTGTGTGCGTGGTTTCATGGCTTCTGACTGCCAAACGAACAAAGATGATTGACTTTTGGGGTCACCACCTACGTAGGGCTGTGTGGCTCAGTTGGTAGAGCGCCTGTACGGTATTCAGGAGGTCGCCGGTTCAAATCCCACTCCAGTCAATTTTTCTTTGTTCACTTTTCAATTACTTTTAATTCAGTCAGTTTCACCTGTGGTTATTTGAAGATTTTGTCATTTTCTAGTAATTAACTGTTGCAGACTGCTCATCAGCCAAAATGACCTGAAATAATATCAAATTCTTGGAGTTGGGAGGGCCCGACGCATTTTGATCCTAGCAGGATCTTTATCGAAAGCTAAATGACAAGAGGACAAGAACATCCAAGTAAAGTTACACATAAATTGAATAGAGGATCGGGACAAAATGGGGTGTAGGGAGGGTGAGGGTGGGTAAGATCAAAGGTGGACACCAACACAGACGTGGAGAAGAATGGGGCTGGGGAGCTGAGATTTACATTGAAGGTAATAAGAGGATTAAAGAAGATGAAGAAGTTGGTAATGTCCAAAAAAGCAGCAGGGTTGAGTGTACATGTACCTGTAGATGAATGAAAAGGAAACAAAACAATTTAGATTTAGTAGGGCCTAATGCCTTTCAATCCTAGCAGGATCTTTATCAAAGGCTATAAATGGGATAAAGATCCTGCTAGGATTGAAATGCATCAGGTCCTCCCAATTTTAAGCATTTTATATCAATTTCAGGTCATTTTGGCTGATGAGCAGTTTGCAGCAGTTTATTAATTTATCCGTTTAATTCGTCATTTCCTTCCTGGATGTTGAGGCCATGTCCTTGAATGATCCGTAGAATTTTCATTCGTACTTTTATCCCTGCTGACCCGGACCAAGTCCCTGCAGTGGCCAAGTGATTGAATGTCCTTGCATTTTCTTTCAGGAATTATGCCAAGGTGACCAAGGGTGCGGGGACGGCCGGCAAGACCAAACTGGACAAGGAGAGGCACAAATGGGTCCTGCGGGAAATGGTAGGAATACACATCCACCTTGTTATATAACATGCCACGTTCAGTCATACAAAACCACACAGGGATGTATTAGATTTCCGGAAAGTTCCGGAAGTTCCGGATTACTAAAAAATTTTCGGTTTGACAAAACGTTGTTTTTCACAGCGCCACTGATAATTCGCTGCACCCGCACGCTGCGCTTCTTCAGTTTGAGATTAATGAAAAATAAGAATATCGTCTGGCTCATTGTTTTGTTGACACGTGTTTCAAGGAGGCTAAATGGTGCAGAAAACAGACCATACCGATAGCGCCCTCTGTTGACTATTAAACTGAATAGTCTGGTTCCATATGATTTTTGTCGCATTAATGAATACATTGGGATGTGGGTACTAAGCCACTCTCAGACTGGCAGGAATACACGTTGTACAGATCGGCATACATCGATCGAAATATGTCAAAATGACTTTGAATGTTGGAAATAAAAAGAAGGAAGGATATTCTTTTACTAGCCAACATGTCACAGAGTTTATGAATGACACATGATTGGTATTAAAGGTACAATACATGATTGGTGAAGGTCACAGGACAGCACTCATATCCTTGTCTGATAAAACATGTACATGAAATAATACATTTTGAGCTCAATCAAACATCTGAGCCACAAGAAAATTGCGAAAACTTGACTCAATTTTTCTTTCAAAACATATAGAATGGTTTTGATCTTACCCCGAGATCACAACTGTTTTCAGTCTTTGGTTTACTAATTTCTGGATAAATACGCCATTTCTTGTCTTTTTTTTTAGAATAGAGGAAAACAAATAATTATTGTTCTTAATGATTTTTCATCGGGGAGAAAAAATTATGCAAATTGTTCTTGCCTTTCACCTTTCACATGGTGACAAACGTCGGTGAAGTTTAAGCCTAATTTAATAAAGAAAACAAACCATTAACATCTGAGGGAAACCTTGATTTGAGAAGAAAAAACTTGGAGTCTGTTTTTCACCATTTTCTTGTGACTCGGTGAGCTGATCTTGCTCATCAGACCGCCAGTCCACCATGTATGTGATATTTTGTGCACATGGCGGATTGGATTGTGTCAGTGCTGAGACCTTCGTCCAATCATGTGCTCTTCATGTTAAAAGTCATTCTTTCACGGCAGAGATAGATCATCAAAGCTGAAAGCAAAAAAACAACAAAAAAGCTCAAGTTCAATAGCACTCCGCACTTGCGATAAAAATAGCACACAGGATCTCAGACAAACATTGCAACCACGACAAACGTGTGGTTGGTGTGCTTGTGTGCATGCATGAGAAGTTTGTCTGACATCCGGGGATTTTGTACATGCGTGCGCTGGCCAAATCACTCTTTTGACGTCATTAGTATGGAGCGCTATTCCAGAACTAGTGGGCATCTGTTGTGGCTCTGAGAACAGAGCACAGAACGAAGGTTGGCAGGTAGGTAGGTACTACTCAGCGTACTATAGCAGCACTGCTTTGATAACCATTCCCCTAAAACTTGAACCCCGAAGCACTCACTTAGCATGCACGTCCAGGAGTTGTTGGCTACGATGAGTATGGCATCAGAGGACCCTGGCGTCCAGACGAAGACGGGGCCAGACCCGGCCCCACGGAGGGGCAAGGCTGGTCAACAAGAGGTATACTGCCTTAATACCGGGCATATTGGGCTGTCTGTGTGTTACATACGCAGTGGTGATTGGAAGGGTTCTTTATTCATCATTTTTTATTCATCATTTTTTTTATCGTATTCTGCCTGGAAAAATCAAGAAGAAAACTTTTGAATTGAGTCATTCTAATGTTTGATATTATCAATTTTATAGCACTTTTTTTATATCCAAGAGACACATTATTCAAGGGGGAAATTGGAAAATGCTTTCAGCCAATGCCCCACCAAAAAAAAAAATCAAAGTAAAGAAACATTTTGGAAAACCAAAGTGAGTTTCTCAGAAAAAACAATTCGGAAAACCAAAGTGAGTTTTTCAGAAAATTTCACCATTTCTCTTAATCTTTTTCCAGGCAAAAAATATCTCGAAAGCATTTAGCTTATCCCCAAATATTGCATTCTTTTTAAACATCAATTTAATTATGTTTCCATAAATTTGCCTTTTGATATTCACTTATTGTGAAGTTATTGGAACATTTTTGGAAAAAAAAATACAAATAGGCGTCTGAATCTTTTTATTTTGTCAATACAACAAAACAATGTCAATCGGATGGATTTGTTTCCAACAAAATGAAGATTGCAATATATAGCTGGGATTGGTTGAATGCTAAAAACAAAGCTATCTGAAACGAAACAGTCAACCCTGTTGTAAAATTCACTTGTAGCTTCAAAATAATTTGTCAAATTAGTAGACAGAGGAACAAGATTCAGATTAAAGATTCAGGTCATAAAAGTATAAACTCTTACATTGTTGCAGTTAAAAAAAAAGTTGTGTCAAAAACTTCAATCCAGAGAATTGAGGCTTTTGTTTGAATTTTAACTCAGAATTTCAGCTATTTTGTACAACTGGGGCCAATTTCACTAACGCTTTGCGATCATCGCTAAAGCCCAAATCCATCGCTAAACTGAGAATTTCTACGCAAAGTAGTGTTCGATTTACAGTTTAACGATGAATTTGGGCTTGGGATTTTGGCCCCTGCTCTTTTCAAGGGTATAGGAACTTTTAAAATTTAGTATTTTCAGATTTGTGTGTGAGTGTGGCCACTCATATCCCTGCCAATTTTCCTTGCTTATTGCAGTAGTGAACAGTTCAAACAATACAGGAAACAATCCCATGAAGTACTTCCCTTACATCCGTTCCACAGTTGCCAATCTTATTAATCCTGATGTAATATTGATCCCGAATGGGTTATACAAATTACAAGCTCAAAAGGCACAATACTGTATTAAGGCCTGTTTACAGAGGAGAGCGGTAATCTGTAAACGAAAGCGGTATGCCGCACGGTATTTTCCATTTACACAAGGGCGAAATCCCCCTCGACAATTATCATCATGATTATGTTAATATATCATAATCATTATATGGATCGGTTTGCGGAAACACCATGTAATAATCATTCGTACTTTCGCACTTCTATATCGTTCGCACCTCTCGCAATTAGGTCTCAACGTTTCGACTAGTCTGCTCTAGTCCTCATCAGGAGAGGTGTTTCCCACGAAACAATGGTGCCCTACTTGATTCCCAGATATCTTTTTGCCGGCGTCTTTGTATACTTCCAATGATTTGTTGTACAACTCAAAAGGTACTTCTCCACCTGGAGTATCAAGCTCTCAGTACTATTGCTCAGTACTACGCCATGTTTGCAAAGCAAGTAGCAAGTATGTGACGTCATACCAAACAAGGCCGCTGATTGGCCAGAAGGCGCAGTCTCAGAGCGGTATCTTGAAAAAAGCACTCAGCTTTCTATAACCGGAGCGGTTTGTTGCAGAAGCTTCACGGATTGCCCGCCCCAATGTAAACAATCCCGTAGAAAAAGCATTCATTCTATATTTTTTACCGCACGGAATAACGTTACCGCTCTCCTGTGTAAATGGGCCTTTAGGCGGTAGAAGAATTTGGCAAGGATTTTATGCAGGGTTGACTGTACAGCAAGGGGACTCGACTGGTGCCATCATGAATTTATTACAAGAAGCTCTGATGATGATGGGAAACAGAAGGAAAAATTCATCCAAATTTACAAATTAAAAAAAAAAAAAAAATGGTCAAAAACTTTAACAAACCAAATTTGAGGATGTATTCTTCGAGGCCTGTCTAGAAGAATGATGAAGTTGTCCAAGTTGAATCAAGTACCATTGGAGAAGAAGTATTAACCATTGTTCTTCATCCAAAAATACAAGTTTCAAAGAAGGCTACCATATTTGGCGATGAATATTTCACGTTTGGCGGCTTTTTCTCCAATCCGAGCTTCTTTAAATTTGAATACGAGCAATTTCCAATAGTGCGCCTTTTAAGAGATTGCAATGTGTTGGCCAATCACAATGCAAACTCTTTTATTGGGAATTGTCCGTATTCCATTGGCTTTGTTTTATTTTTTGGAGGTTTTGATGTTTTTCTCTCCATGAGAAAGGTTTGGGCTTTGGAGCAAATAATGGGCATTTTAATGGAAGCCTATACTTTTGTCATTTTCCAGCCCTGCGGTCCTCCTTTTCCAATCATATTTTTTGTCTCCAATGTATTTTTTTTAAAGCAGGTTATGTGTGTTGAGACCATAGAGCTATATTAAAAATTACTAGAGCGCTAGCTCCGCGTTCTCCATGCGTAGACGTTTTGAAGCCGTCCTGGGCGCAGTCATTTTGAATTTGAGTGCTTGTCTGTGGAACAAGAAAACTTTGACTGGAATGACTTTTGGAGAATATACTCTAAATGCAATGCGCAAGTACACCATACGTATGTCTTGAAGGTGCGTCGGATTTATGATAACGCACCTGTATAGAACACAAACGCAGATATGCAAATAGAAGTACAAAAGACGCACACAATTTGTGCTTTTCATAGGTTTGTGCACAAACATGGATGCGACCAGCAGGCATCGCTCTGTACATGGAGCTAGCGCTCTAGTAATTTTAATATAGCTCTATTGGATGAGACACATCTGACCGGGCCTTATTGGAGGCTGCCATAGCTGGGGGCCATCATACAGTTGCAACCAATGGTTGGTGTGGGATGGCCCCCAGACATAATGGCTGCTAGCAGGGTACCAGTTGGAATTGTCCACATACCTGTAATTTGTGTGTGATGTGCTCTTGAAAATTATTGGTGTGCTGAACTGCTTGCTGTGTGTTTATAGAGGTTATTCACGTAACGTCATTGATTTTCTAAAAAACTTGTATTTTTTTTGCAGCTGTTGCTAATACCTGCTGAAAAGCTTCTTAACATTACAAAATATCCCACATAACCATGCTTGGTACCATTTGTTTGGCTTTAATTGTTTTGTCCAAAATCTGTTTAATTACACCTTTTCTGCCGTCCAAATATTTATTGGAAAAGTGAACAAAGGAAAATTGAGTGGAGCGGGATTCGAACCGGCGACCTCCTGAATACCGTACATACCTGCACAGTATTCAGGAGGTAGCCGGTCCGAATCCTGCTTCGTACGGTATTCAGAAGCTCGTCGGTTCGAATCCCGCTCCAGTCAATTTTTCTTTGTTCACTTTTCAAAGACTTTAAATTCAGTCAGTTTCCCGTGTGGTTATTTGATGATTATGTTCAAATATTCAAACGAAACGAATTTGCTTCGTCGGTGAAATGAAAAAAACATCTCAGGAGTGTACCGCGCCTTTGCATAGTGAAATAATAACCTGGCTTAAAAAATAGTGTACTTCAACAAGATTTATTGTATGTTGACCCTCAAATATTTGATTATTTCTGGCGTACTACTAAGAATTATGATTTATACATGCAATGACATCATAGCGTACGGCAAGGGGACGACGAAGGCGAATCAACTTTCGCACCAGAAAAATGAGTAAAGCTGGGCTTAGACTTCTCGAGGTAAAAATGATGCGAAATTGGGAAAGGGTATTTTTTTTCCAATTCTGTACCGTCACGAGGAGGTACATGTAAATGTGGTAGCATATTGTACAAAGCACTCGTAATCACTATAGATGTTTGCAATCACATTTCTGACTGTCTTTCACCAAATGTGGGACTTTTCTTCGAACATGTGGGTGTAACTTTGAGAGGAAAATGTAGCTTTTTTTTTTTAAAGATTTCTGTTTTTTGGTTAAGGACTGTGTACGATATACTCTTCAAGGTTTTGACCTAATGTATGCACTGTAGTTACATGTAAACACGATGCAGAATGTGTGTAGACTGTCGTGTATGTACTTGCACATAGTACTCAGTTTTCTTGTACAGAGCTATGTTAAAGGTTTATCATACTTTGGTTTGTGTCAAAGAAATACAGATTCATGGGCACAAATATAAGACAGATACAGTAACAGTCATCTGTGAACATTTCAGTCCCATACGGTGCGCACTTTTTGAGAAAACATTGAAAAAAGGCCACAATATTTTAAAATCTTATCGTATCCAAAGATGAAAATTGTTTTTGGTCAATTGTCAATTCGTCTTTTCTGGATAAATACAACATTTCAGACAGAACAATTTTAACGGTATGTTTCTACCATCACCATCTTTATACCCTGTAAGGTATAGGTAAATCTGTGAAGATTTCTGTTTCTGTATGCTACCAAAGTATGATACTACCTTTAAGGCTGTGTTGGAAGCGGATATTGTATGTGACTTGCTGTGAGAACACTGTGTAGTTATCTCTTGTATAAGGACTGGATAGCCCATCAGCCATTTAAATGATTGTGTCAATCGATCTTTGTATAAATAGTAGGGGCCAATTTAATGGAGCTAATAAGCACAAGAAAATGCTTATCACAAAATGTCTTGCGTAATAAAACAAACCACCATGAAAAATTCCATTTGATATTCATGGTCAGCAAACAACAGCCAAGGAACAATCACAAGTGATACACAACACATGGACATTTGGTTGTTGATCCTGTTTATATTGGGACAGAAATTTCATGGTTAGCAAAATTTGTGCTAAGCAGGGCCGTGAAATTGGCCCTTTAGAGGTGTCTCATTGGCTAGTGATATTGTATCAAAATGAAGCCGCCTTGTGCCGTCTTATGAAACAATATTCAGAAACGTAAACTGTAACAAATTTAGAGCACTCGTCATGAAGTTGTTATTAGAAGAAAAACCAGGACTTCAGAAGTTCTTAGTTTTTTGGACATAAGTTATGGCAGCACACTTCTCAAATCAACAGTACAGCCACTGAAACATGTTAAGTCGGGTCAATTTTGTGCTGAACAAGTCTTGGAGCTTTAAACATGTATCATTATTATTAATATCGTTGAGGCACAAGATTGCAGATTGGAATGGCTATCCAGTCTTTATACAGAGAAAGATGGTATATTTTCCTGCAAATATCTCACGGTCATTATCCGTATTAATTGTCGTTGATTGTATTTTTTCCAGCACTTTGTTGTGTGTCATTGTGGCAAAGAGATTTTTCGCCACAGTGTGTGTCTTGATTTTCACTTTGAAACAGTTTTTTTTACTGCCTTCCCGACACATGTGCATGAATTCCGATTGTAACTTTATCTTTTTGTCCTACATCTGCTTTCCCTCTTGGAATTTTTGTTTACTGCAAAAGACTTTGGAAACGGTGATGGAAGAAGAGGAAACAGGTTCATTGGCAGAGTTAAACGCTGAGGCATGTTGTTATGTATACGTTAGGCACATGTTCGTCACATGGTCGTCACATGCTTGTCAGATGTTTGTCACCTGTTCATCACTTGGTCTACACATGTTTGTCAGATGTTTGTTACATGTTTGTCAGATGGTTTCCATGTGATTATCACATGGTCATCCCATGATTATTTGATGTAGGAGAAGTGAATATGGTGCTTTTTGTGCAGCATTGAATTTCGATGCTTTTTAATATTGTAATCTGCTTGCTTTGGGTTCATATTGTGTATTTTTTTAATGGTTCAAGAGGGAACAAAATGGCTTGTTCTTTGTTCTAACTCTACGGGTATAAACGGTTATTAAAATAAGGCTGCAGTTTAACACTTTGCTTGTTTCATTTTTGGTTGCAGGTAAGTCGGTTTGAATAAAATGGATATTTCATAATCAACAGAATTAGAAACACATTCCCATATTTGAGAGTTTTATTTCCAAAATGTTGCAGAAGAGAGTACTGAAAAACTTTGTCTACCAATCAAGAAAAATGTAAAAAATGTGGAATCTCAATGTTCATACCTTGCACCCTTCGTGTTTTTGCAAGCCTTGGGGCGTTTATGAAACGGAGGCTCAGGCTCCGTCTTAGACTCCGGCTCCATTTCGTGAATCCATTCTGAAATAACTGGTATCAAAATAGAGGCTTTTGGCTGCGGTTTTGAAGTAGATATTCTGGTTTGAAAAGGAAATCAGAGTTTTAGCTTCAGTGACAAAACCACAACCTATATTTTCAGCATATGGATGTCAGAGCTGGAGCCTAAGCCCTCCATTTTGTAAACGCCCCTAGAAAAGATCACCAGCAAAGTTTAATCCAACCCCCACCTATCTATTTCTGTGCTCACATGAGCATGGGTACCAGACTATTTTTCCCTCTAATATGGTCTTGCGTCGTCGGTCTTCTTTTACACAGGAAGAGATTGCTAAGCAGGCCAAGCGTCTGAACGTCACTCCACGGAAGGAGCTCACCCCAAAAGCCTTGAAGGAGAAGGTCAAAGCCGCAAAGTTGTTCCTCCACAGAATCCGCTTCCTTGCTGATGAGGTGAGAATTTCCCCCCTTGGTCGCACAAAGAGATGTGTATGAAACTCATCATCTTCTTCTCGAGACACTACGTTTAATAGTTACTGAGTTACTAGATGTTGCATGGTCTGCTCCGCACATGCAGCTGCAGCCGATTTCACGAAACTTTACGCAGCTGCGTAAGTCCTCTTACGCCACAAATTTTGTGGCTGCGTAAGTGGACTTACGCACCTGCGTTAAGTTTCGTGAAATCGGCTGCAGGTGTCTTCAGTGACGCTGTACCCACGTTTTGCAAGGTTGATTTTATAGCAGTTCTAAGTCAGTTGAGGCATGAGCAGAAAGGCCATGCTTCACTGGCACCTGGGGGTAGCTAGGCTTCCTCAGGGCTTGTGGTTGGGACAATATGAGGTGTGTTGTTAAAGGTTACAAAACAGCACTCATACTTTGTCTGATCAAACATGTACATAAAGTAATAAACCTGTGAAAACTTGAGCTCAATCGGACATCTGAGTCACGAGAAAATAGCGAAAACCCGACTCGATTTTTCTTATCATACATGAAGAATGGTTTTGATCTTACCCAGAGATCAAACTGTTTTCGGTCTTTGTTTTAATATTTTCTGGATAAATACAGCATTTCGGGTGGAAAAACGGTATGTTTCTACCAGTACCATCTTCATACCTTGAGTGGAAGGGGATAACGAAAACAACTCAAGTGGGGGTGTATACATCCTTTATGTTTGTTCCAAAAATTGTTCGGATGAATAATCTTTGGAAAAGACCTTAATTTTGATATCCTTGAAAAACCCAGCATTTCATGAACGAAGATTTCCCATGGTGACTGTTTGCACTGTTTACGAACTGTTGAGTCCATTTTCTGTCTCAAACTCAATACTTTTTTTGGAGGCCTTGCAAATTCTATACGCTGTCTTCGTCAGGACTATTGTTCAAGGCCTCTACGGAATACATGAAATTGTATCTATCCTGTACAAGTGATTTTGTACGACATAACTTTTGTACGTTTGTGTTGTGTGTTTTTTTCTGTAGCCCCAACACGGTCCAGCCGACGTCATTATCTGGATGATAAGTAATGGCAAGCGCATTGCCTACACTCGCATGCCTGCCCGTAAGCTCCTGTTCTCTGCCTTGGAGGAGGAACGAGGGGAGCTGTGCGGTGAGATGCAGACGCTGTTCCTCAAGGTACGGATGGAGTGATGACCCAACAGGTTGTCCGACAGAATCGGGGGCCAATTTCACGGCGCCGCTTAGCACAACAATTTGCTAAGCGTGACATTTCAGACATAATAAAAACAGGGTTAACAACCAAATATCCATGCGTTGTGTATCACTTTTGATTGTTCTTTGGCTGTTGTTGACTGACCATGAAATTCAAATGAAATTTTTAACTGTGGTTTGTTTTATTGGGCAAGACATTTTTGTGCTAAGCAAATTTTGTTGCCCCAGTTGGTTGGGGCATGGTTAACCAGGGGCCAATTTCATAAAACTGTTAAGCACAAAAATTTGCTTAGCACAAAAATGTCTCGCCCCGTAAAACGAACCACCATTGAAAATTCCATTTGATATTCATGGTCAGCGAACAACAGCCACAGAACAATCACAAGTGATACACAACATGTGGACATTTTGTTGTTAACCCTGTTTTTATTAAGACAGAAATGTCATGCTTAGCAAATTTTTGTGCTTAACAGTTTTATGAAATTGGCCCCAGTATAGACCATTGTTGTAGTCGAGTACCAAAATTTGAGTACCGAATTTTCCGAGTACACACAGTGTCGAGTACAGGCCGAGTACTTTTTAATCGAGTCCTGGGCCAAAGAAACGAGTTTGAGTTTTACAGAGTCCGAGTACGGGCCTAGTTCTTAGTGATACTCGAGTTGTACTCGAGTTCGAGTACGAGTAATCCAGCATTGGTATGGACCCAATCAATCACTCCAACTTTGATATTAAAACTATTGGTGAATGGTTGCAGGATCTCTCTCAAAGGCCATTTAGAAAGATCCTGCTAGGATTCAGTGAAACATCAGGCCCACCTATAAACTCCAAGCATTTTATGTATTTCATGTCATTATTTCAATTGATGAGCAGTTTACAGCAGTTTATAACTAAATTTGATTAAGTTTCGTAATTCTTATTTTTCTGATCTGACTACCAGCTGCCTGGCAAGAAAGGGGTTCAGGGCATTAGCGGCTGGACGGTGCAAGCCAAGCTGGACGTCTACATGTGGTTCGGCCTGGTCAAGCACAAGAAGGAAATGCTGAAGGGACTTCCGGCCGGCTACACGGCCAGCAAAGAGCTCAGGCAGGCCATCAAGATGGCCGGAGTGCCCCCACCATTCATCTCTTACTCAGGTAGGTAGACAAGTCAATAAAGGTAGTATCATACTTTGGTAAGAAACCAAAAACAGAAATGTTCACAGATTTACCTATAACTTACAGGGTATGAAGATGGTTGTGGTAGAAATATACAGTTAAAAATTTTCGGCCTGAAATTGTGTATTTATCCAGAAATCTTTTTGCTCTTTTAAAAGATCCAAAATAAAAGAGAAAATGCTTAAGAAATACTGTGGCCGTTTTTCACGATTTTCTCAAAAAGTGGGCACCGTGTGGGACTGAAATTTTCACAGATGACTGTGACTGTATCTGTCTTGATATTTTTGCCCGTGAATCTGTACTTCTTTGACAAAAACCAAAGTATGATACTACCTTTAAGCACAAAATTTGCTTAAGCATGAAAAGTCTTCCCTGATCAAACAGGATTGGGATTTCATCTCTAGGTCATGAATATTTATGAGGTATATTATTTATGTGTATTATTTCCTGTGTGTTTTCTAATACTTGTAGACAAGACCCATTTCATGTTGAGATGTCACATCTACCAAGCACGCAGCCTGATAGGCTCCGACTCATCGGGTCTGTCCGATCCGTTTGCTAGGGTCATCTTTGGCAGTGAAAGCAGATCAACTAGGGTAAGTTTATTATATCTCTTCATTTATCATTTATAATACTAATTGGAGCCTTATATTTTTTAAGACACCGGTTTGTATGGCGTTCGCAATATCTGTGCAAGCGGATTTGGGTCTTTAAGTCCCTGGTCTTGCCTGTCTACGGTTGTGAGACTTGGACCTTGACTGGGGGCCTGGGGAGGTGACTCAATGTCTTTGGTACTGGGTCTCTGAGGAGGATCCTTGGGTGCCGCTGGTCGGACCGTGTGTCTAACGAGAGGTTACTCAGGGAGAGTCAGATGAGACTTATTGCCTGCATGACACGTGAGCATCAGATGCGACTGTACAGTCATGTGGCTAGATTCCCTGCGAGTGATCCTCACCAGGCGAATTCTCTCTATTAGAGAACCTACTGGTAGGACTCGCCCGGTAAGGGCATCCACATGACACGTGGTTGCGTCAAAGGTAGATGCAAAAATATCAAGAATGATACAATAACAGTTGTCCGTAAACATTTCAGTCCCATACGGTGCCTTCTTTAAAAGATCAAAAATAATTTTGGTCACTGGTTTTTCTGGATGAATACAGCATTTCAGGCAGAGCAATTTTAATAGCATGTTTCTACCATCACCATCTTCATACCCTGTAAGTTATAGGTAAATCTGTAAAGATTTCTGTTTCAGTATGCTACCAAAGTATGATAGTACCTTTAATCAGTTGGTAGGTTATTGAATATTCATGTATTTAATCAATTGGGGAAAGCTATTGAATATTCATGTCTTCATTGCAGGTCATTGAGGAAACTCTAAGCCCTACATGGAATGAAGTGCTCATCTTTGACCAGGTCACCATCTACGGAAAGCGCAAGGATCTCAAAGACCATCCCCCATTCATCTGTGTGGAGATCTTTGACATTGACATCGGGGTAAGATACATCTTCAATCCTATTTTCCATTCCACTTTTTTTCTTTTCAGTACCGGCAGTTTCCCATGTTCATTTATGCTCACAATTGCGTGCGCTGTTGACTTGAAGACCGGTTCTTCCAAAGTCTCCCATTATGCAATGTTCAAACAAGTTTTGGTCAAATAGTATGACGTTTTAGGATTTCCAAATCGGGACCGGGTTCAAGTCCGGCTTGGTCCACAAGTGGATTGGGTTTTCAGTTCCTACCTGATTCTGTGGGTTTCTACCCAGAATATAACTCTGGGGTTTTCCTCCCACCTCTAAAACTGAATCTTCTTCTCATCATCTTTCCATAAAAAGGTTTCATCAGGCTTTTGAGCTACAGTGCCTAGGGTGCTTTTGAGAAATCCTTGGTTTCATTACCAGAAATAAATAATAATAATAGTACTAATAAAGTAACGGAAATGCAACAAAATCTTGCAGAAAAGTCCCCAAATTGGACCAAAAGTCCTGAAATATACATCTTCTTTTCACATCGATACCATTACTTATTTCTGTATTCTTTGAAGTACATAATAGACTAATACTGCAGTCTTTTTCTTCTCATTACGTCGCTGGATTATTGTACAATTTTAATAGCCAAATCCAGTGAAGAAGGTGAGAGTGGTGTATTCTAAACTAGTTGAAACTGGTTCAAGCCAGTTTAATCCTGCTTTGATTGGATTCACAGCTTGGTCTCTTTGCAAATGCCATCGGGACGATCAGGATTGATTTTTTGCTTGATTCCTTATTTTGTGGCCTTTCATCTTGAAAATGGGAAAGCTATATCTGAAACCAGCTACAGTACATCACTCTGGTTATTAAAAACTAGTTCAAACTGGTTCAAACTAGTTCAAAGTGGGTCAAAACTAGGTCTAAACTGGATCTAAACTAGTTTAGACTGGTTCAAACTAGTTACATTGGTTGAAACTAGTTAAGACTAGTTCAAATTAGTGAGACTGGTTCAAACTAGTTAAGACTGGTTGAAACAAGTTTAATAGACTGGTTGAAACTAGTTACATTGGTTCAAACTAGTTAAGACTGGTTATTCCTGTACAAAAATTGGTTTGTGTGATTTGTGTCCACAAAGTAGAAAAATAAAACAAAAATCACTTTGCGGAATCTGTGATCTTATATCTTGAAATTGACTTGTTTTGTCTTTCGCTTAGTTTTTTACATTAAAAGTAAACAAGATATTGGAGCTGCTTTGTCTTATTTTTACAAATTTCACATTTTTGGGGATGGAAGGTCACAAATGTGGTGTTGGTTTATCCAAAAAAAATGTTGCTCTTTTGAACAAATGTTGGGCTGCATTTGGCAAATCTTAATTGTTGGAGGCATCTTTTAGGGGTTTGAGAATACGCCTTATTTATGGCACTCATTTGATCACTTTCCTTGTATACCCATTGGAAAAGAGAACACCAAATCTGAAAAGAAAACGGGTACCAGACTACTTTGAATCCAAGCCTCGGTTTGATTGCACTGCTTCGAAGTTGTTGTATAGATGCACTTTGGTCTATGTACACTCCACTCAATCTTGAGGCATTCTTATATCCAGGTTGGGGCATGATTTGTGACGGTTTTATTGCATCGTGCTGTGTGCAGGGCCATTCTGAGACAACCGTTGCATTTGTTTTCAAATTAAGCATGAGCTACAGTGATTATCACAAGTTATGATGGATAATGGTCCAATAACAGTTAATTTGTAACAGGTTAGCAGGGTGAGACTCCATCACATTTCTTGCACCAACTTAAAAACGCTGTGTCCCAACTCCAACACCTGCTCAAAATTTGGTTTCTCTCTTGCCTGATTTTAAAATATCACACATCCAAGTTTTACGTTCACTGCCTGGACATTTCATTATTTGGCAACTTTTCTTCAGTCAACCAAGTCTTGACATGCTCGGCGGTGTTCCTCGACCACATCTGCATGAGTAGTAGCAGGAGGTCGCAGGTTCGAATCCCACCCATGCCAGCTCATGATTTGCCATTGTTTTCTGATGGGCACTCAGCACACAGGCACTGAGTTGACAGTGCTGGTATATGTTGGTGAAGGGCAGATTCTTGCTTGTTTGCAATGGTGTATCTTTGGTGCATCCTGTTCTTTTGTACACAGCGCCCCCTATAGTTGCCTTGCCACGGATGCATGCGCAAAAAACCACCTGTACATAGAAAGTCGTTGGGGTTTTTTTTATTCACAAAGGAGAAATTTACATTCTGGTTGGGGGAGTAGTAACGCCTACAATTTTTAATTTTAAAAGCTAAATATGCATATATGTCAACACAGAAGAAGCTTTTTTATTTGTACAAGAATAATTGTTGCCACATAATGAAAGTATTTCACAAACAGCTGTCATTTTAATATGGAGATGTTCTCTTGAAAGCAAAATATTCTTGACAACCAGAGACATTGTGCAGTTGACATAAACGCTCTTTGACTTTTGAAAATTGGTAGAAAGTGCTTTTTTTCCTTTCACTTATTAAACCCCATGGTTTCTTGCTTTGCTTGTTTATCATTTTAACGCTAAATATCTTTGGAGTACAGATTCAGGTACGTACTTATACTCTGTCAGGTTTTGAAACTCGTTTGCTGTTGATTTTTTATCTCCCTTTTAATAGGCTTTAATCCATCCTCTTATAGTTTGATTGGATATAAGCCCTAACCAAATCAAATCCATCTTTTGTTGTTGATGTTATCACTCGTCAAAACGGGTGTTTCTCGATAGTGCGCCCGGAAGAGTGCGCAATACATTGGCCAATCACAATGCATGGAGTCCGTCGACCCAATGCGCATCTGGAAAGGGTCGACAGATTCTGCGCGATTTGATTGGCCAACACCAAACTCGTGAGGGCGCCTTGTTTGGAATCGTTTGTATTCTCACATGGTGTTAAAGGGCCTTTTCAAAATGGAGGCTCAGGCTCAGGCTCAGGCTCAGGCTCCGTCATCCATATGCTGAAAATAAAGGTTGTGATTTTTCATTGAAACTGAATGCTCTGTTTTCCTTTTCTACTTCCGAACCCGCAGCCAAAAGTCTCTATTTTGATTACCCATTATTTCAGAATGGATTCATGAAATGGTGCCTGAGCCTGAGCCTCCATTTAGAAAAGGCCCTATATTTCTGTAGCCTCCACGCCTGTCCCTACGAATCCAGCTATGCTATAAGATGGATTCTGGCTCTTTTCGAGCAGATAACGGTCGGTTATGGCGATTACAAATGCATGCAAAATGTAGAGTGTTTTGATCTTTGCTGTTGTGGATTTAACTACTTGACAGATGAAGTTGTAAGTTCTGAGTTTTAACTTCTTCATCACAGTTGGTGTACAGTGCAATGTCGCAGCAGTCGTGCCCAAGTGAAACTTTGCAGTGTATTGTTTTATTATATCAAGATATTCCATTTTAATTCTCATCCTTTTTTTCAGAGTTTTTGTATCAATTTGGATTATGTTTGTATTTCGTGTTTTTTTGTTTCCGTATTTTTTATATTTGGATGATTTTTGTTTTGGTTGTCAGGGAGGAGCAGAGTTCATCGGACGGTCCCTCGTGCTTCCGTTTGTCAAATTGCTTGGTGATCCATACACCAAACCAATGTTCCCTCCATTGCTGCACTGGTATAGTATCTATCGAGGGCAGGCACAGGGTGGTGAGATGCTTGCAGCCATTGAGATGATCCAGGTCAGTTTATTTTTTATAATTTCCACTGCTTACTGTTGCTGCTGCAGTTGTTGCTGCAGCAGCAGCAGCTGAAGTTGCTGATAGGGGGCATAGGTGGCAAGTGCTTTTATAGGCACTCACCTCTCACCAATGTGGCCCGGAATCGATCCCGGACTGGATCATAGGTATGTGAGTAGAGTTGTGCGTTGGTTCTCTCCTATGCTACAAAGGTTTTTTTCCGGTTTTCCTCCCTCCACAAAAACCAAGCTCCGTAATTGCCCGTATTGCTGGCAGCCGAGGGCGCCGATGAATACAGGCAACCCGATTATGTTGTAGAAAGCGCTTTGTAGCTAAAAGAAAAGGCACGTAATAAATGTAATAATTAATTAATTAGTCACTTTGTACAAGAACCATAGTTCAAGTAAAAGTACTTGGGCTAACGAGTACAAGTACAAGTGCGAGTACGAGTAGTATTTGATGCTGCATATTAGCACAATTATTGAATTTTGAAGTATCAAGTGCCGTCCCTGAATTCTTCTTTTCAGTTGACACCTACTGGCGGTATTCCATCGGATGTCATCAAGATAGAAGTGCCTCCCGTTGATCCCAAGAGCAAGGACAAACTGCCGCCTAAGATTGATCTGCCTATTGAGATCAGACCCAAGATGTGCAAGTACAGGATTGAGGTGAATAGTCTGTGTGTCCTTCGGGCTTTTTGTCTGTTTGGCTAGTTCTAGCTGGTGCCTTGTGGAATATCCAAGGCCTGGCCAATCAAACATTCACATGATTATAAACATAGACATTTTATGGTTAGCAAATTTTGTGCTAAGCAAGGCAGTGAAATTGGCCCCAGGAGTTTGCCACTAAGCCTCAATGTTCTGTTTTTGATTTAATTTGTGACAGTTGTTGTTTTGGGGAGTGCGTGAGATGAAGCGCCTTCAGCTGATGACGGTAGACAAGCCCCGTTGTGATATCCAGTGCGGAGGAGAGATCCTCAATTCGGCCATCATCTACAACGCTGGCAGGAACCCCAACTTCCCAGATAACGTCCGCTTTTTGGAAGTGGTAAGTTCAACAACAACAATAAAGAGTCACAAAGATGCCTTAGCCTAAGCCTTAGCCTAAGCCTAAGCCTTAGCCTTAATCTTAGCCTTAGGCTTTAAGGGAGCATATAGGATTTGCAAAGATGTGCGTTGTGGCTGAATTTGGTACTTCTCACAGAAGTGAAGGTCTAAACTTCCTTACAGACGTTGTTTCATGTACCCTTTTACGCTTTGCTCATCTGGATAACAGAAATACGGCCGAAATAATCTTGCCCCCCCCTCCGAATCCTCCACAGTTACACCACGCTTTCGAAATGCTACTAAATCGTTCAGACGGACGATCTTTTTAAAAGACACTAAATCTTGATTTCCTTGAAAAACCCAGCATCCGATGAACCAAGATTTTCCACGGTGACTGTTTGCACTGTTTACGTTGACAAAATGTTTTAGTCCATTTTCTCAAACTATCAAAGCCTCCATTCCCAGCCATTGGTAAAGAAAGTAACCTTTTCAAACACTTTGTATGTATTTACCGCAGTAGACATCACAATGAGGATACAGCCGTATTGCTCTGCAATTATGCTGTTATTTCATTAACATAACAAAATGTATGAATTTTGTCGCAATTTGTCGAAATTAATTATAATTTGTATTTCATTAACATAACAAAATGTATGAATTTGTCGGAATTAACCTTCCCGGCACTGAATCTTTCATCAGTTTTTCTTGACCATTAGCTGATGAGCACTCATTGGCGTTCAAAGCATCCACAACCGCCATTTTATTTTATACTCTTCATATGGCCTAGCTTGGGGCCTTTCCCAAAGCTCGGCTCCGTCTCAGGCTCCGGCTTCGTCTCCGTATTCCATATGCTGAAAATATAGGTTGTGGTTTTCCGTTGAAGCTGAATCTCTGTTTTCCTTTTCAAACCAGATAATCTACTTCCGAACCACAGCCAAAAGCCTCTATTTTGATACCTGTAATTTTAAAATGGATTCATGAAATGGAGCTAGAGCCGAAGCCTGAGCCGGAGCCGGAGCTGGAGCCGTGCTTTGAGAAAGGCCACAAGATTTCCCAGCCTTCTATTATTGTTTGACTGATGCTTAAGGAGTTAAATCATCAGTTTAAAACATTTTTTTAAAATGACTAGTGGGTTGTTGTTCGAGAATTTTCAGATTTTTTTTTTCTCATTCTCTTTCTCTCTCTCTCTCTGACCCTCTCATCAGGACCTTCCTGAGAATGAGCACTACTGTCCTCCTCTGACCATCCGCGTCGTCGACTGCCGTCAGTTTGGTCGATTCTCCCTGGTGGGCACCCACACTGTCAGCAACCTGGCCAACTATAAACTGGACCCCAAGAAGCTGAAGTCCCAGGCGCACACTCTGCCATCGGCAGGTAGGTAGACGTAGTCTTAAGAAGGGTTTAGAGACCTTGGAAGTTTCCGGTTACCCAGCCCAGCTTTGTGGTATTCCTTGCTTCCATGTCAACAATCTCATCAATGGGAGACTTTTGAGAACCGTTCTTCAAGTCAACAGCGCACGCGCACGCACAACAGTGCAGGCGCAAAACAACGCGCACATGCTCACAGTTGCGTGCGCGTGCGCTGTTGACTCGAAGACCGGTTCTCAAAAGTCTCCCATTAGAACAACTGCAGCGCCGAGCCTGCCGAATAATGTTGGGCAGTAAGTTCATCTCTTATGAGGATGCCCTTAAAACTGTAATCTTGAAACCCTGTCTGGTAGACATGGTTAATCTTGAAACCCTGTCTGGTAGACATGGTAGAAGAGAAGACCTCTGCGAGTTGTTTGCCAAAATGCTCTCTTGAACTGCATGCACGGTGGATCTTCTACCCCCTACAAGATCCGAGAAACATTTTACTGCAATTTGGCCCTCAGCCACGAGAGTAAAAGAAATAAACCAAAATCAATCTATCTATCTATCTATCTATCTAATTCGGCAATTGACATCATCACCGTGATCAGGTCGAGCAAACACGGCATTCTTTGACACAATCTTTCCACCTGTCACTGTCCCTCATCAATGTTGATAGATCTCCAGCCTCATAGCCAATGTCATCCACAATTTGGTTGTTGTATGTTGTTGAGGGTCCCCCACGCCATATATATCGATCATTTTTAATAATTTCACGACAGTTGTCTCTTCGATGAACTTCGGAGACAAGCCCGATACAACCCAATTAGCCATCACAGGAAACGGCACTCTGCCGTTGAAACTCAACGGGAACGGCATCGGGACATTGCACGCCCCCTCGCTAGCTGGAAGCGGCGGACAGCACAACGGCAAACCGGGATCCAGAGCCCCTTCAAGGGCGCCATCTAGGGCTCCGTCCCGAGCTCCTTCCAAAGCCGGCTCCAAGGCCGGCTCCGTCAAGGGAGAAGACATCGTCATCAATGTGGAACCCCCCGTTGAAGAGGCCGGTAAGGCCCCACCGCCCGATCAGACCGTCGTGGACATCCCGGCAGATGGAAGCAAACCGGACGAGACGAAGCCCCCAGAGGGAGGGGAAAAACCTGCCGAACTTGGACCCGATGGAAAGCCCAAGGTAAGACGAAGCCTATAGACTGATCTGACGGCACGATATACTGTCCACCATTACTGCAGTGTCCCCGCTTGCCTTTTGCCCGGCAACAAAAGAATCTACGCACTGCTGTGCTCTATAATTGCAGGGTACATGTCCCAGGATTAAGGGACGTACATCCTGCAATATAGAGTGCGGCGGACGTAAATTCTTTTGTTGCCGGACAAAAGGCCGGCAGGGACACCTGCAGTAAAGCACTTTAACTTTAATTGTTAAATCAGTCAAAACTTATTACATAACTGATTCTTTCTTTTTTTCTAATAATATGCACTATATGTTATCACTATATGTCACAAAATGTTTAATGTTAACCCCACCCCTTCAAAGTGATTTGTGTTGCGCCTCTGCTGGAATTGGGAAAAAAGATGTCTAAATTTGGTTTTCTTGAAAAGGTAATATTATACTTTGGTTTTTATCAAAGAAATACAGATTCATGGGCAAAAATATCAAGACAGATACAGTAACAGTTATCTGTGAAAATTTCAGTCCCATACGGTGGCCACTTTTTGAGAAAACAGTGAAAAACAGCCACAGCATTTCTTCAGGCTTTTCTCTTTTATTTTTGATCTTTTGAAAGATCAAACAGATTTTTGGTGGTTGTTTTACTAATTTCTGGTTAAATGCACCATTTCAGGCAGAACAATTGTAACGGTATGTTTCTACCACCACCATCTTCATACCCTGTAAGTTGTCGGTAAATCTGTGAATCATTTCTGTTTTGGTTTCTTACCAAAGTATGATACTACCTTTAATAAAAACGAACATCCAACTTTCACACCTCGCCTGTGGAGACAGGCTGGGCATTGCTGGCTCCTGAGTTACAACGGAAGACTGTACTGTAAGTGGAGATTATGACTGGAAGTTTAAGTTCAACAGAATGGGCCACTTTGAATACAGACCCTCCCGCTAACTACCCTTGGTGCCCTTTCTACATGTACTCGTGTTTGATGTCCTGGGGTCAATTTCATGGAGCCATTAAGCACAAAAATCTTGCTTAGCACAAAATGTCTTGCTCAGCATCACAAACCGCCATTCAATATTCCATTTGATATTCATGGCCAGCTAGCGAACAACAGCCAAAGAACAATCACAAGTGAAACACAACACATGGAAATTTAGTTGGTAATCCTGTGTTTATTAAAACAGGCATTTCATGGTTAGCACATTTTTTGTGCTAAGCAGGGATTTGAAAATGGCCCTGAGCTCCACGAACATGAAGGTCTGACATATTTCAGACGATACTAAATATTAGGCGGAGGCTCTTAAAAATTCTATGTCAGTTTCTTTTGTGGCACATTCGTGTTTATAAGTTTTGAATTTTGTACTTTTAACCCTATTCTATGTTGTTTGAATTTTTTTGTATTTTTCCACTGTGTTTCTCTGGCGTTTCTTTGGTTTGGCCTGTCTTTACGTGTATTTTGTACTACTACTCCAACCCTCACCACCTTGACCTGAACTCACCACTTGTCTTCCTGCACATTGTGACCTTGTTGCCTGGCAGGGTTACACATCCTGGGTAAGTTGGAAGAAAGAGTTTGTTACAACTGTGATTTTTGTTGCGCTCACTTGCCCCTTGTTTATACCCCACCACCCTGCTATAGAGGGTGTGCAGTCACGTGATGAGGACGCCATTTTGGACAGCAACGCTGTACACATGTATAATGCACGTACGCACAGTGTATGTAACCCACATGTGTTCGCGTAGCTTGCAAATCAACTGGACGCGTACGCAGACGCAGAAGTGCGTGCATATAATGATGCTGTCTAGTACGTACGCGTGCGCGCATTGGCGACGTGCCTGCGTATGCGTGCCGTCCAAAATGGCCGTTAAGCTGTCAAGTGACGTCACGTGCACGCTCTCTATATTCTCTTAACGTCTCCTGTTTTGTACCCCCGAACTCAAGAACCTACCTATACCTATAAAACTGCAGGGGTCGATTTCACAAAGCCCTACATTTGATCGTAATTGGAGTTTCGAAGGATAACCCATCGTATCCAATGACTTCTAGCGTGGGGCTGCAATGCATCTTAAGTCCTACGATGTATAGTAAATTAATTATAACTGATTAATTAATTATAACTGATTAATTAATTATAACTGATTAATTAATTATAACTGATTAATTAATTATAACTGATTAATTAATTATAACTGATTAATTAATTATAACTGATAAATTACGGCGCCCTGCCGATAAGGGATTCGTTTCACTCTGTTGACCCCAGCTAGCTCGGTGGCCTAGCATGTATGGCATCTGCACTAGTAAGCAGGAGGTCGTGGGTTTGAATCCCACCTGAGCTAGCGCATGATTTTGTTCATGCGTGCTACAAAGGCACTTAGTGAAGTGCTTATCTACATGGTTGAAGGGCAATAATTTTAACAAGTTACGATGAGTTTGGTGAAATCGATCCTCAGTCCCTTTTTGCAATCCCTCACTGTTATTTTGTAATTTTCTCCTCTTTTTTATGTCCGAGCCTATTTCATTTTACAAGGGGCATGGTCTTTGTCCATGTCTGTCCTCACTTTGGTTTTTCAGCAATCAGCACAGAGTTGCACCTGCACTCAAGATCCGTCATCAAGTTGTGATTCAGTGTTTTGATTTGGAGTCTTTTTGTCAAGATGCCCTGAGAATGTGTAGTGTATATATCTTTATGTGTTGAACTCAAGATCTTGTGGTCAATCTACAGATTGTGGGTTCGAGTCCAGCAATGGCTAGTGGTGATTGCGTCCTTGGGCATGACGCTTTGTCGCATATTGCTCCTCTTCACCCAGGTGTAAATGGGTACCTGAGAGGGTAGAGATGGCTTTTTGGTTTGATTAGCGGCCTCTGTGCGCTGAATACGGTAGCATGGGGCTGTATACTCCCCAGGGAGTTGAGATGGTTTCAAGAATGTAAATTGTAGCCCGATGACCTGGGATAATAATAAATTTGTAATGTGCAGTAGAGTATATTCATATACATGTAGTAGCTGCACAATATAAATGTCCGACATTATTATTATTATTAATCATACAGTGCCCTCATGATAAGAAACAATCCTTCTGTGTTTGGCGTTGTAACAGATTAAGCAGCTCTGGGGCCGATTTCACTAACGCTTCCATCGCTTAACTGAAAAAGCGATCGCTACTTTGTGTAGCAATTTTCTGTTTAGCGATGAATTTGGGCTTTAATAGCGTTAGTGAAATCGCCAGTGGCTAGGTTTTGCAAAAAGCATACAGCATGCATATTTGCAACACCCTAAGGTCAGCTCATAATTATCAAGCAAGAGTTTTTCAAATTTTCAAATTTTTCTCTGACCTGTGGGGAAACAAGTACACTACTAATCAGGGGTTGATTTCACTAACACTTTGCGATCATTATAATGCCGAAAATCCATCACTAAACGGAAAATTGCTATGCAAAGTACTGATCGATTTTCCGTTTAGCGATGGATTTGGGCTTTACAATGATCTCAAAGCGTTAGTGAAATCGACCCCTGGAGTCCTTATAAAGTGCAACTGACTGGTGCAAGTTGGCTTGATGCTACATACATGCCAACAAACCAGGCCTCCACTTGTTGCTTGGATAACCTGTAAAATGCCTTTAATTAAAAAGTACTTGCCAGAAAAAGAAGGGACGAATTTGGTTTTCTTGATGGTTGAGATGAATTTTGATCGGAATCTGATGTCCTTCATTCTCAGGCTGATGCTGGCGGTAGCGGCCCTCCAGCTGAGGGTATCCAGACGGACAAAGCTGAAGAAACGGACGAGAGCACGCTGGACTGGTGGTCCCGATATTTCGCCTCCAAGCTAGCCCTAGAAAAGGTACAAATCCAAAATCTTCCCTAAAAGCCATTCCAGCTACAAACCTTCCTTACCTTTCTAAACTATTAAGCCATCCTTTTTCTGTGGTAAGTGTGGTATCTTGAATACCAGTGTTGTATTTTTTTCGAGGCCGAAAAATTTGCTGCCTTGGCCTCGTGGGTCAATGACTCGGCCTTGGCCTCGGCCTCAAAGAATTTTGAATGATGACTCAGTCCGACATCCGAGGCCGGGAAGATTTTTTATTTCAAACTGGAATGTGTTTCCCAACATTTTAGGGGGACAATTAAAACATTTTCATTAAATAACACGTACAGAAAGAAAGTTAGTGTGTAATTCATCAAATGTAATGACTTGAGAGCATGGTGAACTGTGCTAGTTTGGTTATAAACTGCATTAGAATGTTTGGGTACCGCGTCTAGAGTCTCTTGCGGAGTGAAATTATATGCTCGTGTGTGACTCGGCCTTGGCCTCGGCCTCGGAGACCCATGACTCGGACTCGGCCTTGGCCTCAGCTACTTGAGAGACACTCGGCCTCCCCCTCGGCCTTGGCCTCGGAGACCCATGACTCGGACTCGTCCTTGGCCTCGGAGGTTGTGGACTCGGATACAACACTGCTGAATACCATACATTGTAATACACCACTGTCGTTTGTATGGTTGTGCGTGGTTTATGATCTAGTTCCCTTGTGGAGACTGTGGTAATAAACAGCTCTTGTATTATGTAGTTAAAGGGAGCATATTAGGGTTTGCAAGGCCTCCAAAAAAATGTATTGAGTTTGAGACAGAAAATGGACTCAACAGTTCGTAAACAGTCACCATGGGAAATCTTGGTTCATCAGATGCTGGGTTTTTCAAGGAAATCAAGATTTAGTTTCTCTCCAAAGATCGTTCGTCTGAACGTTTTTTTGAACAAACAAAGGACACCCTCACTTGAGTTGTTTTAGTTATCCCCTTTCAGTCAAGGTATGAAGATTGTACTGGTAGAAACATATTTCTACCAGTACCACCTGAAATGCTGTATTTATCCAAAAATTAGTCAAACAAAGACCGAAAACAGTTTTGATCTCGGGGTAAGATCAAAACCGTATTTCATGTTTTATAAGAAAAATTTAGTCGGGTTTTTGCCATTTTCTCGGAAACATTTGAAGGGGGCACGAAGGCCAAGAACCAGGGCAATGAAGGAGGCCTTCGTGGCCTCCGTTCAATTCAAGGCTTGCTGTCTGAACGTACCCTATTATGCAGGAGTCTAGTGATGTTTATAACACAGGAAAATGAAAAGCAGCTGAGTATTTTGCCAGAATTCCTTTTCAAAAATCGTAAGCCCACTGTAGAAACACTGACTGCCAAATCGTTTCATATCTCTCTGTGCTTTTTGTTCTTGTCCCTCTAGGAGCTTGACGAATTAGAGCTACAGAAACAGGGAGGCGGAGATCCCAACCAGGACATGGAGGAGGGGCCTGACGGTGAGAAGAACGAAATGACCCATGAGGAGTTAGGAGGTAGGTCAAGCATGTATCTTGATTGGATGCTTTTTACAATCCAAGAAGGTAGAACAAAAATCAATCTCATCTTAGTTAGACCTCTTCTGATCTAAGCTAAGGCCAATTTCATGGACCTGCTAAGCACAAAAAATTTGCTTAGCACAAAAATGTCTTGCCCAATAAAAAACAAACCATCATGAAAAATTCAAATTGATATTCATGGTCAGCGAACAACAGCCAAAGACAGAAATTGCATGGTTAGCATAATTTTTGTGCTAAGCAGGGTCGTGAAATCATCCCCAGGTTGTAAGTGAATAAATTTGCAGTATTCCAGATTCCAGAATACGATTTGCATTATCAGGATAATGAGAATAACACAGATTTTGAGGTCGGGTAGTTCAGTCTTAGTTTTTTTCCCCTCAATTTCATTCTAATTTTGCTCAAATTCTACATGGTGATAGCCAAGACACAGCTGTATCATATATCTGAATCTTGAAGTGATAAACAGTTTGATTTTAATATAATAATTCTCAACACAAAGTGTTGCATTTTTGGGGGGACACGCTGTACGTAAGGCTTGAATTTAACGACGGCCACGGAGGCCATGGCCTTCGTTGCCCTGGTTCTTGGCCTTCGTGCCCCCTTCAAATGTTTCCATACACATTATGATTTTCCAATGGAAGTGCCCCTTGCAATGGAAATGTGGCCTTGCCCCTTTCAGAACCAAATTCAAGGCCTGTTACATAGCTGATGATATGATAAGGGTCTAGATATGAAGTAAGACAATCCTCAGATTTAAGAATAGCCCACTACCTGCTTCTTTTTGCCGCCAAATCCAGAGAATGCGCAGATCATCGTCGACCCCAAGAAAGACGACAAGAAGAAGGACAAACCAAAGGAAAAGGACAAGAACGCCCCCAGTAAGATGAGCGTCATGAAGTCTGGATTCAACAAACTCCGCAGGAAGGATGACGATGAGATCAGTCTACCGCCGAACATGTTTGATGTGAGTACACAATGTCGGGCGAAAGACAGGAAGCCATTCAATAAATGCATTACTCATTGTATGGGGAAAAAAAAGAAAGATAATATATTTCCAGGGGTCAATAGTGTGGTTTCGTATTCAGTGCAAGATGTGGTGGTCGCCATGACATATGACACTTGGGGCGCGCATTTCACAGTGTAAAATTAACTATGCATGTAATGCGCAAGATGGCTCAGAATGGTGGCGCAGGAGGGTCATCTAACATCACAAATATCTTCGTGAAGTAAATTGAGAATGTAACATCAACACGCAAGGAACCATTTTTACACAACTTGAAATGTGCTCAATGCAGTGTTGTAGTCGAGTACCAAAATTTGAGTGCCAAGTTTTCCGAGTACACTCAGTGCCGAGTATGGGCCAAGTTCGAGTACAAAGACATCGAGTACGTCCCGAGTACATTTTTAAATTAGAACATTGCGCCATTTTTATTAGAGAATGTCGTGCGTGATGAATGCAAAATGCAGCCCATGGAAAGAAGGTTGCAATTTATTTTGCTGGTATTTTTGTAGTGTTCCATAGGAATAGGACGATACAAATATGTGCTCGGCTAGGGATACTACATGCTCTGCATAGAGTCAATAGCGCAATTATGTATTCATCATCTTTTTTATAAGTTTAGTATCGTAAAATTAATTTGAAAAATCTGAATTTTCCTCTGAGTACTTGCAACTGGGCTTGAGTTTCCTGAGTACGATTTGTCGAGTTCAGGGACGAGTTCGAGCACTGCAACACTGGCTTGATGTCTTGGCAACATCTCATTGCAAAATACCCAGCTTTGACATCAGTTTGGCTTTGTATACGAAGCATGTGCATGAAGTGCGAGCTTGACTTTGTGTGCGAGAATCCCACTTGACTCCGTGGTTTCGTAACCATGGAAATGTTAGCAGGGGCCAATTTCATAGAGCTGCTTAGCACAGAAAAATTGCTTAGCACAAAAATAGCTTGGCCAATGAAACAAACCACCATTGAAAATTCCATTTGATATTTATGGTCAACGAACAACAGCCAAAGAAGTGATAGACAACACACGGAAATTTGTTTGTTAATCCTGTTTTTGCTAAGACAGAAATGTCATGCTTAGCAAATTTTTGTGCTAAGCAGCTCTATGAAATTGCGGCCAAGACTCAATCAGATTGGTCCCAGCTTATGTACATTTGTATATTTGCATATATTGCTCTCTGCCGCTTCTGGAATTTTGAATTTTGAATGAATTTTGCTTTATAAGATAGAAAGTAGTGGGCCAAAAAAAAAAAAAATGGCTGTATAGCAAGCCTTCATGCTGAGGCATACAGGAGCTATTAAAGGTAATATCATACTTTGGTTTTAGTCAAAGAAGTACAGATTCATGGGCAACAATATCAAGACAGATACAGTAACAGTCATCTGAGAAAATTTCAGTCCCATACAGTGCCCACTTTTTGAGAAAACAGTGAAAAACGACCACAGTATTTTTAAAGTCTTTTCTCTTTTATTTTTGATCTTTGATCTAGCCCTCAATCTTTAAAAGATCAAAAATAATTGTGGTCACTGGTTTTACTCTTTCCTGGATAAATACACCATTTCAGGTGGAAACATTTTAACTGTATGTTTCTGCCACCACCATTTTCATACCTTTAAGTTATACGTAAATCTGTATAATACATTTCTGTTTTGGTTTCTCACCAAAGTATGATACTACCTTTAAGCACCTTTCTCACTTGGCCTTACTTACAGTTGCGTAGCGTTGCGTATCATAGCGACTACGTTGCCATACACTGATCCTACGCTGTTCCTATGCTATTCCTATGCTATTCCTATGCTAGTCTACGCTGGCTTGCGTAACAATATACAGAGGACGTAGAAGGACTACGCTGAGAGTACGCGGACAAATTTAACATGTTTAATTTTGAGTCATTGAAAAGTGAACAAAGAAAAATTGACTGGAGCGGGATTCGAACCGGCGACCTCCTGAATACCGTACAGGCGCTCTACCAACTGAGCCATCCAGCCCTATGTTGATGGTGGTCGGTTGCTGGTTCGAATCCTGCTTTAGCATGGTTAGCACATTTTTTTGTGCTGTTAAACCGTGGCAAAACATTAGTCTTCAAGCATGTCAAGTTTAGTAAGAAATTTCGACAGCCGTTGCTCGCTCGGCCTCGGCTGGGCTAAAATTGGCTGTGACTGGAATAAGTGTCATTTTATACTGAGATGCCAGGAATTCCTGTCTGGCCAAATTTATGAAACCCTCAAAATTTGTTAATTTACTCAAGAAGACACCCAATCCTTTACACTTTTGTCATTTTTATTTTCAAGACTAGAAATGCTGATTGTATAGTGTGTGTTTATTGTGTGCGTGTGTTTGTTACTTAATTAATTACATTAATGTAAATTGTCTATCTCGTCTTGTTTGTTCCTGTTTTCATGATACCTTTCTGGATGGCTCTTTCAGGATAACATCGATGCTGTAACATTTGAGGTAAGTTGAATATTACGTATTTTTCTTGGTGGGGGGGGGGGAGGGAGGGAGGGATTATTTTTGTGATAAGAAAATAAATTTCTCTACAAAAAGAACCTTACATCAAACAAAACTTTTTACTGCTCTGGCCAAGCCTATATACAGACTCCAGAGGGCTGCAAAAAGTTTCATCCTGCCCCCAACAAAAAAAGGAAAATTGTTCTGAATAAAAAAAAATGATGCCCTTTGAAAGGGCAAAATACTTGAGATTTCAACGTATTCATTTTTCATGTTGCAGCCGCACAGAAGTTGAGGAATAGGATTAAATTCATGTTATCTGGAAAGTCCGATTTGCTTTGAAATTTGTTTTTTCGGTTCTTTATTTGTAGATTTTCTTGACTGAGTTGGAGACTGTTCATGATTTCCATGGCTTCAAGGAATGGCTCCATACGTTTGAACTCTACCGGGGTAAGAACACGGGCGATGACGACAGCGACAGCAGAATGGTCGGCAAGTTTAAGGTGAGCTTGCCCTCTCTTTTCTCGTCTTTGCGATATGGACTCAAAAGGATTTAGTAAATGAAGGGAGAGAAACTTAAATACTAATTTTCATGGCCCTTTCATACTTTGTTTTTTGTCAAAGAAATGCAGATTCATGAGCAGAAATATCAAGAAAAATACAGCAACATTTCATCGGTGAAATTCCCGGTCCCATTTGGTGCCAACTTTTTGAGAAAACAGCAAAAAAATGGCCACAGTATTTAAAAAATCTTTTCACTTTTATTTTTTATCTTTAAAAGATCAAAAATGTTTTTGGTCATCGGTTTTACTCATTTCTGGATAAATACAGCATTTCAGGCAGAAACATGTTAACGGTATGATTCTACCATCACCATCTGTATACCCTGTATAAAGTTATAGGTAAATCTGTTCAGATTTTTGTTTCGGTATGCTACCAAAATATGATTTACTGGTATTTAAAGATCCTTTTAAAGCTGGTGTCATTTCATTTGTCATTGATGGATTTATACTCATCCCTCGTTTTCTCTACCCCTCAGGGAGCACTCAAGCTCTACAAGTGGCCATTGTCCAGTGATTGGGACGACGTTGGCGTCAGGATTGACAACAATACAGGGTTCTTCCAGGGATTGCCCAGCAGCGAGCCCAAGGGAGTTATGGTTCGTGTCTACGTCATCAAAGCCATGGACTTGCATCCCACGGACGTCAATGGAAAGGTAGCCACACGTCATAATTGGATATGAATTATTTGATGGGGTCAGAACTAATCAGTCCTGAATCCATCACAACTTTCAATTCAATGACATTTATTTCCATCTATAATCAAAACAATGAGCTGGGGCCAATTTTATAAAACTGTTAAGCACAAAAATGTGCTAAGCATGACATTTCTGTCTTAATAAAAACAGGGTTAACAACCAAATTTCCACGTGTTGTGTATCACTTGTGATTGTTCTTTGGCTGTTGTTCGCTGACCTTGAATATCAAATGGAATTTTCAATGGTGGTTTGTTTTATTGGGCGAGAGATTTTTGTGCTAAGCAAATTTTTGTGCTTAAAAGTTTTATGAAATTGGCCCCAGTATAAAAGTAAAGAAAGCAAATTTATAGATGGAGGCATGGTGACAAAAAGCCGGAGTTGATAAATACATGCCTATTAACATAATGATACAATACAATACAGGAAACACTAACAAGTAATGAAGACACATAATAGACTGGAACACTGGAACAGACAGACACAAGAGAAAGCAAGATAACAAAAACAAACACAAACAAACGAATAAATAAATAAATAAACAAACAATATACAAGCAAACAAAACTTTAAAACTTTTATTTCCTTCTTTTTGTCTTCAGGCTGATCCTTATTTGGTTGTCCAACTCGGCAAGCACAAAACCAACGACAAGGAAAACTACGTCTCCAAAAACCTGAATCCTGTCTTTGGAAAGTGAGTTCACTTTGAAGCTGTCCTCAATGACTTTTTAGGTTTCGGGTATATGTATGTATTGTTCATATTAGGGAAGTTTCGCATGCAAACGGATACGCATACGTGTACGTTTAGCTATCCATAAACGTCAACGGCCGATCCGATGTTTTGCAATAGTCAAGTCTAGTTCCGACAACGGAGAACCACATTTGTACCTGACTTTGAGGCTGATTTTGTCTTATTCTTAAGTTTTGAAATACATAGAAATGACGTATTGATCACGGTGTTCAGCAAATCCTTTCTTTTCAATCTAATAATCCACGTGACAAAAAATGAACAGAAAATTAGGTAAATACTGATATTTGCTTCGAGTTAAACAATTATGTGTAGCGAGCAAGATATCCGTGCCTCGAAGACATAATCAGATAGCCAATAAACTGTGATTTCATAAACACATAAATACTGGTGACGTATCCGCCGCGCTAACCGTATTCGCTTGCGAAACCTCTCTATTATCATCATTTGTGTGGGGACTATCAAAAAGTACATCAATTAAAGGTACAGTACAGGATTGGTAACAAACCAAAACTGAAATGTTTACAGATTTACCAGTCTATAACTTACATGGTATAAAGATGGACATAATAGAAAACCCCTGCTAAAATATTTCTGCCTGAAATTCAATATTTGTTAAGAAAAGTGTAAAAAAAATTATTTAAGTCTCGGCAAGATCAAAACTTTCCTTTTCTTTTAGGGCGCCCCCATTTAATTTAATGGTTCTCATTTCTTTTTCACCTTGAGGGAGGGTCGGTCGGTCGAAAAAAAAAAAAAGTTTGGAAGAGAAAAAAATCTTGCTGAATACACAAAAACCTAAAGAAAATGATGTTCATTGTATTCACTGTAATCGCGTTTGAATGTTTTTGTATTATTTCGGTGATAAAAAGTATAACAATTTGAGGTTTATTGGCAAAAAAAAAAAAAGAATTCCCAGATATTTTGGAGACAATTTTTGTCTCCAGAAATTCTGGGAATTATGTATATATTATGCCATTCTTACAGGGTCGGCGGCAAAAAAGAAAGTTTTTTTTTCTTCGGTCGGAGCCCAAAATATGGGTCGGTTGGAAATGAGAATCATAGAATTAAATGGGGGCGCCCTTATAAGAAAAAAAAGAGTCATTTTATCACTATTTTCTTGTGACTCGGATGTCAGATTGACTTCAAACTTTCTCAGGACATGCTGGAGTACATGCTGGAGTAGACAAAGTGTGGGTGCTGTTCTGTGACCTTTACCAATCATGTATTTTACCTTTAAAGGATAGAGATGACCTGGAAATCAAATTGCAATGATAAACTTCAGAGTTTTTTCTTGAATAGACTAAATCATCCCAACAGGATCGCCAATATGTATAAACCCAGAGAATTATAAGACGTGAAGCTATATGAATGGTGGAAGTACTGTGTAAGGTACATTTAAGGTTTAAGGTAGCACGTTCAAGAAGCTCTTCTCTGAGTGTGTGGTTCTAAGAAGAACACTCGACGTTCCGAACCATTTGCTCTGTTTCTTTTGAGGAGTATGACTTCATGGACACACCGGCGCACCCAGGATTTTGTCTTGGGGGGGGCTCAAAGAAAAATTTTCTCCCACAAAACATTTTGTGACTCCCCCCCCCCCCATTCCTCCTCTCCCTTTCCCTCCCCCCCCTTTTTTTTCGTTTTTTTTTTCGTTTTTTTTTCGTTTTTTTTTTCAGGGACCCTCTTGGGGGGGGGGGACTCAAGCCCCCCGAGCCCCCCTCCTGGGTGCGCCACTGCATGGACATGGTGCTACCATAAACCTTATCTTACCGAAACCCAGAGAGAAACAAATTAGCCTTTGTATTCTAGCAGTTATAACCCTGAAACCTTTCTGTGTTCTTCCGATACTTTCCACCGCTGCCAGGTGCATTGAGATTGAAGCCACATTCCCAATGGAGTCCAAGCTGACCGTGCAGGTCTACGACTGGGATATGATCGGCTCGGATGACCTGATCGGGGAGACCACCATCGACCTGGAGAATCGCTATTACAGCCGGCATCGCGCAACCTGCGGCATCAGCAAAGAATATGCCATGTGAGTTTTTGCGAGTTATTGAAAGGTGAACAAAGAAAAATTGACTGGAGTGGGATTTGAACCGGCGATTTTCTGAACGCCGTACAGTACAGGCGCTCTACCCAACTGAGCTATCCAGCCCTACGTTAGTGGTGTCCCAAATAGTCAATTATCTTTGTTCATTTGGCAGTTAGAGGCCATGAAACCACTCACATACTGCTATATCCCGGGGATCATTTCATCGATTCTATTAGTTTTTGCAAGTTACAAGCGAAAAGCTTTGTCCTCCTCTGCACCTTGTATGAGGCCTGGAGTTCAGTACCCAAGTCATTTCTCATCCTGGGGCACCCCTAAGGTAGGCTTGGGGCTTCCCTGGTGTTTATACTCCTTACACTCAACCCCACATCATTTCACACCTTGATGTTCTCCCTGGAACAAGACTCATCTTTGGGATGGGCGAAAATGTCTCATTACAAAACATTTTCTCACCCCTGTGATGGCCTGGGTTAATAGCCAACCCCCTGAGATTCTGCCTCTTCCCAAAAATGCTCCAGCATGTCAGGCAGGGTAAGACCCTCGCCTCCAAAAACTCTCTCGCCTTAATAGCAACCTCATCTTCATCACAATTCCCTCTCCTCCCTCCCTGCCTCCGTAGCTATGGCTACAACAACTGGCGCGACCCAGAGAAGCCCTCTCAGATACTGTCCAGGCTCTGTCGGGATCTGAAGCTGGACGGTCCCAACTACAGCAAAGGCAAGGTCACCATCGGCAGCGCCGAGTTCACGACCACCGAATGCTACATCGAGGATGAGAGTGGTAAGAAAATGCAACACTAAAAATAACTAATACAAATAGAAACTCTTGTAATATATTGATGAGACTTGATAGACACTTTTAGTGTAAGGTGACCAGACGTCCCCGATTACCGGGGACAGTCCCCGATTTGACAGTACCGTCTCCGATGGAAAATGTCCCCGATTCGACGAAATGCCCCCGAAAATTCTAATTGTCCTAAATAAAAAACGCAAATGCTGTGCTGAAGAAGATCCATTCTTCAGGGAAGTAGGCCTATCACTGCCTATGCGAAGACAACCGCCAATAAGACATGCATGTAATGTAACCCACTCATGTCAACTGGACAAGATGCCCATAGATGCCACCATTTTGCATGTAGGCACCATCTGGATTCAAAAAAAAATTTTCAAAATTATACCCCTCCCCCAGGACACGGATCACTGTCCCCGGATCATCTCAACAAAATATGGTCACCTTATTTTAGTGCCACTGGTAGTATCCTTGTGATACACTTGATATACACTTTTAATTTGTTAGTTATACCATCGGTGATACACCTATAATACAATCATAATAATCTTGTAATACACTCATGACACACTTGTATAATACACTTGCAGCCCCTGTAAAAGGGCGAGTTACAAACGATCATGGTGGCCCACGGCAAACATCATATTGTTTTGTGCAGAAAAGTTTCAACTTTGGCAAGCGAGACCTGAGCACATTATTCCTCGCCAAACATAAGAATTTCATCTCACTTTGTATTATCAGGCATTATAATTGGGGTGGGTGGCAATGTGAAGGTGAAGGTTAATTGTAAATGTCATGAATTTAATGTTCACAGCATTTTCCTGCGTCTTTTGGAGAGTTTTTTGACAAACGCCGTACTGAAAGCGTGTACAAAAGTTTTCAGGAGACTGATTGTTTTCTACCCTCTATCGACAGCCAGCCCAAAAGTCTCCCATTGTGCATGGTGTCACTGCAGATATTTCTTTACAATTAATTTCGGTACAAATAATTAACACTTTACATAATTTCATTGCTTTTTTTTTTCACTTTTTGTCACTCGAAAACATCCAGATCACAAAGGTGAGTATAGACTATGACCGCCAACCCCCAACCCTGGACATCCGATTTCTCCATTGACTCGCAAATGGCTTATGAGTTTACCGGAGAGTTTTCAATTAATAGCCATGAGACCCAACTTCATAGTATTAAATCGCCCTCCCAATAGATCTCTCTTTCCTGAGACCTGGGGCCAATTTCACGGCACTGCTTAGCACAAAAAATTTGCTTAGCACAAAAATGTCTTGCCCGATAAAAACAAACTGCAGTTAAAAATTTCATTTGATTTTCAAATGGGAGACTTTGGAGAACAGGTCTTCAAGACTGAAATGTCATGCTTAGCAAATTTTTGTGCTAAGCAGCTAAGAACACTTTGCAAATATCGCTAAAGCTCAAATCCATCACTTAACTGAAAATCGATCGCTACTTTGCGTAGCAATTTTCCGTTTTAGCGATGGATTTGGGCAAAGCGTTCAGTGAAATCGGCCCGGACCTCCTATTGTTCCCATGCATGCAAGACGTCTTTCTAGAGAGAAGATCGGATGTCCCGTTTTGGGGTACTTTGCAGGAAGCTTGACCCGTGTATACTGCCCTTCTCCGCTTTTTAGAAACCTTGTCAGTATTACGTTGGTATAATAGTCAGTCTGTGTATGAGTTGTCCTGTTCTAGATGCAATGTGGTGCTGCTTTATGGGGTGAATTAGAAATGTCCAAGATGTCGCAACTTGTAGCTTCCCTTTTACTATCTCTGTACATTGAAGGGATTTTTATTTTCAGGGGGCTTGGAGGAAAGATTTAGTCGAGAGCATTCTTTCTCACCCTCTCTGCATTGGTATTTGGAGTTAAGAATTTCAAAGATGAACAGTTTGATGCTTTTGTTGTTTGTTTTCTTCATTTTGTTTAGTTTTTTATCTCCTGATGATGACTAGAGCAGGCTAGTCGAAATGTTGAGACCTCATCCTGTTTTCCTACAGGATATAATCTCTCTCAATTCAAACGTAATGTTAATAGTTTTCTTGCAAACATATGTTCCTAATTGCTCTGTTTTTCTCTCTCCTTTCCTTAGCCCTCACCTTTGAGTGGCCCTCTTGGGCCTTGTGTTGGGCAATATTTGTTAAAAAAAAAAAACATTTAAGTGTTCGTGGACGAGTACGGAGCTGTTCCGACTTTTTTTATCATATTTATTAGCTCTGATGACGTCATGATGACGTCACGATCAATTTCATGGCAGCATGTATGTAACAAAGCTTTAAAAAAAATGAAACATTACCTTATAACATTTGTCATTCTTGAGATATGCTGCAAACAAAAAATCTGCCTTTTTGATGACGTCATGATGGAATGCCATGGTAATTTTCATCACAGCATGCACAACTACATGATATAGCAAAGCTTTTGCAAAAAGAATCATTTCCATAGCATGTGCCGTTCTCGAATTGAGGAATTAAACATTTCAAAGAACTGTCACATGCTTAATTAATGAATAACATTTTACAACTCGGTGTCAGTATGATCTTTAGCTTTTAAGCTTTCATATGATACTTCATCTAAGCCGATCAGAAGAAGCTAAGAAGAGATAAGCTGTATATCAATCTAACCATGAACTGTCTAATTAATCAAAAGAAATAAGTATGTAACTGGGCTCATGAAATTGAGTCTGATAACACAACCTCCTGCTAGACGATAAACTTAAAAGTACTTTCAACATTGTACTACATATGCTTTTATGCGCTTGAATACTAAGCTTTCATAAGCTTTCATAATTAAGCCCACCGCACACTATAAGATCCGACATTCCGACTAGGACCCGACTGGTTTTTGGAAGGATCGCAAAGCATTCTGGGAGTCTTAACCGTGATTGTTCCCAGTCGCAGGCCCACTCTGATGGCCAGTCGGCAAGATTCCACTGTCGGTTAAGACTCCCAGAATGCTTTGCGATCCTTCCAAAAACCAGTCGGGTCGTAGTCGGATCGTATAGTGTGCGGTTGGCTTAAGCTTATCAGGATAAGCTAAGAAGAGATAAGCAATAAACAGACTTTGGGTGATAAAGTATAATAATAATAATAATAATAATAATGAAAATCAGAACAAAAACGAAACCTGTTCCGACATCAAAAATGTCAAAAACCTTACGAGAAGTGCAACACAATGATAAGTGCAAAAGTACGAATGATTCTTACATGTTACATGGTGTTTCCGTAAACCAATCCACATTTTGAGATATTATATAATAAAGGCACTACATGTACATTGTACATGTATATAGTTTGTACAGTTATAGTTTCAGTGAGATATCGCTGACATTCTAAAGGAGTTGGCTTTTACACCGTTCCTTTGGTCTTTCGTATTCAACCATATTCATTTCATGAATACAATTTCTTGAAGTAATCATGGTTTTAATTTTTGTCTTTAAAAAAAGGAGAAAAATGTCAACATGCCCCAATGCAAATGACCGCACCGTAGCTTACAGTTGATACGTGGCAAGGTAGTCACTAGCTAGTCTATGTGATAGACTCACTTGCTGTACAGCAAGTGTCTATAACATGTGTGCAGATTTTCTGATTAATTATGCAAGGCAACCCAGCACTGACCTGAAGGTTTTGACCAATCAAGGGGCATCTCCTTCGTCATGACTCAGACAGATATCTGATTGGCTGATGTGCCGCGTTGCATATAATTAGCATGCATGCATGTATCAGACGTTTGTACGTAGTGTGACACGGAGTAGAACGGGTGATACTCAGACTAGTCAGTAGCAGGGAATTTTTTTAAAAATAGTGCTTGGATTTTGATCTGGTTAAAGGTTAACCGACCCGGATTTAATTATCCGGTTACAAATTTTCACAAACTGTTAACCGAAACTGAAAGGAAAAGAAAGGGACGAACATTTGGCTCAACAACCCAAAAAAGTGAAAACTGTAGAATTTCAGTCAGTTTGTCCATTTTGCCAAGTAGAAACACACTTTTCACATGTATACTGGATCTAAAAGAAACATTGTGTACTTGATGTACTAAATGCTTGATCTAAAGAATAATATCATAAAAAGCATTCTGAATGCGACGATCACATTGAAGAAGACGAATATATACCATCAATCGCATACGTTGCACGTGATTACATAGGTTAACCATTAACCTTGATATTTTTTTTTTGCAATCAGTAACTGGATATGAAATTACCCGATTGTGCCCAGCACCAGTAAATGCTGGGTTAATGATCCTAGAGCCTAGAGTTAATGTCTGTTTGCCATTTACATACCAGGCCGCTCCAACATGATTCCTTCTTCTAAGAAAATGGCAGGTAAGTTCCTGGCTAAAAACAATGCTGGCACGTACCGCACACACCCGTAAAAGTTAGCAGTCCTGAGAGCAATTACATGTAGCCTTGTACATGTATATACATGTGTGTATGTGTTAATATCTGTCTCCTCACGTGGGGTGAGAATCCGTGAGATGTGTTGATGTTGTTTCCTCTGTTTGTTCCTGAAGTAGGCAGTTGTATTTTCTTGATTTTGTGTTTCCGTATATCGGGTCATTACAACAAGTTTGGGTACACAATATGTGATAGCGTCCGTATTACATCCGTAAATGTACACTGTTTTTACAAACGTAGTCAAGTTGGGTAGATTGACTGTTAAAGGTTTACTGTAATCAAAATTGGGAAAGGGGTGAAAGTGCTTTAAAATTATTGCTAAATACATAATGAATGACAATGTGAATTTATATGTTATTAAGTAAGTGCTTACTTTTGACAAAACATTACAAAATCAGTTCATGTATGCCCCGCCCACCCCCCCCCCCCCCCAAAAAAAGTCCCCTTTGGAACCGAACAAGAGTGACATAAGCAAGTTTTTTCGTCGCAAAAAGTGGGGTGCTCAATTATGGGCCTAAAATACCTCTGTTTTCTATATACAATATTTTTTAGCACAAACAATGATTAAAGACATGTTGTGAGTTTTATAACAATACAGATGTATTTAAAGGTAGTATCATACTTTGGTAAGAAACCAAAATAGAAATGTTCACAGATTTACGTATAACTTAACGGGGTATGAAGATGGTGGTGGTAGAAACATACCGTTACATTTTTTCGCCTGAAATGGTGTATTTATCCAGAAATAAGTAAAACAACGACCGAAAATCTTTTTGATCTTTTAAAAGATCAAAAATAAAAGAGAAAAGACTTATTTTCACAGATGACTGTTACTGTATCGTCCGTGATATTTTTGCCCATGAATCTGTATTTCTTTGATAAAAACCAAAGTATGATATTACCTTTAACTTCATAATGTGTTTTGATTACAGTAAACCTTTAAACCTGTACACCAAGTGTGGGTTGCGATTAATTCATCTGGGATGTAGTTGATATGAGTTGAATAGTTTAGGTGTTGATCTTAAACAATGGGATGTGCAGAGACGTCCGTGCATGCATGCACCTCCTTCTGTGGTGTAGAATACAACTGCATCCAATGGGTGTACATGTATTGTTTGGAAGGAGAGGTTCAATGAACCTTTATTGTTTCTCCCAATTGACTCATTTTTTGATAAAACTATTTCCATGTGAATAGATCGGGGGTTTTTTTTTCAAATAAAAATACAAAAACAATACTCAACCATTGAGAAAATTCTCTCATGGGTCTGGACCTCAGTCACAATCTCTCAAGGATTCACCAGGGACGTTGGTCACTCTCAAGCATTGGTGTCCTTTCGCACGATGACATAAAAAGATGCAAGTAGCATCTATCTGACTGACACCGCTATACCCACCATTATCTTTCACACGATGACACTTTTGTAAGATTTTGCAACCATGAGAGAATTTCTCAATGGTCGAGAGTTTTTTAGCGTCATGTCGTCGTTTCTGCATGAGTCTTGTTGGCAGATATAGAAGGATTAGTTTTGCACCTGACCTGTTTTTGTAGCAGAGAGACGAAAAGTAGATCCTTGGTACCGATTTCACTAACGCTTCGATCGATCGCCGATAGCAATTTTCTGCTTAGCGATGGATTTGGGCTTTAGCGATGATCGTAGACTTTGAGCCAAGTCGTTCGAAGTCACGGTGATCGTCGCTTCTTTCACGCAACTCTTGCGATACCGCTCTACTTTCTCGCGAGACTCATGGCTACGGCGAAATTTCGGCTCTCGGGACCGCTCGAAGTTGATCCCGAGCGGAAAGCCGAACTCGCGTCGTAGTCTCGTGAGAAAGTAGAGCGGTTTTGTGAGATTTGCGTGAAAGAAGGGATGATCATCGTGACTTCGAACGACCCCAAGTCTACGATGATCGCAAAGCGTTAGTGAAATCGGACCCTGTTGTCTAATCCTAGTTGTTGTTGGGGATTTGTTTTGTTCCATAATCATATTGCTTTATATTGAGAGTAGTTAGTCATAGTGGTTAATTTGGGAAAGTCGTAGAGTACAATTTTATAACATGATTTTTTTTTTTCTGTTAGACTCTTCCAAATGTTTTTGTAGTTTGTTTTGGTGATTTGGTTGAGAATGTTACCCTTTCTCATGGCGGAGAATTCTGTCTGAGATCTTGGTGTTAGTGTTTGTTTTATAATCTTCGTCCTACATCTGTCCAGATGTATCACTCTCTGTGCTGCTTCGTATGTAATGTTAAGCACCTTTACGATACATGGTAATTGATTCATAATATTTTTCTTGAATATAGTTTTTTTTTAATGAACAGAAATTACCTTAGTTTGAAATAGCCTTGTGCTGATTTTACATGGTAACAAAATTGACATTTTTGACTTGGATCTAACATAATCGGCCACAATTTTTTTGTCAGTTGGACTAAGTTGGGCCATCAAAGCCTGTTACTATAAGTTTCAGAGACTGAGGTCGATTTCACCAAGATCATTATAACTTACTATCAGTCGTAGGACTTATGATGCATTACAGCCTTATGAAGGATGCAATAGGTTATCCTTTGTAAATCGAGCTACAATCGATCATAGGGCTTCGAGAAATCGACCCTTGGCTAAATAGTCCTGTTTCCAGTAACCTTAAGCAATGGACTAGGGGTAGATTTAGATAAGTATAAAAATGTGTGGTTGAAAATAATTGAAAATGAATATTAACATTGCTTTCTTCAAAATTCTTCAACGTCAATTTCGTTGTAGTTAGTCCCACGGTGCCAAATCCTGGCACCCAAGTCGAAATTTCCAACTATCCCTTGGAAATGCCATGGATGGTACAAGATAAAGGTACCAGACTTCAATCTTATTTCTTTCCCAATGTTTTTAATAAAAGAAGGTCTTGTGGTCACACTTTGGTAGGCTTGGGCATGACTTTATCACCGAAGTATTAGAACATCACGGCGCTCTTCACTGAAATCTTGCAGCTGCGCTGCCACACAAGACACAAGTCTATTTGCACTGTTTTATCTAAGTTTATTGATCTCTTTGGGCTTTTGGAATTTCTTTAGGGTTGGGAAACAGAGCACAATTTATTGGACGAGAAGCAGCAGCACTAGCACATGGAAAGTAAGGTCTTTGGTAAAAGCACTCCGCACTTGTGCTAAAAAAAGCTCACCGGATCTCAGACAAACATTGCAACGTGTGGTGGGCGTCCATGTGTGCGCGTGCATGCATGGTGTACGTACAATGATTTGCAGATCATGTGCAATTTCGACTCAGCAACCCCAACGCACATGAGCAGAAGTTTCGGTTTTAAACAAATTTATGTTGTGCTAAGAAGTACCGGTAAGCATATTGTCGGGCCAGATGTTTGTTTTTTTCGTCTCCCTACATAATGTTATACACGAAAGTCCCCTGCGCATGCTTGTGCATTGAACCTATATGCAGACAGAGCTGTGATACGATATCTTGGCAATTCTCAGTTACCTTCAATGTTTGTGAATCCGTCACCAATATCACATTGAGCGATATGCTCACAGCACCTTCTTGTTATGACTTGGGCAGTTTTGACTTGGGGCGAGCACGGGTATCAACTGAACCGAACAGGGATTTGACATCTAAGACATCTGTTATTTTGGCCATGTGGATTTGGGATGAAGTTCAAGATTCCAGTCAAGTCATAAAACCTGCAACTGGCCTTGAGCATCAAGTAACCCTAACCCCTGCTCGCCACCTTCTTGCATCAACACAGAGACAGTTTCCACTTCTTCTTTTCTCAGGAGTAAATTGGAGTCTATCACTTGTGGAGGAGTTCTGGCCCACAGTTCACAAAGGCCCTCACCCTAATATCTGGCACATACTGCATCTCCTTATTTATACACAAGTGGGACTTCAGCACATTTTTATGACAACGGAGCGAAGTCGGTAGAATTTTCAGATTTCTGCATTCACAGCCAGATTATTCAAGAAATTGACATTTTAATGGACCTTTCAAGGGAAATGCTAGTCAGACACCAAGTTATTCTTAAATGGTCACTGAGGTATGCGTGTGGTAATCTTTCAATATCCCTTGCTTGTTGCTCCCTTTAAAACTCTTCTCGTATGTTTAAGCACCAGGATTTGATATATAGGGCCTCCACTTGCCTTGCAGGGCTGCTGTATGTATGCACATACACACACACACTACTCAAAGTTAGTTGAGAATGGTTACCACGTTCCGATAATAATAGGTCACTTTCTAATTTCTGTTCTTGCGACTTCCAGCACTACGCCACTGCTTGCACTCACAGCTGCCAGGTATTCAGATTCCTGTACAACTACCAGAGCACATGATGTGATGGAGCCGAATCTGGTACACCTGTCATTTTGAGCATGACCCTTGGAGGTTGTGGATGAAATCTACTTCAATAATTCCCGTTGATGCTCACGCTCGTGTTTTAAAGATGAATCCGTGTTTTCTTGACCATCCAGGTGTGAAGAAGCCAACGGACGAGCATGCTGCCTTGGAAGCTCTCAGACACTTCGACAAAGTAGAGAGGGTCGGCTCCAGACTGGTCCCTGAGCACATCGAGACCAGATCGCTCTACAACTCGGAGAAACCTGGCATTGAGCAGGTAGGAACTTCTTTACTGAACTGACTGGAGTGCAGGAACTTGACGTCTGGCACGGTATTCCACAAGTGAACCTCCTTTACTGAACTCTTGGTGTTATTTCATTTTCATCTTTGCTTCCAGGGTCGCTTGGAGATGTGGGTGGACATGTTCCCCATGGACATGCCCCTGCCCGGAGCAGCTGTGGATATATCGCCGAGGAAACCAAAGAAATACGAACTACGGGTCATCATTTGGAACACCGATGACGTGGTCCTGGAAGACGATGCATTCTTCACGGGGGAGAAGAGCAGCGATATCTTCGTCAAAGGGTAAGGTTATGAAGTTCAGAAGCTCACCTCCTCACTTGGATGACGTTAGTCCATCCTTGTCAGAACCCACTTTGTTAGGTGATCTCTCATCTTCATCTACTTTGTTTATCAATGTATCCATCACTTTTCCTTGTGTGAACCTCTAGCTGGCTGCTTGGCAACCAGACCGACTGCCAGTCCACCGATGTCCACTATCGCTCGCTGACCGGCGAAGGCAACTTCAACTGGCGCTTCCTCTACCCGTTTGAGTACCTCTCTGCCGAGGAGAAGATGGTCATCCGGAAGAAAGAATCCACATTCTCCATGGATGAGACTGAGTACAAGGTCCCTCCCAGACTCACTTTGCAGGTGTGGGACGCCGACCACTTCTCAGCAGATGACTTCCTTGGTGAGTGGTGGAACCAGGGAGAGGGTTGCTATCCAACCATGGGAACTAGTATAAAACTATATATCCATTCACAAAATGCTTTGATATGTAACTGTGACAGGGGAAAGTGGACACCAGACACGAATGTTTTGGTTTTCTTTCTGATCTTTTAATGGTGCATGGCGTACGCAAAACAAAACCAACAACAACGACGACCCTGAAATGATAAAAACAAATGATACATAAATATTAAGATAAATACAAAGAAATTAGCAAAATCAACAAAATGCAAAGTTCACTTGGAATGTACAATAAGGCATAACATACTAGGCTTAGATTTACAGGGCATGTGTATGCTTTCATCTGCACTATCTAAACATAACTTCATCAAAGTTCAATGACCTCAACAATGAAGAAATAGCAACTATAAACTTGTATCAGTCCTTCCTATATTACCATCCAAGGATCCATTAAGAACTCTCTTGGGGTAATAAAATACACACATAACTTGCATCAGCACTGGACAATAAATACCACTTTCAATGTTGAAACTATTACTAAAACAATACAACTGATACCAATAACCAACTAAACCTGCACTTTGGTGATAAGAGGGCAATGTACCACAAAACAAATCACAAAGTGACTAGTACGCCAGTCTAGTAAGCAACCACTCAGTCTTCCCACCATGCTTAACTAACCACACACAATGGGCTTCCCAGTACTGGGCCATAAACTGGTGGCTGTCCTAGCCCTAGCTGCACTAAGGGATGGCAAGACTGTTTACACTTCATTAAGTATGCAGCAACTTAAGGATTAAAGAAACTTCCTGTTCCATATGCCACACATGGGGTGTACCTTGCACATGGAACAAATGAATACATCCATACAATCAATGAATTACATACAGTATAATACATGTACTTGAACATCTAAAGGAAGAAACAACTCCCATAAAAGGGAAACTTAACAGATGTATGCTTCTAACATTCTAAAATGGCTGTAGCTCTGCCTCCTTACAAATAAAGGTGAATTATTAACAAAGTAATCCAAAAGTGGAAAAAGACATATAAACTTAACACAAAGCTCACACAAATGTTAACTCAAAAGGAACTTCCTACTCCTCATACTAACTATTCATCTTTCTATGACTTGGAACACAATAAAGATATTCTTAAACTCTCCTTATTCACTGTAAACTATGAAAGGCAGGATAAAAGGATATAAAGTCAGCAGGTCGATCCAGCTGATCTGGGCACAATCAATCACTAAAGAAAACTACAACTATCTGTAATTGAACATTTCATACATGGAACATTATAAAAGCAATACCAAAACATAATATTAATTATACATTCTGTGAATATAAGTACACTCACCCCAGCCTTGGCTACAGGAAGCTATTGAAGAACTTAAAAATACATGTACATGGATAGCTAGGGCAGAGTGAGTCTCAGTGGGCGCACTGCATGGAAACTCAGTGTGGAATGACACAAAGGACCATAATATAATACACAATGTAACTGGAGGGGGTCTCACAATGGACATGAAGTGCCAGAGGGGTACTCAAAATGGACATAAGAGGACCACAGAGGGGGCACTCCAAATTAGCATAAAAAGTGACCTGTCACATAACTCTTGCTCGTTTTCTTATCTCTTTATTTCAGGCTCTGTTGCACTGAACCTGAACAGGTTCCCCCGAGGAGCCAAAACTGCCAAGAAGTGCTCTCCGGACCTCCTGAAGACGGACGGCAGCGTGCCTCAGGTCAACATCTTCAAGATGAAGCGCATCAAGGGATGGTGGCCGTTCATCGCCAAGTCACAGTTAGAGGAAGAAGAGTTAACGGTATGATTGTTGATCTATTGAGAAATAGGTTGAGAGCTTCATTATTATTGTAGGAAGTGTCATTAGGAGCTCTGGGTTAGGAAGGCGAGGCTTTTACGATCCCTACAATTAACTCTTAAACACTTCTCTCAACGAGATACCATTTTGAGTAATCTGTTTCCTTTGCGCTTGTGCAATGAGCATCAAGTTTGGCAGATACTGCCACATTATGAATATAATATTTGTATTAAAGGATCTTTCTCAAAGGCTTAAGGGGGAGCATATTTTGTTAGACCTTTAAGAGAAAAGAAAGTTCGCTTTCAGTGTCTATCCCTCTGTTCCCTCTGCAGGGCAAAGTGGAGGCAGAGATTACCTTACTCACAGAGGAAGAAGCCGAGAAGAACCCTGCAGGCTTCGCCCGTGATGAACCGGACCCCTTGGAGAAACCAAAGTATGTACTCCACATTAACCTCTCTGTAGTACCTCAGTCATATCAGCTCTTGACTGCAGGAACTGTCCGTGTAATATCATTTCTAACTAGATGTGACTTCCTGCAGCTGCCAACGTTTCGAGTCAGGTGTCAAAGATCTAGATTGACAACTGTGCGAAGGTTAGAATGGAGAGTATGGTTGGCGGAGACACAAACTCTTTTCTAGAAGTGTGGTTCTAAAAAGAACTGGTGAGAAGTTTTTTCTCGACGTTCTGGCCAGTGTACTCCGGCCGTCCTCAGGCGAGAGTGTAAAGGTTGATTGTTTTAACAGGTGGCGATCAGCAACATGAGATAGATGCCTGGATTGCAGTGGGTGTAAAACAGCAGAGACCAGTGACATGCTTGACACAAACCTTGACAACTCTATTTGGGGGAGTGGAAGTTTCCAAATCTCCACTCAACTCCCCATAGGTGCAGCACTGGTCTCCAAATGGCCCACCATTTTGTTTTTCTTAATCGTAGCCTTTAAGTATGAAGTGAGGTTCTCCGATGTATCAAAATTTGTTTCACTGAGGTAGGGAACTGGATCCTCTTCAGCAGTTTCACCCCTCCTAGGAGCTGAACAGGAGGCAGTCAACAGCCACTCTGTCATCCTGCTTAGCAAGGATTCTAACCAATACTTCCTTTTACAGAATTCCCACTTGGATCAGAGAGAGTCTCAATTTCCAGCAGCTGCCTTCTGATGCATTTGCATTTAGCAGCAGTAGTTCCTGTTATCAGTTAGCATTTAGTTTTGACGTCAGATTATTGTTTGTTACATTTTGCACTGTCATATTTTATTGAGCATAAAAACTGATAAGTAGTAAAGGGTAGTATCCTACTTTGGTAGCATACTTTGGTAGCATACCGAAACAGATATCATCACAAATTTACCTATAACTTACAGGGTATAAAGATGGTGATGGTACAAACATACCATTACAATTTTTCTGCCTGAAATGCTGTATTTATCCAGAAAAGAGTAAAACCAGTGACCAAAATTAATTTTTTAGTTCAAAGATAAAAAATAAAAGAGATAAGACTTAAGAAATACAGTGGCCGTTTTTCACTATTTTCTCAAAAAGTGGGCATCTTATGGGAAAGAAATTTTCACAGATGACTGTGGCTGTATCTTCCTTGATATTTTCGCCCATGAATCTGTATTTCTTTAACAAAAACCAAAGTATGATATTACCTTTAAGATGTAGTATATCTCAGAATAAATATTAATACAATATGGACTTCCTGTTGAAATTTGAAAAAATTACAAGGAACTAGTAGGCATTTAACAAATCAGACAGGCTATACACATTCAGTGTTACACATTCAGTGTATAAAGTTAGATTAAGATACACTGATATTCCTTACGCACACTTGCTCTTTGACGACATCATGATTTCACTCCAAAAATATGTCAGCATAAATTGCATTGGGCAGACTAATGTTCATAACCCTAATGAATTCAAAAATACAAAATGCTGATTGGTTCGTTGTCTTTTGATTTTTTTCCCTTTTCTCCGATTTCATTTTCATTGCCCTTTTATCTTTGTGAAAAAAATATCATTGAAAACTCCTTTCAAATCATTTACTTGTACACATCCCATTTTGCAATGGCTCATTGGGAAAACGATATATGACATCATTTAATGTGATGGAAATTCAAATGTTCAAAATATCTCATGTGAATTTTTGTACCGTTTGCAAATTTGACAAATTGTCTAATGCAAACAAATATTTTCAAAATGCATTTTTGTATTTTTTTGTTCATTGGAATAATCAAATTCACTATTATTTGTGCCCAATGTTGACTTGAAATCATGATTAACTGCATTGCATGATAAAAATTTCGTGATGAATCCTAATTGCATGTTTCAAACTGATATCATGTCAACATCAATTTCACCCATTAACATGTTGCCACATCTTGAACCATGGCCCACCCCATTTCAACAACCACTGCATCTAATTTTGATTCCGTTCCTTCTAATGAACCGCACCCTGACCTTCCACCCTCTTTCAATGACATCTCATTTGTACCCTCTCGCCTTTCCTCCAAACAATCTCTGTGTCAACAAATCCTGCATTTTAACCCCTTGTACACCAAACCGCCCGGCACCTTTATAAACTGGGTGTGTCACACATACCCCAAACTATAAATTGGGTGCCATGCATCACCCCCATGAACATGCAACAGGCGACCAGACTCTTCCTTCTTGTGGATCATGCACCCCTTCAAGACCCTCAAGTACGCCCTCTGGCACAACTACCGGCGGCTCTTCATCAAGGTGTTCATCCTTGCATGCCTCGTGGCTCTCCTGGTTCTGTTTCTGTATTCCGTCCCCGGCTACACTGTCAAGAAAATAATCAATGCATGAGGAGTGGTGGTGGCTTATACTGTTAAGTGTATGGCTGACTCAGGTGGGTGTTATAAGGGGGGACTACGTGTACCTACATGTATGTGCCTCTTTAAGTTGGTTAACTTCATGGGTACTGAACTGGGTGCCTCAAACTCAAAGGTAAACTTACTAAATGTAAGTCATGGGTACATACTAGGTGGCAGGGTGCCTCAAAGGTACAAGTTTGGTACCTGGTGCCTCATGGTTACATACTGGATGCCTTAAATGTACAAGTTAGGTGTCCCATGGGTACATAGTGGATGCCTCATATAGGTACAAGTTAGGTTAATCATGGGTCCATTCTGGGTGATTCATAGGTACAAGTTAGGTGAATCATGGGTACGTAGGCCTACCGGGTTCCTCATAGGTACAAGTTAGGTGAATCATGGGTACATTCTGGGTGCCTCAAAGGTACAAGTTTGGTACCTCATGGGTACATACTGGGTGCCTCATAGGTACAAGTTTGGTACCTCATGGGTACATACTGGGTGCCTCATAGATACAAGTTAGGTGGCTCTTTGGTACCTGCTGAGAGCCAATTGGGTTCTGTTCATGGGTACATGATGGGTTCAAATAGGTACTCTCTCACGAATACATGTTTAATGTCAGCTGCTTTTTGATAGATACATAATTATAGAGAGCTCTCAGTGGGTGGTTTACACCATAATGTTCTGGAAAGAGTGCCAGTTGGTCTAGATTTTAGGTTCTATTGCAGAAAAAGATGTCTTAACTTTGATTATTCTGTAATTTATTATGAAAATCCTTTGCCTTCTTCCCTAGCCATAACATTGAAGGTTAAGAGTTCACTCTTAGATGCTACAACTTAATTAGTCCATCTGGTTCCCTGATGGCCAGACTTCCTAAAGCACTGACTTGCAGATGCTCTGAACTCCAAGTACTGATGAGAACCAGCCTGATGAACAGATGTATAGAGAATGATCATGGGTCCTTTACCATACCTCGGCTTTGGCTTTAGCTCCGGCTCCGGCTTTGGCTCCGGCTTTGGCTACGGCTATGGCTACTGGTACGGCTACGGCTACTGGTACGGCTATGGCTACGGCTTTGGCTACGGCTACAGCTATGGCTACAGCTACTGGTAATGCTACGGCTTCGGCTTCGGCTACGGCTCTGTCATCCATATGCTGAAAAAATGTGTGGTTTTTCATTGAAGCTGAAGCTCTGTGTTCTTTTCAAACCAGAGATTCTACTTCCGAACCACAGCCAAAAGCCTCCATGTTTTTAGAATGGATTCACAAAATGGAGCTGGAGACTGAGTTGGAGCTGAGGTTTGGAAAAGTCTGGTCATAGACTTAGGCCGTGTCCGAAACGGGCTTCCAGAGCTACGGCTAGGTCTATTGTCTTGATGTCTCCGCGTACTTCCAATGGAGCGAAGACCTAGACCTAGCTCTAGACAACAGATTCGGATGCAGCCTTGGTTAAGAGTTGCCTAGGTTTTTTGATGGATCTGTGCCTGTTAGTATTAAAGTGCTGGATTTAAACAAGAAGTTGTAGCATCTAGAGAGAAACTCTTATCCTCACCTTAACCTTAACCTGCTTATAAACCCTTGTTAAACCCTGTTCTCCTTGCTTTACTAACCGGCACTAACCAACATCCGTTCTGCCCTTCTCCCGTCTCTCCTGTCTTAACCAGCCGCCCTGACACGTCCTATGTCTGGTTCCTGAACCCCTTGAAGGCCCTGCGCTATGTTATCTGGAACCGCTTCAAGTGGACCATACTCAAAATCCTGCTGTTTATTGTTTTGGTCTTATTCTTGGTCTTGTTCATCTACAACGTGCCTCCGTACACTGTCAAGAAGGTGATGGGAGCATAGGTTGGCATTCAGACACAGTACTAAAAGTGGTCTATCTTCGGTTTAAACTGTAAAAAGGTATATAATACCTACTACTTGTGTCTGAATGGTCTATGATAGACTCTTTTTGGTGCTTAAAAAAAAACGGTCTATCTTCGAAAACTTAGACCGCCGAGGAGGGACGGTCGAGGCAACATAGACCGGTCTACAAATGTGCCTTAAGACGTCTGAATGGTCTATCTCAACCACATCCAGTGTAGAGTAACCTTCAGCAAGTGCATAACTCACCTGTAAATCCGTCACTACTTGTGAATTAAGGGAAGTTCGGTTTCGGAGTAACGCGACATGAGTGACCTCTAAACACCAGAGATAGACTGTTTTCAGGTTAACCCTGTGTAGTATGGACACAAGGGGTTTGGGATGAAATGTTTACCTCCCTTTCTAAGACCACAAAGTGTAGACCTTTTTCGGTCTCCGGAGTACTGTGTCTGAGCATTGCCTAGATTGGTAAAGAGATCTTCAAAATCTGAAATAGGTCTGAAGGTCTTTGATCAGCTCATCTATGAGAACATCCGAGTTAAAGAAAACTCTGAATTTATATATTTATTCTGTTATACTCTCACTTGGTACAATGTACAAATTCAACTATAAGGAAGCAAGGAAAATTGCCAAGCTCTAAAGTTCAGGTTCCCAAAACCTCAATTAGCCATTTGCGGGTTAAATGTAAATAGTAGCTGGTACAAAGACTTCTTTCTTTGCATATAAACACCTCAGTTTGAATTTCCCAGACTAAAGACTATGTTGCTATATCACATGATTTGGGGCGAGCTTTTGCATTTAATAGTGATACCCATGTCTGGAATGGACTGATTCCTTTGTGTCATTCTTATCCATTATGAACAGTGCATTGGGGCAAGACATCTGTTATGTAACCAAGCAAAAGCTTGCCCTGAATCATGTGATATAGCAACAGTGTCTTTAGTCTGGAAAATTTAGGTTTCGATGTTTATGTACAGTGAAAGAATTCAGTGTACCAGATATTATTCAATTTTAACTCGCAAAAGGCTTTTTTGTATATGATTTTGTTTCATGCTTTTGTATGTTTTGTTATGTTTTGTTATGCTTTGTATGCTTTTTAACAATGTCTGCAATAATTTTATAGTCTGTTTTTTTTCTGTAAAATTGTCTTATACTTGTAGCTGTTACCTATTCCATTTTTCACTAACAAAAGTCTAATGTCATTTTCTTTCTTAAGTTCATGTAATATCTTGTAACGGCTAGTAAAGAGTGCCTGTGAACGAAGAAGAAGACATCAGCTTAAAGAACCAAACCATAATTTCCGTGTGGACCCAGGAATAAGAATTGCAGAACCGGTTCTTATGGAATCACAAAACTAGACTGGTTCTGGTAAGCACCACAGAACCAGTTCTTGTACATGCCAGATAATTTATGGGAATTGATACTGTTCTGGCAGTCGCAGAGGCAGTTCTGTGGATGACACTGACAAGTGACCCCATTACAGAACCAGTTCTTAGAATCACAGGCGCAGTTCTTAGAAACATATAACCAGCTCTGAAAATTATGAACCATTTCTGAAAACAACAGAACTTGTGAGAATCACATAACCAGCTCTCTGAGTCCTACAGAAAAACAGGTCTAATGATCACTGACTGGCTCTTGGTATAACAACTGTCAACTGGTGTTGAGTATAACAAAACTAATCCTGAGAATCATTTAACTGAGCACAATTTTTGGTAAAATCTCAAACAGTTTGTCTGTGTAACAATACCAGGGGCCAATTTCATAGAGCTGCTTACGCACATTTAAACTTGCTTTAGCACCCAAAACCCTGGTAAGTAAAATCAGTATGCGAGCCAAAACTCATTGTGAATGTTATGCCCAGCAAGTAGGGGCCTAATGGCCGTATACGAGTCAAAAGCAGTAAACATCACATGAACATTTGGTTGGTAATCAAGTTCGATCAAGGAAGACCTTTCATCCTTAAGCAGTTTTGTTGCTTAAGTGGCTCTATGAAATTGGCCCCTGCTCATAAAGGAATCCATATGGTGAAATTCCAAAGAGTTCTCTGAATTCTGAAAAAGAAGCCCCTCAGAAATTTCATCTTTCACATGCACTCTTTACTTCTAACAAATACTTCTTGCATTTTTCAAGCTAATGAAGTATTATTCTCATTTAGCACAATAAGACTAACACCAGCTAATACTGCTCCTCTTTTCACATAATTCTGTAATTGTCTATTTAATTTTTACTAATACTCAGTGCAATAAATTATACGCAAATGTACATAATATAATCAAGCAATCAATTCAAATGATAATCGTAAAGTCTCAGTAACTAGTCTTCCAGTTGAGATTCAACATGTAATATAGCAAGACCCTAATTATACGAGAACGTAATGCATAATTTATAATAGGGATTTTCAGTATTGTATTTATTTTTGTAAAGACCAAATGATGTTTTTGTAAGCAGTGGCATATAGAATACTGTGTATATACAGTGAAAGGATCGATGCATTTTTATTTTGCTCAAACTACTCCATATTGGCCCATATCCAACCGTAGCAAGCTTAGACAACGCAGACACCATTTCAAGGTGTATACTGTCATTCGGTACTCATTATTGTGTACTGGGCAGTGGGCATGATACCGAAACAAAGGATACATCATTTCGTCACCGTTGTCTCAAAGGGACGAATTTGTCCATGCACAGGGTGTCGAAAAATAGAGAAAAAATAATCACCTTTGAAGTTTGTTCCTTTTTAGAGGACATGTTGATCAAAGTTGTTATACCATGCAGTTTCAAGCTGAAGACTTTACTTACAAGATGTACATGTACTAATAAATGGTTAGTAGACCATTGCAGTATAATTAACGTTAAATATTCTTCCCTATGTGAAAACAAAAACTACCACAAAATTTGCAATTTTCCCAAAATCTCCTCGATACAAGAACACACATTCGTCACCTAGTACCAACTGCATGTGACGATTTGACCATAAACATAGATATTCAAATGTTTATTCCATCATTTTAAAGCCAAAAAATAGTCATAAATAATCACAGATGTTATCATATATTCCAGTGTAATGTTTAGCCTTTCATAGCAAAGGTGTGAGCGCTGTAGGCTGTGCACGCTAATGTAGTCAGTATTTAGGAACTATGAATGTAAAAAAATATATAGATTATTAGACTTATATATCATAAAACATCTTGCCAAAGAGTTTAGAATTATAAATTATTCGTGTAGAATTTAATGCCTACATATTATGTATATCAATGTAAATTATTTTAAAAATATCAGAACAAAGAAATGATAGACTAATGCCAGAAACTTCCTTTCCTTTCCAACTGAGGATTGGTGTTTCCATCCTAACAGAATCTTTCTCAAACTGTATGCCCGATTCCTTTCACTACATAGCTGTCCTAAATCCATTCGTCCCACATTTCCAGAGGACACTCTGATGGTGAACCATTTTGTGGATGACAATGAATCGGACAATCACTTAAAACCTTTTAAAAAAAAAGGATTTTTCTACTTTTCACCTCAGAACCGACAACTTTGCAGGATTTTGTTGTTGTTTGCTGAAGCTGCATGCAGTTTTAGCGCAGACAAATTCTCTGTTTTCTGCAGTTCATGTCTGTTGTGTTTTGTGTACTATTCAAAGCTTTCAGTTTTTCAGTTTGGCTTGTAGGAATTTGAGCAGTATTTGTAAGTTCTATGCAGTCTTCCAGCTCTTCCATAAGGCCTAAACAAAATTTGTTGTGTTGCCCTCAGCGACCGACCGTAAAAAAAAATCAGAATTTTTTTTTTCTCAAAGTCATAAAGTATAAAAGCTCACCATTTTTGACAGAAAATGTAAGATTTAGCAGTAAAAAAGCGTGTCTCCTCAAAACGACCCAAGACTGTTGATTTATAAGCCCTGGTGACCATGTATATGAACAACACATTATTTATTCTTAAATGTTTGAAAGTCATCCAATAAAAAAAAAAACCCAAAAAAAATCTACCGACTGACCCCAAATTTAAATTTTTCCACTTGAGGGCAACACAACAATTTTTTTTCGGCCTAATTCAAGCTCTTCCTGTATTGTATATTCTTGTATAATAATCGATATATAATGATAGGAACTTGGAACTTAACTCGAGTTAAAGCTTAGTTCAAAGCTTCCAGTTTTTCAGTTTGGCCTGTAGGATGTGAGCAGTATTTGTAAGTCCCATGCATTCTTCAAGCATTTCCCTAGTCCAAGCTCATCCTTAATGCTCCTGCATAATAACCCATAATAATTTATTGAAACCTGTGAACTTTCATTTTGCATATTGTAAATAAACCCAAAATAAAGAGTAAACATTGTACCATTTGTAACTTCTTGAAAGTTTCCAAACATTCCATGTTTATTTTAACAATTTTGCATTTTCTCTCTTTTTTTTTTTCAATGAAAAAGTGTAGAGAATGGAGTCTTAAATACAACAATATAAAAACTTTGTACTGTAAAATTCTAGTAATAATAATGAATATTATGAATATAATGAAAAGTAAAAATCATGATTTCCATTTTTTGCACAGAGAAGCTCAATGATACTTGTTTAGTGCTTGAGGGACATTTTCTGTGCTAATTCTTCTGTGCTTTCACAGTTCAAGTTCTCACATAACTCTCCATATTTCTCTCTTTCTTAAACCGAGTAGGATGTAGCAATTTATAAGAATTCATTCGTCAAATTGATTCTGGTTCATATATTGACGTAATTTTCATCATTGCATTTTTCTTTCAGATTCATTTATTTTTTACCTATTTTGTGTATTTCAGTGCTCCGTAATTTTTTTTCTTTCAGCATGTCACATCGTTTCCTCTTTCATATTATGCATGTTTTTGTCACATTTCGAAATCTTTATCCTAGATATTTTCTTGTTATTCCTTCATTGATGTATCATGACTTTTTTCACTTTTCAAAAATCTTGAAATTGTGTTTTATGTATCACATGTTCTGTTTTATACAGGATTGATGTATTGTTGTATACTCGGATTTCATTTTTTTCTTTTCATGTTTTATACTATGCACATGAGATTTGTTTATGCTGTGCTTTGTGTTGAGTTTGAAAAGAGACCAGCATCTTTCATTCAGAAATATTAACACGATCTAAGTCATTGATGGTTATAATGGTTTTCATGGCAACACTTTCCATGGCAACACTTTCCATGACAACACTTTCAATGACTCATGTGTGAAGTCTGTGCCAAATGACATACTGAATTCATGGAATAAGTAGAAAATTCCGTAGCAAAGTCACTTGAATCAGGCAAATGATTTGGAGACAAATTCCAAACGACACTTTGGACACCATCTTTCTCTGATAAAATTTAGAGGCAGATTTTGTAATTATTTCCTTATAGCTGGGGACGTACCCATTAGGTTTGTGATGCCTGGTTCAAGTACAATTCTTCCTGATGGTTGGCCGTTTCCTTTAAATTGAAACAAACTGGTCAAGCTTTTTCTGTTGCATTGAGTGTTGCATTCAGCCACAACAAACCTACAACAAAAACTAAATGCTGTGTGATTTCTGATGTCGTTCTTCAAATTTTGCTTGCTCACCGTTTATGTTGATCTTTAATACTAATGAATTCAATCTGATGTGATTCTGTTAACTTGTACTCATACTGGCAATTGGAGTTTTGTTAATTGCACCGCTGTTTTTGTTATTTTCCAGACAAACCCCACAAAAGCGGTACATGTATTTGTAGTTAAGTTTGTTTTTGGCTGGGAACTGACATTTACATGTAGTTGTGGTGCATCTACACCATAGAGATACATAGTATGTATCTCTATGATACTAACTCAACTCACGATGACCGGGTTGGCTGTGAATTAATATCCTTTTCTGTTTTCCCCCATCTCACCAATAATGCACTCCCATCATTCCCATCCTTTGTGTTTTATCTGCACCTGCTTGAAATCAACTCTTTCCTGTATGTAATAACCGTCTGTGCTTTGTGGTACCTTTGTCCATTATATTGATGTTAATTTCCACCATCCCACATCTGCTGTGATCTTTGTTTGTCATTTCCCTGTCTGATGTTCATTCCTATCATCCCATTTGTCCTTGTATTTGTCTTTGCTTTTCTCATGCTCTTTTCGGCTGCCTGACCTTTACCCTTGCCGTCCTTATGTCTTCCTTTGTCATGTCTCATCTTGTCTGGTCTCATGTCATCTTGTATTATGTCATCTTGTCTCATATTATCTTGCCTCATCTCTTCTTGTCTCATCTCATCTTGTATCATCTCATCTTGTCTCATCTCATCTTGTCTCATCTCATCTTGTCTCATCTCGTCTCATCTCATCTTGTCTTGTCTTGTCTTGTCTCATCTCATCTCATCTTGTCTCATCTCATCTTGTCTCATCTCATCTTGTCTCATCTCATCTTGTCTCATCTCGTCTTGTCTCAACTCGTATCCTCTCATCTCTTGTGTCCTCTTGTCTCATCTTGTCTCATCTTGCCTCATCTCATCTTGTCTCATCTTGTCTCATCTCATCTTGTCTCATCTCATCTTGTCTCATCTCATCTTGTCTCATCTTGTCTCATCTCATCTTGTCTCATCTCGTCTTGCCTCATCTCATCTTGTCTCATCTTGTCTCATCTCATCTTGTCTCATCTCATCTTGTCTCATCTCGTCTTGTCTCAACTCGTATCCTCTCATCTCTTGTGTCCTCTTGTCTCATCTTGTCTCATCTCGTCTCATCTCATCTTGTCTTGTCTTGTCTTGTCTCATCTCATCTTGTCTCATCTCATCTTGTCTCATCTCATCTTGTCTCATCTCGTCTTGTCTCAACTCGTATCCTCTCATCTCTTGTGTCCTCTTGTCTCATCTTGTCTCATCTTGCCTCATCTCATCTTGTCTCATCTTGTCTCGTCTCATCTTGTCTCATCTCATCTCATATTGTCTCTTCTCATCTTGTCTCATCTCATCTCATATTGTCTATTCTCATCTCATCTCATCTTGTCTCATCTTGTCTCATCTCATCTCATATTGTCTATTCTCATCTCATCTCATCTCATCTCATCTTGTCTCATCTCATCTCATCTTGTCTCTTTTCATCTTGTGTCATCTCATCTTGTATCATCTCATCTTGTCTTGTCTTGTCTCATCTTGTCTCTTCTCATCTTGTCTCTTCTCATCTTGTCTCATCTCATCTCATATTGTCTCTTCTCATCTTGTCTCTTCTCATCTTGTCTCATCTCATCTCATATTGTCTCTTCTCATCTCGTCTCATCGCATCTCATCTTGACTCATCTTGTCTTTTCTCATCTCATCTTGTCTCGTCTCATCTTGTCTCATCTCATCTTGTCTCGTCTCATCTTGTCTCATCTCTTCTTGTATCATCTCATCTTGTCTCGTCTCATCTTGTCTCGTCTCATCTTGTCTCACCTCATCTCATCTTGTCTCATCTCATCTTTTTACATCTCATCTTGTCTCCTCTCATCTCATCTTGTCTCATCTCATCTTGTCTCATCTCATCTTGTCTTCTCTCATCTCATCTTGTCTCATCTCATCTTGTCTGCTCTCATCTCGTCTCTCGTCTCACCCTGTTTGTCTTCTGTTGTCAATCCCTGCTGGTACATTTTGTTTTCACGTCCCCTGCTCTGTCCTGTGGTCCAACCCCTCGATGCTCCAACCGCTGTGCCCGCCCCTGCTGTGTATACATACAGTCGGCCAGACACCTCCTTCATCTGGTTCCTGAGTCCCTGGAAGTCCATCCGATACCTCGTCTGTACTCGCCTGAAATGGCTGCTGATCAAGCTCCTCATCTTGTCCCTCTTGACGGCACTCATCGTGCTCTTCGTCTACGCTGCTCCAGGATACACTGTCAAGAAGATCATGGGAGCCTAACATCTAACAACCATTGGTGTATTATCAGCTCAGGCAGTACTAATAATACTAATACAGTCTATAATGAACTCCAGAAGGGCGTAGTTAATACCTAATGGTAAATCACTAGCTCATTGGATAGAAAGCCATTTGACAGTTGGTCTTAATGTCCACCTGGGGCCAATTTCATAGAGCTGCTTAAGAACCAAAGTTTATGTAAGTACCTAAAACTTTAGTAAATCAGTATGCCAGCCAAAACTCCTTGTGAATGTAATTTGGTCAGCAAACAATACAAATCAAAAGCAGTAAACATCGTATGAAAATTTGGTTGGTTATTCTGTTTGATCAAGCAAGACCTTTTATGCTTACATTTTTGTTAAGCAGCTCTATGAAGCTAGCCTCTGTCAAATCTGTGGCTATTGCAAGTATAGATGGCCAACCGAATGTAAACATTGGTCAAGAAGCCACAATGAAAAGGGTATCTGGGGCCGATTTCATAAAACTTACGACGCGTCGCAGAGTTAAGACGCATCCTTTCTCTAAGGACTCACCGCATAGATGCGACACGTCGCAGATAGAACGCGTCGCAAATCGAGTTGCGACGCGTCGCAGAGCGCAGAGCTTTATGAGATCGGCCCCTGCAGGCGTAAGACAAATGTCCATCTGTCTGGCCTATGTATCAATCCGCAAAAGTCTCTGAACGCCAACTTTATTTGGTAATGAAATATTTCTGGTCCTCATATTTATGCAAGCGTAAGCTATTATTGCAACTAATTAACACCAGTTTTTAACCATTCTAACAGTTAACACTAGCAAGACTCAGAAAAACGAAATCGGTATCACAAAATGAGCATTATTCTAAATTGTAGAACAGTTTTTAGAGTTGTTTATTGTGCACCCTTTTGTCTTCTTCTGTTCATTCTTCATTGCCATCCTCACATCATCATACACATCTTGATATTTTTTATTTCCTCTGCCTGTATATAGTCGCCCTGATACGTCCTTCATCTGGTTCTTTAACCCTCTGAGTGCCCTCAAGTACATGATCTGCACTCGTCTCAAGTGGATCCTCATCAAACTCTTTATCGTCTCTCTCATTGTGGCGTTTATCGCGCTCTTTATTTACGCCTCGCCCGGCTACGTGGTCAAGAAGATCCTGGGAGCCTAGACCCTTCGCGTGGAGGTTTCTCCTCTTGTTGGTTCTTGTTTGTTTATCTTCCAGGGATACTGTCTTCCTGGTCTGCCACTCAATCAATCCATATTGAAATTTGTGAAATGACCCTGGGCTAGCGTCCACATTGAGCTTGACCTACGCAAGAATTGAAGCATGTTGCATGCGTTTAAATAATTTGTAAGGAGACAAGCAATAAAACTGCTGTAGACTGCTCATCAACCAAAAATAACGAGTTAATGTCGCAGTAGGGTTACAGATAGAGTACAGGTACTAGACTGTTTTGTGTGTAAATGTTATCATCTGAGAAAAGATGTGTTCATTGATAAGTATTTTTGTAAGCATTGGATGGTAAGTTGGTTGATTAATCAAGTCGATAAAATGTTCTGTTGATGTAAATGTACATAAATTATTACCAGACGGTGTTTCGTATTCAAGTTGTCTTCCTCGAATAGATCTAAGTCTTCCACTATTGGTATTTATTTTCGATAAAACGTATGTATATTTTTCTACATAATTAAACAATTTGGCTTTGTCCGTCGATACTTTAAAAAAGGAAACGATGTAAGCCTAGGTCTAACGTAGCTATTTACGAATTTTCACCCAAGTTGTTTCTGATATACTGATATGAAAGGTAAATGTTTGGAAACTTTTGGACAATAATTCAAGCCAATTGTAAGTTGTCTGAAAATTGTCGCTTGTTCATAATAATTGTTATAGATTAATCCATGTTGTCTGGGTCTGGTCATTTCTGTAGACCTGAATTGGTTTTTCCCTGGTAATTTTAACAGAATTGTTTGTTTTTGAAGGGGGACCGTGCTGCAACTAACATAATAATGCATAATAACAATTTCTTCCAACAGGTCAGGAGGTTTTGTGAGTCAATTCCTTTTAGGGAAGATGAGATTCAAAACCAGTCTATTACATCGGAGAGATGCACAGACTACTTGTTCAATATAATAATCTTTTATAAAAGTACCTTAAAGGGATGGTACAGAACTGGTTTTTACGACAAAACCGTTGCTGACAGTGAAAGCACATTATGTAATCCATCATATACCTTAACTGACAAACCTGAAGTTTGAGGTCAATCAGCCATCTGGGTCACGAGAAAATAGTGAAAACCTGTTTACACATTTCAACGAATGCATAAAACGCTTCGAAACGGTTTATTCCAATCGGAAAACATTTTCATTTATTTTTCAACGAATATGGCATTTCATACAAAAACATTTCATGGGATGTTTTCTCCTATCATCACCATTATAGGGCCTACTGTGTAAGTTTTATGTGAATCTGTGATCTTGAAGTGTATTATTTTTGTCTTACCAATTCCGTACCATCCCTTTAACAAACCAATGCGAATTAATGCATGGGAGTCATTTTGAGGGTATCATTAACAGTTTGCCAGCTAACTAATTGCAAAATTCACTCCGTGGCGATTCTGACCTCTGACTTTTGAAACCTAATTTGCACGCTGCTTGACATCAGTCGGCCCGAGGGAGCTTCGTGGTTCATGAACCCCCTGAAGGGGCTCTACACGGCCCTCTTGAAGAACTACAAGTGGTGCATCATCAAGGGGCTAATCGTGGGCCTCTTGATCTTTTTTGTGGCGTTGTTGCTGTACGCCATGCCAGGCTACACTGTCAAGGCTATCTTTGGTGTCTAACGGGCTATTAGGTATAACTCAAAATTGCCGTTTGGTGTGTGATTGCTTTTTATCACCCAGAATGCCGTTTGTTCTGCAGTGATTGCATCATAAATTACTTGTAAATATAAGTGATTTCAAGAAGAAACAGTGTGTGCACTTGATTTGCCATTTTGGAGTTTTACAGTGAGCAGAATCATGAAGGTTTTGGATTATCGAATGCACAGCGATCCTACGGGGGTCTAGAAAGGACACTGTCTGGCTTTATCCATCGTGCTCGTATAATATACTTGCCAAAGTCATTGATTGGCACACAGCCTTGGTGGAAGAAGTCCACATTTGTCCTTTCCAGGCCTTCGTATGATGTTTGTCTAACCAGCTTTTTATTCACAGATTACCACAGTCACTGTGTGCATACTTGGATTCAGTAATTGCTCACTTTTTAAAGTGATCTTCATAGCGCAAAGTAAAGACTTTATATTTAAAAAAAGAAAAAAAAAGACATAAGACAAACTTCAGACAGAAGTTTAAAATCGGACAACAAATCTAAATTGCTTGAAATTGAACATCTGTGACCATGTCATCTGCTTAATCCGCCATATAAAGTATTTGATCCCATAACACGTACAGAAATCCCCCAGCATAATCCCAGCCATAATGACTAACGCCAAATTACCACAGAAAGCTAAAGAACCCCACAGTGATACACCACTCATCAACTCTGCAGATTAATCAACGCCAAACAAAATGCATTTTTGTATTAACCTTTGCACTTTAACCATTGACCCCACTCATCCTCATCCTCCTCCCCAGGCGTGCTGACCACTCGTTCCTGTGGTTTATCAACCCGATGTTGTCCATGCGTTACGTCCTATGGAGGAAGTTTCGAGCCACCCTCTGTAAAGTCGTTGGCGTGACCGTGTTCATTTTATTCCTTGCCCTTATGCTGTACTCGGTACCTGGTTACACCGTGAAAAAGATCCTGCACGTTTGACAAGAACTATTTTTGGTATGAGGATCGCCTTTGTGGAAGCACCATGTAAGAATCAGGCATCAGGAGACTTGATGATGACTAGAGCAGGCTAGTCGAAACCTGACGTTAGACTAGAGCTCGCTAGTCGAAAAGTTGGGACCTAAATACGAGAAGTGCGAACGAAGTGCGAAAGTACGAACGATTCTTACATGGTGTTTCCACAAACCGATCCACAAACCAATTGTCACCATGCAAAGCCTCATATCTTTCCAGAACTCATTTTTGAACCCAAAGCAGCATTTTGGGCATTCTGTTCATAGAATCCAGGCTGAACGTATCATGACGTCAAATTCTTCCTCCATTTTTCCCTTGTTAACAAATCGCTAACCGAGATTTTTCCTCTCTCCACAGCAACTGATCATTGTTCTGACTAATAACATAAAACTGTGACATAGTTTTCTCCGTAGCAACGAAGATTGAAACGTCTGCCATCGTGTGAGACTAACGATGTTTGCTGAATATCTGTGTGTAGTGAGATTCTTTACCTTTGATAATTTTGCAATTTCTTGGTTCTGCAAACTATTTTGTTTAAAAATAAAGTGGTATAGACTATTCGGCGCATATCGCAAAAGTATCTTACAATGGAAATGTGGCTTGTGCGCATGCGTATATATTTGTTTAACTAAGGTTTATTTAAATTACCATTAATCTCCATTAATGTCAATGTAATTGGCAATACTGTAAATGAGTATACCGTGTTCTTTTGGAAGCAAGCGCCGCGGTCACATTGGTTATCAGAACCATGAAGTTAGCATCTTTTCTCGTTATTCTCTTTGCTATTAAACTAACCAACTCGGTTAACACCCAGGTTAACAACCATACCATTAATTAACCGGTTTACAACCCGATATTGCATTGCACATTAAACGGATTAACATCCATACCATTATTACTAACTGGGTTAATACCTGTTATGCAGAGAATTACCATAGGTGTCTGACATAAAAATGTGGCCATGTATATTTCTTGCTGTGTGGGTCTTTGCATCGGGGTCTCAGCCCCAACTTAAGAACGTTATCAGCTCTATCCATGCCGATAACGTTCCCCTTGGGTACCGTATAATGTTGCGTGTTAGCAGACATTGTGCATGCGTGAGACCCTTCTTAAAAGGCGAAGTCCAATATGGAGACGTGCATGCCCAATGTCATACAGATCGCGCTCTTATTCTTGCATACCCATACTGTTCCTCTTATTAAATTCTTCATTCGAAAATTTGAAATTATTCTCCAATATAGTCATTCATCGACAACAAAGCGTGAATTTTCTCACGAGGCTTGTATGCAGCGGCGTAGCTAGGATTTTTTCAGCAGGGGGGCACTGGGGGGGCATTGGAATTTTGTGGGGGGGCACCCGGAATTTTTTCAAAACTGGAGATTTGCAAAATATGAGAAATGCAGGGGGGGGGGGGGCTTTTCCAGCGGGCGTGGGGCAACCTTTTCTTCAAGCAAAAAAAAAAAAAAAGGAAACAGAAAAAAAATTTAAAAAAAATAAAAGGGAAACACAAAGACTCCAAAAGAGCTGAAAAAGAGGGAGAAGACAAAATTAGCTAGCTTTAATCTCCCCGAAACGCATCCATCGCTATTGAATTGGTGCATTTTATTTCCACGCTCCCTGGAAAATCATGGATAAGCGCGAAGGCCTTGCGGCCGGGGTCCAGGGCCCGCTTAAGGGCCCTGGAAGCTCAGGGGTTCTAGATATTCTCTGGTGCAATCTGAGCCTTATTTTGGAAGCAATTGTTCCGATAAATTTATTCATTTATTTATATTATTACTGCATTATTTCTTTATAATCCAACACTCTTGAGCGGGAGAAATTGAATACCAGAATACAACATTGACCCAAGTCCAGGTTTTGGCCAAATTGAGTTAGACATGGGAAGTTGTTGTTTACACATAGGCCCACCATATGTGTGAAAGACAAACCCAAGTCCACGCTCTATAATGCCTATTTTGCGCGCGAGAAATCTAGCATGTTCACAACAGCAACCCAAGTTATAGTGCCACCGCTCGATGGGGGTGAGATTGTGTCGGTACAAAGGATGTGTGTATTATGCACATGTGATACATTAGTAATGTTCATATCAATGCTGTAACTAATGTTGATGTAAATAAACATCATTTAGAGCAACTTATTGCCGTGTACTCTCCTCAACAATGATTTCACTGTGTATATGATTCAAACAATGACCCAAGTCCACCAAACAAAATGACCCCCCACATAATAACGTAAATGCTATTTGTCATGCCTAATACCATTTTATATTTCTATTTCAATGTTAACCTTACCCTGGTGACTAAAGGCATAAGGGAGCGTTTCAAAATATAACCCCTGGTAAAAATAGCGGTATCACTGTTTTTATTAGTGGTAACGTTGTGGTCGCTCTTCTGAATGAAAATCCGAGCAGCTTGAATAATCGCATATTCAGGAGGTCAAATCTGGAGCCAGGAACTCATTAACACTTGGTCGGTAGTTAAAAGAAACTTATCTTTCATTGGACTACTGGTTTTCATTGTGAGCCCACTAGATAACAGACAAAAGAAACTTACACGCACTGTGGGGCTTACCCCAATTTGAATGAGTTGTTGCATTTCTTTACTCAGGCTGGATGCCCAGTTGGAGGATTAAGGGGATTAAGATCACTATTGGCGCTAAGCAAACAATGCGTCCAGAGTGGGCCTCCGCCTGAAAATTGTGCCAGAATATTTTGTTTTCTAAAATCCAAATTTCAGTTGATATAAATGTGAAAATCGTTGTTTTTTGGAAAAGTTCTTTGATTATATTTTTGAACGGTAAAATTTGGTTAAGGAATGCCTGAGATCAGACATTATTCATTGCAGAGATTTTTCACTGGCTCAGGAAACCAAGCTTGCACACTGAGGGATTATCTCACCAGGCTACTGATCAATCTCTGTACAACGAATACCTATTGTGTCTCCATTGTAGGTGTCAATTTATTATTTTCCCTGGCTGAGAATATATTTGTTTTCAGGGACTTGGCCGAGCATTATTGTATATCTGAGTCCCGCCCTGCAAAAAAAAGAGCAAAAATTGCATTTATATACAGTATTTATATACAGAAAAATAAATAACCACAACCATAAAAAATTACGTTTTCAGACTTCTTGGAGTTTTTCATTTACTGAGAGGGATTAGCTGGACAATTTGCCCAGTAATAAGCTGTGGGTGTGGGATTAGCACTCCCGTAATTGGTTCCTTTGTCTGGCTCTGGAGCTGGGTGGCTAGGCGAGTCTCATGAATAATGCCGTGACGAAACTCCCGGTGTGCAGTGACCCGTTGACAATGAGCTCATTATCAGAGCTGCCTGGTGGGAATTGTGATACCGCAATAAAACAGTGATACCGCTATTTTTACCAGGGGTTATATTTTGAAACGCTCCCTAAAACTGGAGGATTGAAAAAAATATGAAGTTTTTTTGATTTATCTCAAAATCACTTGTCATGGACTTGGGTCATTGTTGTATTCAGGTATTCAATTCAATCTGGGGACCAGATTAACTAGCCAAACCAGACAAAATGGCAGATGGGCTGTTTTGAAGTTCGCAACCGTAAGCGCGTACGAAAATTGCATTTTTACACTGAAATGTTGCACAGATTTCTTCACTGTAAAGTTTTAAGGACTCAGGAACATTTGCTGAAAGTAAAAAATATCATTTAGGAACAGTAGAAGCTGTTAAGTTGTTTTTATTTCCTTTATAGCTAGCATACCCTGCAGATAACGCTTAATTCTTTTTCTATACCCACGATTTTTTGTGGGGGGGCACCAGGGGGGGCACACAGAATTTGTGGGGGGGCACGTGCCCCCCCAGGCCCCCCCGTAGCTACGCCGCTGCTTGTATGGGAAAAGAAATTACAATAAACCGAACTGTAGGCCTACTATGTCTGATGTCACGAAAACGATGATAAAACTTGGGATGTTTAAATTATCTCCATTTAGTTTATCCATCGGGCGATTGGTTTGACCTACGTAGAAATGCTACCACTGGTTAGATATTCCACACTTACTGTATAGTTTCTGCATGCCGTAATTTAGGCCTTGCATGGTTTGCCCATCATTGTTCTATACACACGATCATGATTTTCATTCCATTTTTATATCTCTATCCTTGTAGTTTGCATGATACATGTTCTGTCTTCTTTTTCCCTTGCAGCCTGCTTTCTCTGGATATGTGTTTTTTTATGTTTTGGTAAACGAAGTTGTATAAAATGTTTGGCCAGTTTCTTAAAATTACGTTTGGTTTGGCGTTTTTACAAAAATACTGCCGCTGGAACGAAATGGACATCTCAAAATGAGTGGAAATTTGCGATGTTTGGTAATAGCTTTTCCTTCGTTGGTATAGCATTGGCATGTTAAAAGACAACATTTTGCATGTTCACTGTAATAAACTGTAACTTCTTCGAATCCCCTCGTTTATATGAACGTGGCCTCAAAAAGGAGACTTAAGCATCCTAAATTTATGAAACTCTGCTCAGCACTTGTCCAAATTCGTCATTTTCCATTCATTTTGAGGTGGTATAGGCCTAGGTGACTTTGTACAAACCATTACATTCAAGTGTCGCACTTCATATTGAATTGACTTCAGTCATTTATTAACCTCGCGAAGTACAAATACGTTTACATTAAATGCGATTTTCATTGTTTGGCCTTTTGTGAAATTCAAAGAAGCTGATCTAAACTTATTGCCAAATTAAGCCGGCAGAATCACTGGCGTATTAACTATAGGTTTAAATTTCTTGAGGGGCTCATCGTGGACAAGCACTTTGTTCTTTTTTGAATGGGCACTGGAGATTGGCAATGAAGTGAACATTGATAAGGCAATTCTTTAAAAATCCAGATATCAAATCAGACCCCAGTAGGCTACATGTAGTCACACCACTGTACAGAATATCTTATATCTCTTGCTATAGCCATCATCGGGCACATAGCATTTAAGGGTAATCATTTTCACCACTTACCAGGTATTTGTCTATAGAATATAGGTCTATAGCCTATGTCGATATGTGAATAATAATTAGAAAGCTGGGTATTTTAACATTGTAGAAACGTATACTTGATATGAACATAATAGGGTTATAATTTATTAATGGGACGGTAATTGTGTATAAGGCACTGATATATATTGTAATTATTATTGTACGTCTGAACAGACACATAGCTTTACAGAGAGAAATACTTAATACCTTGCCCATAGTTTGCTATTAAAGTAAACGTGGCTTAACCAACGGACTGAAATCCATCCATGGGATCCGCCATAACTGGGGGCCATCTCACAGATTCCAGCCATTTGTATCATCGTTTTCTGTCACCGTCACCCGGGACATTTAACATAAATAATGGCGTGCGCTGGTCCCCAGTCATTGCAGCCTTGATTGGCCAGACTGTCTTTAGGTAAACCCCCAAATGAAATGCTTGAATGTGTCAGGGAAACTAATAATGTCAAATACAAATTTAAAAGGTTTGTTATAGGCCATTTACTGCATTATAATAAACTGCTATTATATACTGCACAATGTTTTTATTTACAATTGTCGAGTCTTTGTTAAGGCTCTTCAAATGGCATCACCTTTAGTATATTCACCCATGCCCCTATTCCTGGAACTTGTCGAAAAGATTGAGTGCAGTTTTATCCATTTGGTGATTTGGCCATTAATACGTGTATATACATATCAATAATTCTACATTGTATAGTAATTTATTTACTGCTTTGATTAAAACTACATGAGTAAGCAATATCATACAAATTTACATTAACAGATAAAATGGCAATGTATATGACAAAGGAAACGGATAGTATACGTATACCGCTTTATAAATCAGTCACTGTTATAAGATATAACAATTGGTTTATTTTTGGACACTAATTTGAAAACGTTTCACTTTGTATCGAAATGTTGGAGTAAATATTGATATATTTTGTTTAATGAGTATTCGTGAATAAAACGCATCATCGAAGGAAATCTGGTTTTCGGAATTTATTTTCGTTAATGTTTTTCATGTGGGTGGTTGGTTTTTCAATTGTGTTGTTTTTTTTTAAGGGAAACTTCACTTTTTTGCGGTTTTAAGAGCCGTGAAATCGGGTCCACATCACACGTACCGGTTCAGAAATGCAGCACCGACACCGGTAGAGGGCGTTTGCAGATAGCGTGCATGTTAATGGTGCATATGGCATCCTCCCATTTGCCGCACTCGTCTGCCGCGGCGCAGTCTCGTACGGTCACGTCTTTTTTGGTGTCGTAGGGCTCCTTCTTGGACCACCCTCGGTACTCCACGATCTTGATACCTTCACGGCACTCCCACACGCCTGAAACGTTTGAGCAAAAATAATTAATTAAAGGTAAAATGAGTTTGAAAAAACAAACAAATACGGTTGTTATTACGTTCGGTTTTCCAGTGTGATGATTATAATCCTGAGGTGGTCATGAATCGCAGGGGCCTCCGTAGTCTGCCCTGCTTATAAACTTATGCTACAGACTTTCCTTTTATTTACAAACACTGGTTGACATGCATGGGCGGCCAAATTCGTCTTGACAGACGGCGTGACCAACTTCAACGTTTTTTTCCATACCTGTACAAATTACATACCAGCATTGATTGTGTTGTTTTAATAATACATTCGGCAATATCTTTCAACTTTTTTTTATGAAACGTTGTGTTTAAATTGTGGTTATTGTTTTATGCCTGGCTGTGACCATCGACGTTGCAAAAGAATGGCACTTCATTTTACTGCACATGCAGTGCATGAAACCCCGTGGTCGTTTTTCACTGTTTTCTCCAAAAGTCGGCACCACATGAGACTGAAATTTTCACAGATGACTGTTACTGTATCTGCCAATAAATCTGTATTTCTTTGATAAAAACCGAAGTATGATCAATACGTTTAAGGAGAAACCTCAAACCCAACATACTTTGGTAGTAGAGTAGGCCCTATACCAAAAAAGATTTATCTTCACAGATTTACTTATAACTTACAGGGAATAGAGATGGCGATGGTAGAAACATAAACTTTTCTGCCAGAAATGCTGTATTTTTTTTTTTTTTCAAGAAAATTGTAAAATCAAAGACGAAAAAAAAAAGTTCTGATCTCGGAGATCAAAACACCTGCATTTGAATAGATTTGAAAATGCCGTTAGTGTTTTTCACCGTGTTTGCTTGAGTGAGACACACTAAAAGCACAAAACGCAATTTCATGCTCCTTCGCTTCGCTCATACGCATGAAAAACAATTTCATTTTATTGGAGTACATAATAATATAAGAGACTAGACAATGATTGGGTTTCTTTTAGGGATTTATTAAAGCATGGGAGAGTGCCGATGCTAGACTGCTGAGTGAAAATAACAAAATTACAAATAATAATAAGTTAGTAGAATATAATCATTATTATTATAATAAGATTCCATTCATCAATGATTCATCTGAATCATAGCTCTTCAAGCTCTTCGGGTGTCACCCGGAATCTCAACTTATTTATAAATACATGTAGTATCTTTTAGACAAGCATAAATAAATCGATAGGATTTCAAAAAAGGAACATTTTACTTAAAATACAAGTATTCTGAAAAACACGTAAGATCCCAGCCATGTACAGTGTATATGAAAGACCATTCAATTCACGAACTATATTCAATTCAAAAACGACTTGGATCTATACAAAAAAGTGCAAAAACCATAAATATCATACGTTCCTTAATGATTCATCTGAATCATAGCTCTACAAGCTCTCCGGCAGTGTCCCGGAATCAATTAAATTTCAATTAATAGAAAGACTTCACATACATGTATATGTATACCGAAAAAGGAAAATAAAGTTCTTAACCATGAACAAGCGAGTCCATTCGAATCACAAACTACATGGCAAAGAAGAGAGTTACATGTACATGGACAATTATTATTAATATATAAGGCTGAATCCCTCAAATTGGAAATGGTATCTTAATTCATTCTTGAGAAAAGTAATGACAAATCAATTAAATAATCCATAAATATCAATTTAGAAATAAAGTAACAAAATCCTATCAAAAATTCGTTCGTTACAGGCGTATAGTATTTAGTGAACATTTTGAAAAAACAAAAGGCTTCAACAATGCACAATTATCCTAAACTTGGTCATTACTTCAGTCGTGGTAGTAGCCGGCTACGAAAACTCAAAAACCCTGTGGGAAAAATGAGAACGTAGTTTGGCCCCATGCTTACTATCTCATGCCAAACTGATGACTGGAGAAATAACTAATCAGAAATAATCAAAAATAAGAGTACGCTTTAGTGTAAAATGTTACTATAGAAATACATGTGTCATTCAATTAAGCATGAATAATAAAACGGGGTCGATTCCATTATATTGTCAATGATTCGTCTAAGACACTACATTATTACTAGAAAATTTGATGCATAAAAAACTCGGATACAATATTCAAAACGATTTATTCTTGGCTCAAAGTAGAAGAAACACACAACCTTTATCCCAAATCTAATTTGACATATCTGTTTTTGGCAGAGACAGTTTTCCATCGACCGTGCTGCATGATAAGATCTTCCGGAACACCTTTATAGGCTAAATGAGTGGCCCCTCCAGACCGTAGACTATGTAACCCGTAAGCTTTAGGGTTCGGAATTCCTATTATTGTCAAAGCATCAAGGAAAAGCTCACGACACCATGGGCCTTGGCTAATACGGCCTGGGAGAAAATATGGTTCTTTTCGTCATTGAGAACGCCGGGAAAGTTTGACCAAAATGGCTGGGAGTAAATGATCTAGTGATAGAACAAAGAGAAAAATAATAAAACATGTTAGGATTGAGTACAATCGATGTGGACAGCATAGACTAAAGCATTGAATTCTGAAGAACCAAGTAAAGAATTTGTGTTTCTCCCTGTAGCAAAGCAATCTGACCAGGCATAGTTATGAATCCTTTAATCCACTTTATATAACTGGTCCACAAAATAGGCCAAAATGAAGAGGATGGCCATGAGGGGAAAACAAGTGTTCCTTTGGCTCTACACATGTGAATATGGTCAAGAACGCTGGGTATAAGGACAACGGGTGCATGGAACAAGTAGGCCTAAGCAGTTTTCTCTCGACCAATTCTGAGCAAAAGCATCAACCCCAGAAGTTCCAGGATTCCAAAACCTTGAGCACGTCGGAAAATTTGTGTTGCCAGTTGGAATCCTTATTGGTGAGTGATGGCTCTTGAGGCTCCAAAGCTTTGTCCCGAAGGGCCGGGAGTTTTGACTCTAGGGATCGAGGCGAAAAGGTTGAAGGGGCATTCACTGGCCCAGTGGCCAGGCATCTTGCAGTTGAAGCAGAGGTCAGCATTCTGCAGGCCTGAAAAAGCAAGATCAAAAGAACTTCGCGGACAGAATTTGTATATACATGTACATGTATATGTACATATATATATTTTTTAAGCGGAACTTAAAATAGCAAACTGGCGATAAGAAATAGTAGACAGTCACTCAGCAGAGTAAGCAGCAGCCTGAATGGGGTTTCGTTGTTAGGGACGCTGCTTTTATATGACTATGCATCATTGCACTCATAGAATGAAACACACATTAGTTTGAATAACCCGCCAAGGGTTCATGTGACATGGGGAGGCGGGAGAGCTCCGAGTGCATACTATTACGTCATCCAAACAATTAAAACTACATTTTCATGCTCCTTCGCTTCGCTCATACGCATGAAAAACAATTTCATTTTATTGGAGTACATAATAATATAAGAGACTAGACAATGATTGGGTTTCTTTTAGGGATTTATTAAAGCATGGGAGAGTGCCGATGCTAGACTGCGAATGAAAAATACAAAGTTAAAAAAGGGAGCGAAAATTGCGTTTCTGTTTTACCTCGAAAAAGAGAGCGATCAGCAGGATCCTTGAATGCATTGTTGTAGGAAGAACTCGGGGTACTCTGCCTTAGCCTCTTCCTCCTCTCGATGTCTTTAAGAGCAGATTCTTCGGCTACCAGGATCCTCTTCTTTTCTTCCGAAGAGACGTCCTTGCCGGTCTTGTTTAGCTCCTGTATAGTAGCCCAACCAGCCTTACTGCTATCAGCGATCTTGATGGTCTTCTTTCTATCTTGAACCAGAGCTTCAGCTTCCTGGAGGGCTTCCTTAGCTTTATGGGTGTCTTCTTGAGAAAGCGCAGACTTGATCTTGTCAAGAGCCAACTCAAGCTTGCCGCAGAATTCGAATTGCGCTGTGTTCCCGGGCTTAGACAATTCTTTAGCCTCAAGTTTGTTCCTGAGCTCTTTGACAGAGGAATCTTCAGAAGATTTATCTTGTTTAGTGAGATTATCAAACTTATAATTAAAGTATTCCTTGAATTTATCGAATAGTTTGTCTGGGTTGAAAGGCTCTTCGTCGTTTGCAGGCATTTCGAACTTAAAATAGCAAACTGGCGATAAGAAATAGTAGACAGTCACTCAGCAGAGTAAGCAGCAGCCTGAATGGGGTTTCGTTGTTAGGGACGCTGCTTTTATATGACTATGCATCATTGCACTCATAGAATGAAACACACATTAGTTTGAATAACCCGCCAAGGGTTCATGTGACATGGGGAGGCGGGAGAGCTCCGAGTGCATACTATTACGTCATCCAAACAATTAAAACTACATTTACCTTCATCCTGGAGATCGTCACAGTCGACCCAAAACCCATCTGGCTGTAGTGTCCGGAGGTAAGCTGTCTCCTCCTCGGACTGCGGTACGGCCATCATAGCTCCCATAGAGCGGCATTCATCTTTGGCCTGAAACCATGTCAGCGATTCCCGCGTGACTCTGTAGCAGTGCTGGCCCCACTTAACCCAACCGGGGCGACAAGAGGCCGTAACGGGGCCCGCTCGGCAGGTACCCGGGGTAGTAGTACCATGAGTGCCTCTAGCAAAAAGATAGATGAAGCCAAGGAGGATGAGTTGCTTGGTACATGCATGAGGAAAGTTCCTTCCTCCATGCTTGGTGGATATCATCGTAAGAGACTGCCTGCATGCACGGCAGTTGATGCTGAAGTCCTATTCTGTGCAATGAAATGCTATGCTATGCTGCATCCGTGGCGTTTGAACGTTGGCGTACGTGCTTTCTTACCAACACAACACTAAGATTCGGCCATCAGTTGTTTCAATTAAGACTCCCAATGCCAAGGAATTAATTATTATCATATTTTTTTAAAGGGCGTTCTATGGTATACCGTATGCTATATAACATTAACAATAGTGTGCGTTGTTTCCAGCCTTGGGCTTATTTTAATAGGTTTATCGAATTTTGAAGATCACTCGATATTCAGTTCAAAATGAAAACGGACCGCGGTAAATCGATATACGGAGTTGAAATGCATTGTCATGTGCCTTTTGTATCTTTGTGAAAATGTTTTATGATGGTTTCTAATCTTTGTGGCATTGAGCAAAAAAAATCAATGATGTGTAGTCTTCTTTATTATGCACCATTGTGTACGGAGACTGGAGAATTATGCATAGGCGCCCTTTTAAAGGTAATATCATACTTTGGTTTTTATCAAAGAAATACAGATTCATGGGCAAAAATATCAAGATAGATACAGTAACAGTCATCTGTAACAAATTTCAGTCCCATACGGTGCCCAATGTTTTTGAGAAAACAGTTAAAAACAGCCACAGTATTTCTGTTGTCTTTTCCCTTTTATTTTTGATCTTTTAAAAGATCAAAAAGATTGTCGGTCTTTGTTTTACTCATTTCTTGATAAATACACCATTTCAGGCGGAAACATTTTAATAACGGTATGTTTCGACCACCACCATCTTCATACCCTGTAAGTTATTGGTAAATCTGTGAAGATTTCTTTTTTAAATTCTTACCAAAGTATGATACTACCTTTACTAATCTGCACGCATGAAACGTTCACTTGAGAACGTGACTTTGGGTTTGTTTGTTTTTCAATCAATAACTGTACTGCAAGGCCTATAAGATGCGACCAAGACTGGTAAACATACTGTTTTATAATACATGTAGCTAGGTCTGTCAAGGCCAATTGTGAACAATGATGCGAAGCATCTAATTACAAAATAATATTCATTGGCGGCGACAGTATTTAACGTTCATGGATGAAAACAGTAACCGCCATATTTTATTCTAATGTCGATTTTCATCTCAATTTTGTCGAAAATGATTTCGGCAGCATTAAAGGTAATAATTATCATACTTTCGGTTTTTGTCGTAGGAATGCAAATGTGCAAAAATGTCAAGGAAGATACAGTAACAGTCGTCTGTGAAATTCCTAGTCCCATACGGTGCCCACTTTTTGAGAAATCTGTGAAAACGCTCACAGTATTTTTGAAATCTTTTCACCGTTATTTTTTGACCTTTAAAATATCAATTGGTTTTGGTCATTGGTATTCTTTTCTGGATAAATACAGCATTTCAGGCAGAATATTTTGTTACGGTATGTTTCTACCATCACCATATTTATACCCTTTAAGTTACAATTAAATGTGAAGAGGTTAATTGTTTTAGTATATATTCGTATGCTATACCAAAGTATGAGAGTACCTTTAAGCGACGGACAGTATTGTTTACCAGTATCATGCATGAGACTGGAGAATATAACTTTATCCGCTGCTATGGCAACACAATACAACGATGACGTGCAGGCGCGGTTCTAGAGTCAACATTTTTGGGGGGCTAGAACAGCCATTATTTTTTTTGGGGGGGGCTAGAAGAACCAATATTTTGGGTTCTTCTAACACTCGCTTCTGCTATGTCTTATTAGGGGTCGAAAAACATGCACATTATAGCCCACACAACGCGTTTTTTATGTAATTGGCGCTTAATAACTGAAAAAATCCAGTATTTTCAAGATTTTTTTTTTTCACTTGCATTTTTTGGGGGGCTAGACACAATTTTGGAGGGGCTACAGCCCCCCCCCCTAGCCCCCCCGTAGAACCGCGCCTAATGACGTGCTTTGCAAATCCTTTGCCGCACCTTCATCTTCAGTTGTCATGACAACCCACTTGTTCTATAAAACCACCAACGACACAGAGTTGAAAATAATAGGATCGCAGATTACTCGCTTTCAACCAAATTAAAGGTAGTCCCATATACTGTGCCTACTTTTCTGAGAAAACAGTCAATTACCACAGTATTTCTTAAGTCTTTTCTCTTTTATTTTTTATCTTTAAAAAATCAAAAATAATTTTGGTCACCGGTTTTACTCTTTCCTGGATAAATACAGCATTTCAGGCAGAACAATTTTAATGGTATGTTTCTATACCATCACCATCTATATATACCCTGTAAGTTAAAAGTAAATCTGTGATGATTTCCGTTTCGGTATGGTACCAAACTGACCAAGTGGAGGGATGCTTGTGATAAACTGACCTGGCAGATTAATTTTTCGGGAGTGTGGATTTGTTTTTTCGGAATAATTAGCAAAGTTTTTCATAGGCAAACCAGCCGAAAACTAAAAAGAGAATCATGGTTGGGGCAGCCTGAGTGCCAATGTGAAGTTTCGGGTTTTGACATGACACACTTTTCTACTAATGTATTGAGTGCGTTCGTTTAGCTTCCATGTGACAGTACTTTACCCGGGAATTGTAATGTATACTGCACAAAGGTTGACTGGTGTCGACTCATACAAGGTAAACGAACGCACCCTTGATGTGAGCCTTTTATAGCGCCCTCTACGAGTACGCCATAGTCAGGATTCAAAATGGCAGCCTCCATAACCAGCGCTTCGACTCAAGCAGCGAAACAAGTTTGGCGAATGTTGGTGACAGCGAATCGCTTTGACAGAGTCCTCAATAAAGTAAGAAGTCAACCTTTCTTGGGAAAGAATTCCACTGATGATTATTATGGAGAAGGGTTATAGGGGGTCTACTAGAGTTACCTACTAGGCCTACTAGTAGTAGTAGGCCCCCTACTGGCACTGCCAAAATTTATCATTCTGCAGACGCAGTTCAATTTCAATCAAAGAATTTTCAATCACTTTCTTTGGAGGCCTGGGGGCGGGGTTGGGGGGGGGTGGGTTAGCATATCTGAAATGTGAGTTTTACGGGTTTCTTTGACCTAACAATGATACACTACTATTAATGATAGGGAAAGAATTCCACAGATGGCCATTAGGCCTACTTGTGCACAAACCTATGGGACCGACAGAGGGGCGTTATGAGAAAAATGGCTACCACTGCATTAAAAGTGTATAACCCAAAGTTTTGGCATTTTACGGTCGGTCGCTGAGGGAAACACAACAATTTTTTTGTTTTGCCTATGTAAGATACGTACGGGCCAATATCAAAAGAATGACAGTGCTGGCAAAATACATGCTTCCTAAGTTTCTTTATTTTTATCTTCTTGAGCCTGATTTCATTGTTCATCTCCCTTGGTTAACCTTTAATTTAGGTCAATATCACATCAGCGATTCCTGGTAAATGCAGCTGTGAACTGACTGTCGAGGAGGAGCAGACCAATAGGAGAGGCACACTGCATGGTGGATTCATATCAACGCTGGTTGATAGCTTGACCACTGTCGCTGTCATATCGTCTCCAGCAGGTGTGCCAGGAGTCAGCGTGGAACTTAGCGTAAGGTCAGTTCAGTTTATACATTAGGAATTGGTAGTGTTGTTAAAGGTAGTATCATACTTTGGTAAGAAGCCAAAACAGAAATGTTTGTAGATTTACGTATAACTTACAGGTTATGAAGATGGTGATGGTAGAAACATACTGTTAAAAGTCTTCCACCTGAAATGCTGTATTTATCCAGAAAAGAGTAAAACAACGACCGAAAATCTTTTTTTGATCTTTTAAAAGTTCAAAAATAAAAGAGGAAAGACTTTAAAAATACTGTGGCTGTTTTTCACTGTTTTCTCAAAAAGTGGGCACCGTATGGGAGTAATGGGACTGAAATTTTCACAGATGACTGTTACTGTATCTGTCTTGATATTTTTCCCCATAAATCTGCATTTCTTTGATAAAAACCAAAGTATGATATTAACTGTAAGTAATAAACTGCTGCAAACTGCTCATCAGCTAAAATAATGACCTGAAATTTATAAAATGCTTGGAGTTGACACAACGTGTTTCTATCCTATCAAGATTTTTATTAGAAGGCTAAATGACAATAGGATAAGAACATGCAAGTAAAGATACACTGGGAAATGGATGAGAGGATCAGGACAAAAGGGGTTGGGTGGGGTTAGGAAGAGTGGGTGTAGGTAAGTGTGGTCACAGAAAGAGAAAGTTCTCTAAGAATTTTCAGGCTTGAGGATTTTGACTTTTGAGAAACATCCTTTGCAGCTTTGAGGGTCATATCATCAGACTTGGCCCTTATAAAGCCTTTTTACATGTACATGTATATTAATGCCCTTTCAGAGCATTGTTCTGATTGGCAGTTTGCAGGCTGCGCTACCAGACTGTACTGACTCGTATCTTTCTGTTATTTGGTCACAGCTTTCTCAAAGGTGCTCAGATCGGAGACAAGCTTACCATGGAGGCCGAAGTCATTAAGGCGGGCAAGAGTCTGGCCTTCGCCAAGGCCGACCTTTTCAATGCCAAGGGGGAAGTCATCGCTCAGGGCAAGCACATCAAGCATGTCGGCCGGAAAGAAAAAATGGAGGACTTTGTCAATGTCTGACAATAAAAAGCAATGGGTATGAGCAATTTGTTGCTTAATTGCCAGCTTTTTACTAGGCTGTCACCACAGACATAAATAACCCATAGACCGACAGCTCCCTATTCAAATGCATGGTGGGGTACCGTAATTGTGATGGCACCTGACTATTGCCAAACTATGGGTAAAAAAAGTTACTTTTACGCACGATTGAATAGAGAGGATTTATTCAAATAGGAAATTCCAGATGAAAACGAATTGGTATCCACTTTAAACCCAGTGGAGCATTACATGTAAGTATACCTCACATACCATTCCACAATAATGTATTTTTCTCAAATAATGGAAAGGTTGAATGAAAACTTTTGTGTTTGAAATTTCATCTTGATTTTATGAGTGGGAACTAGCATGAGATTACGTGCGCAACTGGCCTCTTTTAAAAAAAAAATTGCGAGATTTTGAAATAAAATCATTGTTAACGTGCGCCGTGCGCGGCGTGATGCACAAGTTTGCCCATAGTTTTTTTAAGATGGCGTCCATTTCCAAAATTACGCGCTCACGCCCTCTGCTGTCGGTCTATAGGTTATTTGAGAGTCACTGAGGAAGAGAGCGCCCTCTGCTGTCATGACTGTCGGCATGACGATTTCTCTCATTTGTCTAAGATCAGCAATTCAGCAATAAGTCATTTGCGAGATAAATCTGAATAGTATCTGGTACACAGGCTTCTTTGATTGCATAAAAACACCTCAGTTTGAATTTCCCTGACTAAAGACTCTGTTGCTATATCACATGATTCGGGGCAAGCTTTTGCTTAGTTACATAACAGACATCTTGCACCAATGTACTGTTCATAATGGATAAGAATGGCACAAAGGAACCAGTCCATTCCAGATATGGGTATTGCTATGCAAAAGCTTGCCCCAAATCATGTGATATAGCAACATAGTCTTTACTCTGGGAAATTGGGGTGTTTATATGCAATGAAAGAAGTCTGTACGAGATACTATTCAGATTTAACTCGCAAATGGCTTAATATTGTCCAATGTTCATAATGTCATATAATGCTCAACATTTTCTAGGGACATTCAATATTGAAAAGGTTTGAGAGATTGGTGGTGCTGTGCAATAACTTTTACCAGCAAGAAATTCTTTTCAAGATTTTGACACGGAAGACCTCTGTACGACCATAATTATTTACATGTGAATATAATGCAAATGAAAACCAAATGCAGCATTTTATCATTATTCGTTTTATTTTGTGTTCAAGCAAATATGTGATGTTGGATACATGTTTTGGAAACCCTCAATACAAAAAGAGATTGTAAATCAGTAGCACAGATTATTTAGAATCCTATTTAAAAACAATGTATATTTGTAAACTTACTGATTAAGTCCCCCCCCCCCCCAAATAAATGTAAAATGTATGATTTACTTCTAATTTACATAATAAAATGGTGGGAACCTCTCATTAAATTATTTCTGCCTGATATGCTTTGATTTGTTAGAAAAACACTTCTGTCAGTCTCTGGAGAAACAATAAGGGTTTTTTAACTTAAAGGGATGGTACAGAACTGTTTTTGCGACATAACCGTTGCTGACAGTGAAAGCACATTATGTAATCCATCATATACCTTAACTGACAAACCTGTAGAAGTTTGAGGTCGATCAGCCATCTGGGTCACGAGAAAATAGTGAAAACCCGTTTACACATTTCAACGAATGAATAAAACGCTTCGAAGCATTTTATTCCAATCGGAAAATAGTTAATAATGGCATTTCAGACAAAAACATTCTATGGGATGTTTTTACCTATCATCACCATGATTATACTGTGTAAGTTTTATGTGAATCTGTGATCTTGAAGTGTATTTTGTCTTACCATCCCTTTAAAGGTAGTTAAGTATCATACTTTGGTTTTTTGTCAAAGAAATACAGATTTGTGGGCAAAAATATCAAGGAAGATACAGTAAAAGTCATCTGTGAAAATTTCAGTCCCATACAGTGCCCACTTTTTTAAAAAACATTGAAAAACGGCCACATTATTTCTTAAGTCTTTTCTCTTTTATTTTTGACCTTTTAAAAGATCAAAAAGATTTCTGATCGTTGTTTTACTCTTTTCTGGATAAATATACCATTTCAGGCGGAAACATTTTAATGGTATGTTTCTACCACCACCATCTTCACTTTTCTTTGTTTTGTATGTTGTTTTGTTTCATATGTTGTTTTATTTACCATTATGTATAGTATATGCAAAAACCAGTTTCCAATAATTATGTGGAGTGATATAAATAAATTCAGGGTTGTTTAAAAATGGTATTTAAAAGAATAAAAGTGTTTGACAATATTTTCTGTTTTAGTGTGGACTGTGGAGTCAATTTTTGTGTCAAGGAACAACTAATTTGAAAAATGTTATCTTTGAATTTAAAATTTTATCTTTGAAAAGCGGCATAAAAATTAAAATAAGAAGAACAAATTGAGGAAGGTAAACATGATCATATTAGCTCCCTGCATTCCCCTCCAACTCCTTCGTGCATTGTTGAAATGCGAGTAAATTTGCAGTAATTTTAGACACATGGCAAGTTATAAATCCAATGTGAAGCGCTAGTGATGATTACATAATATTTATTGCATAATACATGTATAAACCCACGACATCTCTCCACACGTACGCGCGCGTTGGACTTGTACAAGTCTAACAAGATGGCGTCTTTCAACTGGTCAAAGTTTATGAAGCAAGCGTGGAAAATTACTTGCTCTCGAAACACTTTCGAGAAGAATGTTCGAAAGGTTAGTTATTTGCGAAGGAAATGAGCGCAGTATCATTTTCAGAAGGTGGCCCAGGATGCCTTCAAATGATCAGGAGGGGAAGAATTAAAAGAAGGAAAAAACGGTGAATTGTGCACAAACTTTATCATGGCTATGCCGGGGTAGCTGCAGTAACTGTAGCCCAATATTACTCCTGACGTTGTTGTCGTATATAGGCAACAACGTCAGGAGTAATATTGGGCTACAGTTACTGCAGCTAATGCCGGGGATGCTTGGGGGGTGGGGCCGAAAAACAGAAGGCGTTTTGAGAAAAATGGCTGACGCTGCATTCGAAGTGTAATTACTACTCATACTTTCATAGGGGCGATTGTGGGTTGACGGGATCCCAAAACACATCGATTTTTTTGGCTCTGAACTAACTTCTACTCCTCAAAAATGATACTTTTGACTTTCAGCAAATGTTCCTGGGTCCTTAAAAGCCTAGATTGAAGAAATTTGTTAATTATTTCAGGGTTAAAATTCAATTTTCTTACGCGCTTCTTGTAAACTTTAAAACAGTCCGTCTGATCGCATGAGGCCATTGTCTGGTCTGGCTAGTCTAGTGCCCAGACCCAACAGATCAAGAGTCCTCAAAATGTCAGAGTGGAAACCAGACTATTCTCGTCTGCGGCCGTCCGTGCGGCGGTGAAATGTTATAATCTTGGTTACCGTTTTTACCCCATAATTTCCCTCAAAAATCAAAGCCCTGCCCTCTTTCCAAAAATTTAACCTTGGTAATATAGAGGAGGAGACCAACAAAGTATATCTAGGTAAGTTACTTTTCAAAAAGTAGTTTCCTTTCCTTTATAGTTTTAGGACCCGTCAACCCACAATCCCCCTAGTAATAGGCCTACTATTGCTATTACTATCATTGTGGGTAAAAAAAAAACCTATTAATCTCACTTTTCAGATATGCTACCCCAGTGTTATCTTAGTAGTAGTACTAGTACACCTGAGATTGAAGTTTAAATGTCTTTATGAATTGAGATTGGAGCTAGTTTAAAGGGATTGCATACGTTTGGTAATTTGAGCCTACTGTTTGTTTCAAACCAATATAAGTGTATATATACCATAAAACTAACCTGTGAAAGTTTCAATTCAAAAGATGGTAGCGTTTTTGAGATTTTGGCGACAAACTAGAGCGGTTATTTCACGCCAGAGAACAGTTAGTCAATAGCTGAGAAGCGTTACGGCCATAATGCTTCTCAGATTCATAATTTTTGGAGATAAAGAGTGACATATTTTTCCATAACTGCGGTACTTCGAATTGAACGTTTCTCAATATGCATTATACTATCCAAAGCAGCTGTACTTCTCACCAAGTAAGTTTTTATTGCCATAAATTTTCAGAGTCATTACCAAACGTATGCAATGCCTTTAATGACTTGCATCTAATAGGCCTAATAAGTTAACTCTTGTTTTTTTTGAGGAAATAACCCTTTTTCTGCAATTTGCCGTCAGTGGATTTCTTTCCTTTTTGGAGTTTAGACCTACTTTCAAATAAAAATCTAATCGTCTATTGATAATTAATACCATTTCTAATTTTCTATACACCGATCCAACGGCACGATCATGGAAGTAAAAAACACCCGCCATTATACATGTATACTGGCACCGGCAGCGGTTGGGGGGGCTCAAAGAAAACTTTTCTCCCACAAATCAACTAGGCCTACTAACAAGTTATGTGTTAAATAATTAAAGGGTTGTCACTCCCCTCCCCCTCCTCCTCCTCTCCCTTTCCCTCCTCCCCATTGTTTGTTATTCAGAGACCCTCTTTTTTTTTTTGGGGGGGGGGCTCAAGCCCCCCCCCCCCAAGTAGTTATACACTACTGTCACTGCTCTTTCTTCTAATGTAATCTCTGAGGTAATTTATGTAGGTCTACCAAATTGTAATTGCCACCATAATTGATGATTTTTGAAATCCAGCCATGCAAACATTCATCGCCCTGGAGCCGATTTCACTAACGCTTTGCAATCATCGCTAAAGCTCAAATCCATCGCTAAACGGAAAATCCGTCGCTACTTTGTGTAGGAATTTTCCGTTTAGCGATGGATTTGGGCTTTACGATGATCGCAAAGCGTTAGTGAAATCGGCCCCAGGACTCATGGGGCCTTTAATTAGGAAATGAGGCTTGAGGCTAGACTTGTGATTTTTTTCTTACCGTCACTTTTTTTGTCCTAAATTAAATGAAGGGCTTCATCATGTGGCACAATCCCTTCATTTCATTTTGTGGGCTTCAAATGGCTGGAGCGAAATAAGTCCCAAGCCTCGTGAAGGCTCTTTTATATAAATTGATAGGCCATTTGACCCCTTTTTGTTCTTGTTGGTAAAAATACAAAGTAAAGAGACTAAAGACATTGTGACGCTGATTAAATGGAGTTAATAATAAATTAGTACTTGTTTCTGTTTTAATCTGCAGGTCAATGTTGTTTCAGTGTCTGAAGGTCATTGTCGCTTCGACTTGACTGTCGAAGAGGAACATCTGAATGGACAGGGTGATGTTAGCGCAGGATTTATAAACGGGTTGATGGATATTGTGACTTTTTGTGCTCTCGCCACGAAGAAAAGAACAGGGTCGACTCTGCATCTAAAGATGAGGTAAACAAAAAAATAAAGAAGTGGTCGTGGAGCTCTGAAGTTCTCAGTGGTTGCCAGCAGGTTCAGGAATAAGACAGTTATCAGAATGTCGTTCCTAACTTAGAGATGTTAGTTACAATTGATGTTAATTATTTATTCGAGTACAAGACTCTGACACTACAGGTTCCCACAGTATTAAGGCCGAAAAAAAAAATTGTTGTATTGCCCTCAAGTGAAAAAATTAAAATTTTGGGTCGGTCGGTTCCTTTTTATTTTATTTTATTTTATTTTTTTGGGCAGACTTTCAAACATTTAAGAATAAATACAGGATGTATGGTCATTAGGGCTTATAAATCAACAGTCTTGGGTCGTTTTGAGGAGGCACGCTTTTTTACTGCTAATTCTTACATTTTCTGTAAAAAATGGAGAGTTTTTATACTTCAGGACTCAAAAAAAAAAAAAAAAAAAAAATCCCGACTCAAAGTTTTGGCATTTTACGGTCGGTCGCTCAGGGCAACACAACAATTTCTTTTTTTAGGCCTTATTCAAATACAAGACTGTGTGGACACAACAGGTTCCCACAGTAATGAAAAATATTCATGATGAAATAGAAAATTGATAAATTTATGCAGGTAAAGGTATTGAACAGTGGCACTTGGTTGCCTACTGTATTGGGTTGATGGCTGGTTGAAGTTGCACAATAATTAACGAGAAGGAATATATATCTGTCTTTGAATCAAGAAGAAACCACCAATATACATGTAGGGCTGGATAGCTCAGTTGGTAAGAGCTGAGTGCCTGTACGGTATTCCGTAGGTTGCTGGTTCGAATCCCGCTCCAGTAAATATTTCTTTGTTCACTTGTTGAAAACTTCACGTTATACTGCAGGATGGTACATAATACAGTGTTTTCCCACAAAATCTAACCTTTTAAAGGACGAACAAAGATAATTGACTATTAGGGAGTAAAAGGGACATCACCAACGTAGGGCTGGATGGCTCAGTTGGTAGAGTGCCTGTACAGTATTTAGGAGGTCGCCGGTTCTAATCCCACTCCAGTCAATTGTTCTTTGTTCACCTTTCAATGACTATTCAAGAAGTTCAGTCTTTCCAGGTATGCTGCAGATACTAACAACTCTGTCTTGGGGCTTCCTCTTGTTTTTCTTCAGCACAACTGGATCAGCCAGGCTAGGAGACAAACTCATTCTGGACGCAGAAGTCACAAAAACTGGCAAGACAATGGCCTACACCAAGTCCGAGCTCTTTCATGAAAATGGCGAGGTAATCGCTTACGGACAGCAAATTGTATTTCTGGATGCATATAGTGAGGATTTAGTGAAATTCATGAAAGAAGTGGAGTAGTGGATACGTGGCGAAAGGCAGTTTGGTCTACTCTTGAAAGCCGAAGGTACAATTAACATCAATGGAGAGACCATTCCATTCATTCCATTTGTCTACATCAGATGCAGTGATGACAGCTCTTCGGAGGAAAATGTTTCTCAGGAAGATTGGTATCAATTTGAATCATTATAAACATTGTATAAGCTTTTACTCAGGAACTAAATTATCTGTTTTTTGTTTGTTTGTTTGTTCTATTGGTTTGGTTTGTTTTCAAGATTTCAGGCTGTTCAAGGTGGAGGTAGCACCTCAGAGATCATGGTTTTGCTGTGACCGTGTATAACTCTTTTGTGAGTATTGTTGTCAGGCCTTGCGCTATAAACCTTTTTTATCGCTAGCTTACTGGCGATTTTACTGGCCCGTTTAGATTTTTACTAGCCCGTACATATGTCGATCCATACATTAAAGGTAGTATCATACTTTGGTAAGAAACCAAAACAGAAATGTTCACAGATTTTCATTTGACTTACAGGTATTGAAGATGGTGGTGGTAGAAACATACATGTAAGTACTGTTAAAAATGTTCTGCCTGAAATGGTGTATTTATCCAGAAATTAGTAAAACAACGACCGAAAATCTTTTTGATCTTGTAAAAGATAAAAAATAAAAGAGGAAAGACTTAAGACATACTGTGGCTGTTTTTCACTGTTTTCTCAAAAAGTTGGCAACGTTAGGGACTGAAATTTTCAGATGACTGTTACTGTATCTGTCTTGATATTTTTGCCCATGAATCTGTATTTCTATGATAAAAACCAAAGTATGATACTACCTTTAACAGGTAGGTTCCTTTGTTTTTTTACTATACCCACTGGGCAACCAAGGAAGTGAGTCTAGCTAGCCCAGAGCAGTTTTTGCTAGACATTGTATGACGGGCTAGTACTTTTTCGAGCCCTGATTATGGTTCTGAACTTCTGGAAAAAAAAACCTGACGGACTCAACGTTTCGGATCAGTACTCTGATTATCTTCTTCAGAATCATATACTCACGTAAGAGTTATGCATGGTGTCACTGTAAAAAATTCTTTATGTTTTTTGTTGGTTGGTTTTGTTTGTTTTGGTCGTTATCACCAGTCTCTTTTATACAGGGTGCCAAGGTGGCTCCCTCAAAAAAACGCAACACTTGTGTCGAGAACTATTTTATGAAAATAAAACTGCTTATAACTTCAAGATTTAGATATGTGATCTAGCAATGTCTTGCCTATTACCATGTAGAATTTGAGCAAAATTGGACTAAAATTCAGTGGAAAAACTAAGACTGAATTACCCAACCTCAAAACCTGATTTTCATCTTTCTTTCATACATATAATGTGTGTATTGACCACTATGCGCGTTATTTTTGCAAATTTGTTTTTAAGGAGTACTCTTTCAATTGGTCATATTTTTGCCAATTTCAGCCCAAATATTCTTAAATTCTACATGGTGATAGCCAAGACATGGCTGTATCACATATCTGAATCTTAAAGTGATAAACAGTTTAATTATGAAATAATGAGTCCCGACACAGTGTTGCGTTTTTTGTATGACACCCTGTACATGTCATATTTGTTCACTCAACTATGGGTTCGTTCAGACAGCATTTGAGTTAAAACCAAATGAGTTAAACCGCCCAGCAACCGCAGGGGGTTAAGATATCAAGTTAAAATTCTGTAGCGTTCATACAGCATTTTACTGCTTGTAGTTAAAACTGATCAGTTTTATTTTCAGTTGAAAGATGTCATGCACTGTGTGTGCCACAATAGGTGTTTGTTGCATAATCTCTGCCAGGCTTTGCTGCACTGAAACTGGATGTCTGAAAATTATTCTGTCCAGACAGCGTTTTAGCAGTAAACTCGATCGGTTTTAAGCGCTAAACCCTCCTCCCGAGCAGTATTAACTGCGGTGTTTTAGCGGCAGATAAAACCGATCGGTTTTAAATATAAAACCGTTTTTAGAGCGTCCAGACACAGATTGTTAAAACTGATCAGGATATGAGGATATTATATGCGAATTTTAAACGCTGTCTGAACGTACCCATTGGTGTTTTCTGTTTACATTAAGAGGTGTGTGTTAACCTCACAAAACAGTATTGTGGGGCATGCTAGCACAATTTGTCCTAAAGCACAATTATACATGTACATTTGTGAAGTTGGAAGACTAGCACTGCATTGTTTGGTTCTGCATGTTCTATCATGATATGAAGGATTCTTGCCTATTTGTTTGGGGGTCAGAGTTTTATAAGTATTTAAATTGTTTGTATTATTTAACCATTTTCTAGTGTATTTTATATATTTCAGGTCATTCTTTTTGTTGATGAGCAGTTTGCAGCAGTTTATTACTTGTAATATTTATTTTCTAATCAGTGCAATTAACAACTGCTGCAAAATGCTCTTTGACCAAAATGGTGACCTGAAAAGACTTTAAAGATTTAAGAGGACTGACATTTTGATCCTAGCGCGGTCTTTTTGTAAATAAAGGTAGTATCATATAAAACCAAAAAAGAAATGTTCACAGATTTACCTATAACTTTATACAGGGTATAAAAATGGTGCTGGTAGAAATTTAAGACCGAAAATCTTTTTGATCTTTAAAACATAACTGTGGGAATTTTTCACTGTTTTCTCAAAACATGGGCACCGTATGGGACTGAAAATTTCAAAAAATTACTGTAACTGTATCTTCCTTGATATTTTTACCAATGAATCTGCATTTCTTTGACAAAAACCAAAGTACGATATTACCTTTAAAGGCTGAAAAAAAAACTTAGAGAAAGATCCTACTAGGATCAAAATGTCAGTCCCTCTTAACTCTAAGAATTTTGTTTTTATCAATGCAATGTAAAGTTTTTCATGTAACTGAAGTTCCTTTTAGTTTATTAATGTGCCGACCAAGAGCAGGTTTTGTTGGAACCATAGAGCTATATTAAAATTAATAGAGCGCTAGCTCCGTGCGTAGACACTTTGAAGCCGTCCTGGGCGCAGTCATTTGGAATTTGTGTGCGTGTACTGTCTGTAGAACAAGAAAACTTGGACTGGAATGCCTTTCACAGAGTGTACTCTATATGCAACGCGAAAGTAAGTACGTGGGAACGCTGCTGCTGAACGTGACTCAACTGCTGATAAAATCCAATGTCATGGCAAAATTTAAGTGCAGCACGTGTACGTGGACTGTGCAAAATGAAACACGCATTTACCGGAGGTGCGTCGGATTTTGGGCATATTTGGCTTTGATAACGCACCTGTATAGAACACAACACAGATATGCAAATGAATGTACAAAAAACGTACACAATTTTGTTTTTTCCATTATTTGTGCACAAACATGGATGCGCCAAGTAGGCATCACTCTGTACACGGAGCTAGCGCTGTAGTAATTCTAATATAGCTCTATGGTATTGGTTGGAAGCTACTGGACCACAAATTCACAATTTGAATGAAATACAAATGTAACACCATCTTCTTGTCATCAACACCGACTTTTTTTTTAATTGTAATTTGTCAATTTTATGTAACATCATAAAATCACAACCACCAAGTATTCTACATGTATTTGCACACACACTGCTAATTAAATATGATATCGATCAAACTGTATATCGTTATCATTTTGAATTTGGTAAACTGGTTATATTAACTTGTGAATGTACACAACACAACTTGGAAATTGTAAGCTGTCAAGATGTACTGAAATAGTGTGTGTATTAACACAAACTAATCAATTGACTTTTAAAATGTCTACATGTACAGTGACAGATGCAATGGTTTATGACAAATGGAAAGAACAGACAAACTGATTTGATATGTATGGTAAGTAACATATTATATTATGTTGTTACGAGGATCAACGAACAACAATTAACATTGACTAGCCCATTCACAGTTTTTAACACTGCTGTCAATTTTCAGGATATTTAACGAGATAATGTACATATTCTAAGGAATTTCATGGGAAAAGTCTATATTTTTAATAATAAAGTAATTTAACTGTGTAAATATTCCCACACCATGGGCCAATTGTATTTCTGCTCGAGTTTTGTCTGAAAATTATTCAAGACGTGCAAACTTAGCATGAGTCGACCATTGTTGAAAATTGCCATGCTGTGGGTACAAACTAAGCACTTGCATCAATTCAAAATAAAATTAATTTGTACACTCAAAAGACAGGTGGATTTTTCAACAAAATAAGAAAACGAAAGAAGTTCCAACACATTGTTGATGAGACTTCGTGGACTAAACACTTTCATCATTCCAGCATCTGCTTTTGGGGGCAAGTGTGTTCTACATCATGTGTGCAATGTGATGTACCTCAAGAGGGCGCTATACTCATTTCCAGATCAACATGATTCCGGGTCATTATAGGCATCAGATGAGCGTCTGTTTGATATTGTCTGCCATTTCAAACACAGTCTATTCGCAATAGCAAATTATACTTTCTGACACTTATAAATTCCAGATAGTTTTGAAAACCCTTTTTTTTTCATTTCTAATCCCAATTTGTTTCCACAGGTGTGTAGCAAATATTGTTGGTCACACTTTCCGACAAACAAATTGTCTTGATGCATGCCGTTGAACGTGACCCCCAGTTGTTTATACAACATGGCACTGCCCCATACACAATTCACTGGTACAGTCACAGCCTAGCATAGCGCTCTCTCCAGGTGCAAATAGACCAATCCTACTAAATATTTCAACATTCATTTGTTGTTCATCTATCTGAACATCATCATCTTAACTCATATCATGCACACTTTTCAAATTTGTTTCACAAAAAAAAAAAAACATAACTCAAAAATAAACAAACTTGCAAGGAAGGGAACCGGCTACTAAATACTCTCTGTCTTTTCCAGTTGGAACCAGTGACCACAGTCGCACCTCTGCGGGGTACCGGAGTGTAGCCACATCCAGTTGATATACGTTTGTTCCTCTTCACCTGCAGAGTAAAGATAAGCAGAATAATTAGCGAGAACATTTTCAACATGAAGAGAAAATGAATGACAGTTTTATTGTGACTTATTGTCCAGTTCTAATATCGCTGGGCCTAAAAATACAGCAAAGCGCACCTTATACGCTCGGCAGACTTCACCCAAGAAATCAGTGAGTGTAACAGCCGCAAAAAAAAAAGAAGATTTGTATGAACAAAACATGCTTGATACGTTGCTTTGGCCCAATTTCAAAATTCTTTATTTTGCGTAAGTTATCAGTGTTGTTATAGCAGTTTGGACTATGACACAACACTATACTTCACACAGAATCCTAAGATAGCCCGGTTCACACTTGTGATTGTTGCGTCCTCAAAATGTGCTTCGCATTCAGGCTCGGCTCTAGAGCCAATCTGCTTTTTGGGGGTAGAAGAGCCATTATTTTGAGGGACTAGACCCTTCTTCTAACACTCGCTTCTGCTATGTCTTATTAGGAGTAGAAAACCATGCACCTGTACCATTTTTTCAAGTAGTTGGTGTATTAATAACTGAAAAGATCCAGTATTTTGCAGCATCTGTTTTTTCATTTCGATTTGGGTGGGGGGGGAGCTCAAGCCCCCTCTAGCCCCCCCCCCCCCCCCCTCCCCACCCCCCACCCCCCTCTCCCCAGAACAGCGGCTGTTCACATTCCATTTCGCAAGAACTATGAACCAGGCTTCATATGATTCAGGTCTTGATTTGTTTATACTTACAAATACATCCGACGATACGCTTTTCAAAGACGGACTTGACAGGAACGGGCTTGTCTCTGGTACCAGCGGACACTCTCTTGACCTGAAGTTCAAAGGGATCCTAAGGGGGGAAAAAAGCTAGTCACAAAATGATTGTCAGATGAAACATACAGTAACATATGCAGGAGCATGGGATGCTTTGCAAATGGAAGCAACAATAATTCCTTATGTGCTTGTGAATGCTGAGCACAATTTTTATGTCTGCGCAAGTTTTAAACTGGGCCGTGCACAATTTTGAATTTTAACATTCATTTGGCTTTTTTTTTTAACTGCGGCACGTAGCTACCTTCACTTCAGTTAGGTCTAGGCTAAAAACTTTGGGCACAGCCTCACAGGTTTTCTTTAAAAGTAAGTCACTTCGGACAAACGGTTAAAGATTGCGCTCAACATGAATAAGAACTGTAGATTCAACTCCTATCCCCATTCTGCATCCCAAAACTACGTACAAACCTTCAAGACTGAATTCACCAAAATCAAACACTGTGCTCTAAAGCAAGCCCATAGTCCCTTCTATCTTGTGTCCATACAACATCTGGTCCTTGTAAACCATAAATGGATTCAGACTGATGCAGGATATTTACTCAGAGTCAGAGCTTAGGGTTACGGAGAATAATCCCATAATGTACAATAATAAGTTCAGCACGAAATGAAATCTTGAGATTCACTGGAAATACGTACTTGATTGCCAGCTTTCATCATTTCCATCTCTTTCTTTTCCAGCCCAGTTACGTGTTCTGAATGTTCCGGGATTCCTAAACAAAAAGAGAAAGAAAACATAACAATTTAAGTAACATAATAAATTGTCAGGTATTTGCCTATGCTCACTCTGAGTATGACAAGGGGCTGGAAAGTGGAAACCCATCGCTAGAAACACTACGACTACGTGTATGACTCTAGTCTAACGTTAGACAATGTCCAATAAAATGAAAGCCATTTGAGAAAATATTTCCCATATTTTTTTTCATCATGTGAATTTGCTCGCTTTTATAATTAAAATATAGTTTTAATAATAGCAGTATAAAATAGGGCCTATAAATTTATCACGAAAATTAAAAGCCAAGAATTTATTCCCAGGCCAAATTTAAACACTCTTAGTAATGTTAGGCCTAGGGGCCTACTTAGCAATTTCCTGTTTGGCCTTGGACTTGGTGTTATCACAAACAGAACAATAATTTTACAAGAAATTGTTCAGGTTTTACAAAAAAAAACAGGTTTAGATTTATCAACTCAATATTTTCAAGTAGGCCTAAACGTGTGCTTTTCGGCTTGAAAAAACAGTCTTAACAACGTTGAACTTGAAATAAATTTCTTTGAAAAATGAAAATGCAAAGTTCAAGTGGCGAGAATTAGGCTACTCCATTTGATTCATGCATGCTAATCAACGGAGCGAGAAGTCGGTGAGAAACTGTTTAATAAACCATTCTAGAACTTCCACAATGGATCAAAAGAAAGATTACCTCCCCCGGCTGCCATCGTTCTAACATTTGGCCTCATCAGGCACCGCCTTGCCACCGAAAGTACAGATTTTCCAACTCTAAGAGACGCCATTTTCGCCGGTATTTTCAGGTTGCTCGTGCTGGATTGAATAAGGCGACGTTCCCACAGTTCTGACGTCACATTAATTGAAGCATTACGAGAACGCACCCAGTTAATGGGTACGAGATTGAATGGAAAAATCCAACAACCGGCTCTGTGAGGACTTGACCAACAGAGGGCGCTGTTTCCCTGTAAAAAATGGCACGTACACATTATGAAATCATTATTCCTTTTCATAAGGATTATCGCGATGTCAATCATAGTCACAACTTGTCACGGTTTGTGGTTGTGCAGTATGAATGATGAACAAGCTAATGCTACTTCGCGGGGTTTAATTAATCAAGGGACTTTTCCTTTTCTTGGCCTATGAGTGGCTATGACACAGTAATTCTGCTGGTGCTATACATGTACATGGTAATTGGGTCGCGTGGTATGAGCTGCGCTGACGGCACCTGTCAAAACAATATTTTGGGGACCGACTTTATCAGACACCTTTCAACCTTAATCTTGAGCCTACAAGAGTCAAAAGAAGCACCAATATTGCTATCACAGCAGTTGTCCAGTGTCAAGGCCTACACGCTAAATAACACTGCTCAGTCGATCCTAGCATTTTCATGATTGAATTTTCTAGGCTTTCTTTAAGTTCATGGGAACATGATATAACCATAGAGGAAGGCCTTCCTCTATGATATAACTTCGTACGTGTCCAGGCTAATAATACAATTTAAAATCCACAGTGAGCCAAGGCTGCCCATAGGCTTCTCATGCAGTGACTATTCTGTAACAAGTTGCGGTCAACTTTTCAATGCACGATCGTGACGGTGGCTTAGTCACTGGGAAGATGTTGATTCAACAGACCAACGTATCCATGCGTGCACGTGACCGGCAAGGGCCGATTATATAAAATATCCCGATCTGTGAAAATTATGAAACAGCTTATAATGGCGCATTTGTTGTACTGTACAATGAATGGATAGTAATGCAGGTTCGGTGTCCTTAGTTACATCACCTGTATACTCAAACCACGGTTGCATCATCATCACCATCTCGCTGGGTGCTGGCTTTAACGCTTTGACAACCGCATTCAGGATAACGCGGCTCATCAGGAGGTAAGGTGTAAAATCTTGTTAAATTTAATACCAATTATTAAGGCATATGATGACATAAAATGTCTATTTTTCACTGGTCCATCCCGTGCATAATTATTAGCTAAAATTAATTGGAACTTTTGCCGCTTATTATTCTGGTGTTACACAATTATTTCATTTGGGAGGAAAGAGTTGCAGAAGTTTTTCTATGAAAAGCGAATTACTATCAAATTTATGTACGATTTTTTATATGCTAATTGGGCTTGCCCTTCATGCACGTAGACCAGAGATTATGATATGGTGTTTCTATATACCAATCATTAAAGTCAAGGTAAACAAAGTGTGGTACGTGGACCTATAGGAATAATAACCAAAGATTAACTGGGCCAATTGGGTGCACGGTTTTCTATTTCTGTTTCTAATTGATCTCATTATTACAATGCCAATTACGGGGGAGATTATTTATTGGTTTCTTCTACCAATAATTCGAATAATCATGAAACTGAGGTGGGGGCAATTTATGGTTATTAATTGTTTCCGCTGAAAGTTCCATTAAAAGGTCTCCGCAATGGGAATATTATGGCTTGAAAATGTGGCAATAAAAAAATTGTACATGGGGATTGTGATTTTACCCACTTCCTCACACTGATTCAGGGTTAAAAGCACTCGGGTTTTTTTGGTTTGTATGCTTATTAGCATTTCCATATTCATGAGCAAAACTGTGATGTCATCTGGGGAACTGAGAGCAGTAACCCAAATTGATTTGTGCGCAAAAAGTTGCGGTTGTTTTGTAGGTTTTCTGACAGACTTTTTCCTCCTCAATGGGTTTTATTTTGCCAAATATGTTCCTTTCACTCAACTGGTGGTGTATTTTATTTTACCAAAACATTTCTGTATATAGGTCAAGTTTGCCACTTCATTTTTTATGTTTTTTCATTATATTTTTGCTGTTGCTTCCCTACATGAGTATGCGTGAAAATTCCCCATTTTACAAAGCCATTCAAAGACAAACCAAATGCTGGTTTGAAACCAAAATAAGACTTGCCATTCATTATTTTTTGTCAGTATATTCTCTGTAGTGAACGCAATAAAATAACCTGAAAAAAGCACTGCAGCAACCCTTTAATTTTTGGAGGCAATAATAATGATTCAGTACTGCCACAAAGAGCAAACGGGAAAACCGTGTGGGCCTCGAGTCCGGATCCCGGCCCGATCACTACTGACGTGACCTGCGGCAAAAGGCCGGAGTCGTTCGTGATAGCGAACAAAAGTGTTGTATTATAGTACAATCGAAGGTTAATACCTAACTGAAAGCCGAGTTCAGTCGACCCTAACCGTCTTCATACATCAAATACAACCACTATACCACTGTACCAGCCTGGTTTTCATCAGTACACCTATACGATGCATTCCTGCACATTTCAGTTTGTCAAATATTGTAACAAGTACTGCCGGTTAGGCCCGCTTCAAAAGTCGAATTCTGCCATGTCTGATATTCAAATGGGTCCAAGTTTGAATTAGACACGGCAGAAATTCGACGTTTGAAGCAACTGCAGATTTTCTGCCGAAAGATCGACATGGCTTGCCGCTTTTAACGGCAGAAGAGCGGCATGGCTTCAAACGTCGATTTTTTTGCCGTGTCTAATTCAATTGAAACGTCCCAAATCGGAGTTCCACACAGTACCATTTTAAAAGAGAGAGCACCGCCTTCTCGCAGAAGAATATATAGCAATATCACAAGTCTCTCTTGGTCCGCCATGTTGGAATTTGCATTAAGGTTAACAGAAAGCCGGCGTTTGGAGCAACTGCCGAACTCCCGCCGCTTTTATGTCGATTGCAATGTATTGCATTAGACACGGCAGATGTTCGACGTTTGAAGCGGCTCACTGTTGTGGGCTAAACTTTACCATGGAGGTCAGACCATAGAGCTATATTAACATTTTAATACAGCTCTATGGATCACACACATTTCCACGTGTTCGGGATTATTATGCATTAATTTTTTGCTCTGTACGTACGCCGATGGTCCGAAGTTCACGTTGCTCTGACTTCTTTCCACGAACGGTGCACGGTGAGTGCATGCATGACCGACGCGTGCATTCTGTGAATACAGTATACACAACATTTTGATCCGGAATGATAACCCCTATGATATTATTATGATCAGAGTTCAGTAAAGGAACCAGACGTGAATGTTTGATCACTGTTGGTTTTATCAGACTGAACTGCATTAATTTCATTCTCAGAACCAGACTTCGAGCCATAGGCCAATTGAATTTCTGCCAATAAATCCAGCGCACCGCCATTTAGGTCGAAGTATTGATCATGTTCACATGTTGTAAAAATCAACGCATAATTTTGATGCAAGAAACAGTGGACAATCCCACATGCAGTCACACCATAATTATGGCGTATTAACAAGTTTTCTCAATTATTATTGTCAGCATCTCATAAGTAGGCCTCGTATATAACCTCTTCATCTGAACGTTGTGATATGAACCCGTTTGCCTTTCAGGACAGCTGTTAGTGACCCCCCATCGTACCGTCAATGACCATGGCAGGACAGGCGAAGAGCCCTCTCAGTGTTCGTCTCCCTGTCATTGCCCTCACCCTCCTCTTTGGCACCGGTTCCTGGGTGGCGATCAACGGGTTATGGGTTCAACTCCCGCTGCTGGTGTCACGTAATGTCCCAGAGGGGTACAACCTCGCAGCCTACCTGACGGTTATCATCCAGCTGGCCAACGTCGGGCCTCTGCTCTTCTCTATCGTGAACTACTTTTCTCCGAAAGGGAAGCACGTGGAGATCCCGACGGTGTTCCTCATCGTGTCAGTCGGCTGTGCTTCCACCTTGCTCTTGGTGTTCTTCTGGGACTACTACACGGTCTGGACGATCGATGGAGCCCTCCACAGCACGGCGTTGCTCTGCCTTGCCTTCTTCCTGTCGATCGTGGATTGTACCTCCTCCGTGGCATTCACGCCGTTCATGTCCCTTTTGAAGGATTCCTACCTGACGTGGTACTTCATCGGTGAGGGCCTTAGTTCATTGCTACCTAGCCTGGTGGCGCTGATTCAAGGAGTCGGGACGAAGGAGTGCATCGCTAACGGCACCTACATCAACCAGACTGTGGTTGATGGCGTCACGGTCAATCAGACCTGCACCAACTGGTTGCAGAGGGACACGCCTGAACGGTTCCCGCCGCAGAACTTCTTCGGCTTTCTCTTCGCCATGATGACGGCCTGTCTGGTAGCCTTCACCATGCTGAACTACCTGCCGCTTGCCAAGCGAGAGCACGTCAACAGGTACCAAGAGCCGGAGACCGAATCGGAGATTGACGCAGGTGCCCCGCCGGTGAGAGGCACGGAGAGCATCACCATGCTTGTATCCAGTGTCGCCGGAGAGATGACTTCCGAGAATACACCTGATACCGAACCTGCTGACAAACCCACAGGGGACAAAGACAGTTCCAACCCAGCCACGTCAAAGACGCCCCTCACCCGAGGGCAGTATGCCTACCTCTTCTCCATCCTTGCCTTCGTTACGGCCCTGAGTAACGGCGCTCTGCCGTCCATACAGAGCTACTCGTGTGCGCCCTACGGTCTAAACACGTACCTGCTGGCCTCTACCATAGCCAACATTGCCAACCCCGTGGCTGCTACGTTGGTGATGTTGTTTCCGATGAGGAGTCTGCTTTTGGTCGGTGTGACGACGACATTGGGCGCAGTCGCCGGAGGATTCTGTTTCCTGACGGCAGGTCTCAGCCCAGCTCCACCGCTACAATATGACACTGCTGGCGATGTTGTGATAGTGAGTACCGGTATTTATTTTTAACCAAGTCTGACAAATAATATTCATAGGGTCTGGCTCCACCTTACTGCGTAGTGCGTTGCGTATACCCGTAAGAACGGCTAGTATTACACAAACTGTAAAGTTATGCCGTCGTCTTTAAAACCATGACCACCTTTTTTTCTCTGCTTCCAGATTTTAGCCTGGGTTCTTGTGTCGGGTCTCATGATTTACACGAAGGCTACGATCGCCTGGATTCTGCGCTGCCAGCCCGATAACCGGACACTACTCATCTGGTACGGCGGCGTCACTCAGATCGGCTCCATGATAGGAGCTTTCGTCATGTTTCCCATCGTCACCATTGCACAGCTCTTTATTCCCTACTACGAGAATGTCTGTGACGGGAGACCAGTCTGCGAGACCATGTTAATGTAGCCATAATTATAGTATATAGAAGACACTGTTGGACCACGCCTTCCTCTGAGGATAGCCTTAGACATGAGGCTATAGGCATGGGGGCGTACTTTTGACGGGATAAAGTTTGCCACGAGCCCACGACACCATTACTCTTTTGTGTGTGCGTGTGGTTCAGGGGAAGAACCGCAGGTTACACTCGACGTTTCATCATAGTGGGGTCTGTCCATCCTCAGAGAATCCCCGGCAACTCTTGAGAAATACAGATCTTATAATTATAGGATTGGGATCCAGTAAACCTTCAAGCCTTTCCACATCAGTGCATCCTTTTCTACAGGCAATCCTCCAATCCAATTAATGCTTAAAGTTAGTATCATACTTTGGTAAAAAACCAAAACAGAAATGTTCACAGATTTACGTATAACTTACAGGGTATGAAGATGGTGGTGGTAGAAAAATACCGTTAATACTTTTCCGCCTGAAATGATGTATTTATATGCATAAATTAGTAAAAACAACGACCGAGAATCTTTTTGATCTTTTAAAAGATCAACATTAAAAGAGAAAAGACTTAAGAAATACTGTGGCTGTTTTCCACTGTTTTCTCAAAATTGGGCACCGTATGGGACATAAATTTTCGCAGATTACTGTATCTGTCTTGATATATTTGCCCATGAATCTGTATTTCTTTGATAAAAACCAAAGTATGATATTAACTTTAAAGGCTTGTTTCAAAGAGTCCGCCTTTCTCCTGAAGACGAACAGAGCCCACTGTTCGAAACATCGAGTGAAGTTTGTAGTTCTTCCCAGCAGTTCTTCTCTTGTTGAGGAGACCTTATGGGAAACTCTAAATTTTTTAAGAAAAAGATACATACATAGGCCCATACATATCATAACTTGGGATCAGGATGCATCGTGAATTTTTCAGTTACAATGGTTTCAACCCGGGTGACGGGAATTTTCCATTGAACAAAATGATCGAACTTGAGTTGTCTGATTTGCGATTTTGTACAGTACATGTTTATAGTTTAATATAATTGCATTGTATGTTTCCTTTTGTTGTCTTCTATTTTGTGTTGGACTCTTGCTTTTAGAATATATGTATCTAGTAATATTTTATAGTTTTTATTTGAATTGCCTGTATTTACAACTCACGGTCGTGTATTATTACGAGAGCGTGTGGCCTTGGTTTCCGGTCAATATGTTATCCCAATTTATTGTTGTGCATTGTTAGTAATTATTGCGTAGCCTTCAGCTTTACAATTGGCGTCAATATGATTATACTCATTAAAATGCAATACGAAACCCATTTTCTGCCAGTCAGCTGAAATGATGCCGTGTTTTGATTTCCTTTTGGTCGTTTGAAAAAGGTGCAAACACAGTCACCACGAGAAATAATTGGTTCATCAGATGCTGGGTTTTCAAGAATATCAAGATTTATCCTGTATTGTAAAAAGATCGTTCGCCGTCCGAACGATTTCGAAGCATTACGAAAGCGTGGTGTAACCGTGAAGGATTCGGAGGGGGCAAGATTATTTCGTCCGTATCTCTGCTATGCAGATGAACAAAGCGTTAAAAGGTACTTGAAGCAACGTCTGTAAGGAAGTTTAAGACCTTCACTTCTGGTTTAAGTACCAAATTCAGCTAAAACGCACATCTTTGCAAATCCTATATGCTCACCTTTAATTCATGATCAAGTTCTTTTTATTCTATGAAGAATTAACAGGTCATTTGTCATTACGGATACCTTTAGGCCTATGTGATGATCGATGTGAATGAACTTTGATCGCAATGGTGCTTATTTTCCCCAGGTCAGTATTGCTGATAAGGGATTTTTCTTTGCACTAAGGGTGAACCTGTCAGCATTAAATGTATTTATACAGTTGACTTCAATCTCAATTTATTTATTTAAGTCAATGTTTGTATTGTTTTGGGCCCTTTTCCAAACCTCGGCTCCGGCTCAGGCTCCGGCTCCAGCTCGTTCGTGGATCCATTCTAATATAACGGGTATCAAAATAGATACTTTTGGCTACGGTTTGGAAGTAGATACTCTATTTTGAACAAGAAAACAGAGATTGAGCTTCAATGAAAAGCCACACTATTTCAGCATAATTATGGATGTCAGCGGCGGAGCCGGAGCCGGAGCCGGAGCCGGAGACGGAGCCGGAGCCGGAGCCGGAGCCGGAGCCGGAGCCGGAGCCTGAGCCTGAGCCGAAGCCGAGGTTTGGAAAAGGGCTTTGGACTCGACATCAGGCCTAGACGTTGACAATGTGGGCGTGTCATCTGCTGAGGTTGTCGTCAGGTGCATTGAAGAGGGCGCTCTCAGTGGTTGGGTGAAGTTGTGAAACCCCAGACTGTATTGATAATTGATTAAATAATTTGCTTGATTAATTCATTTATTTATTTTGAGTGTCAAATTCTTTGGAAATTGATTGGTCCGTATGGCGAGGTACTTTCTAGCCGGCGACCGAACTGGCGCGCATGGGGTCAGCGGCGTAGCTATGGGGGGGCCTGGGGGGGCACGTGCCCCCTCACAAATTCGGGGTGCCCCCCCACAAAAAATCGTGGGTATAGAAAAAAATAAGCGTTATCTGTAGGGTATGATAGCTATAAAGGAAATAAAAACAACTTAACAGCTTTTACTGTTCAATAATGATATTGTTTTACTTTCAGCAAATGTTCCTGAGTCCTTAAACCCTACAGTGAAGAAATCTGTGCAACATTTCAGTGTAAAAATGCAATTTTCTTACGCGCTTACGGTTGCGAACTTCAAAACAGCCCGTCTGCCATTTTGTCTGGTCTGGCTAGTTAGTCTGGTCCCCAGATTGAATTTCTCCCGCTCAAGAGTGTTGGATTAAAAAGAAATAATGAAGTAATAATATAAATAAATGAATAAATTTAACGGAACAATTGCTTCCAAAATAAGGCTCAGATTGCACCAAAGAATATCTAGAACCCCTGAGCTTCCACGGGGCCCTTAAGCGGGCCCTGGACCCCGGCCGCAAGGCCTTCGCGCTTATCCATGATTTTCCAGGGAGCGTGGAAATAATATACGCCAATTCAATAGCGACGGATGCGTTTCGGGGCGATCAAAGCTAGCTAATTTTGTCTTCCCCTTTTTTCAGCTCTTTTGGAGTCTTTCTGTTTCCCTTTCATTTTATTTTTTTTCTGTTTATTATTTATTTTTTTCTTTGAAGAAAAGGTTGCTCCACGCCCGCTGGATCCGCCCCCCCCCCCCCCGCATTTCTCATATTTTGCAAATCTCCAGTTTTGAAAAAATTCCGGGTGCCCCCCCACAAAATTCCAAGGCCCCCCCAGTGCCCCCCTGCTGAACAAATCCTAGCTACGCCGCTGCATGGGGTACCGGGGCTCAGGCTCCGTTGAGCTGCGGCTTGACGGCTTCGTCGAGCTCCGCTAAATTGAAACCTAGAAATTCACATTTTGTTCCAGTTTAGGCCTACTTTGAGTGCTCGGCTCACGTTTTCAAATGTAATAATTATCTGCTTCGGTCTATGTCCTACGAAATTAAACTGAGCTGAAGCTTGCATGAGCGCTGATACTAAAGACATTTAGGTTTCGAAAAGGAAATGAAACCAAAAATATGATAATTCATTCTGCTGCTTTTTCTTTGGCCAAACCCTATACAATGTAAGACACTTGTCACCGACAGCCCCAGCCACTCAATCAAATGGAGGATGTTTTATCCCTCCATGCTATTCATCATGCCGGCCCCGGCCCCGCCCCCGCCCCCCTCACAAGTCATGTTGAAGAAGGACGTTTGAAAATTATTTCGTCATCATTCTAGGACTTTCATAATTATTACAAACATTATTTTTCGAAACTCTTTCCTTTGATTACTTTCTGAGAAGAGGGAGTAAAATTAACAGATTTCTAGTCGCCCTCCCAAAGCCCCTTCCATTTCTAAATTGCTTTCGCCCCGCCCTTTACGGAGGACTTTTGACAAAAGACTGGTTCCCATTTCGTCTGGGAAACATGCGAGAGATAGCGCGTGTCACGGTCTTGTTCCCAGTCGTCTCTTTCAAGCGTTTACCCATTGGAACGAAATGGCGGAGGACCACAATTTTTACATTGAGCTTTCGCATAATCCGGTACGATTCGAGCCCATAAGTAAGGCGACAAATGTCTTCTACGATGAGGTCAAACGCCAGGTAAGTTGTGAGATGTTTTCTAGTTTCTGGGAGGTTCGCACACTGTAACGTTAGTGGTTTTCTGATGTTTTGCTAAAAACTGCTAGGGCCTACTGCTATGCTAACGCCACCACTACATCATAATGTGAGTTTATTCCTATTTACCAGTTGCGATATTTGCAAAGTCAGATTATTGCTGATTAATTTAGTAAAGAAAAACAACCAGGAACCGTCATGCATTCTTCACGTTGGCCACGCCGGCCTTCTTTCTCTAAAGGTTGTTTTGCCGGAGGCTAGGTACGTTCTGCAAATTAGCCAAATGGGTGAAATGAAATGGGAATGGCAAAATTAGCATTTGTAAAAAATTGTAGGAAGATTGCCGGTGCCCGGCAAAATATACTCTGCCTTAACTTCACTTCCCTTAACTTAACTTCAATTCACCATCACGTGCCAGTGCAGTGGATATTGCTGATCACCTGTGAGTAGGCCGGGGGAACTCTGAAGGAACATCTCACTGTGCATGGAACATGCACTGCGCAATCTTAGGAAAAGTTTGCATGTGCTTGAAACTCGGCCTAGGCCTACATGAAGTTAATAATAGCGGCTCATGAACACGAACATTTTGTTGCACTTACTGATACCGATCTCGACGAAATTGTGAATATTTATAATCTGAGGTACTGTAAAACAAATATCATGTATGGTTTATTTCGGGTGCACAGTCGATTCTAGCTTCCCTCGGTGTGGAAGTTGACAAACTAGATTCCACAGCTTCACCTCGGGAACTACAGTCTGTTAAATTCCAACATCTTGGGAGCTAGAATCGACTGTCCACCCTCAAACCATGTGAAATCTGTTTTGATATACCACCCTTTGAATACTCCAATGATTATTGATTTGTTCCTTTAAAATTTACATGATTGTTCCTTTCAGGTTTTTGCTGTTCGTTCAGGCGGAGCCCTGGGTGTGGTGGTCCGGGGACCGGATGAAAGAACAAGCACATCATTCAGGTACATACATTATAACAAGCAGAGATCTCGGGCCAATTTCACAACCCTGCTTAGCACCAAAAATTTGCTGAATTTCTGTCTTAATGAAAATGGGATTAACAGCCAAATTTCTTTGTGTTGTGCATCACTTGTGATTGTTCTTTGGCTGTTGTTCGCTGACCATGAATATCAAATGGAATTTTTAATGGCGGTTTGTTTTTCAAAGACATTTTGTGCTAAGCATATTTTTTGTGCTTAACAGCTCCATGAAATATTAAAAGTTGAAAAATAAGCAAAAATAAGGCAAGTTCCAAGTCTCACTCATTTTTAGAATTTTTTTTAAATTGTACTTTAATGTGGGGTTTTCTTGTTGTTTTTTCCAGAATGGAAGACAAAGGTCCGGTAATCTCAATCAAGTTTTCTTACGATCTGAAAATCCTAGCTATTCAGAGATCCCAGAAAACAGTGGTATGTACTTGCTATTAGAATCGTGCATAACTTTAAAACCTTGGATGACAGACAGAATACCGTACTGTAACATTGAGTGCCTCTAGTTCTTTCCAGTACCAACACACACTCGCAAAAGAGATGGTTATTTTTATATGGTGCTAAAGTGAAACTACTAGCTTACTAGTTGACTTCACCATGAAAAGCTTAAATTTCAATGGATAATGTTGAGCTCCACAAGTGCCATTCCACTTATCCAGATAACCACATAAGTTTTCTCGCCAAGTCGACTTATTAAGCCCTAAAAGTCAACTTATCGAGATAATTTATTCATACAAGATGACTTAGTGAAAACTAAGAAGTCAACATCCTGATAATTTATCTCGCCGAGACGACTAACTAAAAGAAAAAAGTCGACTTATCCTGATAGTTTACCTTGTAAAGATGACGCAATAAAACTGAGGATATTTATCAGGATATATAAGACAACTTTTGACATGCATTTCGTTGACTAGGCCAGATAAATTATCAGGATAAGTTGAATTCTCGTTTTCGCCATAAGTCGTCTTGTTGAGATAATTATTGAGACAAGACGACTTTTACCACTCCAAAAGTCGACTTGGTGAGAATTATTATGTGGTTATCTGGATAAGTGGAATGACACTCATGGAGCTCGGTAGTTATCATTGCATTGCTGCTATACATTGCAAGTCCCTTCTGAATACATACATGTAGCATGGACTGGCTCAGTAACTAACTGTATGAAGACCCCACAGAAGCAGTCATAATCTTGCAAGATCTGGGGTGGATTTCACCAAACACAAAGATTCTTCTTCTTTCGTTTGCTCGTGAGCTTCCGCTCTTTACAACTGTAACTCGGTTGAGGAAAGCCATGTCCTTGTATCGTCATCCCGGACAGCGATGCCATTTGATCTTTAATCATGAACCAATCTTAATTGCTAAGCAAAGTGTGATGTCACAATGCAAATTGCCATGGTGATATTGACAACTCATCTTAAAATTAATCTGAAAGTTTCGTGAAATCCACCCCTTGTCTCCTTTTTTTTGTTTCCTTCCAGGAATTTATCAACTTCCACACTTCGGTGGACTCGGCTGAGTATTCTCAAAGTTGCAAGGTATGCAGACCATTCATTTGTCATCTTATCTTGTCTTATCTTATCGTGCAGCCAGACTCATTTTCTCTGTTCACTGCTCCGTTGATGCCTCATCCTTAATTTCTAAACTTCATTGGCTACCTATCAAACAACGACTATTTTTCAAACTTCTTCTCATGGTCTACAAGTGCTTACATGGTATTTCTCCTCCCTACTTGTCTCAATTACTCACTTTGTATCAACCAGGCAGATCGGGACTCCGATCTTCTGATGACAAACTTCTTCTATCTATTCCTACTCGGTCAAAATCTTTCAGAGATAGATCATTTTCTATAGCTGGTCCCAAACTGTGGAACTCTGTCCCTATCAACATTAGTAATTCTCCCTCTTTAATTTTTTTTTGGGAAACGGCTTAAATCTTATTTGTTCCCATAACCCCTGTCCTTGTCTTGTTGTTTGTATTCGTTCTGTACAGCGCTTTGATCTCCTGTAAAGGCGCTTTATAAATACCAGTTATTATCTGTTGTTGTAAACACGGATTTTGATAATTATAATAATAATAATAATAATAATTTGGGAGGCTAATCATCCTTACTCGCAGCTGGGGTGCTGAATTGCGAAGGATGCGACTACAACATGATCGAGTTGCATGGTTGCAGGCATTCATTGGCAGAGTTGTTGACTCGAGTCGGTGACTTGGACTCGAGTCCAACTCGAGTCACCAATTTTTTGTGACTTGCGACTTGACTTGACTTGTGACAAAATGTTAACGTTATGTTTCTACCACCACCATCTTCATACCCTGTAAGTTATACGTAAATCTGTGAACATTTCTGTTTTGGTTTCTTACCAAAGTATGATAGTACCTTTAATAGTGCTGGTTAATTCACATCAAGATGATCTTGCCTGTCTTGGATCCGCACAGGGCAAGAACACAAAGATCATTGGTTTCAACTGGACCAACATCAACGAGGTGGTGTTCATCACGGACCACGGACTGGAGCTCTACCAAGTCTTCCCGGAGCGGAAGACCCTGAAATCCCTCAAGAACATCAACATCAATGTCAACTGGTTTGTATTCTTGGTGAGTAAACCCTGAGTGTCCTCCCCGTAGCTTCCAAACAGGATGCAGTGCTTCATTTAAAAGTGGTAAGAGCTACGATCATGATTCTTTCACCAATAGACAATGTTAGGGAAGATCTTTATTTGTAACACATTGCTTGACCTCTGTGACCTCTACTTCCGGTCAAACAGGAAGTAGTGCTTCATTTAAAAGTGGTAAGAGCTACGTTCATGATTCTTTTGCCAAATGTCAATATTAGGGAAGGTCTTTCTTTGAGACACATTGCTTGACCTCTGTGACCTCTACTTCCGGTCAAACAGGAAGTAGCTCCTCATTTAAAAGTGGTAAGAGCTATGATCATGATTCTTTCACCAAAAGTCAATGTTAGGCAAGGTCTAATTTCTTTGTGACAATTCTAATTGACAAGCAATTTGTATCATATGCGGAAAAGCCTTATGTGGTGTTTTCAACAGCCATAAACTCTATTTTGTTTTGTTCTTTCATTTCTTAGGCTGATAACTCGCTCCTTCTTCTGTCCTCATCAACTCTGGGAAACGTCCTCAACCCATTCCATTTCAAGGTAAAGTCTCAAGTGCTGAATTGGAGTTCAAAATTAAACTGTTTCTCTGTCTTCAATTGCCTTAAAATCGTCTCAAGGAACAGGCGTATATACGATTTTGCTGCTTAGGGTGTGCTCATAGGGGCCTTACGAAATGAAGCTTGAGGCTAGGCTTGGGATTTATTTTGTTACTGTCGTTTTGTGTACTCCTAAATGAAATGAAGGGCTAGAGATACATGGCGAACCAGGGGCCTGTTTGTTTAACGCACTGGATCCGATATTTTGGGATCCACCTCCTATGCAGGGTACGCTAAAATGGGATCCGGATCCTCAGGATTCGTCATAAACAAACAGGCCCCAGGAGTCTTTCTTCAGCTTGATAAATGCGGCCCAATCCCTTTGGGTTTCGTCTTTTGGGGCCACAAATGGTGGTAGCGAAATAAGTCCCAAGCCTAGCCTCAAGGATGGTTTCGTAAAGGTCCATAGTAACAGTGTTCCAGATTCATCCACTGGTTCCCTGCTCTTCTCTACCACTGTTTTCATATGAAGATGAAGCTATTGATAACCAGTGGGGACTGGTAACTTGATAACTGGTTCCCAGATAGTGGTCCACACTGAAACCGCCATGAGGTATACAGAGAACCGGCCAATGATATTTTGTTTAATTATATTTTATATTGTGCAGTAATTTATTGCATCATCATTGTATTGACATCTTTGATTTCATGTTCAACACTGCAGTCGGGCACTATAATCAAGATGGCTAAGTTTGAGGTAGACTTGCCTCAAGTCCCCAAACCAGCTAAACTCTGTCTACTGGAGAGAGATGTCACTATAGCCAATCTGTAAGTAAACGTACATTTAAGTTAAAGTCTAGAAATTAAGACTAACACAACAGTGAGATACAAATGCATCATAGGCTGGGAAAATACAATGTTATCATCAGTTATTTAAATATTGTAGTTTATTGGATTAAAGTTACATCTGGACGTTCCATCTTTGCTCTTAAGCTCCACCCATTTTAGCAACGCCACATGTCTTACATACCCCATGGCTGCGTTCGAGCGGTTACTCCCGGTAACACGAGTGTGATGCGCGCGCAATACTCTCCGGTGCAGGAGTATACTCCCCGACGCTGGAGAGTATACTCTCGCTGACCCGAGTGTCGTACTTCGGCCGTTCGAGCGCTCAGGAGTATACTCGTGTTAATACGAGTAGCTCGCTCGAACGCAGCCCATATGACTGGGTTTAACCCAGGTAATGGACGGCAACGACTCCATTTGGTCATTGCGCACAGTTTGATTGACAGGGCAGGAGGGTCCATTATCTATAGCACAAAACCTTTTAAAGAGTATTAAAACATTTTGAAGCATGAAATCTGATTTTATAGATAATCCTCCTAAGATGATAAGCCCTTAAATCTGGCAATAGACCGATCCAGTAGGCCACGCCCCTTGACAAATTGACCAATCACGACGTGTTATTTAAGGTCTTACAAATTGCTGCCATTTTGTCTGACAAAATGTTTTTGATTTTGTATTCTTTACTACAAACTTTTTATTGAGTTTATTTTTGTTTTGTATATATACAAGGCAATTCTTTTACAAACCCGCAAAGTTTTATTCTTAACCATGGTCAAGTGGTGTTTATATTTCATTGTAATCCTGACTCTCGATGCCCTGGCTGAAAGGAAATGTAAATTTTTGGCCTTTTTGCAAAACCAAAGTCCAACGGAGAGAGGAGCTTTCAGTGGTTGAGAGTGTGCATCATCGCTTTGTGTGTATTGTGGGCGGTTGTAACATTGTGTGCGTATGCATTGTTGCTTGGACGTTGGTATGGTGGGCGTGGCCTACTGGATCTGTGTATTCAGAAAGCAAGTGTTTTTATTAAAGGGAAAAGAGATATTATTTTTAAAGATATGATTTAAGTTATTGTTCTTTTTTGTTTGTTTAGGTATAATCATTTGTATATAGTAGTCCTTCGTCACCAACCAAGGGGACCCAGCAGCAAAGGAGCAGAAATTGTCCTATATCAACTACAGAAGTAAGTGCACATTATTAGTATGCAAAAATGCACCCTGCAGGCATATTGATTGGATGAGGGCGTGTCATGTGGTATATTTTTATGAATGAAATGATGTTGTAAATGTGGCCCCTGAATCAGGATAGTCAAAGATGCATGTCATCATGCATCATATTGGTTTTATAGTGTGATAAGAGGTTGTCTACACGAATCCGACGAGCGATTCATATAGTTGGCCCTGCGGTGTATCAGGGGACATACACCATGTACATCCTGCTTTGTTGCCGCACAAAAGGCTGGCAGGGACACCGCAGTAATGGCGAATTTTATTTTGTGCTGTTTGCTCAGTCTATAGTAAATGGCCCCTGAAACAGGATTGTGGTGTCCATAATTAAATCTAGACCAAGTTCATGAGATTGGGGTTTGAATGAAGTCCACTTGCAATTACCAAATCTTGCCTTAACTTTAACAAGAATTGGAGACACACTTGAAATTTTGATATTCACCATTTATTCTGTTTTCTTACAATATCCAGAGAATCACCAGCCAAAAGGACAGATGTTCTCAAATTGAATATGTCTGGTAGATTTGCTGTGAATGTTGTCGTAAGTGATTGCATTTCCTGTGATAATTTGAAAAATGTAACATTTGTGCTATACACTGGAACGCCGCTATTAACGACCATGGTGGAATCAACAAAATTTGTAAATTTTGTATAAAACCAAAATGGGAGCCAAGGATGTTTTTCGGTCCACCCATAATGTTCAGTATAGCGGTGTTCGTTATAGCGGCATTACACTTTATTTGTTGTTTCATATTCAGAAGAGAAAATGGAAACAAATCTAGACTTCTGAAATTGCAAGAATTTACATAATTCACTGTCAACCATTACTCTCATTTTTGTTGTTGTAGGACAATTTGGTAGTGGTCCACCACCAGGCATCAAAGGTGAGTCCAAAATTGATTTTCCTTATGTACAGATTATTTTTCCATTTGTTTAAAGGCATAATATTGTGGTTTCGTACCCAGTGCGAGATGCGGTGGTCGCCATGACATATGACACACGGGGCACGCATTACATTACATTACTCACAGCCTGAAATTTTCTATGATTATCATGCACAAGACGGTAAAGAATGGTGGCGCAGGAGGGACATTGCACATCACAAATATCTGCGCACATATTTGTGATGTTTGATACATTGTATCACAAATGCACAAATATCTGCGCACATTTGGTGATGAGCGATGTTTGCACATGCATATAATGACTTACGATGCATTGTGCATCACAAATCTGTGCACATTTTCTTTGTGTGATTTCTATATGCGTCATGATTTTTTTCTGAATAATCTTTGTTTGCTTAGTTACGGTACAAAGAAATCAAGTGAAATATACAGAAAAAGTTATTAAAACAGCGGTCAACTGCCACGACTTCCATAACGGGTGCAGTTTAATACTGGTTGTGATTTGCCCATAATGTCATATGTCATGGCGGCCACAAGGACACTATGCAAGATTGGTAAAGTTGATAGAACAGCTACAGACTGTTCATAATTTGATTTGTCGTGAAAATAAAAACAATCCTGTGAAATGTTCGGCTCATATCATCATCTGAGCATTTCAAAGCAAAATATTGAAGTATGATTAGCATGTTAAAAGTACATGTATTCATGTGATACACCTGAAACTTGACTCTAATTTTCCCCTACAGACGTCAATGATATTCGACATTCGGTTACCGACCACCGAGTCGGACGGCTATGTCAGCTATCACTACCCAGTCCTGGCGCCGTTACCCATCAGGCCTATCAAACTGAGGGTTGCTGGGATACCAACGCAGACGGGACTGGATATGCGGGAAGTCAGCATTGACCTGTGTATCCTTTGGTTTTTATTTTTTTTTTAATCTTTTGGAGTTAAAGGTACTATCATACTTTGGTAAAGTTGATAATTTGGTTTGTCATGGAATAATTAAAAACAAACCTGTGAAATTCTCAGCTCAACTGATCATTGCAAACAGTAGAAAACAGCCAAAAACATTTGCAATTGTTACACGAAATTGTTAGGTAATTGTAATTACCTTATAATTGTCATTGTAATTGTGAGGTTTTGATCTCGGAGATCAAAATTGTTTTTCTGTATTTTGTTTTTTTTAACTTATGCCTGGACAAATACAGCATTTCAGGCAGATGAATTTTAACTTTGTGTTTGTACCAGGTCTATCTTTATACCATGCATTAAAATAATATGTAAATCTGCGAACATGTCTGTTTTGGTTTAGGCTACAAAAGTATGATAGTGCCTTTAAATTTTATAGATTAGTATGTTTGCGCTTCACTCATGCCAAATGTGTTTTAAGTGAAAGCTTTTATGACCAAAAACCTTTGTGCATTTTGGCTAAGAACCTTCCTGTCTGCCACAGTCCAATACTTGAGACTTCACTTTTGGAATCTTGCTATTGGATAAGGCACTATTCAAGCCATATACAAGTTCAATAGCCTGTCAAGTCCTTTCAAAATCATACAATACTAGACATCATATTTTAGGCTGATTTTTGGGATGTTAAGGTGAAAGATTATTAAGGTCTTTGGTACTGGGCCTCTGAAGAGGATCCTTGGGTACTGCTGGTCAGACTGTGTCTCTAACGAGATTATTACTCAGGGAGATTCAGATGAGACCTATTACCTGCATGATACGTGAGCGTCAGATGCGACTCTATGGTCATGTGGCTAGATTCCCTCTGAATGATACTGCCAGGCGGATTCTCTCTTCAAGATAACCTACGGGTAGGATTAGTCCGGTAGGGCATCCACATGACACGTGGTTGCATCAGATGGATCATTATTTTGCTGGGATGGGGATGGGTCGCCTGGCTGCCTGGGGGATGGCCATCAGAAGACCGAAGGAGTACTGCTTGAAGGTAGATGCGGCAATGCGCTGCTGCGGAGCATGCTCCCACTGATTGATTGATTATGAATGTATGGGTGACTGATAATTTTAGAATTTGTCAATTATTGGCCTTAATATCCCCACTTTTTATAATAACCCAGATTCACCCAATTGGGTGGTATTTCAGCCCAATACGGTCATTGACGCCCGCTTGGGTTGCCTCTGGCATGTCCACCTCCGACTCGAGCCGCTTGTCACCATGATTCCGGACAAGGTCAGTTCCAAAGTTAAACAAAAAGATTCTATGACAAATTTGGCTGACGTGTATCGGCACAGCCACTGCATTTTCAGTGCATTTTTTAGTGCACTTGAACAAAAAATATTTTTTTCTCGCTCAGGTAGGATTTGAACCCTGGGCACGACCAGGGGTCAATTTCACAGCCCTGCTTTGCAGAAAAAATTGCTGAAAGTTTAAATTCCTGTCTTAATAAAAACAGGATGAACAACCAAATTTCCCTGTGTTGTGTATCACTTGTGATTGTTCTTTGGCTGTTGTTCGCTGAACATGAATACAGGGATGAGATTTACTTTTGTTTTGGATATCATTTTTTTTTTTCCTCGCAGGCTGTGTACAAAATTGTATAGGAGATTTTCAGATTTCAGACTTTTTATGCTCCCTGTCAGCTGTTTTCAGACATTTTTATTATTTGTCAATCTCATCCCTGTTAATATCAAATGGAATTTTTAATGTTTTTTTTTAAATATTGGGCAAGACATTTTTGTGCTAAGCAAATTTGTGTGCTTAGCGGCTCTAAGGAATTGGCCCCTGCAGAATCACCATTGCAGATGTCATACCACTAGACCACCAAGTTTCATCAAATTATAATTTGTAATTTCTTTTAATACCATATTTTTTTCATTTGATTTGAATTTGCAGTGTCGTCTGATTGATTTCCTGCTTCTGAGGAAAGAGAGCAAAAAAGTGATTCTCTCGGTGTGCAAACAGGGTGAGCGCAAATTATGAAAAGTTTATTTCACCGCAGTCCTGATGTATCTAAGTCTCCATGCTACAAGCCAACTAGGGCACAATTTCATGACATGGCTTACTCCAAAATTATGCTCTTAGATTTATCATTACAGGGTTAGCGCTGAATGTCGAAAAACAAGGAGACCTTAGTTACTCGAAGCACACAGACCGGTACAAACACACGACATGGCAAGCACAGAATATTCTGCTTCTGTGAGCGCCATTTTTTTTGCCAAATGTAAAAAGAGTCATAATATTAGCCCTGCTTACTAGTAATAGAGAGGTTCCGCATGCGAACGGATACCCATACATGTACGATTAGGTATCCGTAAACGTCAACAGCCGATCCGATGTTTCGCAACTATTTCCGACAACGAACCACTTTTGTACCTGACTTTGAGGCTAATTTTGTCTTATTCTTAAGTTTTGAAATACATAAAAATGGCTTATTTGTGTTCATCAAATCCTTTCTTTTTAATCTAATCATGCACATGACAAAAAAATGAACAGAGAATTACGAGAATACCGATATTCGCTACGCGTTTAATACGTACGCATCGCGGGCAAGATATCTGTGCCTCATAGATGTATAGCGGATAGCGTACTTAATAAGTACACAAATACTGGTGACATATCTGGGGCGCTAACTGTATCCATTTGCTTGCGAAACCTCTCTAATAGCTTTTTAGTTTTACCACTTCGAACAGAAAATGCAACATAGCTCTAAGTGTCTTTTAGTATTAAAGTTGATTTATTACCCTCTTTTTTGTGTCAGTCCTGTTGCCAGGGCAACAGTGTAGCCTAGCGATCATCGCTAAGATGTTTGACAAGCTCAACCAGGTCTATCGAGGATTTCTTGAGGGTGAGCAGTTCTCAGGCCAGGTGAGATTTTTCATTTGTTTTCCTCCTTTTTTATAATTTTTTAAACTGAAATTCGATTTAAGCAATAAAAATTATGGCCTAGTGTAAACTATTCAATAAACATGAAGTACATTTGGGGCCTTTCTTAAAGCTTGGCTGCGGCCCAGGCTCTGACTCTGACTCCGGCTCAGGCTCAGGCTCAGGCTCAGGCTCAGGCTCAGGCTCAGGCTCAGGCTCAGGCTCAGGCTCAGCCTCTGCCTCCATTTCATGAATCCATTTCAAAATTACAGGTATCAAAATAGAGGCTTTTGGCTGCAGTTAAGAAGTAGATTCTTTGATTTGAAAAACCCAACTTAGCTTCAGCTTCAGTGGAAAACCACAACCTAGGGCCTATATTTTCAGCGTATGAAAACAGAGACTTCCTGCAAATTATGATGTGAACCGATTTTTGGTGACGCAGCAATCAATATGAGCAAACTTTCCCAATGTGACGCAAGAAAATTCAATTCGCTTTGCTTCGTAAGTTCACATGAAGTAAGAACTGGGCTTAGCCATGTTAACTATTAAGAATTGCAGAGGACACCAATATAACAAACATTCGACGATACCAAAAATCATCTTTGACACCCATTGTTTGTGTTCAAAACTTACCAAACATTCCTGTTGAAAGAAATCTAAAGATTTTACAGAAATAGAGCTGGATAGTTCAGTTGGTAGAGGGCCTGTACGGTATTCAGGAGTTATCCGGTTCAAATCCCGCTCCAGTCAATTTTTCTTTGTTCACTTTTTAATGATTCTTATAATATAGAAACATGAAAAATTTACTGGGTAATAGATCAAATGCTGCTTGGCAGTTTCTAGTTCCTGAACGTCGCAATAGAACAGACCGTTTTAAGTTTATACATGTATAGTAACAAGTGGTTCTAATTTTGCCATGGAATACATGTTATGTCTAATGTTGTCCACTTGACAACTTCTTCCTATTCTTTCTTTCTCAGAACTCGGAGGGCGGCGGAACTCCCAAGGCCTCGGCGGCCAGACCCCCTGTCACCAGGAAAATAGTCATTGATCAGTCAGACATGTACACCCACGTACTGACGCCCGTTGCTGAGCGTAAGGACATCAAGTACAAGTTTGTGGTGGCGGTGCTGGTGGAGTACATCCGATCATTGAACCACTATCAGATACCCGTGCAGGTAAACGCTGGCTGGAACATAGTCTTGGTTCACGACGTTATTGGTGTGGATACTCGAATCACACTGAGGGAGCTATCACAAACAACGTCTTGGGAGTCGTGTAAAATCTCCCCATGAGAGAAACTGGTAGAAACTCTAGGCTTTTCAGTGGCAGGGCCCAACTACAATACATGTAGTATTAAATTCTCCTCCCCTAAAGTCCTACACCATGCATATCCATAAATTCCTACCCTTTTTCTGATTTTTTTTCTTTTCGATGCAGCATTTTCTGTACGAGTTGGTCATCAACACGCTCGTCCATCACAACTGCTTCTATCAGCTGCATCAGTTCCTCCAGTACCACGTCCTGAGCGACTCTAAGCCCATCGCCTGCCTGCTACTGTCCCTGGAGAGCTGCTATCCCCCTGCTCATCAGCTGGCCCTGGACATGCTCAAGGTACCGCCAGGACTTGCTAAGCATTTAAAATAGTTATCACCAAATAACCACAAGGGAAAGTGACTGAATTTTAAAGTCATTGAAAACTGAACGAAGAAAAATTTACTGGAGAGGGATACGAACCGCCGACCTCCTTAATACCGTACAGGTGCTCTACCAAATGAGCCATCCAGCCCTACGTTGGTGGTGACCCTAATAGTCAATTATCTTTGTTCGTTTGGCAGTCAGAAGCCATGAAACCACGCACACACCGCCATACCCCAAGGATCATTTCACTGATACGCGCAGCAATGCTGCAACCTGGAAACGGTACATGGGGGATCACTCAAAGAGGATACAGCTTTTTAACTAATATAATCATCAAATAACCACAAGGGAATGGCTCAGTTGGTAGCACGTCTGTTGGATTACCAACCAAATTTTCATGAGATGTTTACTGCATTTGACTTGTATATACTCAGCCATTGTTTGCTTGGCATAACATTCACAAGGAGTTTTGGCTGGCATACTGGGTTTATTTAACCGAGGTGTTTTTTTGTGCTTAAGCAAATGTTGGTGCTTAAAGGGAGCATGTAGGATTTGCAAGGCCTCCAAAAAGAATTTATTTAGTTTGAGACAGAAAATGAACTCAACAGTTCGTAAACAGTGCAAACAGTCACCATGGGAAATCTTAGTTCATCAGATACTGGGGTTTTCAAGGAAATCAAGATTTAGTGTCTTTTCCAAGGATTGTTCGTCCGAATGATTTTTGGAACATAAAGGACACCAACACTGGAGTTGTTTTAGTTATCCCTTTCATTCAAAGTATGAAGATGGTGCTGGTAGAAACATACCATTAAAATATTTCCACCTGAAATGCTGTATTTATCCAGAAATTATTAAAACAAAGACCAAAAATAGTTTTGATCTCGAAGTAAGATCAAAACTATTCTTCATCTTTTATAAGAAAAATTGAGTCGGGTTTTTCTCTATTTTCTCGTGACTCAGATGTCCGATTGCGCTCAAATTTTCACAGGTTTATTATTTCATGTATATGTTTGATCAGACAAAGTATGAGTGCTGTCCTGTGACCTTTACCAATCATTTATTGTACCTTTAAGCAGCTCTATGAAATTGGCCCCTGGCCTCAAAGGCAAAAATCTCAATTGAATTTTGTTTGTTTGTGGTCGTAGAGGGTCACCACAGCCAACGAGGAAATCGTGGAGGTCTTGCTCTCCAAGCACCAGCTTCTGGCTGCACTGAGATTCTTACGCAGCGTCGGCGGCGCGGACAGCGCCTCGGCGAGGAAATTCCTGGACGCCGCCATGGGAACGAACGACAACATGCTGTTCTACACGGTCTTCAAGTTCTTCGAGCAGCGGAACGTCAAGCTTCGTGGCCATCCTCAGTTTGTACCAGGTAGGGAATAAGAAAAAGGAATTCCCTGAATTTCCTTGTCAGAAAATAATTTCGATAAAAACAGTTTTATTATTCAGCTCATCAATTTGAAACAAGACCTGTGTATTTTCCATCGATACTATCCCATGGCAGGTTTAAAAAGAATGTTCCCTCAAGTTTGTGACCATTAGCAAACATTCTTCGCTTACGGTAGCAGACTTTTTTGCTTACGGTTAGCGAATGTCACGGGAGAGTTTTCTTTTTGGTAACGGTAAGCAAGGAATTTCTGCAGAATGCATATGACAGTGCGTTAGCAGAAAATAATCATGGTTATTCGAGAAATTCTTCGCTAAACGATTTAGTTTACGGATTCCTTGAAATAGATTTCATGCGTAGCAGTGCCCGTAACCACAAAAATAGGCCGTAACGGATTCCATGAAATTGGGCCCTGTATGTTTCATGTACAAAGACGTATTAGTTTTCAAAATTGGATGCTCGAAATTATCCTAAAGGCTTTTTCCCAATAGAACGCTCATCCCCGGGGTGAACTCACCTTGGAGCCGCCCCGGGTTGAAAATTTCAACCCTGGTCCCGAAGCAGGGGATGATGGAGGGGTGAACATTTCAAGTGGGAATCGTGGCTTATTTTCACCCCTGCGTCGCCCCCGGGGCCACCCCCGAGATTGGTCAAGTGGGAAAAGGCCTCCAGATGTGTATATTTATGTTGTGTTTTTTTTTGTAGGTGAACATTGTGAGCAGTACGTCAAACACTTTGAGGTGATATTCGGCTCGGAGTCACTAGCCCCCCCACCCTGACATCAACTACGCAGCTGTCCAGTAGAATCTTGGTCAACGGCGGCCATCTTTGTCAAGTACCCAACGGACACGGTTGAATGGCAGTGCAGTTCTGGTGAGCACACTCACTGCCACCAGACTATTTTTCGAGACGAGCCTCGCTTTCAGCGCCATAGACTCGCGCTTTAATACCAAGACTCGTCCAAGATGGCCGCCACATCGGCAGTCTGGCACCCAGAACCCACTGTGTTTTATCAATACTGTAAATTTATTGTGCATTTTTGCTATCTGTCATTGAAAGTCTTTTTCCATTTGCATATAATGTAACACATATTTTGGGCGTTTGTACAAAATCTTGGGGCTTAATTATTACATGTGCAATGGTTTGTCAAGCTAAAAGGGTTGGATTTTGAAAAAGGGGGGTGGTATTTTGGCAAATAATGTTTTAGTATGAAACAAATTTGTTTGTAATTTTGACATGCGATTTCCATTCCATCTTTGCAAGGTTTTTTTTGTATGTGGATCGGTTTGCAGAAACACCATGTAAAATCGTTCGTAGTTTCGCACTTCTGTTTCGTTCGCACTTCTCATAAGGTCTCAATGTTTCGACTAGCCTGCTCTAGTCCTCATCAGGAGATTAGAGCAGGCTAGTCGAAACATTGAGACCTTATGAGAAGTGCGAACGAAACAGAAGTGCGAACGAAACAGAATTGCGAAAGTACAAACGATTCTTACATGGTGTTTCCGCAAACCAATCCACATAAGAATTGTCACCATGCAAAGCCTCAAATCTTTCAAGGTCTTTTTTCTTCATAGGCACAAGAAAATTATAGATGTGTCATTCAGAGGCCTTCCATTCAGTTTAACTTCTCTACAACAGACTGCAGATTTTGAAGATTTCACTAATGCTTTGCGATTATCGCTAAAACCCAAATTTATCGCTAGCTGTAAACGGAAGACTGCTACGCAAAGTAGCGATTGATTTTCCGTTTGGGCTTTAAGGATGATGGCAAAGCGTTAGTGAAATCGTCCCCTGAAACCATCTCAACTCCCTGGGAGTATACAGCCCCGGATGCTGTAAGCGCACAAAGGCTAATCAAACCACAAAGCCATCTCTACCCTCACAGGTACTCTTTAACTCCTGGGTGAAGAGGAGCAATATCTATACATGACAAACATCTTGCCCAAGGATGCAAGCGCCACAATCCCATGGCTGGACTCGAGCCCCCACAATCTGTAGATTACCCACAAGATCTTGAGTACGACACACCAGACCACTAGGCCACGGCACCCAATAGAATATCAAATATCGGGTAGGTGTTTGCTAATGTTGAAATTTACAGCATCACAAAATCTTGTTTCAGCTCAATGGAATGGCCCGATATTTTCAAGAATCGTAAACAAAAAGCATCGACTTTTTTCTCAAGGATTTTTGGGGTCGATTTCACGAAGCCCTACGATCGATCGTAACTCTAGTTACGAAGGATAACCCATCACATCCTACGTAGGGCTGCATTGTATCATAAGTCCTACAATTGATGGTAAATTTATTTATAATAATATTCTCCTTAAATGAAACAATTTGTGGGAAATTTCACTTTTTCCTCTTTTTTTTTCCTATTAACAATTAACGCCTCCATGCAAAAATCAGGATCAACCGTTGAAAAATTAAATATGAAACAAATTCATTTGTACATATAAAATACACGTAATTTAAGATTCACACAAATATTTGTAAGAAGTATTAAAATCTTTTTACGGAGTGTCAACGCGTTTTACACACGGTTTTATTATTTTATAAAAATCCAGTTTTTCAGCAATCTGGGCTTGTCTATAAATGTTCCCGTGAGCCAGAAAAACATGTGACATGTTTGAGATACAACATCTCGAATGCAGTGGAAAACCCAGGCAAATAAAAACAACCTTTCGTTGATAAGAAAAAAAGTGTGTTATATCGAGTACTTTATATAAATCGGTGAGTGAAAACCAAAAATGGAGGGCTTGAGATACATATGGCAAAGCTTGGTCCTTTCTGTGCATCTTCATTTTGCCCAATCCCTTTGTTTCGTTTTCTGGGCCTCAAAAGTCCCAAGCCTAGTCGCAAGCCTGGTTTTGTGAAAGCCCTATATGAATGGTCCATGGAGGTGAGGTACTTTCATTCCAAAGGCTATATGGGATGATGTTATTATTATTATTATTATTTATTTCTGGTAATGACACCAAGGATTCATCAAAAGCGCCCTATAGGCACTGTAGCTCAAAAATCTGATGAAACCTTTTTATGAAAAGCATGATAATGAGAAGAAGATACAGTTTTAGAGGTGGGAGTAAAACCCCAGAGTAATATTCTGGGTAAAAATATAGAGCTATATTAATATTATTTTTGTATAGCTCTATGGGTAAAACCCACAGAATCAGGTAGGGACTGAAAACCCAATCCACTTGTTGATCGAGCTGGACTTGAACCCGGTCCACAGAGGTGATAGTCGAGGAAAGAACCGCTACGCCAACCTGACTCCCTGTTGTCTCGGATTGCTGAGAGAGGATAGGTGAGCAGTAAAACCAGAGCTTCTACACGTGAGTTTCTTTTTTCATTTTTCACTATCACACCCAGTGCATATTTTACTAAACACTGCTTAAAGGTAGTATCATACTTTGGTAAGACACCAAAACAGAAATGTTCACAGATTGATGTATAACTTACAGGGTGTGAAGATGGTGGTGGTAGAAACATACCGTTAAAATGTTTCCGCCTGAAATAGTAAAACAACGACCAAAAATCGTTTTGATCTTTTAAAAGATCAAAAATAAAAGAGAAAAGACTTAAGAAATACCATGGCCGTTCTTCACTGTTTGCTCAAAAAGCAGGCACCGTATGAGACTGAAATTTTCACAGATGACTATTACTGTATCGTCCTTGATGTTTTTGCACATGAATCTGTATTTCTTTGAAAAAAACAAAGTATGATACTACCTTTAACGAAAAAACACAGGTTTTTGCAGAACTCTGCATTTCTTTTTGTCAGATGTTGGGAGTTCAGATACAAAAATCACCAGCAACTGAATTGCTAGGCTGGTAGAGCATTGGTGTTGGTATTCTGGAGGTTGCTGGTTCAAATCTCGCTTTTAGTTCGGTTTCATCTTGTTCACTTTGAAAAGATTTTAATTAATCTTGTCAGTTTCACTTTGAGGTTTATTTGATCAATTCAGAGATGAAATTGGCCAAGAAACCTTTAATTTTTCACTATTTTGTTGTGAATTGCATTTTTTTTTTAAATGAATCGTCATATAAATGCCAATAAAAATAACCTCCTTTCTTCATTCCCACAGTTGGAGTACAAGAGTAAACAGCACGCTGCAAAGATGACTGATCGTATCCACGTACATGTAGTATTAAACCAGTTGCACGGTAAGTACAGGTTTTGTTTGACACGTTTGCCACCTCTGGGGTCGATTTCATCAAAGTCATCGTAATTTACTATCAATCAAAGATAGCTCTGCAAGATAGCCTACTCGGCCCCAAAAGTGAAGTATCATTTGGCCGCCATTTTAGTAAGCAACAGCACTTTTTCTGATGTTCTTAACGTCAAATTCAACTGTCTCAAGATGAAACTTTCACCCAAATAATGTTTATAATCATTATTATTAGGCCTATTATTATTATTTATTCGTCAAGATTCACACACCAAATGAAAACAGGAAATTTTGCTTACTAAAATGGACGCCTGTGTATACTTCATCTGGTTGCGTGTGATATTGAAAAAGTAGGCCATCTTGTGCAGCTATATGATCTTTGCTATCAATCATGGGACTTATGATGCATTGCAGCCATTATGTAGGATTGGCCCCCCTATGATGGGTTATCCTTCGTAACTCGAGTTACGATTGATCGTAGGGCTTCATGAAATCGACCCCTGGTCCTTAAAGGTACAATACATGATTGGTAAAGATCACAGGACAGCACTCATACTTTGTCTGAACGAACATGTAGGCCTACATGAAATAATAAACCTTTGAGGTTTGTGCTCAATCGGACAGTGAGTCACGAGAAAATAGCGAAAACCCGACTCGATTTTTCTTATAAAACATGAAGAATGGTTTAATACTTTATGTTTGTTCCAAAAATCCCGTTGGACGAACAATCTTTGGAAAAGACACTAAATCTTGATTTCCTTGAAAAACCCAGCATCTGATGAACCAAGATTTCCCATGGTGACTTTTTGCACTGTTTACGAACTGTTGAGTCCATTTTCTGTCTCAAACTCAATAAATATTTTTTGGAGGCCTTGCAAATCCTTTATGCTCCCTTCAAACACTTCAAACACTCTCTCTCAAAAAAAAACCCAAAACAAGTTGACACATCTCTTCAACTATTAAACACAGGCATTTATTTGTCACTTTGACTGTTATTTCCTGTGCAAATTTGCATTTAAAATATTGGACGGAGCGACAAAATCAAAAATAAAATCGGAAGAACTTCTGAAACATGTTTAACTTCATTCAAGTTCAATATACAAATATAAGCAGTATTTACACACATACAGAGATATAATTTTATACACTTTTTCCATTTGAAAATGTATGGAACATGTGAATTCACTTTTTTTAAATTGTGTATTTTTTTATATTAGTCTGCAAACCGACAATCATTGCCTTGACTGTTGGAGAATCAGAAATTAAAATTCATTTTTTTCTGTTTTTTTATTTTGGAGAATTACTTGAGAAACTGAACAGGAAAGATCTTTAAATATTTGTTTTAAAGATAGTATCATACTTTGGTAAGAAACCAAAACGGAAATGTTCACAGATTCACCAACCTTGCTATTAATAGCAATGTCCTTACTACATTTTTTGTATAAGCTTAAAAGACATTACACAATTATTGCAGTCACAGCTATGCAGCTGCAGATATACATGCAAACTCTGAAGATTCTGGACCCAAAATGGCTGCTCATTTTATATGTACAGTAGAGTATGCAGCTGTGATCAGCCAGTATTGTACTTGTACATGACCTCATCAACGGCCATGTTTGGTCCAATGTTTTTGACCACTGTTGCAGTATCTTGAGCACATGTACCAGGGAATAATCACAAGTTTATCAGGCCTTGAATTTGGTTCTGAAAAGGGGCAAGGCCACTTTCCCATTGCAAGGGGCACTTCCATTGGAAAATTATAATGTCTATGGAGATATTTGAAGGGGGCACGAAGGCCAAGAACCACGGCAATGAAGGACATGGCCTCCATCCGTTAAATTCAAGGCTTGGAATACACAAAAAATGTATACCAGAATCTGTCACGCAGATCGAGGCCTCCCAAATTTATTTAAAAGATGATCTCTGGGTCACAATGACCAATATAGGGTTAGGGGTCAGGGGGTTGGCAGCCTAAGTTTGTTCGGCATCAGGCCCGAAGAACGGCGTCCAGTAATAGTGCCGTCGGATGCCGTGATTTAACTCAGACAGCATGACGTGGCCATCCACGATGTAGGGCTTAACGTCAGTGTCCTCCATGTCCAGTCGGCCAGATTCAATCAAACCATTGAAAGCCTGAACAAAAAAAAAGGACATGGAAAAAAAAAATGATAGCGATCCAAAGTTATGTCTCATTTGGGGGGGGGGGGGATGAGGGCTTTCTTTCAAATCATCTAGGTTTTCAAAATGCACATAAAAATGCAAAAACCGGTGAAAATTTAAGCAAAATCACCGTTTAAGTTCAATGCCAGGTCACTGAGAAAATCTGAATATTATGGAAGCTTCAAGCATCCACTGACTTATAATTATAAAGTACTTCCTGGCATGGAGAACTTAATGATTTTAAAACAATTTTTTTTCCCAACTGATTCCAAATGTAGATTAATTTTATTAGAGAATTTTGTAAATAAAAACTGGCTTTTCCAACTGCTGTAGTTGCTCTGAATGTCTATAGACACACAAAACTTAATTAGAAAAAGAAATGACCAAATGGACAAATGATTGCATGCTTTCCCTGTTTCCCTGTCTCCCTTTGTTCTGATCCTCTCATCCATTTATGTGTGTATCTTTACTTGTATGTTCCTGTCCTTTTGTCATTCAGCCTTTGAGAAAGATCCTGCTATGGTCGAAACGTCAGGCCCTCTCATCAAGCATTTTATAAATTTCAGGTCATTATTTTGGTTGATGAGCAATTTGCAACAGTTAAATAATTGCACCAAATAAACAAAAAAAAATGATTTGTGCTTAAAATTATTTCTTTATTTATTTGTTTCTGTTTAGTTGAGGAAAGCTGACTGACCAAGATTGAAATTATGGACGTGCTACAGGCGAGCTGACTGACCAAGATTTAAATTATGGACGTGCTACAGGCGAGCGTACATTGATGGACATTCAACTGGATGGAGGAAGGAATGGGATTATATACTTACAACACAGGCAAGTTCTTCTAAGTGGTTGCCCCAAATGAAGACACTCGTCAGTGTGCTGTTGTTGGTCATGGATCGAGCTATGGCACACAGACCAGTGGCTCTGATGTTGTTGCTTGTGATGACCAGACTGAAGGCAATGAGATATACCAAACTCATTAATATTTAGCCACCGTTATACAGGGTGTCCCAGAAAAAACGCAACACTTTGTCGGGAAAACATTATGTTAAAATTGTATTGTTTATTACTTCAAGATTCAGATATGTGATACAGCCATGTCTTGGCTATCACCATGTAGAATTTAAGCAAAATCAGGCTGAAATTGGCGACAATATGACCAATTGAAAGAGTTCTCCTTAAAATCAAAATTGCAAGGATAACAAGCATAGTAGTCAATACACACATAATGGGTATGAAAGAAAGATGAAAATCGGGTTTTGAGGTTGGGTGATTCAGCCTTAGTTTTTTTCTCTCAATTTCAGTCTAATTTTGCTCAAATTCTACATGGTAATAGGCAAGACAAGGCTGTATCATATATCTGAATCTCACCAGTGATCGCCTCTCACCAATGTGGCCCGGGTTCGATCCCGGCTTTGGTCATATGTGAGTAGAGTGGGCGTTGGTTCTCTCCTATGCTTCGAGGGTTTTTCTCCGGGTTCTCCGGTTTTCCTCCCTCCGCAAAAACCAAGCACTTTCGATCTCAGGCTACGTAATCATAATGGATTGCCGGTATTGCTGGCAGCCGAGGGCGCCGATGAATACCGGCAATCCGATTACGTTGTAGCCAACGCTTTTTAACTTAAAGAAAAAGGCGCGTAATAAATGTAATAATAATAATAATCCGGTCAAAAAGCTTCAAGCTAGCGCACTCACGTCTTGAGGTTTGAGTTGAGTGAGATCAGTGCCTCGCTCAGGTAAATTGCCCCGTCGTCTTCGATCCGGTTGTGGCCCAAGTCTAAGATCTCTAGAGGGGTGTTCTGCTTGAGAAGCTTCGAGAACGCCTTGGCACCATCCCTCGTTATTCGATTGCTAGACAGGGAAATCAAGGAAGGCCAAATTACCAAACATTGTTGAGCCCTTTTCACACTGCAGAAAAAATTCCCGGGGAATTTTTACCCCACTAACACCCCAGCAACCATTCACACTAGACCCATTGGAAACTCCATAGGACATAGCTATTTCACTAGTTGCTTTTCCTCTGGAAAAACGTATATCCCTGGGGATTTTGGCTTTAACCCTACTCCTGAGCAGGGGTAAACATTCCCCGGGGAACAGCTATTTCCCGGGGATTGCATTGGTAGTGTGAATGGTCCGACCAAAATACTCCGGCAATGCCCCACCAATTCCCCGGGGAATTTGTCTAGTGTGAATTAGCCCCTTTGGTTAGGTTAAACTATGACCGGTGTATAACAGACAATTTCTGTGGATCTCACCGTGTTCGCTACAGCAGCATTCCGCTGCAGTAACTTAAATACAAGAAGCATAGCCAAATTTGAAGATGTTCAACTGATCACAGTCTATCTTACCAGCTAAGGTCTAGGTAGGTCAGAGCGATGTTGTGTTGCAAGGCATCCACAAGCCTGTCCGCTCCAAAATCCTTGATGTCACACTTCTGTAGATGGAGTTCTTTCAGAGTGCTGTTAACCTAGAGGGGCAAACAAATAAAGGTGAATGAAAAGATACAAGTACTGATCAAGATGGATCTGTTGTATCTTAATAATAATAATTTAATAATAATTGATACATTTATTAAGCGCCTTTTCTTTTCAGTTACAAAGCGCTGGCTACAACGTAATCAGGTTACCGGTAATCATCACCGCCCTCGGCTGCCAGCCATACTGGCAATCCATTATGATTACAGAGCCTGAGATCGAAAGTGCTTGGTTTTAATGGAGGGATGAAAACCGGACAACCCGGAGAAAAACACTCGTAGCATGGGAGAGAACCAACTCTGATATTCACATATGACCCAAGCCGGGATCGAACCCGGGACACATTGGTGAGAGGCGAGTGCCTAAAGCACTTGCCACCTGTGCTCCCTTTTGGAAGTTTTCTTCAAGACAAAGGAGGAATGAGTCAGTGCAGTGGTCTAGGGGGTAGGACATCTGCACCAGTAAGCAAGAGGTCGTGGGTTCGAATCCTGCGGACACAGGCACCATCAAATGTTGATGACAGTTTTAGAGGGCGTAATTTGTTTGGATTCACACAAACTACAGAGATGGATGCTCACACATCTAGGCCCTTTTCCAAACCTCGGCTCTGGCTCAGGCTCAGGCTTTGTCTCTGTCATCCATATGCTGAAAATATAGGTGGTTGCTTTTTATTGAAGCTCAATCTCTGTATTCTTGTTCAAAATGGAGTATCTACTTCCAAACCGTATGCAAAAGCCTCTATTTTGATACCCGTTATTTTAGAATGATTCACGAAATGGAGCCGGAGCCGGAGCCTGAGCCGGAGCTGAGGTTTGGAAAAGACCCCTATTCTCCATTTACACACATTATGCATTAATACTTCGGCCATGTTTGGTCCAACTTCTAGCATGTATTTGCCATACATACCTTGAGCATGAGTGACATGTGAACAGTGGTTTCTTCTTGTTGGCTGAACAGCAAGGGTCGGTTAATGCACAGAGCCTTCAATGTGCTGTTGTGATTTAAGACGGTAGCCAGGGCAATGATGCTCTGGGTTCCCTACAAGAAAACAAAGAGACAATTACACACAAAAAGAACAAATCGAAACAATATTGATTCAACATAAATTTGGAAACAATGCAATACATATTAACACACGCTCTTCTTTAATAAAGGTAGTATCATACATGGTGTACTTTGGTTTTTGTCAAAGAAATACAGATTCATGGGCAAAAATATCAAGACAGATACAGTAACAGTCATCTGTGAAAATGTCAGTCCCATACGGTGCCCACTTTTAGTGAGAAAACAGTAAAAAACAGCCACAGTATTTCTTAAGTCTTTTCTCTTTCATTTTTGATCTTTTTAAAGATCAACAAGATTTCCGGTCTTTGTTTTACTAATTTCTGGATAAATACACCATTTCAGGCGGAACAATTTTAACGGTATGTTTCTACCACCACCATCTTTACACCCTGTAAGTTATACGTAAATCTGTCATGTCTGTGAACATTTCTGTTTTGGTTTCTTACCAAAGTATGATACTACCAAAGGGATTGCATACGTTTGGTAATTTGAGCCTACTGTTTGTTTCAAACCAATATAATTGTATATATATACCATAAAACTAACCTGTGAAAGTTTCAATTCAAAAGGTGGTAGCGTTTTTGAGATTTTGGCGACAAACTAGAGCGGTTATTTCACGCCAGAGAACAGTTAGTCAATAGCTGAGAAGCGTTACGGCCATAACGCTTCTCAGATTCATAATTTTTGGAGATAAAAAGTGACATATTTTTCCATAGCCGCGGTACTTCGAATTGAACGTTTCTCAATATGCATTATACTATCCAAAGCAGCTGTACTTCTCACCAAGTAAGTTTTTATTGCCATAAATTTTCAGAGTCATTACCAAACGTATGCAATGCCTTTAACAGCCTCTAGGAAATCTCCGTTTGTCGTATAAAAGTAGACCACCTACCAGGTCAGCGTCGCCAATGTCCAGCTCCCGCAGGCTGGTGTTGACCTGAAGGCAGCCAGCCAGGTACATGCCACCTTTGTTCTCGATCTTATTCCCGTTCAGCTTCAAGGACATCAATGTCTCGTTCATCTGGAGTGCAACAAACAAAAACATATTGTAACAAAATTGACTGATTATCAGAGTTATTGAGATCTGGGGCCAATTTCACTAACGCTTTGCGATCATCCCTAAAGCCAAAATCCATTGCTAAATGAAAAATTGCTACATACGGTAGCGATCAATTTTAAAGGTAGTATCATACTTTGGTAAGAAACAAACACAGAAATGTTCACAGATTTACGTATAACTTACAGGGTATGAAGATGGTGGTGGTAGAAACATTCTGTTCAATTTTTTTTCCACCTAAAATGGTGTATTTATCCAGAAATTTGTAAAACAACGACAGAAAATCTTTTTGATCTTTTTAAAGATCAAAAATAAAAGAGAAAAGACTTAAGAAAGACTGTGGATGTTTTTTACTGTTTTCTCAAAAAGTGGGCACCGTATGGGACTGAAATTTTCACAGATGACTGTTACTGTATCTGTCTTGATATTTTAGTACACTCAGGTAAACTGGTACCAGTAGAAGCTGGGTACCAGCTAACCTGGGTGTACTAAACTTCAGGAACCCCTCAATCTTTACCAACGTGAAGAAATGTGTTCCAACTCTGAGCGCCTGCAACTGTGCATTTACCTGCAAAGCTTTGGCAATTTTCTCCGCTCCTTCCGGTCCGATGTCGTTACTCTGTAAGTTGAGACTTTGTAACGCACACGTTTCCTGCATTGAAAACAGTCAAATGTGATTTAATTATATTCAATGACTTCCATCAAATCTAGACACTATTGCCTTTTTTCGATCATACTCGTTGCATATTCACTATGTATGCACTATGCAGCGCGGCGTCTTCCCTGCGGGTATAAGAACACACACTGCATAAGAAAAGTTTGTATGCGCCAATTTGATCTGTCTTCGGACAATTTAAAATATTTCAACATCCGGCGGATGCGCACACGCAGCAGAGACTTGAAAGATGGCCGAGTATGACCATGGAATGCGACATTCGCGTTGTGCGTTGCGATTGCATAAACGAGTGATTATAAACCTGCCTTAATCATGTTAAAGGTAGTATCATACTTTGGTAAGAAACCAAAACAGAAATGTTCACAGATTTACGTATAACTTACAGGGTATGAAGATGATGGTGGTAGAAACATACCGTTAAAATTTGTCCGCCTGAAATGGTGTATTTATCCAGAAATTAGTAAAACAACGACCGAAAATCTTTTCGATCTTTCAAAAGATCAAAGACTTAAGAAATATTGTGGCAGTTTTTCACTGTTTTCTCAAAAAGTAGGCACCGTATGGGACTGAAATTTTCACAGGTGATCGTTACTGTATCTGTCTTGATATTTTTGCCCATGAATCTGTATTTCTTTGATAAAAACCAAAGTATGATATTACCTTTAATCATGTTAATACTCCATGCTTTATTTTGTAATTTTTGGATGACAAACCTCCAATAACTTGCCGATGTAAACAGCGCCCTCGTCTGTTATGTTGTTATATCGCAGATCCAGACCGGTTACATAGACGTTGTTTGACAGGGTTTTGCACAGGGTCAGCATGTCGTTATCGGTTAGTCTGGTGTCGGTCAAGAGGTAGTTGTTGCCACGCAAAACTATGTCCATATTATCCCTTGGGTCTCTGATGAATGTACAAGTATTATCAGATGCTTAATTAATGCTCATTAGCAAAATAGTTGTTACTACATGAGGGATACAAAATGGTTGCTGAGTACGCATGTTTTAACACTTGCCAATAGTGCTCCGCACTAATGACGGCACCCGAGTGATTTGGCCTGCGTGCGCATTGTACAAAATCCCCGGATGTTAGACAAACTTCTCATGCATGCATACAAGCACACCCACCACACGTTTACATGGTTGCAATGTTTGTCTGAGATCCGGTGTGACATCACAGCATTTAATCTGCTATTTTTAGCGCAAGTGCGGAGTGCAATTAAAACTGCAATACATGTTCAGCACTTAGGCACCACCCCCTCAAAAAAAAAACCCATACCCCTCCCACTTCAAACCCCCACCATTTGCCATTAGCAAAAACCATTTTCTCATATTTGATTATTGAGACATACCCCCATCCATCAATGCCTAAAAGCTGGCGACAGGGCCCAGTAGTGCAATAGTTTACCTATTGCATGTTTGGCTGTCAGCCACAAGTGCAATGGTAGCAGGTCTTTACAGAGTTGGGTCTATGTACAATATGATAGCTTACTACAAAATCATAAAAATAAATTGATAAAAAAACTTCTATAGTAGCATACTGGTGATCTGATACAGTAATGCGCTTGCAATGCAACAAATTACAAGAAAAACACAAATCAAGGGGACGCTGTGTAAGAAACTTGCAAAATAAAAAGTGCTTTTCGCAAGGTGCTGCACTAAGAATACCACAAAAACATTGCTGCATGAAGCTAAATGTGAGTGTACTATAAATATTGTATCGATCGGTCACATAAAAGTTGTTCTGAAGAAGTTTAGGCCTACTTGATGTGTCAAGTCCATGATAGGAAATGGAAGTGTGTAAAATATTGGCATGAGTGGTTTCTCGGACTCAGTGCTTGCGTGTAAGAGGATGGTAGGATAGGTCAAACTAAACAATTGATAGCAACTCTACTGCTTGTGTCTTTGCCCTTGAAAGCTGAAGATGAAGCCTATAGATCCTGCTAAAATCAAAATATTGATCATGATGATACTACATCTACACTGTCATTAGTTATACCAATGAAATGTCAAATATAATTCTGTATCATGGACATTTATGCGTAGTTTATGGGGTCATAAAAATATTATTAATCATGTAATGACCTTCTGCAACAGAAATTAATACATCAATGACTATTAATGACTGAATGTACATAAAAGTAAAATGTGTATAAAACTGCCATTAGGACATGTATACATTTAAAGGTTGTATACTTTGGTAAGAAACCAAAACAGAAATGTTCACAGATTTACGTATAAATTTCGCCTGAAATGGTGTATTTATCCAGAAATGAGTAAAACAACGACCGAAAATCTTTTCGATCTTTTAAAAGATAAAAAATAAAATAGGAAACACTTAAGAAATACTGTGGCCGTTTTTCACTGTTTTCTCAAAATGTGGGCACTGTATGGGACTGAAATTTTCACAGATGACTGTCACTGTATCTTCCTTGATATTTTTGCCCATGAATCTGTATTTCTTGATAAAAACCAAAGTATGATATTACCTTTAAATGATATGATACCAACCAATTATGACCAATATTATAATGAATGACAATTATACATGCTGTACTAATATGCTTATAATGCTTTTTGTATTATGTCATTAATTGTCAGTGTGGCAATTTTGGAATGACGCCATCATGCACATTCACAATTTCACACATTCATGCTAGAATTGATTTGTTGTACATGCTTATGTTAATATACAATGAATAATTAATGAGCATAATTTACATATGAAGTTAAAAGTTTCAGACATAATGCTGGCAGTGTACAAATACCTTGTCATGAGAATTATAAGAATGGGTTTTTTCTTAGTTTTATCTAAAGATGATCTAACACATTGTAGGGCCACTGATTTTCCGCAAAAAGGGAAAACGGATGGAATTCACGGAATCTGCTCCTTGAAACAGAATTCCATTTTTAAAACGGAATTACAATTAAATTCACAAAATGCATCATTTATGTGAACTGATTGCTATACATTTCCTAGGCTAACTGAATCATGGTTTGGTCTTGCAATAGTTACTGTTTTTTGTGACAAACAGTCTGACAAGTTAATTTACTGTGCAAAAGTTACTACACTTTTCCAGTGCCCAAACAGTGAAAGTTAGTATGCGATTTACTGCATTTTATACAACTTTTTGGAACTAAATAGCACAAAACAAATTTGTTCAGTCTGAAACCAAATTTTTCAGCCTGAAACGGAATCCAAGGATTTTGGAAATGGAATTTGCACTTTTCTGAAACAGAATATCAGTGGCCCTAACAATGCTTTTTGTAAATAGTCTAGAGGTAGTAGAGCACAGGTACAATACTCTTGAAGTGGCAGGTTCGAATCCTGTTTCAGTTTTCTTTTGTTCTTCATAAACTGACTTAACAATAATATGTTTGATTCATTCAATAATGCCACCTTCACGCAAAATTTATATTCGCGCAGATTTTTTATTTTTGTAACAAAAAAAAACCTTCATTTGTGGACAAAAACTTTGGTTCGGTAACATGCATTTAAAAAAGCTTTATATATAAAACAAAAATCACACAGCTTAAACACCGATGATTGACAGCCAAAATCTGGGGCAAAAAAAATTAACAAACAAAAGAGGAGCCAAATTCATAGAGCTGCTTATAAGGGAAGCACCTGGGACCAATTTCATAGAGCTGCTTAGCACAACAAATTCCTAAGCATGATATTTCTGTCTTCATAAAAACAGGCATAACAACCAAATTCCCATGTTTTGTGTAGCACTTGTGATTTGTTCTTTGGCTGTTGTTCGCTGACCATGAATATCAAATGGAATTTTCAATGGTGGTTTGTTTTATTGGGCAAGCCATTTTTGTGCTAAGCAATTTGTTGTGCTAAGCATCTCTATGAAATTGGCCCCAGAATTTCCTTTGAAGCACAAAAACCTTGCTTTAGTTTAGTAATAAAAATCAACCTACCGATTCACATTCTTTTTGAATAACATGCTAAGCCAACAACAGCTGGATACCACTTTATAGCACTGATCATCATAAGAACATTGATTGGTAATCCTGTTTTTAAAAATGATGATTTTCCGTGCAATTAGCAGATTTATTTTTGCTTAAGCAGCTCTATAAAAATGGCCCCAAGTGTGATTCAACTTCTGTAGCTGCATAAGACATGACCTTATTTACAATTATTGTTGCGTGTAAATATATAGCATGTATATGTGTCACGGTCAATTCATCATTACATGGAGCGTGTCATGTATTGCTATGGCAACATGTGAAAAGGTCAAAGTTCGGAGGTAAACTTTGGATAGCATGGTGACTGACTGTGCTGAAAAAAACAACAAAAAAACCAACGACCAATAATACTCACCGTTTCTTCCTTTCTCTTCTGTTGATGGAGAAGAAATTGGAATAATATTTTCCGGAGAAAGTTAGATTTTACACAGTGCAAAAGCTGAATGATACACTACAGTACATAAACTACATACATCCGCTCTATTTTGTACACATTGCCCACCCTCACCCTCCCTAACCCCACCCCTCCCTTTTTGTCCTGATCTCTCATCCATCTATGTGCATCTTTACTTGCACATGTTCTGAAACGTCTCATCAGGCCCTCCTAACTCCAAGCATTGTACACATATAATGGGAGACTTTTGAGAACCGGTCTTCAAGTCAACAGCGCACGCACATGCAAGCGCAAAATAACGCGCGCATGCTCACAATTGCGTGCGCTGTTGACTTGAAGACCGGTTCTCCAAAGTCTCCCATTAGGTTGGCACCTAAAACTGGAATAATTGTTTGCTGTTACGGTAACAGAAGGACTTCTATAAACTCCATAAAGCCACAGCCGAATGGAGAATTATTGTATCCCTTACCAAGGAATTAGAAGAATAGAAGATAATTTAGGGGAACTGCATAACTAGAGAAAATTGGAGCAGAGATGTGACTACAATAAAACAACAACAACAGACTTTGAATTGAAAGGATCAAGCCATTGTTCATGAGGCAAGAAAATATTGCAGCGAGGAAAATTATTTCATGAAATGTTATCACAGGGCCAAGCCAACCATCTGGTATACAGCATACTAATAAAGTCTAAGATGACAAAAAGAGTGAAAGATTGTTTTTCCAACAATACTACAATTCAGGCCTTGATTTTTAAGGAGAGTGAGAATGATCGCTCTCCTCCGCTCTCCTTAATGTTTTCCAGAGCGAAAAAAGAGCTCCATAACAATTTAAGGAGAGCTGCCTTTTTTCAAAACATCAAATATATACATTTTCCATCTAATATTTACCCTTTATGATAAATACAAAAATAGTGATATTTTGCTTAAATAATCTTTTTCAACGGGACAAACAACATTTTGCATGTTCTTATTTTCTGACACCGGACACATGCAAAAAACTTGGTTTAGCAAGAGCAAACTGCTCTCTGAGTAGGCCCCTATGTTGATTTTAGAGAGTTAGATTTGCAGCTCAAACTTTATATTTGTTCAAGCGAGAACAAATCACTCTCCTAAATTCTCTACGTTAATTTAAGGAGAGCGATTTGCAGCTCTCCTCATTTTTATTAAAATGTAGGCCTGCTTCATGTACTGTATACAGGCAGGGCTGTAGAAAACCTCCCAAAATACAAGGCGAATCAACGTGAACTAAATGGTATTAAATGACGGACACTCACGTAATTTGATCGTCCTTCTCTTTTTCCAATACTTTCATTATGAATGGTGTTGGTTTATTTCCCATTTCCTCGCACACATCCTCGTATCGCTTCAAAACGCCTGCTGGATCAGACATGATGACACTGGATGATGGCGCTATTTCCCGGCTGCGGTCAGGCTGCTGTAATTGTAACTGTGTAAGTTACTTTCTGTAAGCACTAATCCAAAAATAAGGCATTATTACTTTTAAAATTAGGATGACAGGAAGCCCAATATCAGTGATTTAAGGTATTAAGTTTATTGTAATATGTAAAGGATTCACTCTCGGCTAGCATTGGTCATCAGTAGTGACAGGACTAGGCCTTAGCTAGACTAGTCCAACTTTATTATATTGAACTCTAAACTTGAATGAGCTGAAGTTCAAGCATTTTTTTAAGGCAGTGCCAGTGTATATTTTGCCGGCACCGGCAATCTTCCTGCAAATGCTATTTTGCCATTCCCATTGGCTAACTTGTAGTATAAGAACGTACCTCCGGCAAAATAACCTTTAGAGAAAGAAGGCTGGCATGGCCAACGAGAAGAATGCATTACGGTGCCGCCAAACTACAGGCGTTACGTTAGGCCTACACTTCCTTTTTTTAAGGTGAACTTGGACAAGTGGACATAGTGGAGTACATTGGTTAACTTGGGGTCTTGGCACTAGACCTAGTATTTAGTCTTAGAAAAATAGATGTTTTATCCAAAAAAAATCAAGGCTAAAATTTTCAAGGAACTCGTACCTGTATCATCTGTTTAGACTACGCGGCAATAATTTTAATCTGAGACAGCCTAATTAATAAATTATTTATTAGCCTAAATGTTTTTGTTCATAATTTCGAGATTAACTTTTTGATTGAGTCAAGTATATTGTCATCTATTTCTTCTTCCATGACAAAAATAATAATAACAAAACGTATTTATAAAGCGCCTTTTCCGAAGGGTACAAAGCACTTGGGGGGAAAGCAACCAAAAATGGAGTACGACTAGGCCCTATACCAACAAATAATTATGTCGAAATGAACATGATGCACAAAGTAAATACAATTACAAGGTCAAGTGTAAACAGGTGTGTTTTTAAGCGTTTTTTGATGGGGCTGTGGGTTTTAAATCTAAGCATATAAGGACACAGGCAGTGGTCTACCAATATCCATACGTATCAACAGTCATCAGGCCAAAATGGATTCTAAATTATGATGAATAATACTTCTAATATTCGGTCAAAATTGAAAAACTAAACCCACCTTTTCACTGGCAAGTTGACGAACCCGAGGTTGCTATAAACAACTGACTGCACAACGACACTTGAGGGCGCTATACGAGCTTTTAATAGAAACCCAGACTCTAGCGACCAAGATTATTGCGTTAATGCAAAACGGTACCTGACTATTCATGTAATGATGTAAACAGTGTGCATTTTGTGCACGTGGAGTCTAACAAATTCGAGTTTATTTGTCAGTTTCGTGGCCCCGGCAGCCTTTGATTACCTGCACATTGTTCATCTGTTGATTCATTGATTAAAACTCCTACAGGATCATGGGACGGAGAAGGTAGGTTTGTTAACGAGACATTTCAATTTGTCCTAAACATCATTTTTTGATTGACAATCTTTCACAGCTAGAACAGTTTCAACCTGCACAATCTTTAACTTAGTTTGGTAACAGGTCAACTCGCCTCCTAGCCGACTCGCCTCTTACCGACTCGCCCTTTACCAACTCGCCCCCTTGCCAACTCGCCTCCTGAATGATCGTTTTGTTTTAAAATGTCCTAAGTGTTATTGTTGACATTTTTTGTAGACTTCTTTTTCATTATGACGACTTTTGTTCTATGGTTTGTTTTAACTGTTGTTATTGACTTGTTTTTAAGTTGCGTTTTTTTAAGTTTTGATTTTTTTGTTCTGCAAAGTTGGTAAGGGGCGAGTCGGTAGAGGCGAGTCGGGGAGGAGGCGAGTCGGGGAGGAGGCGAGTTTGTAAGGGGTGAGTCAGTCAGGAGGCAAGTTGGCAAGGGGGCAAGTTGGTAAGGGGTGAGTCGGTAAGAGGCGAGTTGGTACTAAGGGGTGAGTCGGTAAGACTAAGAGGCGAGTTAACTTGTTTTTGAAAAAAACCTGTGAGGCCGTGTCCAACGTTTTTAACCTAGGACTTTACTTAAGTAAAGGTAGCTACGTGCCAAATTAATAACAAATTATTAATAAATTGGGCACGCCCCAGTTTGAAACTTGCACAAAGGTCAAAATTGCACTCAACATCGTGTTTGTTTGGCGGGAAAAGTTTTATTGGCATGACATATCGAGCATTGCCAATTAGAAGAATGACATTCAGTCAATGCCGGCAAAATACACACTTCCTTAAAAAAAATTATTAAATGGGATAATGCCTATGGAACGCAAAACCTTTCACCAAACAAAGTGCTTTGGGAAAGGTTCTGTGTACTTCTACAAGTCTGTGGGAAAGTCTGCATGCCTAGTATTCCCCATTCATCATGTTCATGGTGTAAGTAGTACATTAACATGTAAACAACGAAACAATTATAAACATTTATAATAATTTACATACAATAAATGCAAATCACTGATAACGCATTCACACTGTTAACTGTGTCGCTGTCACAGGAAAAAGGCCCAGAATCGCAGAACTGAGGAAGAATCCGATTACGACAGCGACGATGAACGAGCATACAAGAAAATGCCAGTTCCCGACCTCAGCGCACAAGACTTCTACATGGACGAAGTTGACGAGTTCAACGAGAAACGAGACAAGATACCCCTGGAGAGGGGGATGGGAGGGGACAGCGACTCCGATGAACAGGTCAGACAATTTTTGAAATCAGGATGTACAGGTATCCGAAGCTTGCTTCTAGTTTTAGAAGGCTCCTCCGCAGTGTTGGAGTCAAGTCCTCAGATCCAAGTATAGACTGACAGTAGTACTTTAAGGGCTGAATACTGGGCTGAGTCCGAGTTCATTGCTGACAAGTCCGAGTCCTAAGTATCGAGTCCGAGTACATTCGATGAATTAAAGGTCGAGTACAGGGCCGAGTCCGAGTACCAAAGTTCAAGTCTACGTCCGAGTACAGTACCAACACAGTGCCAAATTGTTTCACGAAGATGTTTATAAATGTTGTGCCACTCTTCTTAGAAATTAATGTTTTTCAAACCTTGCAAATGACACTGCTTTATTACTCCATTTGATACTAAACTCCCGATGATCTTCATACTCCCTTTGCAAAAGCCCAAATCCATCGCTAAATGGGAAATTTATTGCTACTTAACGTAGCAATTCAAATCCAAATCCGTCGCTAAACGGAGAATTGCTACGTTAAGTAGCGATCAATTTTCCATTTAGCGATGGATTTGGGCTTTTGTGATGATCGCAAAACGTTAGTGACATCGACCTCTGGCATGTCTGGCCCTCCTTACGTAAATTTTGAGAAATCGTCATCCTTGTTCTTGTTTTCTTCACAGGAAGAGGTTCTTCCTGTGGATTATTCGGACTCCGATGACGATGACATCATTGACGAGAGGCTCCGGCGCCTCCAGACCCAGCAACATCTGGACGAGATTGCCAGCGACGTAGAAGAGGACGAGGAGAATGAAGGTGATGAAGCGGGGCTCCCGGATGCCAAGGCCTGGGGGAAAAGGAAGCAAGAGTTCTACAGCACGGACTACGTTGACGAAGACATGCCTGGTAAGTTAGTGCCTCCCTCTTGTGTCTCTCCTAAGGACAGGATTCCTTCCTTAAACACCAACTGCCCAGACACAACCCATCTGCCCAGAGATATGTTCACTGTCTAGGATATGGACACAACAGAAGAACTGTCCAGATTTACCATGGATCTGGATACTTTGTCGTGTTAGGTCAACAAGTAACTGGCAACCTAACAGAAAATTCAAAATGTCCTTGTCTCATTCAAAGAACTGATACGCTTTCTTGCTGTTTATTTGCATCTTTTTGGTCTTGACAAGGCCCAACTCTATAAGATGGGACAGGTATCCCTCAGGTACTTCATAAAGAGTGTTTTCATGGAAGTTGTATACAATGCACAAACAAACAGTGCAAACTTATTATAGCATCAACAAATATTCACCTCACAAAGTTGGCATTCGCTTTTGAGTGGGGTACACTGTATGGACCAGGCTTAAAGGTAATATCATACTGTATCAAGACAGATACAGTAACAGTCATCTGTGATAATTTCAGTCCCATACGGTGCCCACTTTTTGAGAAAACAGTGAAAAACAGCAACAGTATTTTCTCTTCTCTTTAATTTTTTTTCTCTTTGATATTTTTGCCCATGAATCTGTATTTCTTTGACAAAAACCAAAGTATGATATTACCTTTAAGTCTTGTCACCCCTGTACCTGGTGTGCAGGGCAAGGTAGGAATTATGAAGCTCACAAGAAAACCAACCATGTTGGAAGTAAGAAATTATTGTCTTCATTTGTTTGTCCTCAGGTGGGAGTGGCTCCGAGGAGGAAGCTGCCCAGGAAGCAGAAGAGAAAGAAGCTCTCGCCATCCAAAAGAGGATGTCGCAGATGATGCAGGACACGGACTTTGACCTCCAGCTCTTCCAGGTAAGCCTTGTCAACCCCTGCCTTTGTCTTCTCTGAGATGGAGGATGCTCCATCAGGCTGCACTGACTGTCTTTTTTTTCCTTCTGTTGTGATCTTGTAACCTCCAGGTTTCGTCAAAAGCCCAGGAGAAGAGTGGCGCGGACCTCGGTGACGATGTCGAGGAGAAGGTTGTCAAAGATCTCAGTAAGCTCTCCAAGCGGGAAAAAATGGAGGTGGGTAAAGAAGACTAGGCTTTCTTCTAATCTCTTTGTCTTTCTAACACTGTGTCTGTCCAATCCATAGAGCTATATTAAAATTCTGAGCGCTAGCTCTGCGTTCTCCGTGCGTAGACGCTTTGAAGCCGTCCTGGGCGCAGTCATTTTGAATTTGTGTGCATGTCTGTAGAACAAGAAAAACCTAGACTGGAGTGCCTTTCGAAGAGTGTACTCTATATGCAACATGCAAGTAAGTCCGCGTGAACGCTGCTGCTGTATGTGACTCGACTGCTGATAAAATCTTACGTCATGGCAAAATCCTACGTGGGGCTGCAATGCATCACAAGTCCTATGATTGATAGTAAGTTATGATGAGTTAATGAAATCGTCCCCAGGAATAGTAAGCTTTCAGATTCGGATAAAATGTGCTTTATCAAAACAATTCACATTATTTATGATTTATTAATCGTTTTTTTCTGTCGTTATTTTGTTCAGATACTGAAGAAGGAATCACCTGAGTTTTTGGAACTTGTGGGAGATTTCAAGATCAGGGTATGTATGAATACCATAAACCAAGGTGGGAAGAAAGAGTTAAACTTGGGTAGATCAAGCACAGGGTATATCGTAGACCTGGCCTGGCTTGTGTTAGTGAAGTTGGAGTCGTAAGGACATACAGTGGAGTTTGCTGTGGCCCAGTGGTCTGGCGTGTCGCACTCAAGATCCTGTGGTCAATCTGCAGCTTGTGGGTTCGAATCCAGCCATGGACTAGTGGTGCTTTCGTCCTGTATGAATTGTCCATATTAGGGAAGTTCTTTCATTGTGATACATTAAATTAAGTACTTTATCATATTCGGAAAAGCCTTATGTTTTCAACAGACATAAATGTCTAGTATTTCGTAATTTGTTGTTACCTTCCGCAGTTGAAGGAAGTGATAGACACATTGTACCCTCTACTGTGCATGGTAAAGGATGGTAGGATACCGCAAGGTCCTGGCGCAGACTACGTCAAGACTAAATTCAAGCTGTCTATGAAGTAAGTTGAATGCGACATAGACCCAGCTACAGAGAGCAGGCCTATGGGAATTTGTGTACAAAACAGTCATCATGACTAGGCTTGGACTGTTTACCAGAAAAAAAAAAATTTACTGGAGCGGTATTCAGGTCACCGGTTTGAATCCCGCTGCAGTAAATTTTTCTTTGTTCACTTTTCTATGACTTCAAAAAATTAAGTCAGTTTCCCTTGTGGTTATTTGATGATTATATTAATTAAAAAGCCGTTTCCTCTTTGAGTGATCCCCCATGTACCGTTCCCAGGTTGCAGCATTGCTGCACGTATCATTGAAATGATCCCTTGGGTATGGGGTTGTGTTTTCATGGCTTCTGATTGCCAAACGAACAAAGATAATTGACTATTGGGGTCACCACCAATGTAGGGCTGGACGGCTCAGTTGGTAGATCACCTGTACGGAATTTAGGAGGTCGCCAGTTCAAATCCCGCTCCAGTCAATTTTTCTTTGTTCACTTTTCTATGTCTTCATTTTTAATAATCTTCAACAGCTACTGTGTCAACATCAGTTTCTACATGACGCTGAAAGCTAGACATGTGAGCGTACACAATCACCCGGTCATCGGCAGAATCCTGGCTCACAAAAAGGTACAGAGAAAATGTTTAAGTATGTTTTCAACTGTTTTATCATTCAGGTATCGGCCTTGTTTGTGAGTTGAATATGAATGATGTCTGATACACACAATATACTCTGTGGTAGTTATATTTGGTATTTTTAAAGGGTTCCTGCAATGTTTTTTTTCAGTCAGGTTATTTTATTGCCTTCATACAGAGAATATACTGACAAAAAATAATGAATGGCAAGTCTTATTTTGGTTTTAAACCAGCATTTTGGTTTCCCTTTGAATGGCTTTGTAAAACGCCGGATTTTCACGCATACTCATGTAGGGAACCAACAGCACAAGTATAATGAAAAATTTTTTTAAAAATTAAGAGGCAAACTGGGCCTACAGAAATGGTTTGGTAAAAAAATTACACCACCAGTTGAGTGAAAGAAACATATTTGGCAAAATAAAACCCATTTAGGAGGAAAAGGTCTGCCAGAAAATTTGCGAGAAATAAGCGAAAACCCCACTTGATTTTTCTCATAAAACATAAAGAATTGTTTTGATCTTACCCCGAGATCAAAACTGTTTTTGGTCTTTGTTTGACTAATTTCTGGATAAATACACCATTTCAGGCGGAAGTATTTTATTTGTATGTTTCTACCACCACCATCTTCATACCCTGAAAGTTATATGTGAATCTGTGAACATTTCTGTTTGGGTGTGTCACCAATCCTGTACTGTACCTTTAAAGTTAGTATCATACTTTGGTAAGAAACCAAAACATAAATGTTCACAGATTTCTGTATAACTTACAGGGTATGAAGATGGTGGTGGTAGAAATAAAACGTTAAAATGTTTCCGCCTGAAATGGTGTATTTATCCAGAAATTAGTAAAACAACGACCAAAAATCTTTTTGATATTTTAAAAGATCAAAAATATAAGAGAAAAGATGTAAGAAATACTGTGGCCATTGTTCACTGTTTTCTCAAAAAGTGGGCACCGTATGGGACTGAAATTTTCACAGATGACTGTTACTGTATCTTCCTTGATATTTTTGCCCATGAATCTGTATTTCTTTGACAAAAACCAAAGTATGATATTACCTTTAACCAAAGATACCTTCGAGTGGTACAAGTATTTCCAATCAGGAACATAATATCATCCTTTTTTTCTGAACTCAGAGGTCATCCTTAGTGGCTAAGATAAAGTTGCTTTTGTATTTTTCCCCTCTTACCAGTTGCTCAAAGAACTGGAGCCTGTAGACCAGAAACTGGAATCGGAGATAAGAGGACTTCTGACCACCAAGCCAGGGAGTACCAACAGTGTTAAGAACAGTAAGAAGAGATTTATCCTCAGCAGTTCAAAGATATAATACATGATTGAAAAAGGTCACAGGACAGCACTGACACTTTATCTGATCCAGCATGTACATGAAATTATTTAAAGCCTGTGAAAATTTGAGCTCAATCGACATTCGACAAAAAATAGCGAAAACCTGACTGAAGTTTTCACTGAATGGTTTTGATCTTACCCCCACATCAAAACTGTTTTTGGTCTTTGTTTGACTACATTGTAATTTCTGGATAAAAAACACCATTTCAGGCGGAAATATTTGACCACCACCATCTTTATACCCTGAAAGTTATACGTGAACTTTTCTGTTTGGGTATGTTAATTACCAATCCTGTACTGTACCTTTCAAGTTGTCAAAGTTGAAGTTTTTATGCTGTAAAGATGGCATGATATGGCAGGGTTCATAGTGTATGGTTTGGGCATTTTGGCCCACTAAGGTTCTTATGAATAAATCATATTTCCTTTGTTTTGGCAGATTATAAGTGCCTTTAAGCACACATGAAAAAATCATGCACTGGCTCAGGTGGGATTTGAACCCACGACCTCCTGCTTACTTGTGCAGATGCTATACCTGCTAGGCCACCAAGCTCTGGGGTCAGCAGAGTGAATTGAATCCCTTATCGGATAACTTCCATTGTCTGCAGTGCCTCCAGTGAGGAACCTTTTTTCCACTTTTATTTTCCCCAGGGAGTTTGGGTCAGCCTCTACCGCCAGCCCATTCTGACAGCAGCGATGTTGAAGGTAGCAGTGATGATGACGAAGGAGAAACACCATCGAGGCCAGAGGGAAAGCTGCAGTCTACTGCCCCCGCTAACTCCAAGGAAAAGTCTAGGAAGAAATCGGCCGAAGAGGTGGGCATCACAGCTGGAGCTTCGGGGAAAATGGCAAAGCCGTCCAAGAAACGTCTCGCCGCAACTCACCAAGCCGAGTCCCAGGAGATCTCCGAAATGACCGAAGATGAGAGGAAGGCCCTGGAATATTACGAGAAGATGGCCAAGGAAATCCAGGAGAAGAAGTTGCAGAAGAGGAAACAACTGAGGTGACCAGACAATTTGAACCGTCTTCTATTTTACTGAGAAGTTTGTCCTTTTGTGACTTGCTTTTATCAAGCATGTCCTCTACTTTTACCAAGCATGTACTCTACCTTTACCAAGCCTGAACTTTCCCTTATCCAAGCCTGTACTCTACCTTTACCAATACCAAGCCTGTACTCTACTTTCACCAAGCCTGAACTTTCCTTTGCCAATCATGTACTCTCCCTTTTACCAAGCCTGTACTCTCCCTTTACCAAGCCTGTACTATACCTTTATCAAGCATGTCCTCTACTTTTACCAAGCATGTACTCTACCTTTACCAAGCCTGAACTTTCCCTTATCCAAGCCTGTACTCTACCTTTACCAATACCAAGCCTGTACTCTACTTTCACCAAGCCTGAACTTTCCTTTGCCAATCATGTACCCTCCCTTTTACCAAGCCTGTACTCTCCCTTTTACCAAGCCTGTACTCTCCCTTTACCAAGCCTGTACTCTACTTTCACCAAACCTGTACTCTTCTTTCACCAAGCCTGTACCCTACTTTTAAGAACCATTAAGAGCGCAAGGAGTCAGATAGTCATACTAAGCTGTGAGGTTAATTCTGTCTTCTTCTGAACAGGGATCTGAAGAGTCCGGAGCAGTTAACAGGCGACCGGGAAGAAGAAGAAGAAATGGAGGAAGGCAAAAGAGCCATCACGTACCAGGTGAGAAGATGGTTCTGTCTCTTGGATACATAGGCGGCTCAGGCTCAGGCTCGGTCTCAGGCTCAGGCTCAGGCTCAGGCTCAGGCTCAGGCTCAGGCTCAGGCTCAGGCTCATGCTCAGGCTCCAGCTCTGTCATCCATGTGCTGAAAATATAGGTTGTGGTTTTTCATTGAAGCTGAAGTTTTGTTTTCATTCTCAAACTAGAGAATCTACTTCAGAACCGCAGCCAAAAGCCTCTACATTATTTTGATACCCGTTATATCAGAAAGCATTCATGAAATGGAGCCGGAGCCTGAGACGGAGTCTGAGCCTCTGTTTTGTAAACGCCCCTAGTAATCCATTTGATACAGGGTCCAATTTTTTCCCATGCACTTTCACAAATTAATTCATCTTAGTAAATGTTTAGCCTTCACATACAGTCAAGTAGTAAAGTTCTGAAAACCCTCTTATTCATGTGTTAATGTTGCTCAACACCCACTACATCTATGGTTTGACTTCATAAAATGGAAGTTTATACCATTAATAGCTTTGCTAGGTAGTATGTGGCTTCAAATTGTGGTATCACCTTTCAGAAAATGTGGTATCATTTGAGGATAGGATCAACAAAAAACAAGATTCACTTTCCCACAATGCAACTGAAAAAAAGGTGGTAGTATTTTCTGCCCCCCCCCCCAAGTCCTTGATATGTATTTTGGTGAATGATTGTGAGACTATATAATTCATAATCCATTCACTGACAAATAACATTAAACAAAATAAGTCAGAATCAAGAGCTTAAACCCATTTGTTGAATTTTCTTTTGTTTTTCTTAATTTCGGGGTGATATATTACAATAATTTTTAGGATATTACACAAAAGTGCTACCACAATTTGAGGCCACATAGTACCTAGAATTGTTCCCTGAGGTCTATTCCATCAATTTCTTAAGTCAGACCTTAGATGTAGTCGGGGTTGAGAACTCTTGCAAATCCTTGCCATTCATCCAGAGTGCTCCAGAATCTAATACATGTTTTTGTTTTCTTCGCTGGGTAGATTTCCAAGAACAAGGGTCTGACGCCCCATCGGAAGAAGGAACAGAGGAACCCCAGAGTGAAGCACAAGATGAAGTTCAAGAAGGCCAAAGTCCGGCGCAAGGGACAGGTAGGTTTATAACGCTAAAAGCAGGAAGTAATCCGAGTCACATGTTCTCAGTAAGAGCCATTCCTACAGGTTCACACGTGACCGCAGAACGATACTCAAGACTCCCCATCCAGTAGTGCTGGGATTTTTATCCAGTTTAATTATCTGGTTACAAATTTCCTCACACCGTTAACCGAAACTGAAAAGAAAAGAGGGACGAACCTTTGGCTCATGCTCAACAACCCCAAAAGTGTAAAACTGAAGAATTTCAGTCAGTTATTTTGTCCATTTTGCAATGTTTTGCCAAGTAGAAACACGCTTTTCACATACTTATAATTATTATTATTATTTATTTGACCAACAAGAGCAAAATACAAAGCCAACAAAAAGCGGAAAACACAAAACATAAACACTTAAATAAATAAATGCAAAACTGACACAAAAATTAACTTAACAGAAATATAAAACCCTTACCCGCAGGTATGCATTCCCGCACATATTGTAACAAGGACAAACTATTTTACGATACAAACAAAATGACATATATGATCTGATCTGAAATAAACATTGTATATACTTGATCTAAATGCTTGATCTCAAAAATATCACCGTAAAAAGCATTCTGAAAGTGACGATCACATTGGAGAAGATGTTTATAACATAAATTGCTTACGTTGCACGTGATTACAAAGAAAAACAGATTCATGGGCAAAATTATGAAGGAATGTCACAGTCATCTGTGCAAATTTCAGTCCCATACGGTGCCCACTTTTTGAGAAAACAGTGAAAAACGGCCACAGTATTTCTGAAGTCTTTTCTCTCTTATTTTTGATCTTTAAAAGATTTCAAAAATAATTTTGGTCACTAGTTTTACTCTTTTCTGGATAAATACTGTATTTTAGGCAGAAAAATTGTAACAGTATGTTTCTACCATCACCATCTTTATACCCTGTAAGTTATAGGTAAATTTGTGAAGATTTTTGTTCAGGTATGCTAAGTATGATACTACCTTTTTCCGTCAACCCAATTTTTTTTGCAATCAGTAATCGAATATGAAATTATCAGATTTTGTTCAGCACTACCATCCAGCTCTAATAAGACTTTTACCGGAGGATTTTGGTGAAGTTTTTAGTGAAGTGGGTCTTTCATCAATAAAACAAGAGTACCTTGGTGGACATTTAGAGGTCACACTTGGTTCTTAGTGCCCAAATTTCGGTTTTTGTAGTTTTGAGATGTAGACAGTTTCCAACAATTAGGAAGAGATTGTTCATTTTATTGACTTGTATTTTTTTTCCATTGAAAGGTGAACAAATCTATATTCCAGGGATCATTTTATCGATTACTGGCAGCAATGCTACAACTTGAAAACAGTACATGGGGGATAGCAGAGATAATAAGCAGAGAAGATAAACAAAGATAGTTGACTATTGCATATGATTGGGGTCACCACCAACGTAGGGCTGGATGGCTCAGTTGGTAGAGCGCCTGTACAGTATTCAGGAGGTCGCCGGTTCGAATCACTCTCCAGTCAAGTTTTCTTTGTTCACTTTTCAATGACTTAAAAATTCAGTTAGTTTCCCTTGTAGTTATTTGATGATTGTATTATTTTTTTTTTGTCCATTTTTTCGTATACAGGTCCGTGAAGTACGAAAGGAACTGACTCGTTACGGCGGTGAATTGTCTGGTATCAGAGCTGGCGTCATCAAAAGCGTCAAGATCAAGTAAAAATCAATCACGATGAGTGATGATTGATTTAAACTTCAAGTACTTTTATATTATTACAAGTAATGAACTGCTGCAAACTGCTCATCAGCAAAAAATAATGACCTGACATTTTTAACATGTTCAGAGTTAGGAGGGCCTGGTGCGTTTTGATCCCAACAGGGTCTTTAATATTGGAGGCCAAAAAGATCAAGATCTTGCTCGAATCAAAATGCATCAGGCCCTCCTTACTCCAAGTACTTTGATATTAGCCAGTGTGAACACAACATTGTGTAGTAAATGATGGCTCAGGGTGCTGTTTTTGTCATTTTTTATCCCAAATTACAATTTTTCAAAATTGGTTCCAAATGCCCCAGAAGCTGCCCCAAAGTTTTGGAGGATGTCGTTTTTGATGTTATAGTCTAATTACAGGGATAATACATTACTTGAATTGGATACCCTTGTCGTTTTTGTCATTATTTGTAATTTTTGATGTGATACAGTGGAAATAGTTGACTTGAATTTTGGGCCAAAAATGAGGAAAATTGCAAGGGTTACCCCTCGCCGTATTTGTCATTTTTGACCCAAAATTACGATTTTTCAAAGTTGGATCCAAATGCTCCAGAAGCTGCCCCAGAGTGAGAGGAAGTCATTTTTTATGACATAAAGTGAAAATAATTGACTTAAATTTTGGCCCAGAAATTAGAAAAAAATTTAAGAGGAAGTTGTTTTTGATGTTATAGCCTAATTAAAGGGATAATACATTACTTGAATTGGATACCCTTGTCGTTTTTGTCATTATTTGTAATTGTTGGTGTCATACAGTGAATATAGTTGACTTGATTTTTGGCCCAAAATACCCATTTTCCAAAGTTGGTTCCAAATACTCTAAAAGGTTCTCCAGGCAATAGGAAGTCATTTGTGATGTCATACAATGAACATTTTGATGACTTGAATTTTGCCCCCAAAATGAATCCTGTGTGTGATTGCTGGTAGCTATACAAATGAAGCCCATGTGTGATTGATGGTAGGTATACGTATGGTAGTGCCCCCTAGTAGTTCCCCCAGTAGTTCCCCCAGTATGGAGTAGTGCCCCCTAGTAGTTCCCCCAGTAGTTCCCCAGTATGGAGAATTTCCCCCAGTAGTTCCCCCAGTATGGAGTAGTGCCCCCTAGTAGTTCCCCCAGTATGGAGTAGTGCCCCTCTAGTAGTTCCCCCGGTAGTTCCCCCGGTAGTTCCCCCAGTAGTTCCCCCAGTATGAGGTAGTGCCCCCTAGTAGTTCCCCCAGTATGGAGTAGTGCCCCCTAGTAGTTCCCCCAGTAGTTCCCCCAGTATGAGGTAGTGCCCCCTTGTAGTTCCCCCAGTAGTTCCCCCAGTATGGAGTAGTGCCCCCTAGTAGTTCCCCCAGTATGGAGTAGTGCCCTCCGGTAGTTTCCCCCAGTAGTTCCCCCAGTATGGAGTAGTGCCCCCTAGTAGTTCCCCCAGTATGGAGTAGTGCCCCCTAGTAGTTCCCGCGGTAGTTCCCCCGGTAGTTCCCCCAGTAGTTCCCCCAGTATGAGGTAGTGCCCCCTAGTAGTTCCCCCAGTAGTTCCCCCAGTATGGAGTAGTGCCCCCTAGTAGTTCCCCCAGTAGTTCCCCCAGTATGAGGTAGTGCCCCCTTGTAGTTCCCCCAGTAGTTCCCCCAGTATGGAGTAGTGCCCCCTAGTAGTTCCCCCAGTAGTTCCCCCAGTATGGAGTAGTGCCCCCCGGTAGTTTCCCCCAGTAGTTCCCCCAGTATGAGGTAGTGCCCCCTAGTAGTTCCCCCAGTATGGAGTAGTGCCCCCTAGTAGTTCCCCCAGTATGGAGTAGTTCCCCCAGTTTCTATACCGTAGCTATATGCATGAAACCTGTGTGTGATTGATGATAGCTATACATATGAAGCCTGTGTATGATTGATGGTAGCTATACATATGAAGCCTGTCTGTGATTGCTGGTAGACATACGTATGAAGCTTGTGTGTGATTGCTGGTAGACATACGTATGAAGCTTGTGTGTGATTGATGATAGCTATACGTATGAAGCTTGTATGTGATTACTGGTAGACATACGTATGAAGCTTGTGTGTGATTGATGGTAGCTATACGTATGAAGCTTGTCTGTGATTGCTGGTAGACATACGTATGAAGCTTGTGTGTGATTGATGGTAGCTATACGTATGAAGCTTGTCTGTGATTGCTGGTAGACATACGTATGAAGCTTGTGTGTGATTGATGATAGATATATGTATGAAGCTTGTATGTGATTGATGATAGATATATGTATGAAGCTTGTATGTGATTGATGATAGATATATGTATGAAGCTTGTCTGTGATTGCTGGTAGACATACGTATGAAGCTTGTGTGTGATTGATGGTAGCTATACGTATGAAGCTTGTCTGTGATTGCTGGTAGACATACGTATGAAGCTTGTGTGTGATTGATGGTAGCTATACGTATGAAGCTTGTGTGTGATTGCTGGTAGCTATGCGTATGAAGCTTGTCTGTGATTGCTGGTAGACATACGTATGAAGCTTGTGTGTGATTGATGGTAGCTATACGTATGAAGCTTGTCTGTGATTGCTGGTAGACATACGTATGAAGCTTGTGTGTGATTGATGGTAGCTATACGTATGAAGCTTGTCTGTGATTGCTGGTAGCTATGCGTATGAAGCGTCTGTGATTGCTGGTAGACATACGTATGAAGCTTGTGTGTGATTGATGATAGATATACGTATGAAGCTTGTCTGTGATTGCTGGTAGACATACGTATGAAGCTTGTGTGTGATTGATGGTAGTTATACATATGAAGCTTAAATTGTCTGTGTTGCATGCTGGTCGACATACGTATGAAGCTTGTGTGTGATTGATTGTAGCTATACGTATGAAGCTTGTCTGTGATTGCTGGTAGCTATGCGTATGAAGCTTGTCTGTGATTGCTGGTAGACATAGTATGAAGCTTGTGTGTGATTGATGGTAGCTATACGTATGAAGCTTGTCTGTGATTGCTGGTAGACATACGTATGAAGCTTGTGTGTGATTGATGGTAGCTATACGTATGAAGCTTGTCTGTGATTGCTGGTAGCTATGCGTATGAAGCGTCTGTGATTGCTGGTAGACATACGTATGAAGCTTGTGTGTGATTGATGATAGATATATGTATGAAGCTTGTATGTGATTGATGATAGATATATGTATGAAGCTTGTATGTGATTGATGATAGATATATGTATGAAGCTTGTCTGTGATTGCTGGTAGACATACGTATGAAGCTTGTGTGTGATTGATGGTAGCTATAGGCCTACGTATGAAGCTTGTCTGTGATTGCTGGTAGACATACGTATGAAGCTTGTGTGTGATTGATGGTAGCTATACGTATGAAGCTTGTGTGTGATTGCTGGTAGCTATGCGTATGAAGCTTGTCTGTGATTGCTGGTAGACATACGTATGAAGCTTGTGTGTGATTGATGGTAGCTATACGTATGAAGCTTGTGTGTGATTGCTGGTAGCTATGCGTATGAAGCTTGTCTGTGATTGCTGGTAGACATACGTATGAAGCTTGTGTGTGATTGATGGTAGCTATACGTATGAAGCTTGTCTGTGATTGCTGGTAGACATACGTATGAAGCTTGTGTGTGATTGATGGTAGCTATACGTATGAAGCTTGTCTGTGATTGCTGGTAGCTATGCGTATGAAGCGTCTATGATTGCTGGTAGACATACGTATGAAGCTTGTGTGTGATTGATGATAGATATACGTATGAAGCTTGTCTGTGATTGCTGGTAGACATACGTATGAAGCTTGTGTGTGATTGATGGTAGCTATACATATGAAGCTTAAATTGTCTGTGTTGCATGCTGGTAGACATACGTATGAAGCTTGTGTGTGATTGATTGTAGCTATACGTATGAAGCTTGTCTGTGATTGCTGGTATAGCTATGCGTATGAAGCTTGTCTGTGATTGCTGGTAGACATAGTATGAAGCTTGTGTGTGATTGATGGTAGCTATACGTATGAAGCTTGTCTGTGATTGCTGGTAGACATACGTATGAAGCTTGTGTGTGATTGATGGTAGCTATACGTATGAAGCTTGTCTGTGATTGCTGGTAGCTATGCGTATGAAGCGTCTGTGATTGCTGGTAGACATACGTATGAAGCTTGTGTGTGATTGATGATAGACATACGTATGAAGCTTGTGTATGATTGATGGTAGCTATACGTATGAAGCTTGTCTGTGATTGCTGGTAGACATACGTATGAAGCTTGTGTGTGATTGATGGTAGCTATACGTATGAAGCTTGTCTGTGATCGCTGGTAGACATACGTATGAAGCTTGTGTGTGATTGATGGTAGCTATACGTATGAAGCCTGTGTATGATTGATGGTAGACATACGTATGAAGCTTGTATGTGATTGATGATAGATATACGTATGAAGCTTGTCTGTGATTGCTGGTAGCTATGCGTATGAAGCTTGTCTGTGATTGCTGGTAGACATACGTATGAAGCTTGTGTGTGATTGATGGTAGCTATACGTATGAAGCTTGTCTGTGATTGCTGGTAGACATACGTATGAAGCTTGTGTGTGATTGATGGTAGCTATACGTATGAAGCTTGTATGTGATTGATGATAGATATACGTATGAAGCTTATGTGTGATTGATGGTAGCTATACGTATTAAGCTTGTGTGTGATTGCTGGTAGCTATACGTACAAAGCCTTGTCACTATGCGGTATTATACACCATAATAGCAATATGATTGTTAAATGCAAGTTGGGACCAGAAGCCTTTTGAAATGATGTAGAAGTTTCACATAAAGTTCAACATTTGTTTTATCCAAAAGGTATTTCTACCTCCATGGGTTTTATTTCAAAGCCATCCATAATTTCTTCTTTGAAAAGTGGTAATTAGACAAAACCAAGCATTAAACTAAATAATCTGTGTACATGCATACCGGTAGTTTAAATTGAAAAGTAGAACAAGAACTAATTTTGTACAAATTCTGAAGAAAAACATTTGGGTAAAACAAAACAGAACACACATTGATGCAGATGTTCAAAATCGATGCGGGCAACTATTCATTTATGGCCATACTTTAATAGTCTTTTGTTTGGATTATCAGATTCACAGATATAGTTAAAGGGATGGTACAGAACTGGTTTTTGTGACAAAACCATTGCTGACAGTGAAAGCACATTATGTGATCCATCATATACCTTAACTGACAAACCTGTATAAGTTTGAGGTCAATCAGCCATCTTGGTCATGAGAAAATAGTGAAAACCCGTTTACACATTTCATATTAACGATATTATGCGTTCATAAAACGCTTCAAAGCGTTTTATTCCAATAAAAAAAAATAGTTTCATTTATTTCTCAAGAAATATGGCATTTCAGACAAAAACATTTCATGGGATGTTTTCTCATATCATCACCATTATACTGTGTAAGTTTTATGTGAATCTGTGATCTTGAAGCATGCCTTGAATTTGGTTCTGAAAGGGGCAAGGCCACTTTTCCATTGCAAGGGGCACTTCCATTGGAAAATCACAATGTCTATGGAAACATTTGAAGGGGGCACGAAGGCCTCCGTGGCCTCCGTTAAACATTTTCAATTCAAGGCTTGTTGAAGTGTATTTTGTCTTACCAATACCATCCCTTTAAGTTGAATAAGCAAATTCAAAATACATGAGCAAAATTAATTTGTAATGTCTCAAAATCTGCCAATGTTACACCACTTTTAAAGATATAATACATGATTGGTAAAGGTCACAGAATAGCACTCGCACTTTGTCTGATCAAACTTGTACATGAAATAATAAACCTGTGAAAATTTGAGCTCAATCGGACATGTGTCCCGAGAAAATAGCATAAACCGGACTTAAATTTTTCTTATAAAACAAAAAGAAAGATCATAGACCTTGCTTAGATCAATGGTCATAAATGGTCACGCCCCAAGTTACATTTATGAATGATGGAATTTTAAATCTCAAACCCATGGTCAAAATCACCGTAGTGCACACGACACATTGATATTGCATATACCCCAAATAAAAACAAAATGTATCCTTTATTAGGTGCCCGATCATTTTCTTGTGAATCCCCAAAATGGAAAAGATTACCATTAGATATTAGAAAATCTCAGGTGCTAAAAAGCTTAAAAGTGAAAACTCGTTTATTTTAAAGGTAATATCATACTGGTTTTTGTCAAAGAAATGCAGATTCATTGGCAAAAATATCAAGGAAGATACTGTAACAGTCATCTGTGAAAATTTCAGTCCTGTACGGTGCCCACTTTTTGAGAAAACAGTGAAAAACAGCCACAGTATTTCTTAAGTATTTTCACCGTAAATTTTTCATCTTTAAAAGTTCAAAATTGTTTTTGATCTTTGTTTGACTCTTTTCTAGATAAATACAGCATTTCAGGCAGAAAAGTGTTCTCCCTCACTATCTTTATACCCTGTAAGTTTATAGGTACTATTAACTAAATCCATGAAATTTCTGTTTCAGTATGCTACCAAAGTATGATAGTACCTTTAAGCACGAACACCCTTTGTCTATGCCCATTCTTGAATCTCATAGTGTTATGCAGCAAAGCCATTTACCATGTTTAAGAGCTCTTGAATCACAGTGGAATAATATATAGTCTAGACATAGGGCGTTTTCGAAACGGAGGCTTAGGCTCTGGCTCAGGCTCCAGCTCTGACATCCATATGCTGAAAATATAGGTTGTGGTTTTTCATTGAAGCTGAAACTTTGTTTTCCTTTTCAAACTAGAGAATCTACTTCAGAACCGCAGCCAAAAGTCTCAATTTTGATGCCCGTTGTTTTGGAATGGATTCACGAAATGGAGCCTGAGCCTGAAACGGAGCCTGAGCCTCCGTTTCGAAAACGCCCATAATTTCTGCACTCTATAAATGATTGATTATTATTTCCCTAGGTGGCGCTATTTATCCGCTAAGAGTTTACACAATAGCCTACCCACAGTGCCCTGTGATCTACCTGCCATGTTAGCTTCCTCTTTTCTCGAGCGCTAACACAAGTAGACAACTGTGCCTGCAACGAGCCCCCCAAGTGGGGAGGAGGGAGGGATGCTCTAAGGGTAAGTATTCGTTATTAGACCCTTCCACACTTCTGTAGGGGGGGGGGAGAGTCTACTGCACTCATCTAACCCGTAGAGCCACTATACTATTGCACCGTGATGTAGCACTGACAGCAGGGGGTGGGTGCGATGTTGCTGTTATTAATGATATTTATGAAAAATACAAGGTTATATTTCCTCAGTAGAGGAGTTATTTTACTGAACTGAGAATTTGCACATAATATCTACAGTACTCAAGGTAATTTCACACAATGTACTCATTGTATTGAGACTAGTATAACTTTATGACCCCTGACCTCTGGCATATACCACTATTGTATGTATCACATGGAAAGTGAACATAAAACGTGAAACAGTATACCCAGTATATAACCAGTATACAGTGTGTTCCCCCAAAAAAACGTAACACTTTGTGTCGAGAACATTATATTAAAATTAAACTGTTTATCACATTAAGATTCAAATACGTAATACAGCTAATGCTATGTCTTGGCTATCACCATGTAGAATTTGAGCAAAATTGGACTGAACTTGAGGGGGAAAACTAAGACTGAATAACCCGAAACCTCAAAACCCGATTTTCATCTTTCTTTCATACACATTATGTGTGTATTGACCACTATGCTTGTTATCCTTGCAAACTTGTTTTTAAAGAGTACTCTTTCATTTGGTCATATTTTCGCCAATTTCAGATTGTGCTTATAATTTCTATATGGTGATAGCCAATGTATGATGTGATGTATCATATAGCTGAATCTTGAAGTGATAAACAGTATAGTTTTAACATAATGGTTCCCGACACAGTGTTACGGTTTTTTTCTGGGACACCCTGTATAATGTGTCTCTGTATTTCATATTTATAGCTGCCTTGCTTTATCACATTCATCACCTTCTTAAGAAGGAAAATTATCAGAAAACCGAGTTAATAAAATCCTCATGAGGAGTGTGGTTGGTTTTGAAACTTCTTCAGGAGAATGTCTTTTGACTCTTAATGTCGGGGTCCAAGTTAGTTTGATGCTGAACCCACGACTACAGGTCTTGGTCCACCCCTGGCAGCAGGTTGCCAACCACCCTTGGACCAACTGCTGCCAGGTGTAGGCCAGCCCTGGCTACCACCGGGTTAGCCACCTCTGGTCCACCCCTGGCTACCACCCGGTTAATTAGCCATCCCTGTACCAACCTGCTGCCAGGTTTGGACCAGCCCTGGCTACTACCCAGTTAGCCACCCCTGGCCCAACCCTGGCCAGGTGAGCATTAACAGGCTTGGTCAAGCTGTAGCGTGCCAGGCCTGGGCCGACCCAATCTGTCAGGTCACGCCAGGGTTTAGCCATCCCTGGGCCAGGTGTCTTTTGCTGGCTGGGATGTAGCCTGACCAAAAAGTGCCTTCGCATTTTTGCTTAACTTAGATTGAATTTAAGCTTGGGGAATGATTATGATGGTTTGGTTCCGGCCTTCAGTTGACTTGAAGTGGTCATCGTCTATTGTTGAGTAAATGTGCCCCTCGTTGCTAAGGAACTCCAATGCTTCTCTGTAAAGCAAGGAAATGAGAAGGTGTTGATCAAACTTCATTCCAATATAAAAGAAATCTCGGGGAAAGTATAGGTTTTCCCGCACATTTTAAAACTTTTTTCATTCAATTTCCAAAGCGATAAACTTCAATTTGGCCGGAAAAATCTCAGTATAGGAAAGATGGTTTTTAAAATATGCATACAAGAAATAAGCAGGCCTACTTCATCAAAATAAAAGAAGATGTATGCATTATTTCACATCTTTTTCAGAATAGTCCACACCATCACTCGGTTGTATGGCCCTCTGGCACAGTTTCCATTTGGATCCATTTGCCTACGTTACGAAGATTTCTGATGTTCGGAGTATAAAGTGGTGTAAGACGGTTCGGAATCATGAGAGCAAGTGAAAGAAACTACATGTAGCTTAAAAAAGGGGCTTATAAAGTGCATATCTATAAGCTTTTTCAAAAAGCTGGTTTCAGTCAGATTTTCAGTTTAATTTGAACGACAAATTCTTGAAATCGCTTGGCAAAAGACGAATTTGATCATTCATTATGTAGATGATGATCAAGTGAGACGAATTAGAGTGATATATGACAAAAACGAATGAAAACTGACGAAACCGATTAAACATTGATCAATTCGAATGACCAATGACTAAATTGAATGTAGCATTTGCACATTCCAGTCTTCTCGGGACGAAATTGAAGTGAATTGCTTAGGAAATTGAATGAAAAAAGTTTGAAAATGTGCGGGAAAACCAATATTACAAGAAAACCAAACCAAGCTGTGAAATTCATCATGGCTTAGATGTCCTATACTTCTGTTACTTTGATATTCCAGTTAATTCAATACATCGATCCAGTAGGCCAGGCCCCGACAAGCAACGGTGCACACGTTATGTTGCATTTTCAATGAATACCATTTTCCTCACTTGCCTAACATAAAAAGAAGAAAAATTTCGTTTAAAGGTAGTATCATACTTTGGTTAGAAACCAAAACAGAAATGTTCACAGATTTACATATAACTTGCAGAGTATGAAGCTGGTGGTGGTGGAAACATACCGTTTAAAATTTTTCTGCCTGAAATGGTGTATTTTATCCAGAAATTAGTAAAACAACGACCAAAAATCTTTTTGATCTTTTAAAAGATCAAAAATAAAAGAGAAAAGACTTAAGAAATACTGTGGCCGTACGTTTTTCACTGTTTTCTCAAAAAGTGGGCACCGTATGGGACTGAAATTTACACAGATGACTGTGACTGTAATTTCCTTGATATTTTTGGCCATAAATCTTTATTTCTTTGACAAAAACCAAAGTATGATATTACCTTTAAGTGTAAGAATTTCTATTCAAGGAATCTATATTAAAGGGAGCATACAAGATTTGCAAGGTCTGAAAAAAACTTATTGAGTTTGAGACAAGAGAAAAATGGACTAAACAGTTTATAAACAGTGCAAACAGTCACCATGAGAAATCTTGGTTCATCAGATCCTGGATTTTTCGAGGAAATCAAGATTTAGTGTCTTTTTCAAAGATCGTTCGTCCGAATTGATTTTTGGAACAAACAATTTAAAGGACACCCTCTCTTGAGTTGTTTTAGTTATCCCCTTTCACTCAAGGTATGAAGATGGTGCTGGTAGAAATATACCGTTAAAATATATATTCACCTGAAATGCTGTATTTACCCAGAAATTAGTCAAACAAAGACCTAAAACAGTTTTGATCTCGCGGGGTGATCAAAACCATTCTTCATGTTTTATAAAAAAAACGTTGAGTCAGGTTTTCGCTATTTTCTTGTGACTCAGATGTCCGATTGAGTTCAAATTTTCACAGGTTTATTATTCCATGTACAAAATTGTTTGATCAGACAGAGAATGAGTGCTGTCCTGTGATCTTTACCAATCATGTATTGTACCTTTAAGCCTGACAGCTGACAACGAAGGTTTCTGTTGCACCTTCTGTCACCATGGGCCAATTTCATAAAACTGTTAAGCACGAAAATTTGCTTAGCACAAAAATGTCTCGCCCAATAAAACAAACCACCATTGAAAATTCCATTTGATATTCATGGTCAGCCAAAGAACAGCCAAAGAACAATCACAAGTGATACACAACACTTGGAAATTTGGTTGTTAACCCTGTTTTTATTAGGACAGAAATGTCATGCTTAGCAAATTTTTGTGCTTAACAGTTTTATGAAATTGGCCCCATGTCTGCCACAAAGCCCCACCTTTACCTTCTTTTGTTGACTGGCGTTCCTTTCATTCTTGATGAGAGGTAATTGACGGTCACGCCTTGATCGTCATGGCAAGCTGTGATCAAACGGTGCACCTGGAGGTATTTTTTGTCAAATTATAAAAATAACAAAATTGTGGTCAGTAAAATGGCCGGCCAACCAACACTGCCCACTCAAGGCATCTATGCCTTACTGTACATGGTACAAGTGTGAACAAACCTGTATTGAAGACTTCAAACAAAATCCTCAACAGAAAATAAATAAATAATCATGTAAATAATACAGAGGGTATTGAAGCTGACATTAATTGTAACCACGATAAACTTTATTTATTTTATCCAAGCAGTGTTGGAGTAGAGTCCTCAGATCCGAGTATAGTCCGAGTACTTCAAGGTCTTAGTACCTAGTCCAAGTACATTGCTGTCGAGTCCAAGTGCTATTAGTATCGAGTCCAAGTACATTCAAGGTTAGTAAGACTTGAAGCTATGCATGGTGGGAGTACTAAATGAAGGCAGGTTTGCGGTAACACCATGTAATTCTCTTCTGTGAGAGTGTGTGGTTCTGAGAAGAACCGTTGGAATTATCTCAACGTTCCGGACAGTGTGCTCTGTCCGTCCTCAGGAGAGTGACAGAGCAACAGCAGCAGAAACAGTGCAGCAACAGTGCAGCAGAAGTAGCACAGCAGCAACAGAGCAGAGGCACAGCAGTAGCAACAGCAGTAGGAACAGTGCAGCAGAAGTAGAGCAGCAGCAACAGAACAGCAGCACAGCAGTAGCAACAGCAGTAGGAACAGTGCAGCAACAGTGCAGCAGAAGTAGCACAGCAGCAGCAGAGCAGCAGCACAGCAGTAGCAGCAGAAACAGAAACAGTGCAGCAACAGTGAAGCAGAAGTAGCACAGCAGTAGGAACAGTGCAGCAACAGTGCAGCAGAAGTAGCACAGCAGTAGCAGTACGGTAGTACCAACAGCAGCAAAGGAAACAAAATTTGGATCCAGATTTAAGTAACTATAAGAGTGGGTAAAAATGGGACTTAAATCAGCTTTCTATCTAAAGAGAGTGTACTTCGTCCCTTTGGAATCATGGACACATTTGACCAAAATTTCAAATGCTCACACATACCTCTATGAAAAAAAAAAAACACGGTAAACTAACAAAATTGGTTATTTGGCGCATTCCACCTATTCTCTTGATAGCTTGCCGGCTGCCTCAAAATTACGGCATCTACATAAAGTTTTGAGATAGTCCAACTTGGAAATCAAAACAAATTCTTTGCCAATGATTTCCCGCATTCGAGCATTAAGGACACAGAATAACCGACTCACTTTGTTTAACAGTATATAAATCAGTGTTGGAGTACGAGTACCGGTAGTACTCGTACTTGTACTCGAGTACAGACAAATACTGTACAAATAATGTACTTGGCCCGTACTCGATAAAAAATACTCGAAAATAAAGGTAATTGGCCCGTACTCGATTCCATCTCCAATTTTGGGAGTACTTGACCATTTAGTGCAAGTTTTATTTTCATTACAATGTCACAGTTGATAATGTTGCCGATTTCCAATAAATTAAATGGGAATATGAAGATCATCGAGAGTGTAGTATCAAATGGAGTAAGCAGCACAGTGTCATTTGCAAGGTTTGAAAAACACTACTTTCTGACAAGAGCGGCACAACATCATCAACATCCAATTATAAACATCTTAGTGAAACAAAATGCAATTTTTTGCACTATGCGTTGGTACTGTACTCGGACGTGGACTCGGACTTTGGTACTCGGACTCGGCCCTGTACTTGACCTTGAATGTACTCGAACTCGATACTGAGGATTTTGACTCGACAGCAATGTACTCGGACTCGGCCCAGTACTCAGACCTTGAAGTACTCGGAGTACTACTCTGTAAATGGGATCTGAGGACAAGACTCCAACACCAATATAAACTCACATCACTGTCGATCCACTTTCGGATGTCCAGGATCCGCCCGTTCTGTCGTCCACTTCGTACAAGATGTTGGTTGCCACGACATTTCCACCTAGCTGACGGATCAGGCCGATGATTGACAGCTGTCGAAATCAATCAAATAATCAATAATCAATCAAGCAATAAGCAGTAAAAAAATTAATCATAACATACAGTAATACACATATAGTAAAAGAAGTTCAAAAAAATGTTAAGCCTTTTTCAATGAGATGGGAGATGGGGGCCGATTTCACAAATCAAAAAGATTGATCTTAGGTGTGAATTCATCTTAATTGCTAAGCAACATGTGATGTAACAACACAAATCACCTATGGTGATACTGACATCTCATCTGAAGACAAATCTTAGTGGCCTCAAATTACACCAAAATCCTTCCATGACAAGTTGATTGGCATTTTTATTGCTGGGAATGGTTCCTGGTAGTCATAGCTAGCTATGAGGAAGGTAGCGCGCATTTCTGAAAAAAGTCGGTTTTGGGCCAAAATTGAAAAAAGCTACTGCGGGGGACCACATGGAATTTTCTGAAATTTGACTGACTACCAAAATGGCCTCAAATTACACCAACATCCTTCTATGACAAGTTGATTGGCATTTTTCTTGCTGGGAATGGTTCCTGGTAGTCATAGCTAGCTATGAGGAAGGTAGCGCGCATTTCTGAAAAAAGTCGGTTTTGGGCCAAAATTGAAAAAAGCTACTGCAGGGGACCACATGGAATTTTCTGAAATTTGACTGACTACCAAAATGGCCTCAAATTAAACCAACATCTTTCCATGACAAGTTGATTGGCATTTTTCTGAAAAAAGTCGGTTTTGGGCCAAAATTGAAAAAAGCTACTGCGGGGGACCACATGGAATTTTCTGAAATTTGACTGACTACCAAAATGGCCTGAAATTACACCAACATCCTTCTATGACAAGTTGATTGGCATTTTTCTTGCTGGGAATGGTTCCTGGTAGTCATAGCTAGCTATGAGGAAGGTAGCGCGCATTTCTGAAAAAAGTCGGTTTTGGGCCAAAATTGAAAAAAGCTACTGCGGGGGACCACATGGAATTTTCTGAAATTTGACTGACTACCAAAATGGCCTGAAATTACACCAACATCCTTCTATGACAAGTTGATTGGCATTTTTCTTGCTGGGAATGGTTCCTGGTAGTCATAGCTAGCTATGAGGAAGGTAGCGCGCATTTCTGAAAAAAGTCGGTTTTGGGCCAAAATTGAAAAAAGCTACTGCGGGGGACCACATGGAATTTTCTGAAATTTGACTGACTACCAAAATGGCCTCAAATTACACCAACATCTTTCCATGACAAGTTGATTGGCATTTTTCTTGCTGGGAATGGTTCCTGGTAGTCATAGCTAGCTATGAGGAAGGTAGCGCGCATTTCTGAAAAAAGTCGGTTTTGGGCCAAAATTGAAAAAAGCTACTGCGGGGGACCACATGGAATTTTCTGAAATTTGACTGACTACCAAAATGGCCTCAAATTAAACCAACATCTTTCCATGACAAGTTGATTGGCATTTTTCTGAAAAAAGTCGGTTTTGGGCCAAAATTGAAAAAAGATACTGCGGGGGACCACATGGAATTTTCTGAAATTTGACTGACTACCAAAATGGCCTCAAATTACACCAACATCTTTCCATGACAAGTTGATTGGCATTTTTCTTGCTGGGAATGGTTCCTGGTAGTCATAGCTAGCTATGAGGAAGGTAGCGCACATTTCTGAAAAAAGTCGGTTTTGGGCCAAAATTGAAAAAAGCTACTGCGGGGGACCACATGGAATTTTCTGAAATTTGACTGACTACCAAAATGGCCTCAAATTACACCAACATCCTTCCATGACAAGTTGATTGGCATTTTTCTTGCTGGGAATGGTTCCTGGTAGTCATATCTAGCTATGAGGAAGGTAGCGCGCATTTCTGAAAAAAGTCGGTTTTGGGCCAAAATTGAAAAAAGCTACTGCGGGGGACCACATGGAATTTTCTGAAATTTGACTGACTACCAAAATGGCCTCAAATTACACCAACATCTTTCCATGACAAGTTGATTGGCATTTTTCTTGCTGGGAATGGTTCCTGGTAGTCATAGCTAGCTATGAGGAAGGTAGCGTGCATTTCTGAAAAAAGTCGGTTTTGGGCCAAAATTGAAAAAAGCTACTGCGGGGGACCACATGGAATTTTCTGAAATTTGACTGACTACCAAAATGGCCTCAAATTACACCAACATCTTTCCATGACAAGTTGATTGGCATTTTTCTTGCTGGGAATGGTTCCTGGTAGTCATAGCTAGCTATGAGGAAGGTAGCGCGCATTTCTGAAAAAAGTCGGTTTGGGGCCAAAATTGAAAAAAGCTACTGCGGGGGACCACATGGAATTTTCTGAAATTTGACTGACTACCAAAATGGCCTAAAATTACACCAACATCCTTCCATGACAAGTTGATTGGCATTTTTTTTTGCTGGGAATGGTTCCTGGTAGTCATAGCTAGCTATTAGGAAGTTAGCACGCATTTCTGAAAAAAGTCGGTTTGGGGCCAAAATTGAAAAAAGCTACTGCGGGGGACCACATGGAATTTTCTGAAATTTGACTGACTACCAAAATGGCCTCAAATTACACCAAAATCCTTCCATGACAAGTTGATTGGCATTTTTCTTGCTGGGAATGGTTCCTGGTAGTCATAGCTAGCTATGAAGAAGGTAGCGCGCATTTCTGAAAAAAGTCGGTTTTGGGCCAAAATTGAAAAAAGCTACTGCGGGGGACCACATGGAATTTTCTGAAATTTGACTGACTACCAAAATGGCCTCAAATTACACCAACATCTTTCCATAACAAGTTGATTGGCATTTTTCTTGCTGGGAATGGTTCCTGGTAGTCATAGCTAGCAATGAGGAAGGTAGCGCGCATTTCTGAAAAAAGTCGGTTTTGGGCCAAAATTGAAAAAAGCTACTGCGGGGGACCACATGGAATTTTCTGAAATTTGACTGACTACCAAAATGGCCTCAAATTACACCAACATCTTTCCATGACAAGTTGATTGGCATTTTTCTTGCTGGGAATGGTTCCTGGTAGTCATAGCTAGCAATGAGGAAGGTAGCGCGCATTTCTGAAAAAAGTCGGTTTTGGGCCAAAATTGAAAAAAGCTACTGCGGGGGACCACATGGAATTTTCTGAAATTTGACTGACTACCAAAATGGCCTCAAATTACACCAAAATCCTTCCATGACAAGTTGATTGGCATTTTTTTTGCTGGGAATGGTTCCTGGTAGTCATAGCTAGCTATGAGGAAGGTAGCGCGCATTTCTGAAAAAAGTCGGTTTTGGGCCAAAATTGAAAAAAGCTACTGCGGGGGACCACATGGAATTTTCTGAAATTTGACTGACTACCAAAATGGCCTCAAATTACACCAACATCTTTCCATGATAAGTTGATTGGCATTTTTCTTGCTGGGAATGGTTCCTGGTAGTCATAGCTAGCTATGAGGAAGGTAGCGCGCATTTCTGAAAAAAGTCGGTTTTGGGCCAAAATTGAAAAAAGCTACTGCGGGGGACCACATGGAATTTTCTGAAATTTGACTGACTACCAAAATGGCCTCAAATTACACCAACATCTTTCCATGACAAGTTGATTGGCATTTTTCTTGCTGGGAATGGTTCCTGGTAGTCATAGCTAGCTATGAGGAAGGTAGCGTGCATTTCTGAAAAAAGTCGGTTTTGGGCCAAAATTGAAAAAAGCTACTGCGGGGGACCACATGGAATTTTCTGAAATTTGACTGACTACCAAAATGGCCTCAAATTACACCAAAATCCTTCCATGACAAGTTGATTGGCATTTTTCTTGCTGGGAATGGTTCCTGGTAGTCATAGCTAGCTATGAGGAAGGTAGCGCGCATTTCTGAAAAAAGTCGGTTTTGGGCCAAAATTGAAAAAAAGCTACTGCGGGGGACCACATGAAATTTTCTGAAATTTGACTGACTACCAAAATGGCCTCAAATTACACCAACATCCTTCCATGACAAGTTGATTGGCATTTTTCTTGCTGGGAATGGTTCCTGGTAGTCATAGCTAGCTATGAGGAAGGTAGCACGCAAAATTTCTGAAAAAAGCTACTGCGGGGGACCACATGGAATTTTCTGAAATTTGACTGACTACCAAAATGGCCTCAAATTACACCAACATCCTTCCATGACAAGTTGATTGGCATTTTTCTTGCTGGGAATGGTTCCTGGTAGTCATAGCTAGCTATGAGGAAGGTAGCGCGCATTTCTGAAAAAAGTCGGTTTTGGGCCAAAATTGAAAAAAGCTACTGCGGGGGACCACATGGAATTTTCTGAAATTTGACTGACTACCAAAATGGCCTCAAATTACACCAACATCTTTCCATGACAAGTTGATTGGCATTTTTCTTGCTGGGAATGGTTCCTGGTAGTCATAGCTAGCTATGAGGAAGGTAGCGCGCATTTCTGAAAAAAGTCGGTTTTGGGCCAAAATTGAAAAAAAGCTACTGCGGGGGACCACATGAAATTTTCTGAAATTTGACTGACTACCAAAATGGCCTCAAATTACACCAAAATCCTTCCATGACAAGTTGATTGGCATTTTTCTAGCTGGGAATGGTTCCTGGTAGTCATAGCTAGCTATGAAGAAGGTAGCGCGCATTTCTGAAAAAAGTCGGTTTTGGGCCAAAATTGAAAAAAGCTACTGCGGGGGACCACATGGAATTTTCTGAAATTTGACTGACTACCAAAATGGCCTCAAATTACACCAACATCTTTCCATAACAAGTTGATTGGCATTTTTCTTGCTGGGAATGGTTCCTGGTAGTCATAGCTAGCAATGAGGAAGGTAGCGCGCATTTCTGAAAAAAGTCGGTTTTGGGCCAAAATTGAAAAAAGCTACTGCGGGGGACCACATGGAATTTTCTGAAATTTGACTGACTACCAAAATGGCCTCAAATTACACCAAAATCCTTCCATGACAAGTTGATTGGCATTTTTTTTGCTGGGAATGGTTCCTGGTAGTCATAGCTAGCTATGAGGAAGGTAGCGCGCATTTCTGAAAAAAGTCGGTTTTGGGCCAAAATTGAAAAAAGCTACTGCGGGGGACCACATGGAATTTTCTGAAATTTGACTGACTACCAAAATGGCCTCAAATTACACCAAAATCCTTCCATGACAAGTTGATTGGCATTTTTCTTGCTGGGAATGGTTCCTGGTAGTCATAGCTAGCTATGAGGAAGGTAGCACGCATTTCTGAAAAAAGTCGGTTTTGGGCCAAAATTGAAAAAAGCTACTGCGGGGGACCACATGGAATTTTCTGAAATTTGACTGACTACCAAAATGGCCTCAAATTACACCAAAATCCTTCCATGACAAGTTGATTGGCATTTTTTTTGCTGGGAATGGTTCCTGGTAGTCATAGCTAGCTATGAGGAAGGTAGCACGCATTTCTGAAAAAAGTCGGTTTTGGGCCAAAATTGAAAAAAGCTACTGCGGGGGACCACATGGAATTTTCTGAAATTTGACTGATTACCAAAATGGCCTGAAATTAAACCAACATCCTTCCATGACAAGTTGATTGGCATTTTTCTTGCTGGGAATGGTTCCTAGTAGTCATAGCTAGCTATGAGGAAGGTAGCGCGCATTTCTGAAAAAAGTCGGTTTTGGGCCAAAATTGAAAAAAGCTACTGCGGGGGACCACATGGAATTTTCTGAAATTTGACTGACTACCAAAATGGCCTCAAATTACACCAAAATCCTTCCATGACAAGTTGATTGGCATTTTTTTTGCTGGGAATGGTTCCTGGTAGTCTTAGCTAGCTATGAGGAAGGTAGCGCGCATTTCTGAAAAAGTCGGTTTTGGGCCAAAATTGAAAAAAGCTACTGCGGGGGACCACATGGAATTTTCTGAAATTTGACTGACTACCAAAATGGCCTCAAATTACACCAAAATCCTTCCATGACAAGTTGATTGGCATTTTTTTGCTGGGAATGGTTCCTGGTAGTCATAGCTAGCTATGAGGAAGGTAGCGCGCATTTCTGAAAAAAGTCGGTTTTGGGCAAAAATTGAAAAAAGCTACTGCGGGGGACCACATGGAATTTTCTGAAATTTGACTGACTACCAAAATGGCCTCAAATTACACCAACATCTTTCCATGACAAGTTGATTGGCATTTTTCTTGCTGGGAATGGTTCCTGGTAGTCATAGCTAGCTATGAGGAAGGTAGCGCGCATTTCTGAAAAAAGTCGGTTTTGGGCCAAAATTGAAAAAAGCTACTGCGGGGGACCACATGGAATTTTCTGAAATTTGACTGACTACCAAAATGGCCTCAAATTACACCAACATCTTTCCATGACAAGTTGATTGGCATTTTTCTTGCTGGGAATGGTTCCTGGTAGTCATAGCTAGCTATGAAGAAGGTAGCGCGCATTTCTGAAAAAAGTCGGTTTTGGGCCAAAATTGAAAAAAGCTACTGCGGGGGACCACATGGAATTTTCAGAAATTTGACTGACTACCAAAATGGCCTCAAATTACACCAACATCTTTCCATAACAAGTTGATTGGCATTTTTCTTGCTGGGAATGGTTCCTGGTAGTCATAGCTAGCAATGAGGAAGGTAGCGCGCATTTCTGAAAAAAGTCGGTTTTGGGCCAAAATTGAAAAAAGCTACTGCGGGGGACCACATGGAATTTTCTGAAATTTGACTGACTACCAAAATGGCCTCAAATTACACCAAAATCCTTCCATGACAAGTTGATTGGCATTTTTTTTGCTGGGAATGGTTCCTGGTAGTCATAGCTAGCTATGAGGAAGGTAGCGCGCATTTCTGAAAAAAGTCGGTTTTGGGCCAAAATTGAAAAAAGCTACTGCGGGGGACCACATGGAATTTTCTGAAATTTGACTGACTACCAAAATGGCCTCAAATTACACCAACATCTTTCCATGACAAGTTGATTGGCATTTTTCTTGCTGGGAATGGTTCCTGGTAGTCATAGCTAGCAATGAGGAAGGTAGCGCGCATTTCTGAAAAAAGTCGGTTTTGGGCCAAAATTGAAAAAAGCTACTGCGGGGGACCACATGGAATTTTCTGAAATTTGACTGACTACCAAAATGGCCTCAAATTACACCAAAATCCTTCCATGACAAGTTGATTGGCATTTTTTTTGCTGGGAATGGTTCCTGGTAGTCATAGCTAGCTATGAGGAAGGTAGCGCGCATTTCTGAAAAAAGTCGGTTTTGGGCCAAAATTGAAAAAAGCTACTGCGGGGGACCACATGGAATTTTCTGAAATTTGACTGACTACCAAAATGGCCTCAAATTACACCAACATCTTTCCATGACAAGTTGATTGGCATTTTTCTTGCTGGGAATGGTTCCTGGTAGTCATAGCTAGCTATGAGGAAGGTAGCGCGCATTTCTGAAAAAAGTCGGTTTTGGGCCAAAATTGAAAAAAGCTACTGCGGGGGACCACATGGAATTTTCTGAAATTTGACTGACTACCAAAATGGCCTCAAATTACACCAACATCTTTCCATGACAAGTTGATTGGCATTTTTCTTGCTGGGAATGGTTCCTGGTAGTCATAGCTAGCTATGAGGAAGGTAGCGTGCATTTCTGAAAAAAGTCGGTTTTGGGCCAAAATTGAAAAAAGCTACTGCGGGGGACCACATGGAATTTTCTGAAATTTGACTGACTACCAAAATGGCCTCAAATTACACCAAAATCCTTCCATGACAAGTTGATTGGCATTTTTTTTGCTGGGAATGGTTCCTGGTAGTCATAGCTAGCTATGAGGAAGGTAGCGCGCATTTCTGAAAAAAGTCGGTTTTGGGCCAAAATTGAAAAAAGCTACTGCGGGGGACCACATGGAATTTTCTGAAATTTGACTGACTACCAAAATGGCCTCAAATTACACCAACATCTTTCCATGACAAGTTGATTGGCATTTTTCTTGCTGGGAATGGTTCCTGGTAGTCATAGCTAGCTATGAGGAAGGTAGCGCGCATTTCTGAAAATAGTCGGTTTTGGGCCAAAATTGAAAAAAGCTACTGCGGGGGACCACATGGAATTTTCTGAAATTTGACTGACTACCAAAATGGCCTCAAATTACACCAAAATCCTTCCATGACAAGTTGATTGGCATTTTTCTTGCTGGGAATGGTTCCTGGTAGTCATAGCTAGCTATGAGGAACGTAGCGCGCATTTCTGAAAAAAGTCGGTTTTGGGCCAAAATTGAAAAAAGCTACTGCGGGGGACCACATGGAATTTTCTGAAATTTGACTGACTACCAAAATGGCCTCAAATTACACCAACATCTTTCCATGACAAGTTGATTGGCATTTTTTTTGCTGGGAATGGTTCCTGGTAGTCATAGCTAGCTATGAGGAAGGTAGCGCGCATTTCTGAAAAAAGTCGGTTTTGGGCCAAAATTGAAAAAAGCTACTGCGGGGGACCACATGGAATTTTCTGAAATTTGACTGACTACCAAAATGGCCTCAAATTACACCAAAATCCTTCCATGACAAGTTGATTGGCATTTTTCTTGCTGGGAATGGTTCCTGGTAGTCATAGCTAGCTATGAGGAAGGTAGCACGCATTTCTGAAAAAAGTCGGTTTTGGGCCAAAATTGAAAAAAGCTACTGCGGGGGACCACATGGAATTTTCTGAAATTTGACTGACTACCAAAATGGCCTCAAATTACACCAAAATCCTTCCATGACAAGTTGATTGGCATTTTTTTTGCTGGGAATGGTTCCTGGTAGTCATAGCTAGCTATGAGGAAGGTAGCACGCATTTCTGAAAAAAGTCGGTTTTGGGCCAAAATTGAAAAAAGCTACTGCGGGGGACCACATGGAATTTTCTGAAATTTGACTGATTACCAAAATGGCCTGAAATTAAACCAACATCCTTCCATGACAAGTTGATTGGCATTTTTCTTGCTGGGAATGGTTCCTAGTAGTCATAGCTAGCTATGAGGAAGGTAGCGCGCATTTCTGAAAAAAGTCGGTTTTGGGCCAAAATTGAAAAAAGCTACTGCGGGGGACCACATGGAATTTTCTGAAATTTGACTGACTACCAAAATGGCCTCAAATTACACCAAAATCCTTCCATGACAAGTTGATTGGCATTTTTTTTGCTGGGAATGGTTCCTGGTAGTCTTAGCTAGCTATGAGGAAGGTAGCGCGCATTTCTGAAAAAGTCGGTTTTGGGCCAAAATTGAAAAAAGCTACTGCGGGGGACCACATGGAATTTTCTGAAATTTGACTGACTACCAAAATGGCCTCAAATTACACCAAAATCCTTCCATGACAAGTTGATTGGCATTTTTTTGCTGGGAATGGTTCCTGGTAGTCATAGCTAGCTATGAGGAAGGTAGCGCGCATTTCTGAAAAAAGTCGGTTTTGGGCAAAAATTGAAAAAAGCTACTGCGGGGGACCACATGGAATTTTCTGAAATTTGACTGACTACCAAAATGGCCTCAAATTACACCAACATTTTTCCATGACAAGTTGATTGGCATTTTTCTTGCTGGGAATGGTTCCTGGTAGTCATAGCTAGCTATGAAGAAGGTAGCGCGCATTTCTGAAAAAAGTCGGTTTTGGGCCAAAATTGAAAAAAGCTACTGCGGGGGACCACATGGAATTTTCAGAAATTTGACTGACTACCAAAATGGCCTCAAATTACACCAACATCTTTCCATAACAAGTTGATTGGCATTTTTCTTGCTGGGAATGGTTCCTGGTAGTCATAGCTAGCAATGAGGAAGGTAGCGCGCATTTCTGAAAAAAGTCGGTTTTGGGCCAAAATTGAAAAAAGCTACTGCGGGGGACCACATGGAATTTTCTGAAATTTGACTGACTACCAAAATGGCCTCAAATTACACCAAAATCCTTCCATGACAAGTTGATTGGCATTTTTTTTGCTGGGAATGGTTCCTGGTAGTCATAGCTAGCTATGAGGAAGGTAGCGCGCATTTCTGAAAAAAGTCGGTTTTGGGCCAAAATTGAAAAAAGCTACTGCGGGGGACCACATGGAATTTTCTGAAATTTGACTGACTACCAAAATGGCCTCAAATTACACCAACATCTTTCCATGACAAGTTGATTGGCATTTTTCTTGCTGGGAATGGTTCCTGGTAGTCATAGCTAGCAATGAGGAAGGTAGCGCGCATTTCTGAAAAAAGTCGGTTTTGGGCCAAAATTGAAAAAAGCTACTGCGGGGGACCACATGGAATTTTCTGAAATTTGACTGACTACCAAAATGGCCTCAAATTACACCAAAATCCTTCCATGACAAGTTGATTGGCATTTTTTTTGCTGGGAATGGTTCCTGGTAGTCATAGCTAGCTATGAGGAAGGTAGCGCGCATTTCTGAAAAAAGTCGGTTTTGGGCCAAAATTGAAAAAAGCTACTGCGGGGGACCACATGGAATTTTCTGAAATTTGACTGACTACCAAAATGGCCTCAAATTACACCAACATCTTTCCATGACAAGTTGATTGGCATTTTTCTTGCTGGGAATGGTTCCTGGTAGTCATAGCTAGCTATGAGGAAGGTAGCGCGCATTTCTGAAAAAAGTCGGTTTTGGGCCAAAATTGAAAAAAGCTACTGCGGGGGACCACATGGAATTTTCTGAAATTTGACTGACTACCAAAATGGCCTCAAATTACACCAACATCTTTCCATGACAAGTTGATTGGCATTTTTCTTGCTGGGAATGGTTCCTGGTAGTCATAGCTAGCTATGAGGAAGGTAGCGTGCATTTCTGAAAAAAGTCGGTTTTGGGCCAAAATTGAAAAAAGCTACTGCGGGGGACCACATGGAATTTTCTGAAATTTGACTGACTACCAAAATGGCCTCAAATTACACCAAAATCCTTCCATGACAAGTTGATTGGCATTTTTTTTGCTGGGAATGGTTCCTGGTAGTCATAGCTAGCTATGAGGAAGGTAGCGCGCATTTCTGAAAAAAGTCGGTTTTGGGCCAAAATTGAAAAAAGCTACTGCGGGGGACCACATGGAATTTTCTGAAATTTGACTGACTACCAAAATGGCCTCAAATTACACCAACATCTTTCCATGACAAGTTGATTGGCATTTTTCTTGCTGGGAATGGTTCCTGGTAGTCATAGCTAGCTATGAGGAAGGTAGCGCGCATTTCTGAAAATAGTCGGTTTTGGGCCAAAATTGAAAAAAGCTACTGCGGGGGACCACATGGAATTTTCTGAAATTTGACTGACTACCAAAATGGCCTCAAATTACACCAAAATCCTTCCATGACAAGTTGATTGGCATTTTTCTTGCTGGGAATGGTTCCTGGTAGTCATAGCTAGCTATGAGGAACGTAGCGCGCATTTCTGAAAAAAGTCGGTTTTGGGCCAAAATTGAAAAAAGCTACTGCGGGGGACCACATGGAATTTTCTGAAATTTGACTGACTACCAAAATGGCCTCAAATTACACCAACATCTTTCCATGACAAGTTGATTGGCATTTTTTTTGCTGGGAATGGTTCCTGGTAGTCATAGCTAGCTATGAGGAAGGTAGCGCGCATTTCTGAAAAAAGTCGGTTTTGGGCCAAAATTGAAAAAAGCTACTGCGGGGGACCACATGGAATTTTCTGAAATTTGACTGACTACCAAAATGGCCTCAAATTACACCAACATCTTTCCATGACAAGTTGATTGGCATTTTTCTTGCTGGGAATGGTTCCTGGTAGTCATAGCTAGCTATGAGGAAGGTAGCGTGCATTTCTGAAAAAAGTCGGTTTTGGGCCAAAATTGAAAAAAGCTACTGCGGGGGACCACATGGAATTTTCTGGAATTTGACTGACTACCAAAATGGCCTCAAATTACACCAACATCCTTCCATGACAAGTTGATTGGCATTTTTTTGCTGGGAATGGTTCCTGGTAGTCATAGCTAGCTATGAGGAAGGTAGCACGCATTTCTGAAAAAAGTCGGTTTTGGGCCAAAATTGAAAAAAGCTACTGCAGGGGACCACATGGAATTTTTCTGAAATTTGACTGACTACCAAAATGGCCTCAAATTACACCAACATCTTTCCATGACAAGTTGATTGGCATTTTTCTTGCTGGGAATGGTTCCTGGTAGTCATAGCTAGCTATGAGGAAGGTAGCGTGCATTTCTGAAAAAAGTCGGTTTTGGGCCAAAATTGAAAAAAGCTACTGCGGGGGACCACATGGAATTTTCTGAAATTTGACTGACTACCAAAATGGCCTCAAATTACACCAGAATCCTTCCATGACAAGTTGATTGGCATTTTTTTTGCTGGGAATGGTTCCTGGTAGTCATAGCTAGCTATGAGGAAGGTAGCGCGCATTTCTGAAAAAAGTCGGTTTTGGGCCAAAATAGAAAAAAGCTACTGCGGGGGACCACATGGAATTTTCTGAAATTTGACTGACTACCAAAATGGCCTCAAATTACACCAACATCTTTCCATGACAAGTTGATTGGCATTTTTCTTGCTGGGAATGGTTCCTGGTAGTCATAGCATGCTATGAGGAAGGTAGCGCGCATTTCTGAAAAAAGTCGGTTTTGGGCCAAAATTGAAAAAAGCTACTGCGGGGGGGACCACATGGAATTTTCTGAAATTTGACTGACTACCAAAATGGCCTCAAATTACACCAAAATCCTTCCATGACAAGTTGATTGGCATTTTTCTAGCTGGGAATGGTTCCTGGTAGTCATAGCTAGCTATGAAGAAGGTAGCGCGCATTTCTGAAAAAAGTCGGTTTTGGACCAAAATTGAAAACAGCTACTGCGGGGGACCACATGGAATTTTCTGAAATTTGACTGACTACCAAAATGGCCTCAAATTACACCAACATCTTTCCATAACAAGTTGATTGGCATTTTTCTTGCTGGGAATGGTTCCTGGTAGTCATAGCTAGCAATGAGGAAGGTAGCGCGCATTTCTGAAAAAAGTCGGTTTTGGGCCAAAATTGAAAAAAGCTACTGCGGGGGACCACATGGAATTTTCTGAAATTTGACTGACTACCAAAATGGCCTCAAATTACACCAAAATCCTTCCATGACAAGTTGATTGGCATTTTTTTTGCTGGGAATGGTTCCTGGTAGTCATAGCTAGCTATGAGGAAGGTAGCGCGCATTTCTGAAAAAAGTCGGTTTTGGGCCAAAATTGAAAAAAGCTACTGCGGGGGACCACATGGAATTTTCTGAAATTTGACTGACTACCAAAATGGCCTCAAATTACACCAACATCTTTCCATGACAAGTTGATTGGCATTTTTCTTGCTGGGAATGGTTCCTGGTAGTCATAGCTAGCTATGAGGAAGGTAGCGCGCATTTCTGAAAAAAGTCGGTTTTGGGCCAAAATTGAAAAAAGCTACTGCGGGGGACCACATGGAATTTTCTGAAATTTGACTGACTACCAAAATTGCCTCAAATTACACCAAAATCCTTCCATGACAAGTTGATTGGCATTTTTCTTGCTGGGAATGGTTCCTGGTAGTCATAGCTAGCTATGAGGAAGGTAGCGCGCATTTCTGAAAAAAGTCGGTTTTGGGCCAAAATTGAAAAAAGCTACTGCGGGGGACCACATGGAATTTTCTGAAATTTGACTGACTACCAAAATGGGCTCAAATTACACCAACATCTTTCAATGACAAGTTGATTGGCATTTTTCTTGCTGGGAATGGTTCCTGGTAGTCATAGCTAGCTATGAGGAAGGTAGCGCGCATTTCTGAAAAAAGTCGGTTTTGGGCCAAAATAGAAAAAAGCTACTGCGGGGGACCACATGGAATTTTCTGAAATTTGACTGACTACCAAAATGGCCTCAAATTACACCAACATCTTTCCATGACAAGTTGATTGGCATTTTTCTTGCTGGGAATGGTTCCTGGTAGTCATAGCATGCTATGAGGAAGGTAGCGCGCATTTCTGAAAAAAGTCGGTTTTGGGCCAAAATTGAAAAAAGCTACTGCGGGGGACCACATGGAATTTTCTGAAATTTGACTGACTACCAAAATGGCCTCAAATTACACCAAAATCCTTCCATGACAAGTTGATTGGCATTTTTCTAGCTGGGAATGGTTCCTGGTAGTCATAGCTAGCTATGAAGAAGGTAGCGCGCATTTCTGAAAAAAGTCGGTTTTGGGCCAAAATTGAAAAAAGCTACTGCGGGGGACCACATGGAATTTTCTGAAATTTGACTGACTACCAAAATGGCCTCAAATTACACCAACATCTTTCCATGACAAGTTGATTGGCATTTTTCTTGCTGGGAATGGTTCCTGGTAGTCATAGCTAGCTATGAGGAAGGTAGCGCGCATTTCTGAAAAAAGTCGGTTTTGGGCCAAAATTGAAAAAAGCTACTGCGGGGGACCACATGGAATTTTCTGAAATTTGACTGACTACCAAAATTGCCTCAAATTACACCAAAATCCTTCCATGACAAGTTGATTGGCATTTTTCTTGCTGGGAATGGTTCCTGGTAGTCATAGCTAGCTATGAGGAAGGTAGCGCGCATTTCTGAAAAAAGTCGGTTTTGGGCCAAAATTGAAAAAAGCTACTGCGGGGGACCACATGGAATTTTCTGAAATTTGACTGACTACCAAAATGGGCTCAAATTACACCAACATCTTTCAATGACAAGTTGATTGGCATTTTTCTTGCTGGGAATGGTTCCTGGTAGTCATAGCTAGCTATGAGGAAGGTAGCGCGCATTTCTGAAAAAAGTCGGTTTTGGGCCAAAATAGAAAAAAGCTACTGCGGGGGACCACATGGAATTTTCTGAAATTTGACTGACTACCAAAATGGCCTCAAATTACACCAACATCTTTCCATGACAAGTTGATTGGCATTTTTCTTGCTGGGAATGGTTCCTGGTAGTCATAGCATGCTATGAGGAAGGTAGCGCGCATTTCTGAAAAAAGTCGGTTTTGGGCCAAAATTGAAAAAAGCTACTGCGGGGGACCACATGGAATTTTCTGAAATTTGACTGACTACCAAAATGGCCTCAAATTACACCAAAATCCTTCCATGACAAGTTGATTGGCATTTTTCTAGCTGGGAATGGTTCCTGGTAGTCATAGCTAGCTATGAAGAAGGTAGCGCGCATTTCTGAAAAAAGTCGGTTTTGGGCCAAAATTGAAAAAAGCTACTGCGGGGGACCACATGGAATTTTCTGAAATTTGACTGACTACCAAAATGGCCTCAAATTACACCAACATCTTTCCATAACAAGTTGATTGGCATTTTTCTTGCTGGGAATGGTTCCTGGTAGTCATAGCTAGCAATGAGGAAGGTAGCGCGCATTTCTGAAAAAAGTCGGTTTTGGGCCAAAATTGAAAAAAGCTACTGCGGGGGACCACATGGAATTTTCTGAAATTTGACTGACTACCAAAATGGCCTCAAATTACACCAAAATCCTTCCATGACAAGTTGATTGGCATTTTTTTTGCTGGGAATGGTTCCTGGTAGTCATAGCTAGCTATGAGGAAGGTAGCGCGCATTTCTGAAAAAAGTCGGTTTTGGGCCAAAATTGAAAAAAGCTACTGCGGGGGACCACATGGAATTTTCTGAAATTTGACTGACTACCAAAATGGCCTCAAATTACACCAACATCTTTCCATGACAAGTTGATTGGCATTTTTCTTGCTGGGAATGGTTCCTGGTAGTCATAGCTAGCTATGAGGAAGGTAGCGCGCATTTCTGAAAAAAGTCGGTTTTGGGCCAAAATTGAAAAAAGCTACTGCGGGGGACCACATGGAATTTTCTGAAATTTGACTGACTACCAAAATTGCCTCAAATTACACCAAAATCCTTCCATGACAAGTTGATTGGCATTTTTCTTGCTGGGAATGGTTCCTGGTAGTCATAGCTAGCTATGAGGAAGGTAGCGCGCATTTCTGAAAAAAGTCGGTTTTGGGCCAAAATTGAAAAAAGCTACTGCGGGGGACCACATGGAATTTTCTGAAATTTGACTGACTACCAAAATGGGCTCAAATTACACCAACATCTTTCAATGACAAGTTGATTGGCATTTTTCTTGCTGGGAATGGTTCCTGGTAGTCATAGCTAGCTATGAGGAAGGTAGCGCGCATTTCTGAAAAAAGTCGGTTTTGGGCCAAAATTGAAAAAAGCTACTGCGGGGGACCACATGGAATTTTCTGGAATTTGACTGACTACCAAAATGGCCTCAATTTACACCAACATCCTTCCATGACAAGTTGATTGGCATTTTTCTTGCTGGGAATGGTTCCTGGTAGTCATAGCTAGCTATGAGGAAGGTAGCACGCATTTCTGAAAAAAGTCGGTTTTGGGCCAAAATTGAAAAAAGCTACTGCGGGGGACCACATGGAATTTTCTGAAATTTGACTGACTACCAAAATGGCCTCAAATTACACCAACATCTTTCCATGACAAGTTGATTGGCATTTTTCTTGCTGGGAATGGTTCCTGGTAGTCATAGCTAGCTATGAGGAAGGTATCGTGCATTTCTGAAAAAAGTCGGTTTTGGGCCAAAATTGAAAAAAGCTACTGCGGGGGACCACATGGAATTTTCTGAAATTTGACTGACTACCAAAATGGCCTCAAATTACACCAACATCTTTCCATGACAAGTTGATTGGCATTTTTCTTGCTGGGAATGGTTCCTGGTAGTCATAGCTAGCAATGAGGAAGGTAGCGCGCATTTCTGAAAAAAGTCGGTTTTGGGCCAAAATTGAAAAAAGCTACTGCGGGGGACCACATGGAATTTTCTGAAATTTGACTGACTACCAAAATGGCCTCAAATTACACCAAAATCCTTCCATGACAAGTTGATTGGCATTTTTTTTGCTGGGAATGGTTCCTGGTAGTCATAGCTAGCTATGAGGAAGGTAGCGCGCATTTCTGAAAAAAGTCGGTTTTGGGCCAAAATTGAAAAAAGCTACTGCGGGGGACCACATGGAATTTTCTGAAATTTGACTGACTACCAAAATGGCCTCAAATTACACCAACATCTTTCCATGACAAGTTGATTGGCATTTTTCTTGCTGGGAATGGTTCCTGGTAGTCATAGCTAGCTATGAGGAAGGTAGCGCGCATTTCTGAAAAAAGTCGGTTTTGGGCCAAAATTGAAAAAAGCTACTGCGGGGGACCACATGGAATTTTCTGAAATTTGACTGACTACCAAAATGGCCTCAAATTACACCAACATCTTTCCATGACAAGTTGATTGGCATTTTTCTTGCTGGGAATGGTTCCTGGTAGTCATAGCTAGCTATGAGGAAGGTAGCGTGCATTTCTGAAAAAAGTCGGTTTTGGGCCAAAATTGAAAAAAGCTACTGCGGGGGACCACATGGAATTTTCTGAAATTTGACTGACTACCAAAATGGCCTCAAATTACACCAAAATCCTTCCATGACAAGTTGATTGGCATTTTTTTGCTGGGAATGGTTCCTGGTAGTCATAGCTAGCTATGAGGAAGGTAGCGCGCATTTCTGAAAAAAGTCGGTTTTGGGCCAAAATTGAAAAAAGCTACTGCGGGGGACCACATGGAATTTTCTGAAATTTGACTGACTACCAAAATGGCCTCAAATTACACCAACATCTTTCCATGACAAGTTGATTGGCATTTTTCTTGCTGGGAATGGTTCCTGGTAGTCATAGCTAGCTATGAGGAAGGTAGCGCGCATTTCTGAAAATAGTCGGTTTTGGGCCAAAATTGAAAAAAGCTACTGCGGGGGACCACATGGAATTTTCTGAAATTTGACTGACTACCAAAATGGCCTCAAATTACACCAAAATCCTTCCATGACAAGTTGATTGGCATTTTTCTTGCTGGGAATGGTTCCTGGTAGTCATAGCTAGCTATGAGGAAGGTAGCGCGCATTTCTGAAAATAGTCGGTTTTGGGCCAAAATTGAAAAAAGCTACTGCGGGGGACCACATGGAATTTTCTGAAATTTGACTGACTACCAAAATGGCCTCAAATTACACCAAAATCCTTCCATGACAAGTTGATTGGCATTTTTCTTGCTGGGAATGGTTCCTGGTAGTCATAGCTAGCTATGAGGAAGGTAGCGCGCATTTCTGAAAAAAGTCGGTTTTGGGCCAAAATTGAAAAAAGCTACTGCGGGGGACCACATGGAATTTTCTAAAATTTGACTGACTACCAAAATGGCCTCAAATTACACCAACATCTTTCCATGACAAGTTGATTGGCATTTTTCTTGCTGGGAATGGTTCCTGGTAGTCATAGCTAGCTATGAGGAAGGTAGCGCGCATTTCTGAAAAAAGTCGGTTTTGGGCCAAAATTGAAAAAAGCTACTGCGGGGGACCACATGGAATTTTCTGGAATTTGACTGACTACCAAAATGGCCTCAAATTACACCAACATCCTTCCATGACAAGTTGATTGGCATTTTTTTGCTGGGAATGGTTCCTGGTAGTCATAGCTAGCTATGAGGAAGGTAGCACGCATTTCTGAAAAAAGTCGGTTTTGGGCCAAAATTGAAAAAAGCTACTGCAGGGGACCACATGGAATTTTCTGAAATTTGACTGACTACCAAAATGGCCTCAAATTACACCAACATCTTTCCATGACAAGTTGATTGGCATTTTTCTTGCTGGGAATGGTTCCTGGTAGTCATAGCTAGCTATGAGGAAGGTAGCGTGCATTTCTGAAAAAAGTCGGTTTTGGGCCAAAATTGAAAAAAGCTACTGCGGGGGACCACATGGAATTTTCTGAAATTTGACTGACTACCAAAATGGCCTCAAATTACACCAGAATCCTTCCATGACAAGTTGATTGGCATTTTTTTTGCTGGGAATGGTTCCTGGTAGTCATAGCTAGCTATGAGGAAGGTAGCGCGCATTTCTGAAAAAAGTCGGTTTTGGGCCAAAATAGAAAAAAGCTACTGCGGGGGACCACATGGAATTTTCTGAAATTTGACTGACTACCAAAATGGCCTCAAATTACACCAACATCTTTCCATGACAAGTTGATTGGCATTTTTCTTGCTGGGAATGGTTCCTGGTAGTCATAGCATGCTATGAGGAAGGTAGCGCGCATTTCTGAAAAAAGTCGGTTTTGGGCCAAAATTGAAAAAAGCTACTGCGGGGGACCACATGGAATTTTCTGAAATTTGACTGACTACCAAAATGGCCTCAAATTACACCAAAATCCTTCCATGACAAGTTGATTGGCATTTTTCTAGCTGGGAATGGTTCCTGGTAGTCATAGCTAGCTATGAAGAAGGTAGCGCGCATTTCTGAAAAAAGTCGGTTTTGGGCCAAAATTGAAAAAAGCTACTGCGGGGGACCACATGGAATTTTCTGAAATTTGACTGACTACCAAAATGGCCTCAAATTACACCAACATCTTTCCATAACAAGTTGATTGGCATTTTTCTTGCTGGGAATGGTTCCTGGTAGTCATAGCTAGCAATGAGGAAGGTAGCGCGCATTTCTGAAAAAAGTCGGTTTTGGGCCAAAATTGAAAAAAGCTACTGCGGGGGACCACATGGAATTTTCTGAAATTTGACTGACTACCAAAATGGCCTCAAATTACACCAAAATCCTTCCATGACAAGTTGATTGGCATTTTTTTTGCTGGGAATGGTTCCTGGTAGTCATAGCTAGCTATGAGGAAGGTAGCGCGCATTTCTGAAAAAAGTCGGTTTTGGGCCAAAATTGAAAAAAGCTACTGCGGGGGACCACATGGAATTTTCTGAAATTTGACTGACTACCAAAATGGCCTCAAATTACACCAACATCTTTCCATGACAAGTTGATTGGCATTTTTCTTGCTGGGAATGGTTCCTGGTAGTCATAGCTAGCTATGAGGAAGGTAGCGCGCATTTCTGAAAAAAGTCGGTTTTGGGCCAAAATTGAAAAAAGCTACTGCGGGGGACCACATGGAATTTTCTGAAATTTGACTGACTACCAAAATTGCCTCAAATTACACCAAAATCCTTCCATGACAAGTTGATTGGCATTTTTCTTGCTGGGAATGGTTCCTGGTAGTCATAGCTAGCTATGAGGAAGGTAGCGCGCATTTCTGAAAAAAGTCGGTTTTGGGCCAAAATTGAAAAAAGCTACTGCGGGGGACCACATGGAATTTTCTGAAATTTGACTGACTACCAAAATGGTCTCAAATTACACCAAAATCCTTCCATGACAAGTTGATTGGCATTTTTCTAGCTGGGAATGGTTCCTGGTAGTCATAGCTAGCTATGAAGAAGGTAGCGCGCATTTCTGAAAAAAGTCGGTTTTGGGCCAAAATTGAAAAAAGCTACTGCGGGGGACCACATGGAATTTTCTGAAATTTGACTGACTACCAAAATGGCCTCAAATTACACCAACATCTTTCCATAACAAGTTGATTGGCATTTTTCTTGCTGGGAATGGTTCCTGGTAGTCATAGCTAGCAATGAGGAAGGTAGCGCGCATTTCTGAAAAAAGTCGGTTTTGGGCCAAAATTGAAAAAAGCTACTGCGGGGGACCACATGGAATTTTCTGAAATTTGACTGACTACCAAAATGGCCTCAAATTACACCAAAATCCTTCCATGACAAGTTGATTGGCATTTTTTTTGCTGGGAATGGTTCCTGGTAGTCATAGCTAGCTATGAGGAAGGTAGCGCGCATTTCTGAAAAAAGTCGGTTTTGGGCCAAAATTGAAAAAAGCTACTGCGGGGGACCACATGGAATTTTCTGAAATTTGACTGACTACCAAAACGGCCTCAAATTACACCAACATCTTTCCATGACAAGTTGATTGGCATTTTTCTTGCTGGGAATGGTTCCTGGTAGTCATAGCTAGCTATGAGGAAGGTAGCGCGCATTTCTGAAAAAAGTCGGTTTTGGGCCAAAATTGAAAAAAGCTACTGCGGGGGACCACATGGAATTTTCTGAAATTTGACTGACTACCAAAATTGCCTCAAATTACACCAAAATCCTTCCATGAAAAGTTGATTGGCATTTTTCTTGCTGGGAATGGTTCCTGGTAGTCATAGCTAGCTATGAGGAAGGTAGCGCGCATTTCTGAAAAAAGTCGGTTTTGGGCCAAAATTGAAAAAAGCTACTGCGGGGGACCACATGGAATTTTCTGAAATTTGACTGACTACCAAAATGGGCTCAAATTACACCAACATCTTTCAATGACAAGTTGATTGGCATTTTTCTTGCTGGGAATGGTTCCTGGTAGTCATAGCTAGCTATGAGGAAGGTAGCGCGCATTTCTGAAAAAAGTCGGTTTTGGGCCAAAATTGAAAAAAGCTACTGCGGGGGACCACATGGAATTTTCTGGAATTTGACTGACTACCAAAATGGCCTCAATTTACACCAACATCCTTCCATGACAAGTTGATTGGCATTTTTCTTGCTGGGAATGGTTCCTGGTAGTCATAGCTAGCTATGAGGAAGGTAGCACGCATTTCTGAAAAAAGTCGGTTTTGGGCCAAAATTGAAAAAAGCTACTGCGGGGGACCACATGGAATTTTCTGAAATTTGACTGACTACCAAAATGGCCTCAAATTACACCAACATCTTTCCATGACAAGTTGATTGGCATTTTTCTTGCTGGGAATGGTTCCTGGTAGTCATAGCTAGCTATGAGGAAGGTATCGTGCATTTCTGAAAAAAGTCGGTTTTGGGCCAAAATTGAAAAAAGCTACTGCGGGGGACCACATGGAATTTTCTGAAATTTGACTGACTACCAAAATGGCCTCAAATTACACCAACATCCTTCCATGACAAGTTGATTGGCATTTTTTTTGCTGGGAATGGTTCCTGGTAGTCATAGCTAGCTATGAGGAAGGTAGCGCGCATTTCTGAAAAAAGTCGGTTTTGGGCCAAAATTGAAAAAAGCTACTGCGGGGGACCACATGGAATTTTCTGAAATTTGACTGACTACCAAAATGGCCTCAAATTACACCAACATCTTTCCATGACAAGTTGATTGGCATTTTTCTTGCTGGGAATGGTTCCTGGTAGTCATAGCTAGCTATGAGGAAGGTAGCGCGCATTTCTGAAAAAAGTCGGTTTTGGGCCAAAATTGAAAAAAGCTACTGCGGGGGACCACATGGAATTTTCTGAAATTTGTCTGACTACCAAAATGGCCTCAAATTACACCAAAATCCTTCCATGACAAGTTGATTGGCATTTTTCTTGCTGGGAATGGTTCCTGGTAGTCATAGCTAGCTATGAGGAAGGTAGCGCGCATTTCTGAAAAAGTCGGTTTTGGGCCAAAATTGAAAAAAGCTACTGCGGGGGACCACATGGAATTTTCTGAAATTTGACTGACTACCAAAATGGCCTCAAATTCCACCAAAATCCTTCCATGACAAGTTGATTGGCATTTTTCTTGCTGGGAATGGTTCCTGGTAGTCATAGCTAGCTATGAGGAAGGCAGCGCGCATTTCTGAAAAAAGTCGGTTTTGGGCAAAAATTGAAAAAAGCTACTGCGGGGGACCACATGGAATTTTCTGAAATTTGACTGACTACCAAAATGGCCTCAAATTACACCAACATCTTTCCATGACAAGTTGATTGGCATTTTTCTTGCTGGGAATGGTTCCTGGTAGTCATAGCTAGCTATGAGGAAGGTAGCGCGCATTTCTGAAAAAAGTCGGTTTTGGGCCAAAATTGAAAAAAAGCTACTGCGGGGGACCACATGAAATTTTCTGAAATTTGACTGACTACCAAAATGGCCTCAAATTACACCAACATCCTTCCATGACAAGTTGATTGGCATTTTTCTTGCTGGGAATGGTTCCTGGTAGTCATAGCTAGCTATGAGGAAGGTAGCACGCATTTCTGAAAAAAGTCGGTTTTGGGCCAAAATTAAAAAAAGCTACTGCGGGGGACCACATGGAATTTTCTGAAATTTGACTGACTACCAAAATGGCCTCAAATTACACCAAAATCCTTCCATGACAAGTTGATTGGCATTTTCTTGCTGGGAATGGTTCCTGGTAGTCATAGCTAGCTATGAGGAAGGTAGCGCGCATTTCTGAAAAAAGTCGGTTTTGGGCCAAAATTGAAAAAAGCTACTGCGGGGGACCACATGGAATTTTCTGAAATTTGACTGACTACCAAAATGGGCTCAAATTACACCAACATCTTTCAATGACAAGTTGATTGGCATTTTTCTTGCTGGGAATGGTTCCTGGTAGTCATAGCTAGCTATGAGGAAGGTAGCGCGCATTTCTGAAAAAAGTCGGTTTTGGGCCAAAATTGAAAAAAGCTACTGCGGGGGACCACATGGAATTTTCTGGAATTTGACTGACTACCAAAATGGCCTCAAATTACACCAACATCCTTCCATGACAAGTTGATTGGCATTTTTCTTGCTGGGAATGGTTCCTTGTAGTCATAGCTAGCTATGAGGAAGGTAGCACGCATTTCTGAAAAAAGTCGGTTTTGGGCCAAAATTGAAAAAAGCTACTGCGGGGGACCACATGGAATTTTCTGAAATTTGACTGACTACCAAAATGGCCTCAAATTACACCAACATCTTTCCATGACAAGTTGATTGGCATTTTTCTTGCTGGGAATGGTTCCTGGTAGTCATAGCTAGCTATGAGGAAGGTAGCGTGCATTTCTGAAAAAAGTCGGTTTTGGGCCAAAATTGAAAAAAGCTACTGCGGGGGACCACATGGAATTTTCTGAAATTTGACTGACTACCAAAATGGCCTCAAATTACACCAACATCTTTCCATGACAAGTTGATTGGCATTTTTCTTGCTGGGAATGGTTCCTGGTAGTCATAGCTAGCTATGAGGAAGGTAGCGCGCATTTCTGAAAAAAGTCGGTTTTGGGCCAAAATTGAAAAAAGCTACTGCGGGGTACCACATGGAATTTTCTGAAATTTGACTGACTACCAAAATGGCCTCAAATTACACCAACATCTTTCCATGACAAGTTGATTGGCATTTTTCTTGCTGGGAATGGTTCCTGGTAGTCATAGCTAGCTATGAGGAAGGTAGCGTGCATTTCTGAAAAAAGTCGGTTTTGGGCCAAAATTGAAAAAAGCTACTGCGGGGGACCACATGGAATTTTCTGAAATTTGACTGACTACCAAAATGGCCTCAAATTACACCAAAATCCTTCCATGACAAGTTGATTGGCATTTTTTTTGCTGGGAATGGTTCCTGGTAGTCATAGCTAGCTATGAGGAAGGTAGCGCGCATTTCTGAAAAAAGTCGGTTTTGGGCCAAAATTGAAAAAAGCTACTGCGGGGGACCACATGGAATTTTCTGAAATTTGACTGACTACCAAAATGGCCTCAAATTACACCAACATCTTTCCATGACAAGTTGATTGGCATTTTTCTTGCTGGGAATGGTTCCTGGTAGTCATAGCTAGCTATGAGGAAGGTAGCGCGCATTTCTGAAAATAGTCGGTTTTGGGCCAAAATTGAAAAAAGCTACTGCGGGGGACCACATGGAATTTTCTAAAATTTGACTGACTACCAAAATGGCCTCAAATTACACCAACATCTTTCCATGACAAGTTGATTGGCATTTTTCTTGCTGGGAATGGTTCCTGGTAGTCATAGCTAGCTATGAGGAAGGTAGCGCGCATTTCTGAAAAAAGTCGGTTTTGGGCCAAAATTGAAAAAAGCTACTGCGGGGGACCACATGGAATTTTCTGGAATTTGACTGACTACCAAAATGGCCTCAAATTACACCAACATCCTTCCATGACAAGTTGATTGGCATTTTTTTGCTGGGAATGGTTCCTGGTAGTCATAGCTAGCTATGAGGAAGGTAGCACGCATTTCTGAAAAAAGTCGGTTTTGGGCCAAAATTGAAAAAAGCTACTGCAGGGGACCACATGGAATTTTCTGAAATTTGACTGACTACCAAAATGGCCTCAAATTACACCAACATCTTTCCATGACAAGTTGATTGGCATTTTTCTTGCTGGGAATGGTTCCTGGTAGTCATAGCTAGCTATGAGGAAGGTAGCGTGCATTTCTGAAAAAAGTCGGTTTTGGGCCAAAATTGAAAAAAGCTACTGCGGGGGACCACATGGAATTTTCTGAAATTTGACTGACTACCAAAATGGCCTCAAATTACACCAGAATCCTTCCATGACAAGTTGATTGGCATTTTTTTTGCTGGGAATGGTTCCTGGTAGTCATAGCTAGCTATGAGGAAGGTAGCGCGCATTTCTGAAAAAAGTCGGTTTTGGGCCAAAATAGAAAAAAGCTACTGCGGGGGACCACATGGAATTTTCTGAAATTTGACTGACTACCAAAATGGCCTCAAATTACACCAACATCTTTCCATGACAAGTTGATTGGCATTTTTCTTGCTGGGAATGGTTCCTGGTAGTCATAGCATGCTATGAGGAAGGTAGCGCGCATTTCTGAAAAAAGTCGGTTTTGGGCCAAAATTGAAAAAAGCTACTGCGGGGGACCACATGGAATTTTCTGAAATTTGACTGACTACCAAAATGGCCTCAAATTACACCAAAATCCTTCCATGACAAGTTGATTGGCATTTTTCTAGCTGGGAATGGTTCCTGGTAGTCATAGCTAGCTATGAAGAAGGTAGCGCGCATTTCTGAAAAAAGTCGGTTTTGGGCCAAAATTTAAAAAAGCTACTGCGGGGGACCACATGGAATTTTCTGAAATTTGACTGACTACCAAAATGGCCTCAAATTACACCAACATCTTTCCATAACAAGTTGATTGGCATTTTTCTTGCTGGGAATGGTTCCTGGTAGTCATAGCTAGCAATGAGGAAGGTAGCGCGCATTTCTGAAAAAAGTCGGTTTTGGGCCAAAATTGAAAAAAGCTACTGCGGGGGACCACATGGAATTTTCTGAAATTTGACTGACTACCAAAATGGCCTCAAATTACACCAAAATCCTTCCATGACAAGTTGATTGGCATTTTTTTTGCTGGGAATGGTTCCTGGTAGTCATAGCTAGCTATGAGGAAGGTAGCGCGCATTTCTGAAAAAAGTCGGTTTTGGGCCAAAATTGAAAAAAGCTACTGCGGGGGACCACATGGAATTTTCTGAAATTTGACTGACTACCAAAATGGCCTCAAATTACACCAACATCTTTCCATGACAAGTTGATTGGCATTTTTCTTGCTGGGAATGGTTCCTGGTAGTCATAGCTAGCTATGAGGAAGGTAGCGCGCATTTCTGAAAAAAGTCGGTTTTGGGCCAAAATTGAAAAAAGCTACTGCGGGGGACCACATGGAATTTTCTGAAATTTGACTGACTACCAAAATTGCCTCAAATTACACCAAAATCCTTCCATGACAAGTTGATTGGCATTTTTCTTGCTGGGAATGGTTCCTGGTAGTCATAGCTAGCTATGAGGAAGGTAGCGCGCATTTCTGAAAAAAGTCGGTTTTGGGCCAAAATTGAAAAAAGCTACTGCGGGGGACCACATGGAATTTTCTGAAATTTGACTGACTACCAAAATGGGCTCAAATTACACCAACATCTTTCAATGACAAGTTGATTGGCATTTTTCTTGCTGGGAATGGTTCCTGGTAGTCATAGCTAGCTATGAGGAAGGTAGCGCGCATTTCTGAAAAAAGTCGGTTTTGGGCCAAAATAGAAAAAAGCTACTGCGGGGGACCACATGGAATTTTCTGAAATTTGACTGACTACCAAAATGGCCTCAAATTACACCAAAATCCTTCCATGACAAGTTGATTGGCATTTTTTTTGCTGGGAATGGTTCCTGGTAGTCATAGCTAGCTATGAGGAAGGTAGCGCGCATTTCTGAAAAAAGTCGGTTTTGGGCCAAAATAGAAAAAAGCTACTGCGGGGGACCACATGGAATTTTCTGAAATTTGACTGACTACCAAAATGGCCTCAAATTACACCAACATCTTTCCATGACAAGTTGATTGGCATTTTTCTTGCTGGGAATGGTTCCTGGTAGTCATAGCATGCTATGAGGAAGGTAGCGCGCATTTCTGAAAAAAGTCGGTTTTGGGCCAAAATTGAAAAAAGCTACTGCGGGGGACCACATGGAATTTTCTGAAATTTGACTGACTACCAAAATGGCCTCAAATTACACCAAAATCCTTCCATGACAAGTTGATTGGCATTTTTCTAGCTGGGAATGGTTCCTGGTAGTCATAGCTAGCTATGAAGAAGGTAGCGCGCATTTCTGAAAAAAGTCGGTTTTGGGCCAAAATTTAAAAAAGCTACTGCGGGGGACCACATGGAATTTTCTGAAATTTGACTGACTACCAAAATGGCCTCAAATTACACCAACATCTTTCCATAACAAGTTGATTGGCATTTTTCTTGCTGGGAATGGTTCCTGGTAGTCATAGCTAGCAATGAGGAAGGTAGCGCGCATTTCTGAAAAAAGTCGGTTTTGGGCCAAAATTGAAAAAAGCTACTGCGGGGGACCACATGGAATTTTCTGAAATTTGACTGACTACCAAAATGGCCTCAAATTACACCAAAATCCTTCCATGACAAGTTGATTGGCATTTTTTTTGCTGGGAATGGTTCCTGGTAGTCATAGCTAGCTATGAGGAAGGTAGCGCGCATTTCTGAAAAAAGTCGGTTTTGGGCCAAAATTGAAAAAAGCTACTGCGGGGGACCACATGGAATTTTCTGAAATTTGACTGACTACCAAAATGGCCTCAAATTACACCAACATCTTTCCATGACAAGTTGATTGGCATTTTTCTTGCTGGGAATGGTTCCTGGTAGTCATAGCTAGCTATGAGGAAGGTAGCGCGCATTTCTGAAAAAAGTCGGTTTTGGGCCAAAATTGAAAAAAGCTACTGCGGGGGACCACATGGAATTTTCTGAAATTTGACTGACTACCAAAATTGCCTCAAATTACACCAAAATCCTTCCATGACAAGTTGATTGGCATTTTTCTTGCTGGGAATGGTTCCTGGTAGTCATAGCTAGCTATGAGGAAGGTAGCGCGCATTTCTGAAAAAAGTCGGTTTTGGGCCAAAATTGAAAAAAGCTACTGCGGGGGACCACATGGAATTTTCTGAAATTTGACTGACTACCAAAATGGGCTCAAATTACACCAACATCTTTCAATGACAAGTTGATTGGCATTTTTCTTGCTGGGAATGGTTCCTGGTAGTCATAGCTAGCTATGAGGAAGGTAGCGCGCATTTCTGAAAAAAGTCGGTTTTGGGCCAAAATAGAAAAAAGCTACTGCGGGGGACCACATGGAATTTTCTGAAATTTGACTGACTACCAAAATGGCCTCAAATTACACCAACATCTTTCCATGACAAGTTGATTGGCATTTTTCTTGCTGGGAATGGTTCCTGGTAGTCATAGCATGCTATGAGGAAGGTAGCGCGCATTTCTGAAAAAAGTCGGTTTTGGGCCAAAATTGAAAAAAGCTACTGCGGGGGACCACATGGAATTTTCTGAAATTTGACTGACTACCAAAATGGCCTCAAATTACACCAAAATCCTTCCATGACAAGTTGATTGGCATTTTTCTAGCTGGGAATGGTTCCTGGTAGTCATAGCTAGCTATGAAGAAGGTAGCGCGCATTTCTGAAAAAAGTCGGTTTTGGGCCAAAATTGAAAAAAGCTACTGCGGGGGACCACATGGAATTTTCTGAAATTTGACTGACTACCAAAATGGCCTCAAATTACACCAACATCTTTCCATAACAAGTTGATTGGCATTTTTCTTGCTGGGAATGGTTCCTGGTAGTCATAGCTAGCAATGAGGAAGGTAGCGCGCATTTCTGAAAAAAGTCGGTTTTGGGCCAAAATTGAAAAAAGCTACTGCGGGGGACCACATGGAATTTTCTGAAATTTGACTGACTACCAAAATGGCCTCAAATTACACCAAAATCCTTCCATGACAAGTTGATTGGCATTTTTTTTGCTGGGAATGGTTCCTGGTAGTCATAGCTAGCAATGAGGAAGGTAGCGCGCATTTCTGAAAAAAGTCGGTTTTGGGCCAAAATTGAAAAAAGCTACTGCGGGGGACCACATGGAATTTTCTGAAATTTGACTGACTACCAAAATGGCCTCAAATTACACCAAAATCCTTCCATGACAAGTTGATTGGCATTTTTTTTGCTGGGAATGGTTCCTGGTAGTCATAGCTAGCTATGAGGAAGGTAGCGCGCATTTCTGAAAAAAGTCGGTTTTGGGCCAAAATTGAAAAAAGCTACTGCGGGGGACCACATGGAATTTTCTGAAATTTGACTGACTACCAAAATGGCCTCAAATTACACCAACATCTTTCCATGACAAGTTGATTGGCATTTTTCTTGCTGGGAATGGTTCCTGGTAGTCATAGCTAGCTATGAGGAAGGTAGCGCGCATTTCTGAAAAAAGTCGGTTTTGGGCCAAAATTGAAAAAAGCTACTGCGGGGGACCACATGGAATTTTCTGAAATTTGACTGACTACCAAAATTGCCTCAAATTACACCAAAATCCTTCCATGAAAAGTTGATTGGCATTTTTCTTGCTGGGAATGGTTCCTGGTAGTCATAGCTAGCTATGAGGAAGGTAGCGCGCATTTCTGAAAAAAGTCGGTTTTGGGCCAAAATTGAAAAAAGCTACTGCGGGGGACCACATGGAATTTTCTGAAATTTGACTGACTACCAAAATGGGCTCAAATTACACCAACATCTTTCAATGACAAGTTGATTGGCATTTTTCTTGCTGGGAATGGTTCCTGGTAGTCATAGCTAGCTATGAGGAAGGTAGCGCGCATTTCTGAAAAAAGTCGGTTTTGGGCCAAAATTGAAAAAAGCTACTGCGGGGGACCACATGGAATTTTCTGAAATTTGACTGACTACCAAAATGGCCTCAAATTACACCAAAATCCTTCCATGACAAGTTGATTGGCATTTTTTTTGCTGGGAATGGTTCCTGGTAGTCATAGCTAGCTATGAGGAAGGTAGCGCGCATTTCTGAAAAAAGTCGGTTTTGGGCCAAAATTGAAAAAAGCTACTGCGGGGGACCACATGGAATTTTCTGAAATTTGACTGACTACCAAAATGGCCTCAAATTACACCAACATCTTTCCATGACAAGTTGATTGGCATTTTTCTTGCTGGGAATGGTTCCTGGTAGTCATAGCTAGCTATGAGGAAGGTAGCGCGCATTTCTGAAAATAGTCGGTTTTGGGCCAAAATTGAAAAAAGCTACTGCGGGGGACCACATGGAATTTTCTGAAATTTGACTGACTACCAAAATGGCCTCAAATTACACCAAAATCCTTCCATGACAAGTTGATTGGCATTTTTCTTGCTGGGAATGGTTCCTGGTAGTCATAGCTAGCTATGAGGAAGGTAGCGCGCATTTCTGAAAAAAGTCGGTTTTGGGCCAAAATTGAAAAAAGCTACTGCGGGGGACCACATGGAATTTTCTAAAATTTGACTGACTACCAAAATGGCCTCAAATTACACCAACATCTTTCCATGACAAGTTGATTGGCATTTTTCTTGCTGGGAATGGTTCCTGGTAGTCATAGCTAGCTATGAGGAAGGTAGCGCGCATTTCTGAAAAAAGTCGGTTTTGGGCCAAAATTGAAAAAAGCTACTGCGGGGGACCACATGGAATTTTCTGGAATTTGACTGACTACCAAAATGGCCTCAAATTACACCAACATCCTTCCATGACAAGTTGATTGGCATTTTTTTGCTGGGAATGGTTCCTGGTAGTCATAGCTAGCTATGAGGAAGGTAGCACGCATTTCTGAAAAAAGTCGGTTTTGGGCCAAAATTGAAAAAAGCTACTGCAGGGGACCACATGGAATTTTCTGAAATTTGACTGACTACCAAAATGGCCTCAAATTACACCAACATCTTTCCATGACAAGTTGATTGGCATTTTTCTTGCTGGGAATGGTTCCTGGTAGTCATAGCTAGCTATGAGGAAGGTAGCGTGCATTTCTGAAAAAAGTCGGTTTTGGGCCAAAATTGAAAAAAGCTACTGCGGGGGACCACATGGAATTTTCTGAAATTTGACTGACTACCAAAATGGCCTCAAATTACACCAGAATCCTTCCATGACAAGTTGATTGGCATTTTTTTTGCTGGGAATGGTTCCTGGTAGTCATAGCTAGCTATGAGGAAGGTAGCGCGCATTTCTGAAAAAAGTCGGTTTTGGGCCAAAATAGAAAAAAGCTACTGCGGGGGACCACATGGAATTTTCTGAAATTTGACTGACTACCAAAATGGCCTCAAATTACACCAACATCTTTCCATGACAAGTTGATTGGCATTTTTCTTGCTGGGAATGGTTCCTGGTAGTCATAGCATGCTATGAGGAAGGTAGCGCGCATTTCTGAAAAAAGTCGGTTTTGGGCCAAAATTGAAAAAAGCTACTGCGGGGGACCACATGGAATTTTCTGAAATTTGACTGACTACCAAAATGGCCTCAAATTACACCAAAATCCTTCCATGACAAGTTGATTGGCATTTTTCTAGCTGGGAATGGTTCCTGGTAGTCATAGCTAGCTATGAAGAAGGTAGCGCGCATTTCTGAAAAAAGTCGGTTTTGGGCCAAAATTTAAAAAAGCTACTGCGGGGGACCACATGGAATTTTCTGAAATTTGACTGACTACCAAAATGGCCTCAAATTACACCAACATCTTTCCATAACAAGTTGATTGGCATTTTTCTTGCTGGGAATGGTTCCTGGTAGTCATAGCTAGCAATGAGGAAGGTAGCGCGCATTTCTGAAAAAAGTCGGTTTTGGGCCAAAATTGAAAAAAGCTACTGCGGGGGACCACATGGAATTTTCTGAAATTTGACTGACTACCAAAATGGCCTCAAATTACACCAAAATCCTTCCATGACAAGTTGATTGGCATTTTTTTTGCTGGGAATGGTTCCTGGTAGTCATAGCTAGCTATGAGGAAGGTAGCGCGCATTTCTGAAAAAAGTCGGTTTTGGGCCAAAATTGAAAAAAGCTACTGCGGGGGACCACATGGAATTTTCTGAAATTTGACTGACTACCAAAATGGCCTCAAATTACACCAACATCTTTCCATGACAAGTTGATTGGCATTTTTCTTGCTGGGAATGGTTCCTGGTAGTCATAGCTAGCTATGAGGAAGGTAGCGCGCATTTCTGAAAAAAGTCGGTTTTGGGCCAAAATTGAAAAAAGCTACTGCGGGGGACCACATGGAATTTTCTGAAATTTGACTGACTACCAAAATTGCCTCAAATTACACCAAAATCCTTCCATGACAAGTTGATTGGCATTTTTCTTGCTGGGAATGGTTCCTGGTAGTCATAGCTAGCTATGAGGAAGGTAGCGCGCATTTCTGAAAAAAGTCGGTTTTGGGCCAAAATTGAAAAAAGCTACTGCGGGGGACCACATGGAATTTTCTGAAATTTGACTGACTACCAAAATGGGCTCAAATTACACCAACATCTTTCAATGACAAGTTGATTGGCATTTTTCTTGCTGGGAATGGTTCCTGGTAGTCATAGCTAGCTATGAGGAAGGTAGCGCGCATTTCTGAAAAAAGTCGGTTTTGGGCCAAAATAGAAAAAAGCTACTGCGGGGGACCACATGGAATTTTCTGAAATTTGACTGACTACCAAAATGGCCTCAAATTACACCAACATCTTTCCATGACAAGTTGATTGGCATTTTTCTTGCTGGGAATGGTTCCTGGTAGTCATAGCATGCTATGAGGAAGGTAGCGCGCATTTCTGAAAAAAGTCGGTTTTGGGCCAAAATTGAAAAAAGCTACTGCGGGGGACCACATGGAATTTTCTGAAATTTGACTGACTACCAAAATGGCCTCAAATTACACCAAAATCCTTCCATGACAAGTTGATTGGCATTTTTCTAGCTGGGAATGGTTCCTGGTAGTCATAGCTAGCTATGAAGAAGGTAGCGCGCATTTCTGAAAAAAGTCGGTTTTGGGCCAAAATTGAAAAAAGCTACTGCGGGGGACCACATGGAATTTTCTGAAATTTGACTGACTACCAAAATGGCCTCAAATTACACCAACATCTTTCCATAACAAGTTGATTGGCATTTTTCTTGCTGGGAATGGTTCCTGGTAGTCATAGCTAGCAATGAGGAAGGTAGCGCGCATTTCTGAAAAAAGTCGGTTTTGGGCCAAAATTGAAAAAAGCTACTGCGGGGGACCACATGGAATTTTCTGAAATTTGACTGACTACCAAAATGGCCTCAAATTACACCAAAATCCTTCCATGACAAGTTGATTGGCATTTTTTTTGCTGGGAATGGTTCCTGGTAGTCATAGCTAGCAATGAGGAAGGTAGCGCGCATTTCTGAAAAAAGTCGGTTTTGGGCCAAAATTGAAAAAAGCTACTGCGGGGGACCACATGGAATTTTCTGAAATTTGACTGACTACCAAAATGGCCTCAAATTACACCAAAATCCTTCCATGACAAGTTGATTGGCATTTTTTTTGCTGGGAATGGTTCCTGGTAGTCATAGCTAGCTATGAGGAAGGTAGCGCGCATTTCTGAAAAAAGTCGGTTTTGGGCCAAAATTGAAAAAAGCTACTGCGGGGGACCACATGGAATTTTCTGAAATTTGACTGACTACCAAAATGGCCTCAAATTACACCAACATCTTTCCATGACAAGTTGATTGGCATTTTTCTTGCTGGGAATGGTTCCTGGTAGTCATAGCTAGCTATGAGGAAGGTAGCGCGCATTTCTGAAAAAAGTCGGTTTTGGGCCAAAATTGAAAAAAGCTACTGCGGGGGACCACATGGAATTTTCTGAAATTTGACTGACTACCAAAATTGCCTCAAATTACACCAAAATCCTTCCATGAAAAGTTGATTGGCATTTTTCTTGCTGGGAATGGTTCCTGGTAGTCATAGCTAGCTATGAGGAAGGTAGCGCGCATTTCTGAAAAAAGTCGGTTTTGGGCCAAAATTGAAAAAAGCTACTGCGGGGGACCACATGGAATTTTCTGAAATTTGACTGACTACCAAAATGGGCTCAAATTACACCAACATCTTTCAATGACAAGTTGATTGGCATTTTTCTTGCTGGGAATGGTTCCTGGTAGTCATAGCTAGCTATGAGGAAGGTAGCGCGCATTTCTGAAAAAAGTCGGTTTTGGGCCAAAATTGAAAAAAGCTACTGCGGGGGACCACATGGAATTTTCTGGAATTTGACTGACTACCAAAATGGCCTCAATTTACACCAACATCCTTCCATGACAAGTTGATTGGCATTTTTCTTGCTGGGAATGGTTCCTGGTAGTCATAGCTAGCTATGAGGAAGGTAGCACGCATTTCTGAAAAAAGTCGGTTTTGGGCCAAAATTGAAAAAAGCTACTGCGGGGGACCACATGGAATTTTCTGAAATTTGACTGACTACCAAAATGGCCTCAAATTACACCAACATCTTTCCATGACAAGTTGATTGGCATTTTTCTTGCTGGGAATGGTTCCTGGTAGTCATAGCTAGCTATGAGGAAGGTATCGTGCATTTCTGAAAAAAGTCGGTTTTGGGCCAAAATTGAAAAAAGCTACTGCGGGGGACCACATGGAATTTTCTGAAATTTGACTGACTACCAAAATGGCCTCAAATTACACCAACATCCTTCCATGACAAGTTGATTGGCATTTTTTTTGCTGGGAATGGTTCCTGGTAGTCATAGCTAGCTATGAGGAAGGTAGCGCGCATTTCTGAAAAAAGTCAGTTTTGGGCCAAAATTAAAAAAAGCTACTGCGGGGGACCACATGGAATTTTCTGAAATTTGACTGACTACCAAAATGGCCTCAAATTACACCAAAATCCTTCCATGACAAGTTGATTGGCATTTTCTTGCTGGGAATGGTTCCTGGTAGTCATAGCTAGCTATGAGGAAGGTAGCGCGCATTTCTGAAAAAAGTCGGTTTTGGGCCAAAATTGAAAAAAGCTACTGCGGGGGACCACATGGAATTTTCTGAAATTTGACTGACTACCAAAATGGGCTCAAATTACACCAACATCTTTCAATGACAAGTTGATTGGCATTTTTCTTGCTGGGAATGGTTCCTGGTAGTCATAGCTAGCTATGAGGAAGGTAGCGCGCATTTCTGAAAAAAGTCGGTTTTGGGCCAAAATTGAAAAAAGCTACTGCGGGGGACCACATGGAATTTTCTGGAATTTGACTGACTACCAAAATGGCCTCAAATTACACCAACATCCTTCCATGACAAGTTGATTGGCATTTTTCTTGCTGGAAATGGTTCCTTGTAGTCATAGCTAGCTATGAGGAAGGTAGCACGCATTTCTGAAAAAAGTCGGTTTTGGGCCAAAATTGAAAAAAGCTACTGCGGGGGACCACATGGAATTTTCTGAAATTTGACTGACTACCAAAATGGCCTCAAATTACACCAACATCTTTCCATGACAAGTTGATTGGCATTTTTCTTGCTGGGAATGGTTCCTGGTAGTCATAGCTAGCTATGAGGAAGGTAGCGTGCATTTCTGAAAAAAGTCGGTTTTGGGCCAAAATTGAAAAAAGCTACTGCGGGGGACCACATGGAATTTTCTGAAATTTGACTGACTACCAAAATGGCCTCAAATTACACCAAAATCCTTCCATGACAAGTTGATTGGCATTTTTTTTGCTGGGAATGGTTCCTGGTAGTCATAGCTAGCTATGAGGAAGGTAGCGCGCATTTCTGAAAAAAGTCGGTTTTGGGCCAAAATTGAAAAAAGCTACTGCGGGGGACCACATGGAATTTTCTGAAATTTGACTGACTACCAAAATGGCCTCAAATTACACCAACATCTTTCCATGACAAGTTGATTGGCATTTTTCTTGCTGGGAATGGTTCCTGGTAGTCATAGCTAGCTATGAGGAAGGTAGCGCGCATTTCTGAAAAAAGTCGGTTTTGGGCCAAAATTGAAAAAAGCTACTGCGGGGGACCACATGGAATTTTCTGAAATTTGTCTGACTACCAAAATGGCCTCAAATTACACCAAAATCCTTCCATGACAAGTTGATTGGCATTTTTCTTGCTGGGAATGGTTCCTGGTAGTCATAGCTAGCTATGAGGAAGGTAGCGCGCATTTCTGAAAAAAGTCAGTTTTGGGCCAAAATTGAAAAAAGCTACTGCGGGGGACCACATGGAATTTTCTGAAATTTGACTGACTACCAAAATGGCCTCAAATTACACCAACATCTTTCCATAACAAGTTGATTGGCATTTTTCTTGCTGGGAATGGTTCCTGGTAGTCATAGCTAGCTATGAGGAAGGTAGCGCGCATTTCTGAAAAAGTCGGTTTTGGGCCAAAATTGAAAAAAGCTACTGCGGGGGACCACATGGAATTTTCTGAAATTTGACTGACTACCAAAATGGCCTCAAATTACACCAAAATCCTTCATGACAAGTTGATTGGCATTTTTCTTGCTGGGAATGGTTCCTGGTAGTCATAGCTAGCTATGAGGAAGGTAGCGCGCATTTCTGAAAAAGTCGGTTTTGGGCCAAAATTGAAAAAAGCTACTGCGGGGGACCACATGGAATTTTCTGAAATTTGACTGACTACCAAAATGGCCTCAAATTACACCAACATCTTTCCATGACAAGTTGATTGGCATTTTTCTTGCTGGGAATGGTTCCTGGTAGTCATAGCTAGCTATGAGGAAGGTAGCGCGCATTTCTGAAAAAAGTTGGTTTTGGGCCAAAATTGAAAAAAAGCTACTGCGGGGGACCACATGAAATTTTCTGAAATTTGACTGACTACCAAAATGGCCTCAAATTACACCAACATCCTTCCATGACAAGTTGATTGGCATTTTTCTTGCTGGGAATGGTTCCTGGTAGTCATAGCTAGCTATGAGGAAGGTAGCATGCATTTCTGAAAAAAGTCGGTTTTGGGCCAAAATTAAAAAAAGCTACTGCGGGGGACCACATGGAATTTTCTGAAATTTGACTGACTACCAAAATGGCCTCAAATTACACCAACATCCTTCCATGACAAGTTGATTGGCATTTTTCTTGCTGGGAATGGTTCCTGGTAGTCATAGCTAGCTATGAGGAAGGTAGCACACATTTCTGAAAAAAGTCGGTTTTGGGCCAAAATTGAAAAAAGCTACTGCGGGGGACCACATGGAATTTTCTGAAATTTTACTGACTACCAAAATGGCCTCAAATTACACCAACATCTTTCCATGACAAGTTGATTGGCATTTTTCTTGCTGGGAATGGTTCCTGGTAGTCATAGCTAGCTATGAGGAAGGTAGCGCGCATTTCTGAAAAAAGTCGGTTTTGGGCCAAAATTGAAAAAAAGCTACTGCGGGGGACCACATGAAATTTTCTGAAATTTGACTGACTACCAAAATGGCCTCAAATTACACCAAAATCCTTCCATGACAAGTTGATTGGCATTTTTCTTGCTGGGAATGGTTCCTGGTAGTCATAGCTAGCTATGAGGAAGGTAGCGCGCATTTCTGAAAAAAGTCAGTTTTGGGCCAAAATTGAAAAAAGCTACTGCGGGGGACCACATGGAATTTTCTGAAATTTGACTGACTACCAAAATGGCCTCAAATTACACCAACATCTTTCCATAACAGGTTGATTGGCATTTTTCTTGCTGGGAATGGTTCCTGGTAGTCATAGCTAGCTATGAGGAAGGTGGCGCGCATTTCTGAAAAAAGTCGGTTTTGGGCCAAAATTGAAAAAAGCTACTGCGGGGGACCACATGGAATTTTCTGAAATTTGACTGACTACCAAAATGGCCTCAAATTACACCAACATCTTTCCATGACAAGTTGATTGGCATTTTTCTTGCTGGGAATGGTTCCTGGTAGTCATAGCTAGCTATGAGGAAGGTAGCGTGCATTTCTGAAAAAAGTCGGTTTTGGGCCAAAATTGAAAAAAGCTACTGCGGGGGACCACATGGAATTTTCTGAAATTTGACTGACTACCAAAATGGCCTCAAATTACACCAAAATCCTTCCATGACAAGTTGATTGGCATTTTCTTGCTGGGAATGGTTCCTGGTAGTCATAGCTAGCTATGAGGAAGGTAGCGCGCATTTCTGAAAAAAGTCGGTTTTGGGCCAAAATTGAAAAAAGCTACTGCGGGGGACCACATGGAATTTTCTGAAATTTGACTGACTACCAAAATGGGCTCAAATTACACCAACATCTTTCAATGACAAGTTGATTGGCATTTTTCTTGCTGGGAATGGTTCCTGGTAGTCATAGCTAGCTATGAGGAAGGTAGCGCGCATTTCTGAAAAAAGTCGGTTTTGGGCCAAAATTGAAAAAAGCTACTGCGGGGGACCACATGGAATTTTCTGGAATTTGACTGACTACCAAAATGGCCTCAAATTACACCAACATCCTTCCATGACAAGTTGATTGGCATTTTTCTTGCTGGGAATGGTTCCTTGTAGTCATAGCTAGCTATGAGGAAGGTAGCACGCATTTCTGAAAAAAGTTGGTTTTGGGCCAAAATTGAAAAAAGCTACTGCGGGGGACCACATGGAATTTTCTGAAATTTGACTGACTACCAAAATGGCCTCAAATTACACCAACATCTTTCCATGACAAGTTGATTGGCATTTTTCTTGCTGGGAATGGTTCCTGGTAGTCATAGCTAGCTATGAGGAAGGTAGCGTGCATTTCTGAAAAAAGTCGGTTTTGGGCCAAAATTGAAAAAAGCTACTGCGGGGGACCACATGGAATTTTCTGAAATTTGACTGACTACCAAAATGGCCTCAAATTACACCAAAATCCTTCCATGACAAGTTGATTGGCATTTTTTTTGCTGGGAATGGTTCCTGGTAGTCATAGCTAGCTATGAGGAAGGTAGCGCGCATTTCTGAAAAAAGTCGGTTTTGGGCCAAAATTGAAAAAAGCTACTGCGGGGGACCACATGGAATTTTCTGAAATTTGACTGACTACCAAAATGGCCTCAAATTACACCAACATCTTTCCATGACAAGTTGATTGGCATTTTTCTTGCTGGGAATGGTTCCTGGTAGTCATAGCTAGCTATGAGGAAGGTAGCGCGCATTTCTGAAAAAAGTCGGTTTTGGGCCAAAATTGAAAAAAGCTACTGCGGGGGACCACATGGAATTTTCTGAAATTTGTCTGACTACCAAAATGGCCTCAAATTACACCAAAATCCTTCCATGACAAGTTGATTGGCATTTTTCTTGCTGGGAATGGTTCCTGGTAGTCATAGCTAGCTATGAGGAAGGTAGCGCGCATTTCTGAAAAAAGTCAGTTTTGGGCCAAAATTGAAAAAAGCTACTGCGGGGGACCACATGGAATTTTCTGAAATTTGACTGACTACCAAAATGGCCTCAAATTACACCAACATCTTTCCATAACAAGTTGATTGGCATTTTTCTTGCTGGGAATGGTTCCTGGTAGTCATAGCTAGCTATGAGGAAGGTAGCGCGCATTTCTGAAAAAGTCGGTTTTGGGCCAAAATTGAAAAAAGCTACTGCGGGGGACCACATGGAATTTTCTGAAATTTGACTGACTACCAAAATGGCCTCAAATTACACCAAAATCCTTCATGACAAGTTGATTGGCATTTTTCTTGCTGGGAATGGTTCCTGGTAGTCATAGCTAGCTATGAGGAAGGTAGCGCGCATTTCTGAAAAAGTCGGTTTTGGGCCAAAATTGAAAAAAGCTACTGCGGGGGACCACATGGAATTTTCTGAAATTTGACTGACTACCAAAATGGCCTCAAATTACACCAACATCTTTCCATGACAAGTTGATTGGCATTTTTCTTGCTGGGAATGGTTCCTGGTAGTCATAGCTAGCTATGAGGAAGGTAGCGCGCATTTCTGAAAAAAGTCGGTTTTGGGCCAAAATTGAAAAAAAGCTACTGCGGGGGACCACATGAAATTTTCTGAAATTTGACTGACTACCAAAATGGCCTCAAATTACACCAACATCCTTCCATGACAAGTTGATTGGCATTTTTCTTGCTGGGAATGGTTCCTGGTAGTCATAGCTAGCTATGAGGAAGGTAGCACGCATTTCTGAAAAAAGTCGGTTTTGGGCCAAAATTAAAAAAAGCTACTGCGGGGGACCACATGGAATTTTCTGAAATTTGACTGACTACCAAAATGGCCTCAAATTACACCAACATCCTTCCATGACAAGTTGATTGGCATTTTTCTTGCTGGGAATGGTTCCTGGTAGTCATAGCTAGCTATGAGGAAGGTAGCACGCATTTCTGAAAAAAGTCGGTTTTGGGCCAAAATTGAAAAAAGCTACTGCGGGGGACCACATGGAATTTTCTGAAATTTGACTGACTACCAAAATGGCCTCAAATTACACCAACATCTTTCCATGACAAGTTGATTGGCATTTTTCTTGCTGGGAATGGTTCCTGGTAGTCATAGCTAGCTATGAGGAAGGTAGCGCGCATTTCTGAAAAAAGTCGGTTTTGGGCCAAAATTGAAAAAAAGCTACTGCGGGGGACCACATGAAATTTTCTGAAATTTGACTGACTACCAAAATGGCCTCAAATTACACCAACATCCTTCCATGACAAGTTGATTGGCATTTTTCTTGCTGGGAATGGTTCCTGGTAGTCATAGCTAGCTATGAGGAAGGTAGCACGCATTTCTGAAAAAAGTCGGTTTTGGGCCAAAATTGAAAAAAGCTACTGCGGGGGACCACATGGAATTTTCTGAAATTTGACTGACTACCAAAATGGCCTCAAATTACACCAACATCTTTCCATGACAAGTTGATTGGCATTTTTCTTGCTGGGAATGGTTCCTGGTAGTCATAGCTAGCTATGAGGAAGGTAGCGCGCATTTCTGAAAAAAGTCGGTTTTGGGCCAAAATTGAAAAAAGCTACTGCGGGGGACCACATGGAATTTTCTGAAATTTGACTGACTACCAAAATGGCCTCAAATTACACCAAAATCCTTCCATGACAAGTTGATTGGCATTTTTCTTGCTGGGAATGGTTCCTGGTAGTCATAGCTAGCTATGAGGAAGGTAGCGCGCATTTCTGAAAAAAGTCGGTTTTGGGCCAAAATTGAAAAAAGCTACTGCGGGGGACCACATGGAATTTTCTGAAATTTGACTGACTACCAAAATGGGCTCAAATTACACCAACATCTTTCAATGACAAGTTGATTGGCATTTTTCTTGCTGGGAATGGTTCCTGGTAGTCATAGCTAGCTATGAGGAAGGTAGCGCGCATTTCTGAAAAAAGTCGGTTTTGGGCCAAAATTGAAAAAAGCTACTGCGGGGGACCACATGGAATTTTCTGGAATTTGACTGACTACCAAAATGGCCTCAAATTACACCAACATCCTTCCATGACAAGTTGATTGGCATTTTTCTTGCTGGGAATGGTTCCTGGTAGTCATAGCAAGCTATGAGGAAGGTAGCACGCATTTCTGAAAAAAGTCGGTTTTGGGCCAAAATTGAAAAAAGCTACTGCGGGGGACCACATGGAATTTTCTGAAATTTGACTGACTACCAAAATGGCCTCAAATTACACCAACATCTTTCCATGACAAGTTGATTGGCATTTTTCTTGCTGGGAATGGTTCCTGGTAGTCATAGCTAGCTATGAGGAAGGTATCGTGCATTTCTGAAAAAAGTCGGTTTTGGGCCAAAATTGAAAAAAGCTACTGCGGGGGACCACATGGAATTTTCTGAAATTTGACTGACTACCAAAATGGCCTCAAATTACACCAACATCCTTCCATGACAAGTTGATTGGCATTTTTTTTGCTGGGAATGGTTCCTGGTAGTCATAGCTAGCTATGAGGAAGGTAGCGCGCATTTCTGAAAAAAGTCGGTTTTGGGCCAAAATTGAAAAAAGCTACTGCGGGGGACCACATGGAATTTTCTGAAATTTGACTGACTACCAAAATGGCCTCAAATTACACCAACATCTTTCCATGACAAGTTGATTGGCATTTTTCTTGCTGGGAATGGTTCCTGGTAGTCATAGCTAGCTATGAGGAAGGTAGCGCGCATTTCTGAAAAAAGTCGGTTTTGGGCCAAAATTGAAAAAAGCTACTGCGGGGGACCACATGGAATTTTCTGAAATTTGTCTGACTACCAAAATGGCCTCAAATTACACCAAAATCCTTCCATGACAAGTTGATTGGCATTTTTCTTGCTGGGAATGGTTCCTGGTAGTCATAGCTAGCTATGAGGAAGGCAGCGCGCATTTCTGAAAAAAGTCGGTTTTGGGCAAAAATTGAAAAAAGCTACTGCGGGGGACCACATGGAATTTTCTGAAATTTGACTGACTACCAAAATGGCCTCAAATTACACCAACATCTTTCCATGACAAGTTGATTGGCATTTTTCTTGCTGGGAATGGTTCCTGGTAGTCATAGCTAGCTATGAGGAAGGTAGCGCGCATTTCTGAAAAAAGTCGGTTTTGGGCCAAAATTGAAAAAAGCTACTGCGGGGGACCACATGGAATTTTCTGAAATTTGACTGACTACCAAAATGGCCTCAAATTACACCAACATCTTTCCATGACAAGTTGATTGGCATTTTTCTTGCTGGGAATGGTTCCTGGTAGTCATAGCTAGCTATGAGGAAGGTAGCGCGCATTTCTGAAAAAAGTCGGTTTTGGGCCAAAATTGAAGAGCTACTGCGGGGGACCACATGAAATTTTCTGAAATTTGACTGACTACCAAAATGGCCTCAAATTACACCAACATCTTTCCATGACAAGTTGATTGGCATTTTTCTTGCTGGGAATGGTTCCTGGTAGTCATAGCTAGCTATGAGGAAGGTAGCGCGCATTTCTGAAAAAAGTCGGTTTTGGGCCAAAATTGAAAAAAAGCTACTGCGGGGGACCACATGGAATTTTCTGGAATTTGACTGACTACCAAAATGGCCTCAAATTACACCAACATCCTTCCATGACAAGTTGATTGGCATTTTTTTTGCTGGGAATGGTTCCTGGTAGTCATAGCTAGCTATGAGGAAGGTAGCACGCATTTCTGAAAAAAGTCGGTTTTGGGCCAAAATTAAAAAAAGCTACTGCGGGGGACCACATGGAATTTTCTGAAATTTGACTGACTACCAAAATGGCCTCAAATTACACCAACATCTTTCCATGACAAGTTGATTGGCATTTTTCTTGCTGGGAATGGTTCCTGGTAGTCATAGCTAGCTATGAGGAAGGTAGCGCGCATTTCTGAAAAAGTCGGTTTTGGGCCAAAATTGAAAAAAGCTACTGCGGGGGACCACATGGAATTTTCTGAAATTTGACTGACTACCAAAATGGCCTCAAATTACACCAAAATCCTTCATGACAAGTTGATTGGCATTTTTCTTGCTGGGAATGGTTCCTGGTAGTCATAGCTAGCTATGAGGAAGGTAGCGCGCATTTCTGAAAAAGTCGGTTTTGGGCCAAAATTGAAAAAAGCTACTGCGGGGGACCACATGGAATTTTCTGAAATTTGACTGACTACCAAAATGGCCTCAAATTACACCAACATCTTTCCATGACAAGTTGATTGGCATTTTTCTTGCTGGGAATGGTTCCTGGTAGTCATAGCTAGCTATGAGGAAGGTAGCGCGCATTTCTGAAAAAAGTCGGTTTTGGGCCAAAATTGAAAAAAAGCTACTGCGGGGGACCACATGAAATTTTCTGAAATTTGACTGACTACCAAAATGGCCTCAAATTACACCAACATCCTTCCATGACAAGTTGATTGGCATTTTTCTTGCTGGGAATGGTTCCTGGTAGTCATAGCTAGCTATGAGGAAGGTAGCACGCATTTCTGAAAAAAGTCGGTTTTGGGCCAAAATTAAAAAAAGCTACTGCGGGGGACCACATGGAATTTTCTGAAATTTGACTGACTACCAAAATGGCCTCAAATTACACCAACATCCTTCCATGACAAGTTGATTGGCATTTTTCTTGCTGGGAATGGTTCCTGGTAGTCATAGCTAGCTATGAGGAAGGTAGCACGCATTTCTGAAAAAAGTCGGTTTTGGGCCAAAATTGAAAAAAGCTACTGCGGGGGACCACATGGAATTTTCTGAAATTTGACTGACTACCAAAATGGCCTCAAATTACACCAACATCTTTCCATGACAAGTTGATTGGCATTTTTCTTGCTGGGAATGGTTCCTGGTAGTCATAGCTAGCTATGAGGAAGGTAGCGCGCATTTCTGAAAAAAGTCGGTTTTGGGCCAAAATTGAAAAAAAGCTACTGCGGGGGACCACATGAAATTTTCTGAAATTTGACTGACTACCAAAATGGCCTCAAATTACACCAACATCCTTCCATGACAAGTTGATTGGCATTTTTCTTGCTGGGAATGGTTCCTGGTAGTCATAGCTAGCTATGAGGAAGGTAGCACGCATTTCTGAAAAAAGTCGGTTTTGGGCCAAAATTGAAAAAAGCTACTGCGGGGGACCACATGGAATTTTCTGAAATTTGACTGACTACCAAAATGGCCTCAAATTACACCAACATCTTTCCATGACAAGTTGATTGGCATTTTTCTTGCTGGGAATGGTTCCTGGTAGTCATAGCTAGCTATGAGGAAGGTAGCGCGCATTTCTGAAAAAAGTCGGTTTTGGGCCAAAATTGAAAAAAGCTACTGCGGGGGACCACATGGAATTTTCTGAAATTTGACTGACTACCAAAATGGCCTCAAATTACACCAAAATCCTTCCATGACAAGTTGATTGGCATTTTTCTTGCTGGGAATGGTTCCTGGTAGTCATAGCTAGCTATGAGGAAGGTAGCGCGCATTTCTGAAAAAAGTCGGTTTTGGGCCAAAATTGAAAAAAGCTACTGCGGGGGACCACATGGAATTTTCTGAAATTTGACTGACTACCAAAATGGGCTCAAATTACACCAACATCTTTCAATGACAAGTTGATTGGCATTTTTCTTGCTGGGAATGGTTCCTGGTAGTCATAGCTAGCTATGAGGAAGGTAGCGCGCATTTCTGAAAAAAGTCGGTTTTGGGCCAAAATTGAAAAAAGCTACTGCGGGGGACCACATGGAATTTTCTGGAATTTGACTGACTACCAAAATGGCCTCAAATTACACCAACATCCTTCCATGACAAGTTGATTGGCATTTTTCTTGCTGGGAATGGTTCCTGGTAGTCATAGCAAGCTATGAGGAAGGTAGCACGCATTTCTGAAAAAAGTCGGTTTTGGGCCAAAATTGAAAAAAGCTACTGCGGGGGACCACATGGAATTTTCTGAAATTTGACTGACTACCAAAATGGCCTCAAATTACACCAACATCTTTCCATGACAAGTTGATTGGCATTTTTCTTGCTGGGAATGGTTCCTGGTAGTCATAGCTAGCTATGAGGAAGGTATCGTGCATTTCTGAAAAAAGTCGGTTTTGGGCCAAAATTGAAAAAAGCTACTGCGGGGGACCACATGGAATTTTCTGAAATTTGACTGACTACCAAAATGGCCTCAAATTACACCAACATCCTTCCATGACAAGTTGATTGGCATTTTTTTTGCTGGGAATGGTTCCTGGTAGTCATAGCTAGCTATGAGGAAGGTAGCGCGCATTTCTGAAAAAAGTCGGTTTTGGGCCAAAATTGAAAAAAGCTACTGCGGGGGACCACATGGAATTTTCTGAAATTTGACTGACTACCAAAATGGCCTCAAATTACACCAACATCTTTCCATGACAAGTTGATTGGCATTTTTCTTGCTGGGAATGGTTCCTGGTAGTCATAGCTAGCTATGAGGAAGGTAGCGCGCATTTCTGAAAAAAGTCGGTTTTGGGCCAAAATTGAAAAAAGCTACTGCGGGGGACCACATGGAATTTTCTGAAATTTGTCTGACTACCAAAATGGCCTCAAATTACACCAAAATCCTTCCATGACAAGTTGATTGGCATTTTTCTTGCTGGGAATGGTTCCTGGTAGTCATAGCTAGCTATGAGGAAGGCAGCGCGCATTTCTGAAAAAAGTCGGTTTTGGGCAAAAATTGAAAAAAGCTACTGCGGGGGACCACATGGAATTTTCTGAAATTTGACTGACTACCAAAATGGCCTCAAATTACACCAACATCTTTCCATGACAAGTTGATTGGCATTTTTCTTGCTGGGAATGGTTCCTGGTAGTCATAGCTAGCTATGAGGAAGGTAGCGCGCATTTCTGAAAAAAGTCGGTTTTGGGCCAAAATTGAAAAAAGCTACTGCGGGGGACCACATGGAATTTTCTGAAATTTGACTGACTACCAAAATGGCCTCAAATTACACCAACATCTTTCCATGACAAGTTGATTGGCATTTTTCTTGCTGGGAATGGTTCCTGGTAGTCATAGCTAGCTATGAGGAAGGTAGCGCGCATTTCTGAAAAAAGTCGGTTTTGGGCCAAAATTGAAAAAAGCTACTGCGGGGGACCACATGAAATTTTCTGAAATTTGACTGACTACCAAAATGGCCTCAAATTACACCAACATCTTTCCATGACAAGTTGATTGGCATTTTTCTTGCTGGGAATGGTTCCTGGTAGTCATAGCTAGCTATGAGGAAGGTAGCGCGCATTTCTGAAAAAAGTCGGTTTTGGGCCAAAATTGAAAAAAAGCTACTGCGGGGGACCACATGGAATTTTCTGGAATTTGACTGACTACCAAAATGGCCTCAAATTACACCAACATCCTTCCATGACAAGTTGATTGGCATTTTTTTTGCTGGGAATGGTTCCTGGTAGTCATAGCTAGCTATGAGGAAGGTAGCACGCATTTCTGAAAAAAGTCGGTTTTGGGCCAAAATTAAAAAAAGCTACTGCGGGGGACCACATGGAATTTTCTGAAATTTGACTGACTACCAAAATGGCCTCAAATTACACCAACATCTTTCCATGACAAGTTGATTGGCATTTTTCTTGCTGGGAATGGTTCCTGGTAGTCATAGCTAGCTATGAGGAAGGTAGCGCGCATTTCTGAAAAAAGTCGGTTTTGGGCCAAAATTGAAAAAAGCTACTGCGGGGGACCACATGGAATTTTCTGAAATTTGACTGACTACCAAAATGGCCTCAAATTACACCAAAATCCTTCCATGACAAGTTGATTGGCATTTTTCTTGCTGGGAATGGTTCCTGGTAGTCATAGCTAGCTATGAGGAAGGTAGCGCGCATTTCTGAAAAAAGTCGGTTTTGGGCCAAAATTGAAAAAAGCTACTGCGGGGGACCACATGGAATTTTCTGAAATTTGACTGACTACCAAAATGGGCTCAAATTACACCAACATCTTTCAATGACAAGTTGATTGGCATTTTTCTTGCTGGGAATGGTTCCTGGTAGTCATAGCTAGCTATGAGGAAGGTAGCGCGCATTTCTGAAAAAAGTCGGTTTTGGGCCAAAATTGAAAAAAGCTACTGCGGGGGACCACATGGAATTTTCTGGAATTTGACTGACTACCAAAATGGCCTCAAATTACACCAACATCCTTCCATGACAAGTTGATTGGCATTTTTCTTGCTGGGAATGGTTCCTGGTAGTCATAGCAAGCTATGAGGAAGGTAGCACGCATTTCTGAAAAAAGTCGGTTTTGGGCCAAAATTGAAAAAAGCTACTGCGGGGGACCACATGGAATTTTCTGAAATTTGACTGACTACCAAAATGGCCTCAAATTACACCAACATCTTTCCATGACAAGTTGATTGGCATTTTTCTTGCTGGGAATGGTTCCTGGTAGTCATAGCTAGCTATGAGGAAGGTATCGTGCATTTCTGAAAAAAGTCGGTTTTGGGCCAAAATTGAAAAAAGCTACTGCGGGGGACCACATGGAATTTTCTGAAATTTGACTGACTACCAAAATGGCCTCAAATTACACCAACATCCTTCCATGACAAGTTGATTGGCATTTTTTTTGCTGGGAATGGTTCCTGGTAGTCATAGCTAGCTATGAGGAAGGTAGCGCGCATTTCTGAAAAAAGTCGGTTTTGGGCCAAAATTGAAAAAAGCTACTGCGGGGGACCACATAGAATTTTCTGAAATTTGACTGACTACCAAAATGGCCTCAAATTACACCAACATCTTTCCATGACAAGTTGATTGGCATTTTTCTTGCTGGGAATGGTTCCTGGTAGTCATAGCTAGCTATGAGGAAGGTAGCGCGCATTTCTGAAAAAAGTCGGTTTTGGGCCAAAATTGAAAAAAGCTACTGCGGGGGACCACATGGAATTTTCTGAAATTTGACTGACTACCAAAATGGCCTCAAATTACACCAACATCTTTCCATGACAAGTTGATTGGCATTTTTCTTGCTGGGAATGGTTCCTGGTAGTCATAGCTAGCTATGAGGAAGGTAGCGCGCATTTCTGAAAAAAGTCGGTTTTGGGCCAAAATTGAAAAAAGCTACTGCGGGGGACCACATGGAATTTTCTGAAATTTGACTGACTACCAAAATGGCCTCAAATTACACCAACATCTTTCCATGACAAGTTGATTGGCATTTTTCTTGCTGGGAATGGTTCCTGGTAGTCATAGCTAGCTATGAGGAAGGTAGCGCGCATTTCTGAAAAAAGTCGGTTTTGGGCCAAAATTGAAAAAAGCTACTGCGGGGGACCACATGGAATTTTCTGAAATTTGACTGACTACCAAAATGGCCTCAAATTACACCAACATCTTTCCATGACAAGTTGATTGGCATTTTTCTTGCTGGGAATGGTTCCTGGTAGTCATAGCTAGCTATGAGGAAGGTAGCGCGCATTTCTGAAAAAAGTCGGTTTTGGGCCAAAATTGAAAAAAGCTACTGCGGGGGACCACATGAAATTTTCTGAAATTTGACTGACTACCAAAATGGCCTCAAATTACACCAACATCTTTCCATGACAAGTTGATTGGCATTTTTCTTGCTGGGAATGGTTCCTGGTAGTCATAGCTAGCTATGAGGAAGGTAGCGCGCATTTCTGAAAAAAGTCGGTTTTGGGCCAAAATTGAAAAAAAGCAACTGCGGGGGACCACATGGAATTTTCTGGAATTTGACTGACTACCAAAATGGCCTCAAATTACACCAACATCCTTCCATGACAAGTTGATTGGCATTTTTCTTGCTGGGAATGGTTCCTGGTAGTCATAGCTAGCTATGAGGAAGGTAGCACGCATTTCTGAAAAAAGTCGGTTTTGGGCCAAAATTAAAAAAAGCTACTGCGGGGGACCACATGGAATTTTCTGAAATTTGACTGACTACCAAAATGGCCTCAAATTACACCAAAATCCTTCCATGACAAGTTGATTGGCATTTTTCTTGCTGGGAATGGTTCCTGGTAGTCATAGCTAGCTATGAGGAAGGTAGCGCGCATTTCTGAAAAAAGTCGGTTTTGGGCCAAAATTGAAAAAAGCTACTGCGGGGGACCACATGGAATTTTCTGAAATTTGACTGACTACCAAAATGGCCTCAAATTACACCAACATCTTTCCATGACAAGTTGATTGGCATTTTTCTTGCTGGGAATGGTTCCTGGTAGTCATAGCTAGCTATGAGGAAGGTAGCGCGCATTTCTGAAAAAAGTCGGTTTTGGGCCAAAATTGAAAAAAAGCTACTGCGGGGGACCACATGAAATTTTCTGAAATTTGACTGACTACCAAAATGGCCTCAAATTACACCAACATCCTTCCATGACAAGTTGATTGGCATTTTTCTTGCTGGGAATGGTTCCTGGTAGTCATAGCTAGCTATGAGGAAGGTAGCACGCATTTCTGAAAAAAGTCGGTTTTGGGCCAAAATTGAAAAAAGCTACTGCGGGGGACCACATGGAATTTTCTGAAATTTGACTGACTACCAAAATGGCCTCAAATTACACCAAAATCCTTCCATGACAAGTTGATTGGCATTTTTCTTGCTGGGAATGGTTCCTGGTAGTCATAGCTAGCTATGAGGAAGGTAGCGCGCATTTCTGAAAAAAGTCGGTTTTGGGCCAAAATTGAAAAAAGCTACTGCGGGGGACCACATGGAATTTTCTGAAATTTGACTGACTACCAAAATGGCCTCAAATTACACCAAAATCCTTCCATGACAAGTTGATTGGCATTTTTCTTGCTGGGAATGGTTCCTGGTAGTCATAGCTAGCTATGAGGAAGGTAGCGCGCATTTCTGAAAAAAGTCGGTTTTGGGCCAAAATTGAAAAAAGCTACTGCGGGGGACCACATGGAATTTTCTGAAATTTGACTGACTACCAAAATGGGCTCAAATTACACCAACATCTTTCAATGACAAGTTGATTGGCATTTTTCTTGCTGGGAATGGTTCCTGGTAGTCATAGCTAGCTATGAGGAAGGTAGCGCGCATTTCTGAAAAAAGTCGGTTTTGGGCCAAAATTGAAAAAAGCTACTGCGGGGGACCACATGGAATTTTCTGGAATTTGACTGACTACCAAAATGGCCTCAAATTACACCAACATCCTTCCATGACAAGTTGATTGGCATTTTTCTTGCTGGGAATGGTTCCTGGTAGTCATAGCAAGCTATGAGGAAGGTAGCACGCATTTCTGAAAAAAGTCGGTTTTGGGCCAAAATTGAAAAAAGCTACTGCGGGGGACCACATGGAATTTTCTGAAATTTGACTGACTACCAAAATGGCCTCAAATTACACCAACATCTTTCCATGACAAGTTGATTGGCATTTTTCTTGCTGGGAATGGTTCCTGGTAGTCATAGCTAGCTATGAGGAAGGTATCGTGCATTTCTGAAAAAAGTCGGTTTTGGGCCAAAATTGAAAAAAGCTACTGCGGGGGACCACATGGAATTTTCTGAAATTTGACTGACTACCAAAATGGCCTCAAATTACACCAACATCCTTCCATGACAAGTTGATTGGCATTTTTTTTGCTGGGAATGGTTCCTGGTAGTCATAGCTAGCTATGAGGAAGGTAGCGCGCATTTCTGAAAAAAGTCGGTTTTGGGCCAAAATTGAAAAAAGCTACTGCGGGGGACCACATGGAATTTTCTGAAATTTGACTGACTACCAAAATGGCCTCAAATTACACCAACATCTTTCCATGACAAGTTGATTGGCATTTTTCTTGCTGGGAATGGTTCCTGGTAGTCATAGCTAGCTATGAGGAAGGTAGCGCGCATTTCTGAAAAAAGTCGGTTTTGGGCCAAAATTGAAAAAAGCTACTGCGGGGGACCACATGGAATTTTCTGAAATTTGTCTGACTACCAAAATGGCCTCAAATTACACCAAAATCCTTCCATGACAAGTTGATTGGCATTTTTCTTGCTGGGAATGGTTCCTGGTAGTCATAGCTAGCTATGAGGAAGGCAGCGCGCATTTCTGAAAAAAGTCGGTTTTGGGCAAAAATTGAAAAAAGCTACTGCGGGGGACCACATGGAATTTTCTGAAATTTGACTGACTACCAAAATGGCCTCAAATTACACCAACATCTTTCCATGACAAGTTGATTGGCATTTTTCTTGCTGGGAATGGTTCCTGGTAGTCATAGCTAGCTATGAGGAAGGTAGCGCGCATTTCTGAAAAAAGTCGGTTTTGGGCCAAAATTGAAAAAAGCTACTGCGGGGGACCACATGGAATTTTCTGAAATTTGACTGACTACCAAAATGGCCTCAAATTACACCAACATCTTTCCATGACAAGTTGATTGGCATTTTTCTTGCTGGGAATGGTTCCTGGTAGTCATAGCTAGCTATGAGGAAGGTAGCGCGCATTTCTGAAAAAAGTCGGTTTTGGGCCAAAATTGAAAAAAGCTACTGCGGGGGACCACATGAAATTTTCTGAAATTTGACTGACTACCAAAATGGCCTCAAATTACACCAACATCTTTCCATGACAAGTTGATTGGCATTTTTCTTGCTGGGAATGGTTCCTGGTAGTCATAGCTAGCTATGAGGAAGGTAGCGCGCATTTCTGAAAAAAGTCGGTTTTGGGCCAAAATTGAAAAAAAACTACTGCGGGGGACCACATGGAATTTTCTGGAATTTGACTGACTACCAAAATGGCCTCAAATTACACCAACATCCTTCCATGACAAGTTGATTGGCATTTTTTTTGCTGGGAATGGTTCCTGGTAGTCATAGCTAGCTATGAGGAAGGTAGCACGCATTTCTGAAAAAAGTCGGTTTTGGGCCAAAATTAAAAAAAGCTACTGCGGGGGACCACATGGAATTTTCTGAAATTTGACTGACTACCAAAATGGCCTCAAATTACACCAACATCTTTCCATGACAAGTTGATTGGCATTTTTCTTGCTGGGAATGGTTCCTGGTAGTCATAGCTAGCTATGAGGAAGGTAGCGCGCATTTCTGAAAAAAGTCGGTTTAGGGCCAAAATTGAAAAAAGCTACTGCGGGGGACCACATGGAATTTTCTGAAATTTGACTGACTACCAAAATGGCCTCAAATTACACCAAAATCCTTCCATGACAAGTTGATTGGCATTTTTCTTGCTGGGAATGGTTCCTGGTAGTCATAGCTAGCTATGAGGAAGGTAGCGCGCATTTCTGAAAAAAGTCGGTTTTGGGCCAAAATTGAAAAAAGCTACTGCGGGGGACCACATGGAATTTTCTGAAATTTGACTGACTACCAAAATGGGCTCAAATTACACCAACATCTTTCAATGACAAGTTGATTGGCATTTTTCTTGCTGGGAATGGTTCCTGGTAGTCATAGCTAGCTATGAGGAAGGTAGCGCGCATTTCTGAAAAAAGTCGGTTTTGGGCCAAAATTGAAAAAAGCTACTGCGGGGGACCACATGGAATTTTCTGAAATTTGACTGACTACCAAAATGGGCTCAAATTACACCAACATCTTTCAATGACAAGTTGATTGGCATTTTTCTTGCTGGGAATGGTTCCTGGTAGTCATAGCTAGCTATGAGGAAGGTAGCGCGCATTTCTGAAAAAAGTCGGTTTTGGGCCAAAATTGAAAAAAGCTACTGCGGGGGACCACATGGAATTTTCTGAAATTTGACTGACTACCAAAATGGCCTCAAATTACACCAACATCCTTCCATGACAAGTTGATTGGCATTTTTTTTGCTGGGAATGGTTCCTGGTAGTCATAGCTAGCTATGAGGAAGGTAGCGCGCATTTCTGAAAAAAGTCGGTTTTGGGCCAAAATTGAAAAAAGCTACTGCGGGGGACCACATGGAATTTTCTGAAATTTGACTGACTACCAAAATGGCCTCAAATTACACCAACATCTTTCCATGACAAGTTGATTGGCATTTTTCTTGCTGGGAATGGTTCCTGGTAGTCATAGCTAGCTATGAGGAAGGTAGCGCGCATTTCTGAAAAAAGTCGGTTTTGGGCAAAAATTGAAAAAAGCTACTGCGGGGGACCACATGGAATTTTCTGAAATTTGACTGACTACCAAAATGGCCTCAAATTACACCAACATCTTTCCATGACAAGTTGATTGGCATTTTTCTTGCTGGGAATGGTTCCTGGTAGTCATAGCTAGCTATGAGGAAGGTAGCGCGCATTTCTGAAAAAAGTCGGTTTTGGGCCAAAATTGAAAAAAGCTACTGCGGGGGACCACATGGAATTTTCTGAAATTTGACTGACTACCAAAATGGCCTCAAATTACACCAACATCTTTCCATGACAAGTTGATTGGCATTTTTCTTGCTGGGAATGGTTCCTGGTAGTCATAGCTAGCTATGAGGAAGGTAGCGCGCATTTCTGAAGAAAGTCGGTTTGGGGCCAAAATTGAAAAAAGCTACTGCGGGGGACCACATGGAATTTTCTGAAATTTGACTGACTACCAAAATGGCCTCAAATTACACCAACATCTTTCCATGACAAGTTGATTGGCATTTTTCTTGCTGGGAATGGTTCCTGGTAGTCATAGCTAGCTATGAGGAAGGTACCGCGCATTTCTGAAAAAGTCGGTTTTGGGCCAAAATTGAAAAAAGCTACTGCGGGGGACCACATGGAATTTTCTGAAATTTGACTGACTACCAAAATGGCCTCAAATTACACCAACATCCTTCCATGACAAGTTGATTGGCATTTTTCTTGCTGGGAATGGTTCCTTGTAGTCATAGCTAGCTATGATGAAGGTAGCGCGCATTTCTGAAAAAAGTCGGTTTTGGGCCAAAATTGAAAAAAGCTACTGCGGGGGACCACATATAATTTTCTGAAATTTGACTGACTACCAAAATGGCCTGAAGTTACACCAAAATCCTTCCATGACAAGTTGATTGGCATTTTTCTTGCTGGGAATGGTTCCTGGTATTCATAGCTAGCTATGAGGAAGGTAGCGCGCATTTCTGAAAAAAGTCGGTTTTGGTCCAAAATTGAAAAAAAAACTGCGGGGGACCACATGGAATTTTCTGAAATTTGACTGACTACCAAAACGGCCTCAAATTACACCAACATCCTTCCATGACAAGTTGATTGGCATTTTTCTTGCTGGGAATGGTTCCTGGTAGTCATAGCTAGCTATGAGGAAGGTAGCGTGCATTTCTGAAAAAAGTTGGTTTTGGGCAAAAATTGAAAAAAGCTGCAGTGGGGGACCACATGGATTTTTCTTAATGTCTTCTTATTCTGTATGATTTGTGTTGTGAGGCTCTAGCTCAATGAGTCTTAAGGATACAGGGAAACTGCTACAGGGCTAATTATGTAAGACATGTGATATTATGGATCTCACAAAGCACGCAAAATAGTTTTTGTCAATTATCCTACATACATGACACCATTGAACACCATGCTGAGTAATTAATTCACAAATTTTCAAGTTACTTTCATTTGAGGGGTTGGAAATTGTTTTGGTGGTTATTTCAGTTAACAACTTTGGAGCCCTTGGAGGCCTCTACGACCTGTTATGTCAAAATGGGAGACTTTTGGAGAACCGGTCTTCAAGTCAACAGCGCACATGCACGCACGAGCACGCAATACAACATGCGCATACTCACAATTGCGCAAGCATGGTTTGCGCTTGCGCTGCTGACTCAAGACCGATTCTCCAAAGTCTTCCATTGTTAAAATGCAGTAATGAAGGGTTCTACTCACCGATCAAATCTTTCTTGTGAGGCAGTTCCTGGACTTTATCACTGTCTTCATCTTCAAAAGAGCTCGTGGATTTTTGGCCCAAGGCCTACCAATCTGGAATAACGAAAAACAGAAACAATTGAAGGTGGTCAATGGAGAAAATGTATGGTAAACTAATAGTGTAATTAAGGCCACTAATTGTAGCTTGAGCCACTTTTGTAAAGTTGGTCACCTAAATACCTTGGTGGTGGTAACAGTCCTCTTGAATATTAAGGTTACAATTGTGAAAACTTGGCAGGGCTTTTATCATACATGTACTTTGGTAAGAAGCCAAAGCAGAAATGTTCACAGATTTCACGTATAATATGGTGTATATATCAAGAAATTGGTAAAACAACGACCAAAAATCTTTTTGATCTTTAAAAAGATAAAAAATAAAAGAGAAAAGACTTAAAGTAATACTGTGGCTGTATTTTTCTCAGGAAGTGGGCACCGTACATGCCGTAAGGGACTGAAATTTTCACAAAAGACTTTTAATTATCTGTCTTGATGTTTTTGAACATGATTTGTATTTCTTTGATAAAAACCACTTTATGATATTACCATTAAAGCCATTATCTGCTTAGGTGGCCTAACCTACACTATCACCAAATGTTCCACAATAGAAGAGTAAGAAGTAAAAGTGTAAGAAGAGAGTTACCATGATTAACAAACCTCATGTAAACTGCTGATAGTCATATCCTTGTTTTATGTGAGCAAGCTTAATATTGCCAGGTGTTTTTAGTTCCGAGGCAAAGATTAGATAAGGACAGAGACAACAAATGGCACTCAACACACATGCAACGTAAATAAGTGCACTGCACACAGGTATACACATGCACTGTCGACTCCCTGCACTAGAAAATGCTGGCAAGATTGTCACACATTATTTTGTCTCAGCGAACAGTGTTTTGAACTTCATAAAAATTGTGCTATTGTTCCAAAGGGAGCGTTGGTAAAATATTCCAAGTGCTTTTGGAATAAGAAAAGGGCTATTTTAAACCTCAATCCTGGCTGCGAGTTGTTCTAAGTTGCTCACGATGAAGACAACATAGCTAGTGACAAGTAACTTAGTGTGTTGTCAACTTGTCACTCACCATACTATGGGGGTTTCAAAAGTGGACATCTGCTTTTCTGCTCTCCAAGTAACAGAAAAGCAGATCGAACGCTTTTGTAAAATGCACTTTTCCGCTTTTCTGCTACTAGAAAAACAGATGTTACATTTCAGCCGTAACTGGCGGTACAAAAGTAGACATCTGCATCTTCACTTTTCTTACTTCCAGAAAAGCAGATTGAGCTTTTTTGATGAATCCACTTTTTTGCTTTTCTGCTTTCCAAGAAAGCAGATTGAACGCTTGTGGCACAGTGGCCACTTTTGAACCACTGTGCCACAGGCATTCAATCTGCTTTCTTGGAAAGCAGAAAAGCAAAAAAGTGGATTCATCAAAAAAGTTCAATCTGCTTTTCTGCTAGCAGAAAAGTAGAAAAGTGCATTTTAAAAAAGCGTTCGATCTGCTTTTCGTTACTTGGAGAGCAGAAAAGCAGATGTCCACTTTTGAACCCCCATAACTCACTCACTGTCAGACATGTCAGACAGCTTTTAAAATCTGCTACAAAAAGCTACAAAAATACTTCGTCTCGGGCTAAAAATGTATTCAAGATAATCTATAGTCAACCCAAGACCAATCTCACCTGGAATTTGCCAGATCTGCTTAGTCCTGGGCAAGAAAGGAGACACACATTTTTTCTCAAAAATGTTCAACGAAGCGCTGTGACAGTGATAAGCAGCAGTGTTCTCCTCCCACATGGCAGTGGTCTCCATCTTGTGAAAGTTTGTTTACAAAATAGCGCCCTCATATATCAGTTTTGCACCACACTAAATAAACTCCCATTGACCTCTTAGTGTAAAATCCCTTAACTTCACAGTTAAAAAAAAAACATCCAGAAGTTTCTCAGTTGTTGGTGCAATAGTGTAAATGGTAGTGTGAACTCTCATCTACCCAATTTTTTTCAATTTTTGGTTGGGTAACCGATTGGATTTTTTGCTATTAAATTGCCCCAAGAAAAAAACACCCCCGAAATGTCCTTTTCCGTAACCGACTTGCTACGAGTTTTCATGAAGCAACCCTCCACGTTCAAGACAATGTAGGACCGCATTTTAAACCAAAATATCTCAAGTCTCCACAACAGGCTGAAGCACTGAACCCCCAGGTTGTCACAACCAGTCAAAATTACACAATATATTAATTGCACGACCCCCCAAATTGCATATTTAAAAAACATTTGAGGGTACACATTATGATAATCAGCTCGGCGCATTGATTTTTGAGCTATTTAGTGTGGTGCACCCATTAGGACCACAGACCACAGACATATAAACGCACGTAGACTAAGAGACACTTTTTTCTGCTAGAGTTAATACTGAGGTATTCGAGCTGAAACTTGCACGAAATGTAGCCCCAGATGGTTTCTACATGATAGTATGGGCTGTGCCAAATTCCAAAGTCATGTTCATGGTCGAAAATCCAAGTATAGCACCACACGCTATGCGACAAAACGGCAGAGCAGGCGGCAAAAAAACTGCACTTAGACTAAGAGACACTTTTTTCTGCTAGAGTTTGAAATTTCTCCCTCAATACTGAGGCAATCGTGCTGAAACTTTAACGAAATGTAGCCCCAGATGTACACTACAGGAAAGTATGAGCTGTGCCAAATTCCAAAGTCATGTCCATGGCCGAAGACCCAAGTATAGCACCACACGATATGCGAGAAAGCTTTTCACAAACACACATTGTTGTGCCAATCGCAATAGCATACATGCATGCAGATGGTACTCAAGACAGTAACTCGCTGCGGCGAGATACGGTAACTCGCCGCGGCGAGATAATAACTCGAAAACAATTTTTGCAGGTGGCCCTTATACTCTTCCGTACTAATGGATCATAAAATAAAACAAATGTTGGAATTGCAAAATGAACAAAAAGTAATATAACTAAAAAAAAAAACACACAAGAAGAAACAATACACTAGATAACCATTATTATCTCATAAAAAAAAAAAAAGAATTTTATTTCCTAGACCAATGGAAGTCGTCAAGTATAAAATAATGATATCAACACTAGTAAATCTAAATCCTTAGGGAAGTAACAGATGTCTTAAAGGTAGTATCATACTTTGGTAAGAAACCCAAACAGAAATGTTCACAGATTTATGTATAACTTACTGGGTATGAAGATGGTGGTGGAAGAAACATACCGTTAACATTTTTCTGCCTGGAATGCTGTATTTATCCAGAAAAGAGTAAAACAAGTAAATCAAATTATTTTTGATCTTTTAACGATCAAAAATAAAAGAGAAAAGACTTAAGAAATACTGTGGCAGTTTGTCACTTTTTTCTCAAAACGTGAGCAACGTATGGGACTGACATTTTCACAGATGACTGTTACTGTATCTGTCTTGATATTTTTGCCCATGGATCTGTATTTCTTTGACAAAAACCAACGTATGATATTACCTTTAAATGCAGAATGTAAAATAATTAATAGCATACAAACACGTACAAAAAGATCTTTTGCTCAATAAATAAATGGCATGTACAACATTGGTAAAGGCGACAGAGCAGCTGCAGGCTGCTCATTTTAAATTTCACTGGTTTTTTGTTCATGACAAATCAAATTATGAACAGACCGCAGCTGTTCTATCAACTTTACCAAAGTAAGATAAAGTACCTTTAAGGAAAAATCACGTGCCACATTCATCAAAAATTATAATGACAAATATGTATCATGCGTTGAAAACAGCTGTAGAAAATGCAACCAAAGAAATTCTACAGTACAAAGATCATAATACAATAAACGCGCATAAATTAGAAAAATATACATAAAATATACCATCATCTCTGATAAATCTGTAAATTTTGGTCATTATGTTCTTGATTTTAAGTAAAGTAAACAAAAACTATTTCCTGCATATTATGTAGAATTTGGCAAGAAAAAAAATAAATAATTGGCATAAATATAAAATGAACGAAAGGGAATTTGAAAGCTGATAAACAAGAACTGCCCCGGGGCAACTGTCTTGGTATGGGTGAAAAGGACTTGAATACAACGAGGGGCTTTGATGCTCCTGGTGGCCCAAGCCATAACCTTGTTAATTGGCGGCCCTATAGCCATTGCCTTGGTCGCCCAAGCCATTGCCTTGGCAGCCCTAGAAATTGCCTAGTGGCCCTAGCCATTGCCATGTTGGCCCTAGCAATTGCCTTGGTGGCCCTAGCCAATGCCATGCTTGCCCTAGCCATTGCTTTGGTGGCCCAGGCCATTGCCATGTTGGCCCTAGCCACTGCCTTGGTGGCCCTAGCCACTGTCATGTTGGCCCTAGTGGCCTAGTCACTGCCTTGGTGGCCCTAGCAATTGCCTTGGTGGCCTTAGCCACTGCCATGTTGGCCCTAGTGGCCTAGTCACTGCCTTGGTGGCCCTAGCTATTGCCATATTGGCCCTAGCCATTGCCATGTTGCCCTGGCCATTGCATTGGCAACCTTGGTCAGAAGCCTTATTCACAGTACAACCATCCTGCATGCAAAGCAGTGCAATCAAACCAAGGCTTGGATCCAAAACAGTCTGGTAACCGTTTTCATTTTAGAATTGGTGTTATCTTTTCCAAAGGGTATACAAGGAAGGTGACAAAATGGATGCGACATGAATAAGGCTTATTGCCTTGATGGCTATGGTCGTTGCCCTGGTGGCCCAGGGGTCAATTTCACCAAACTCTTCGTAATTTACTATCAATCGTAGGACGTTTGATGCATTGAAGCCCTACGTGGGATAGGTCCCCTGCGATGGGTTATCCTTCGATAACTCGAATTACGATCGATCACAGGGCTTCGTGAAATCGACCCCTGGTCACTTATTGCCATGGTGCCTGATTGATATTCCAAACAACTACAGTCATCATTTACAAGAGACCTGAGCAGTTGGTGTCTCAAGTTCCGAGATCCACCTTACGTCATGCAGCACGTGGCTTAAAGATAACAGTACGGTCAGAGCGTGTACACAGTAACAGTAATGTCAGTCTTTCCCATGGCGTCCCTGATCACGCCCTCGACTTTGTCCCATCGCAAACCGTCCAATCCGCATCCGATCCGTGGCATGGACATGCTGCGAACGTTGTTCCTGGAGCAGTGGTCGGCCATAGCTCTCAGGCTTCTCGCCAGACTGTCGTACGTCGGTTTATTCCAGTACTTTTGCTTGGTAACCTGTACGATCAAATTGTGACGGAAAACAAACAAAAATCTAAATATTGTGCATTTTTTTTCTAACATTCTTTATCATTTTCTCTATTCACCTTCCAAATCACTTCTTTTTTTCTTGGTCCAACTCCTACAGGGTGAGTCCAAAAAAGAAGTTGACCGAGATTGGCGATGTTTTTCAAAAGAAACAAATGACACTCAAAAGTTCAGTAAAGCATATATCTAACCAGCATTCTCTCCTGCTTATTTGATTATTCCTAAGAGGAGTTATGTTTAAAGGCATCTGCACTAGTAAGCAGGAGGTCGTGGGTTCGAATCACACCTGAGCAAGCATGTGATTTTTTTTCACGTGCTCTCACAAGCACTGAGTATACAGTGCTCATCCACGTCTGTGAAGGGCAAGCCTAATTTGCATATTATCTATTTCCCTACCAAAATCATTTAATATTCATGAGGAGTTATGTTTATTTTAATAAAGGTACCGGTACTCATTTTGCAAGCTGTCCATAGAATGTTAATGCTTGACTGAATCTAAACATCTGAAAGGGTATAAAGATTCATTTCAGGTACGCACACAGCTAAAATGAGTACTTAACATTTCATCAAGTATTCCATAGATAGTTAACACAGACGGTTAACCCCACGCAGTTACGTTCTTCGATGCGTAAAATCAGCCAGGCTTTATTTCTTAGAAGAATGTCAGAATCGTTTCAGTTGGTTCAACGATCGAACGACCCAAGAATCGCTCAGCGCATTTTGGAATCAAAACACGAAAATCAATTCACAAAATCAGTTCCAAACAAAAACTGGAACAGTGATTCCCATTCCAGATTTGGAATCGATTCTCATTGCTTCCAGCATGGAATCACCAAAGCCTTCTCCTCTGACTATAACCCTGTGCCTAAATTCATTGACTTTGATAATGTGGCTTCTCTTATCGTACCAGGTAGTAGATGAATCTGCTCCCTCTTCTCAAGACCGCTACTCCTCCAGATTTGACACCTGATGGAATCAATATGATGGAAATTCATTATTAGGTTATCCATTCAATAGCCCATCGGACATTTCACAAATCAAAGGCAGCATTTTGCATTAAAGGTAATATCATACTTTGGTTTTTGTGCAAGAAATGCAGATTCATGGGCACAAATATCAAGACAGATACAGTAACAGTCATCTTTGAAAATTTCAGTCCCTTACGGTGCCAACTTTTTGAGAAAACAGTGAAAAACGGCCACAGTATTTCTTAAGTCTTTTCTCTTTTATTTTTGATCTTTTAAAAGATCAAAAAGATTTTCGGTCGTTGTAATTTCTGGATAAATACACCATTTCAGGCGGAAAAAAATTAACGGTAGGTTTCTACCAGCATCATCTCCATACCCTGAAAGTTATACGTAAATCTGTGAACATTTCTGTTTTGGTCTTTTACCAAAGTATGATACTACCTTTAACTCTATGGCTTATTATAAACCTCCAACAGATTGTGTCCTTTGACCTCGATGAAAGCCAAAGTCCTTTTTAATTTTTTTTGTCTAATACCTTGGTTGAGCAGCTCATTGACACCACCATATTTCTCCTTGAAGATCTTAGCGATGCCTTTGCCCATTCTGACATCCTCGCTGATGCAGTGTGCCAGACACTCCTCCTTCGGACATCCAAAAAGATCCCCTTTCTTCTCCAACAGCTGAAAGCCCTGCATGTATGGTATAAGAGATGATGAGGTTAAAGGTTGTTAGGGATTGGGAAGGAAACCAGATGCAATACACCGATCCAGTAGGCCACGCCCACCATAGTGACGGTGCACAAGCGTGCGTGCACACAACGTGTCACGCATCACGATCGCCCACACACGTTGCACGCTAACCAAGCACTTTTAATGGTACTATTATACTTAGCTTAGGTAGCATAACAAAACAGAAATCTCCACACTCCACAGATTTACATGTACCTATGACTAATACAGGGTATAAAGATGGTGATGGTAGAAACATATAATACACTGTTAAAATTGTTCTGCCTGAAATGCTGTTTTTATCCAGAAAAGAGTCAAATCAACACCAAAAACAAGATAAAAAATCATTCTAAATTGTATTTTATAAGAAATATTAAGATAAGATATTTTGTCTAGAATCAGATGTCCGATTCAGCTCAAAATTTCACAGGTTTATCATTTCATGTACATGCTGGATTAGACAAAGTGTGAGTACTGTTCTGTCACTTTGCCAATGTTGTACATGCCCTTTGAGCATATTTTGGTGAACTTTTAAGCAGGTCTTTGAAATTAAATTACGATTGTGGAGTGACTTAGACCATCTATGGAGGAGTTATAAATATTACTCTTTAAAGGTCTTACCCCTTGTCCTGATGCACCTCCCATTCCTCCTGCTTTCCCCGCCCCTGCCCAGCGGTCTTCTTCGTCAGCAACCACTCTGGCCTTCTTCTTACCATCGTGAGGTTCCACACAAGCCTTTGGCAATTCATTCATTCTTTTGGATCGTTGTGTAACACTGACGTAGCGATTCATCTTGATTACGGGGATCCTGTAGTTTCTGACATGGAAAGAATGGCGTTGGTGTACATTAGTCCACTGTGGTTAGTCTGGTACCCAGCTTCTAGGCCTACAGTAAAGTTACTCACCTAAATATGACTCTTCATCTGTTGGGTCTGGGTATGAGACTAACCAGAGTGGACTAAATAGACACAAACACCGCAAGAATTCCACTGATGACCATTACAGAAAAAGGGTTATACCCTCTGAGAATTACCTTACTGGATACAACTTACAAGTTCAGATGAAAAGGGAGTTCAGCGCCCCAGTTACTGGGTCTAATTCCAAAAACTCATAATACAGAACTTACAGAAGTATACTTTAGACATTGTAAGTCGGCTTGCACTGCAGTGAAGCACGTACTGTACACAAAACAAATCAACTGATTTTGTGGTACAGGCCTGCAGTCGCTGGCAAGAAGGGCAACCCTCGAAAACTTGATAGCTCTCAAAAACAGGTACACTGACGATACAATAATACATTTCGAATGCAGTAGCCATTTCTTTCAAAACGCCCTCTAGCCTGCTGCCATCCATAGAGTTGTGCACAAGTGATGGTCGTCGGTGGAATAGCGCTCTGCACTAATGACATCACACGAGTGATTTGACCAGCGCACATACATGTTCGAGGGTGTAAGCATTTACTTAGGCCTATTTTAAACTGTTGACATTGTAGTTTAGCTGATTGTGTGGTACAGGCCTGCACGTCGCTAACAGCCATTGACGTATTGAAGGCCAACCCTCGAAAACTTGATACATGTAGTTATGATGTACATGTAGGCCTACCTCGAAAACAGGTACACTGAGTAGTATGAAAGGGGGAGTGTGATCGAGTGGACTGACTGTGACTTGACTACTACTGTCATCAAAGTAAAACGAACGCCAATACGATTTTGTCCTGAACTTCCAATGAAATTGTCCCCATAATTTCTTTTAAAAAAATCAAAGCCCTTCCCTCTTTCGATCCACTTTCCACAAAACAATTACCTTGCGGCGCAGTCGCTTCCATGCCTGTTGTTGTTTATTGTTGATTGAGCAAGATCCATTCATTATATACAGCGCCCTCTATTTATGTGAACGAACCAATCAAAGAGGCGGTAGAAACTTCGTGAAAAATTAATTCACAGAGCAGGCAGAGCTCTATGGTGAAATCTGTGACAAAACAAACAAACACTCAGTAATTCAACCAAAAGTTAAAGACTTTGTTGAGCTGTGTACAAAAAAAAGAAGATTTTTTTATGATGATTTTTCGATGAAAATCCTGCTCGGATCGAAACGCGTCAGGCCCTCCTAATTTTTTTAAAATTAATTTCAGGTCATTATTTTGGCTGATTATCAAAAGTTTATTAAAAAGGAAACAAAATAACAGCTTTTCCCATGGGTGTTGAATTTTTGTGTGACCGGGCCGCAAAATAAAAGAGAAAATCCTGGCTTTTAAAAATGTCTTTTGAAAATGGAAAATCTGGACCATAAAAAAAATGATACATTTCAATTTCTTGCAGTTAGGACTGAGGGCCTGAGGGCTGTTTCGATCCTAGCAGGATCATTATCAAAGGCTACAATTTAGAGGACAAGAGGACAAGAACATGGAAGTAAAGACGGGAGAAAGTATGGATGAAAATTCTGCGGACCATTCATACACACAACCTCAACATTTTTGAATTTCAGGTCATTATTTTGGCTGATGAGCAATGGTTTACAGCATTTAATCACTTGACATTTTCAATTTCGTTTGAACTTTCATGAGATAATTCTTCTTCCCTTGTAACTTGTTTGGAATGTTTAGGTCTTTTTATTGGGGGAGGGGAGATGAAGTCTCAAGATAGTGATACTTGTAAAATTGTCTGTAAAATTTCGGATGGTCCTTTATAAGATAATACACATGATAACCACAATTCATAATTTCAAAAAATTGTGTTTTTACGAGGGAGAATTATAAAGGAACATTGATGATTTTAGTTATAGGTTGCCAGTAACTTTCCAAACTGATGGACAACTCGCGTCTTAAATCTGTCTAATACTACCCCCACGTGCACCCCATAAAAATAAATGGCGCGCCCACCCTAGTTGCTGTTGTTGTTGTTGCCTTTTTGTTGTGGCTGTTACAAGTATTGATTTTGAACCGTTTGCGACTTTCTAAAATTAAAGGCACAGTACATGATTGCTACCTCGTTTAAAATAATGTAGTATCATGCTTTGGTAAGACACCAAAACAGAAATGTTTACATATTTACCTATAACTTACAGGGTATGAAGATGGCGCTGGTAGAATTAAACATACCGTTATAATATTTCCGCCGAAATGCTCTCCAGAAATTTTTAAAACAAAGACCGAAAACAATTTTGATCTCGGGGTAAGATCAAAACCCATTCTTTATGTTTTAAGTAAGAACAAATTAATCGGGTTTTCGATATTTTCTCGTGACTCTGCATGATGTCCGATTGAGCTCAAATAATAATTCACAGGTTAATTTAGTGTGAGTGTTGTTCTGGACCGTTTACCAATCATTCATCATACATTTAAAATAAAGATGAAGTTCACTCGACTCGTTGGCCACCAAGAAAACAAAAAAAATCCTACATTAATTTGTGGTTTTTATTACTAAAACTTTGTTTTGCTTGTTTGTCATGATTTCTGTCATCGTAACAACTGACCATGACGACTGTGCTAAATTATTTAAAACGGGAAGCAAAAGTAAAAGCAAGATGATCACCTTTTACTAGACCAGGAGCCAATCTCATGGCCCTGCTTAGCATAAACATTTGCTAACCATAAAATAAAGGGTCTTAAAGGGTTGCTGCAGTGCTTTTTTTCAGTCAGGTTATTTTATTGCCTTCATATAGAGAATATACTGACAAAATGAATGGCAAGTCTTATTTTGGTTTCAAACCAGCAAATTGTTTTCCTTTGAATGGCTTTGTAAAACGGGGGATTTGCATGCATTCTCATGTAGGGAACCAACAGCAAAAATAATATAATGAAAAAAAAAACATAACAAATGAAGAGGCAAACTTGACCTACAGAAATGGTTTGGTAAAAAAATTACACCACCAGTTGAGTGAAAGAAACATATTTGGCAAAATAAAACCCATTGAGGAGGGAAAGGTCTGACAGAAAACCTATAAAACAACCGCAACTTTTGTGCACAAATCAATTAGTATGCAGTGGGGCGTAAAGATTTCACTCTGAACACTTCAACATTTGGAGGGTTAGGCCTACCAGATATGATCAAGTATGGGTTACTGCTCTCAGTTCCCCAAATGACATCACAGTTTTGCTCATGAATATGGAAATACTAATTAGCATACAAACCAAAAAAACCTGTTTTTAACCCTGAATCAGTGTGTGGAAGTGGGTAAAATCACAGTCCCCCATGTACAGTTTTTTTATTGGCACATGTTCAAGCCATAATATTTCCATTGCAGAGAACCTTTAATAAAAACAAACGAACACAGATAATTGACTATTGGGAATACCACCAACGTAGGGCTGGATCGATGGCTCAGTTGGTATTGCGCCCGGTATTCAGGAGGTCGCCGGTTCGAATCCCGCTCCAGCTAATTTGTTAATAAAAACAAGATCAACAACCAAAATGATTTTCATGTGTTATGTATCACTTGTGATTGTTCTTTGGCTGTTGTTCGCTGACCATGAATATCAAATGGAATGTTTAATGACGGTATTTTGTTTTATTGGGCATGATATTTTTGTTCCGAAAACGGTAAAATTGTGTACTTAGCAGCTCCATGAAATTGGGCCCATACCATTGAAAGTTGAAGCATGAAGGAATGACTGAAGATTATAGAAGCCTGGCACAAAATACCACGGCAAACTATAGTTGCGATGATCGTAACCTATACCTTCAGGCTCCATGGTCTGTCGTCATGGGGACTTGGACCGTAGACCTTGAGGTCCGAGTCCTCATGTCAGACCATCAAGGGTTACGATCGTCGCAACTAGTGTCGGATGCTTGCCAAGTTACTTTGTCAGTTTCTCTCCGCTCGTCCATGATATAAATATTAATAAATTTCTAATAGCCTTTGAGAAAGATCATTCTTTATGATCGAAACGCGCCAGGCCCTCCTAACACCTATTAAATTTCAGGTAATTTACATTTGGCTGATTAACAGTTTGCAGCAGTTTACTACTTGTATTGAAAATAGTTTCGTGTTATCATACAGGCCTGACTCGGCAACAACTAGAAAAACAAATTTGCCTCGCTCATTCGCTGACTCCCCGAGCTGTGCTACTTATAAAACCATCTGAACCATATAAGTTAACTTCTGCGTACGTGCGGGGGTTCGTGCAGTGCACTTTATGAGATGTCATCATTCAGATAGACCGCGTGTGGACGATCCGAGAGCAGGGTGGAAATCTGCGTGGAGGCTGCACCGCGCTAGGAGAACTAACCAACTCATCGCGGTTGTTGTTGAATTGGCCTTTGTGCCCTCTCAACTATCCCAACTATTCGAGGCTCGCGGACCCATCGCCGAGGTTTCAATTCCTAATAAGTCCGCAAGACCCTGGCTTCCCGGGCTTGATAGGCAGTTCGTGATTACGTCTTGAGGGCTACTTTGGAGTGAGTTAACTTATTGCACTGGGATCCGTTCTCGCATCATCATACGGGGGAGCTGGAAAGTTCAGTTAAACTGTGCGTGGTGTGACCACAATGACTGAGCGAGTCTAAGTTCTTCCTCAGTTATAGAAACAAACTTTCATACTAAGGGCTCCGTATGTTGATGTGACATTATCCCTTCCCTCCTATGTGACATTCTTAAAGGTTGGTGAAAGGTGCCAAGTTATTTGTAAATCATGAGATGAGGGGTCGGCAGGGCAGAAGTTGTGAAGGGATCGACCCTTTGGTATATTGCAAAGCCTTATTATCTGTTATGATCAACATTATTATTGATACAAAAAGTGAATGAAAAATAAATAGGTAAGATAACTTAGATTTGAGGCTATGTATGACGGAAGTGAGTAATAATTATGCAGCAACACCTTAGGCCATAACAAAAAATTGTTGTATTGGCGTAACCCGCCCGACCCAAAAATATACCCCGACCGTAAACATTTTAAACCAAAGAAAGTTTTTTTTTTTTCAATTAAAAAAGAAAATCGGGGAAAAAAAATAATACAAAAAATAAATCGCAAATTTGTATGCAGCTTAAAAGGAGCAAAAGATGGAAACCAGACTGGTTAAAGTTGTTATGTCATTTCTTGTCTTTATTTGACTCGTGAAATACTGTGATATACAGGAAAAGAAGCATTTAATACAGGAAAAATAAAAAAATAAATAAAAAAAAATCCGCCCGCCCTACCCTATTTCCCAACCCTCCGTTACTCCAACACAACAATTTTTTTTATGGCCTTATTATCTCTTTTGTCAGTTTATGGGGTGGCTATGAAAATAGTTAGACCTACTTTTGCTTATAGTATAAAGTTTGATCGCATGATGAATCAGCCTCCTTGAAAAAAAGTCGATGAAGTTCTCATGAACTTGACAAAATTATAGGAAACCCTGGAACCGGAGGGAAGTTGACTCCATTTTCCCTGGGGGCACTGCTGTAGGTGTATACCTGATTTAAAGGTAGTATCATACTTCGGTAGCATTATACCGAAACAGAAATCTTTACAAATTTACCTTTTAACTTACAGGGTGTAAAGATGGTGATGGTAAAAACATACCGTTAAAACACTTCTGCCTGAAATGCTGTTTTTATCTAGAAAAGAGTAAATCCAGTGACCAAAATGATTTGTGATCTTTTAAAGATCAAAAATAAAAGAGAAAAGACTTAGGAAATACTTTGGCCGTTTTTCACTGTTTTCTCAAAAAGTGGGCACCAATTTATGGTACTGCAATTTGCACAGATGACTGTAACTTTATCTTCCTTGATATTGTTTTGCCCATGAATCTGCATATCTTTGACAAAAACCGAAGTATGATATTAACTTTAACAGGGAGAGCTGAATTTGGAGATTTGACGTTGAGAAAATTTTCAAAATGATGAACTGTAATCAAAGGTGAATACATGTATAGGGTGTTAATTGTAACTCTATGCAAAATGGAGAGGGTTATTCGGGGTGGGGTTACAAGGGAGGGGAGGAGGGGGGGGGGGGGGTGTGATCTGCCCGTGGCCGGAAAAGATCATGTCCTGCCTAGATTTTTTGTTAGTAGGCCTACTTCCATGGAAAACAAGAACACAAGAATGTAAACCTCACTACAAATGGCTTTCATCCACACATCGGCTTTAGTCCATATCGGAACAATTGAAACAAAAGTACATACTTTTTTTTATTACCCGTCCCTGATTGTACTAAAAATAATGAACAAAACAATTAGTAAGAAATCAAAACGAACACTATATTTTGTTTCCCAACATTTAAAAATGTTCTTCCGTTTCCCCGTGTCCTTTTTCACATGAGGAATACTTTTCTTATTGTTTAAAATCTCCAGAAATGACGTCTGTACCACGACCAATAAAGTTTACTAAGTTTCAGTTTCGCCGCGCGCCCGTTGAGTATAATAATCATTTTCTTTGTAGATGGACCCCACAAAGAAGTTTTGGGGGTAATTGAACTGAGCGTGCGCAGTAACTTGGAAGTGAAGTATTATGGGATGCGTTTTGTGGGCAGAAAAGTTTCAGTACAATATGCACGCATGAGGAAGGTCACGTCACATGCTAATGAGACAAGTGCAACTTTCTGAGGCTGTCGTTTCACTACTTCCTGACGTTAAATTCGGCCTAAAAACTCCAGGTGAACACGCTCTGGACGTCTCTGTAGGCTGAGGTAGGTTTCACTGTCAACCATGGCGGACATTTGGTGGTATTTCACGAGTGCTGGACCGGTGTTTGTCGGCGTGGTTTATTTTTTGTTTTGTCGTACGCGTGGTGTAAGTTACGTGCATTGATAACACAGTGTGTTGTTGGGTCATGTGGTTCTAAACTTGCGCGGCATGCTGTACATTTCGTAAGTCAACAACCGCTGCTATAACACTTTTCCAAGTGGTAAAAAATCCCATTTTCAAAATGTCTGGCCACTAGAAACCCCCACCAGGTTGGTGTGCATTAACCATACGATACTAATCCATCGTGTTTGCCGTCGAAGGCGATGTATTTGTCAAGTTTTGGGTCGCGGCAAAGTTTGAGTTTGTTTCAAAGTTGGTAGATTTTTTTTCCCTCCTAAGAATTTCCGTTGCACAAACGTGCATTGGTGGCGTAGACTATACCATTACAGATTCAAGGGGTGCTGGTACTTTTCCAAAACAAGCTATCTCGAGCGAGTAGAAAGTAAACTACTTCTATGATGTGTGGGATATTTTCACAATTATCAGTTTATACTTACTTGGTAAAATACTTGTTTTGGGTAATGCTTTCTTTAGGTTTATTGTGTTAAATTGTCTTTTGTTGGGAATTTTAGCTTGCATTGTTGTCCCCTCTGACTTTGGGTCAAACTTTTTGTCAATGGATTCCTCCAAGGAATGTTGTGAATTTGTGGATGTAGTTAACATGGATCTAACTTTACTGAAGTTGGGAATGATTCAACTGTTATTCTTCCTTGTTCACTGTTGTACTGTCACGGCGCCATTGCAATGAGCTATTTCCATGCATATACCACAATTCACTTTGTAAACTGTAAACTTATTTCCATTCTCGGTTGCGAAGAAAAATTGATTCACTCTGAAATTTGGTTGTTGTCATTGGGGGGGATTTTGGAAACTGCATCTGTTGTGTTGCCATTGCCTTATATGCTCCTTTGTTGCGTGGGTTCCCGTTGTACACATGATGCACTATAGGACTATAGCTTTATTGTGTATGTTTACTTTGTTATTTATATTTCAAGTAGCAAGCAGCTGGCGTATACAGTTAACTTTGAAGTTTACTTTTGAAAAACTAGCAGGGCAACATTTTAACAAAGGACCGTCTTTCGGTTTCATTGCAAAGAACGAGAATAATTCACTCTTAGTGTCGATATATATACTACCTGCACTTTTTTTTACGGAGACCTCGATCCGTGCTGTTCATTCACATATTATACCATCAGATTTTAGGTAATAGAATACACGATAATGATTTACAATTGTGCCCTGTGCATATTTTACTTAAGAGTTCTAAAACTGATTTCCACCATTCAAAACTGATAGGCCTACTTTCTGTGACAAACGCAATCCTTAGTAATTCTTCTGTTCAAATTTCCTAGTTTCTGGAATTTGAATGAATCCTGTTTTTACTGAAAAAAACTTCCTCATAATATTGCAGCAAGTCGGCAGGTCAAGGGGTGTGTGTTGTTAACTTTCCGTTGTATGCGTGTGTGTTAAGTGTTGTTTATGACTGACTCCCCATAATTTTGCCGAAAAAATGGAAACCCTGCCGACTTAGCAAAAGTGTTGCATGCTTGTGTCAAAATGAATATTATTAAGACAAGCAGTTACTCGTGTGAGTTTGTTGGCCATCCTCCTTTCACTTCTCTCATAGGAACTGGGTGCAAACCAGTTCCAAATACTTGAATATTGGTATACTTTTTATAGGACAAACCAACAAAGAAATCAAAATGTTGCCAAAAATATTTTAAATGTGTGCACGACTTCCCTTGTTCACATTACCTCTGTACACACGTGGCAAAGTAGAGTGACAAGTAGGAAACTCTGTTTAAATTGCACTCTGTCTTTCTGCCCAGATTCTTTGCCAATTTTTTCAAAGAAGTTAATCATTTATTTATTGAAATGAATGCGTACGAATACATACAATACGTATGTTAATTGTGTTTCTACCTGCAAGTACAGGCGTATCAACAATTAGCTGTTATTCGTGAATTAATTTACACTTGAAACGAATCTCTGAACATTTTGCAGGACAGAAATCAACAAAAAGTAACATGAATATTGTATCGAATTATCCATTCAAAAATATTTGTGGGTTTTCTGATTTGTTTTTCAAATTTAGAAAAATGCATCAAGGCCATGGGCCAACCGTTGTTACACTACGATATATTGTTTTTTTACTCAAAGATGGGCCTTTGTGTATCGGACAACAATGGCATTAATTAATTAATTACCGGGTAATAAGTTCTTGTACAACTTTAATCAAGATTGTCAGGAATATTTTACATGACATTTTATCTGTGTCACTTATTTGGAAGATAAACATTGTTCGATCGAGGTCTTTATGTATAAAATCTTCATCAACTTCTCAAATAGTTGGATGAATCGGCTTTAAGAAAAGAATTTTGTAGTGTCCACTAAAAAGACCCCAAATCAATAACTGAAGTTGTGGTCGCAGTATGTCACCACAGTGAACTTTGCAATGTTAACAGTGTCCGGTAATTACATGCAGTATGCACGTTTATTATTGAGGGTAATCTCACACATGTATGTATACACATTGTACAGGCACTTTTTGTACAGTGCACATAGTCTACCCATACAAATCAACATCAAAGTACCAGGAAGTTTGTGTAAAATTTCAGTGCCAGGCCTAAGCCGACACGCCACCTATTTTTTGTTGTGTTAAATTTGCATTGTTATGATGATTTGCAACTTTATCTCTTTAGTCCTACTTCAGGAAATAAGAACTAGAATTTAGTCGAAACAAAAGTGCCGTACCCCAACCAGCATGAAAGAACAATTACGTGTCGTATGAAAACTTCAGTTTTGTGCATGAATAACAAATATCCATGAGGCATCGTAACAAGGCTTAACTAGAGTTTGCTTTATCTGAAACTGTTAATTTGTACTACATGTAACTGTTTCTTGTGAATTGTGAAACAGTGTCTTTATCTGGGTTTCCAAAAGACACACAGGCACCCCTTGGGCTATGTAATGTTAGACAAAGTCTTTGAAACGTCATAGTTATTGTTCTAATTATCTGCAAAAAACCCATATCTCATCAAGTTTCACTGCAGCTTTTGTACAAAAACTTGAAAATGGTAGCACTCATGATTTTATCAAATCCCATTGCAACATACCATAAGCACTGCACTCGCTAGTAAGTACATGTACTACCCAAGATTTACCAGACACATTCCGAAGACAACTTTTGCAAAGTTTCGCATTGAAAAGGAGAAAAACAACATTATAAAGTTTGGCATTTTTGGAATTTGGAATATGTAAATAGAATGAAAGCAAACTTTGATTTTATTATTTTATTTTTTTGTGCTGGTCTATTTCTAGAGTGGTTTGTGACCTATTACATTAAGCCTGGAAGATTAAGTGTGTTTAGTGTTTACCTTCAGAAAAAAAAACCACACCGTGACTGAGACAAAGAAAAAAGTAAAAGCAATTTATAAATTGTTTGGCCAGATGAAAAGCATGGTTCCGTATCTGCCGCTCATTTCTTATTTGTTCTCATTGTATCAGAAAGGATTATTCTCAATTTTGTGTATCTTGTTTTAGAAAATAGAATTGTGAAAATCTGTTGTTCATTTTCACACAGGTTTCTGTGTTGTTTGTAATCATAGAGCAAATTATGAACAAAAAACAAACAACAAAACAAGTACGTATACATGTACCATCTTGCATCTGATATTTTTGAAGGAAGAATTATTTCTGCACTGCACGATAAATTTCATTAGATTCGTTTTTAATAAAGCATTAAAACACCAATACATGTTCATGTCTGAGATATTAAAATAATCAGCTTTGTTTTCAGGCAAAAAAAAAGAAAGAAAGAAAAATAACTAGATAAAAACCTACTTCATGACCTACAGTTAACTGCATGTGTGCAGCAAACATACCCTCATGGGAATCAAACTTTTGAAACTGATCCTGGAAAGACAACTGCATGATTATGAGACTTTTGAGTTTAGTATTATAAGTCTCTACTTAGATTTAGGAAGGCCAGATTGTTCAGTCATCCATGTAGAGTAGATCATAGAACAATCGTTTACAAAGGAAAACAATTACTCTTTGAGTTTTAAAAGTCAATTGACTTTGTTTTAGTGGGATGCCCTAATCAGGCCTTTATTGCTGGGGCCACGCAGTTTCACAGAGATGAACTCAACAAGTTTTGCTCGGATTATAATTGTTCAAGTCACCTTCATTTTGATCACACGATGTGCATTGCATATGATTGATACTCGACTGGTTGTTGGTTAGCATGGGCATTTTACTAGCAATATTTCCTGGTAACCATGCTACATGTACATGTATGTGAAATTGGGACCAGTATTCTTGTGTGACAGTTGTAGAAGCAAGGAGTTAAGATGGTTTAAGAAGTGTTATATCTGACCCTAATATTCAACTCGATGGTAAAATGAGGCACCTTTAAACAGCATTATACCAGTGCTATTGCTGGGTTATTATTTTTACGATGATTATCATTATTTTTGAAATAATATCAATGGCAGTTTCCTTTGATTAACCAACATCAGACTATGTTCCGTATTTGTTTCCTAGGTCAAAGGTCAAATTGAGTCATGAATGGAGAGGACAGTTCAAGGCCACGAGGTCAGCATCTCAAGGGGTCAGAGGTCAACTACTCCCCACGTCGCAGTCTGCGTTCAAAGTCCAACAGCCCTGTGATCATTCGCAAGGTAAAAATAAAGTCATTTCCCATATTTTTCTCACATTTACTTTACTTTTCTCGCAAGAAAAAGTAAAAAAAAAATTCCCTGACTCACCCACTGGGGTCTTACCTATTTTGTATGCTTTGATTCTGATAAAAGCCCTGTCCGCACTGGACTTTTTTTTCCGGGGATTTAACCGAACCGATGGGTAAATGAAAAATGGGCAAATATTACCGGTCTCCGCACTTGGACTTTTGACTCGGGTAACTTAACCGTGCACGCACGGAAGAATTACTGAGCAATTACAATACAAGCCTCGTGCTGATACCCGACTCAAACTGTCCGCACTGGACTTTTCGTCTCGGGTAAAGTGTCTCGGGCATTCTACCCGGGCAGAAGTTGGGCGGTAGAAATACCCGCGCGGCTCGGGCAAAGTAACTGAGAGGTAGACTTCCTGAGACGTCCGCACTGGACTTAAAATGGGTAAAGTACCCAGCGTCTCGGTTACTTTGCCCAAAAAAAGTCCAGTGCAGACAGGGCTAAAGACTAATTCATCAATTAAACACAAGAGAAACTGAAAATTGAACAAAGAATTAACATTGACTGGAGTAGGATTTGAACCAGTGATCTTCGGAATACCATACTGGCGCTCTACCAACTGAGCTTTCGAGCCCTATGTTAGTGGTGAGCCCAATAGTCAATTATCTTTGTTCGTTTGGCAGTCAGAAGCCATAAAATCATGCACATACAATAATGCTGGGTAGCTCAGTTGGTAAGAGCGCCGGTACGGTATTTGGGAGGTTGCTTGTTTGAATCCCGCTCCAGTCAATTTTATCTTTGTTCACTTTTCAAAGACTAATTAAGTTGATTTAAAAAATACAAACCTAAAAGTTGCTTGAATCGCAGCAAACCATTGAGTTATATTTAATCTAATACCCAGAAGCATGCTGATGCTGATTCAAACTTTTAAAAGGTAGATTACTTGATTTTACTAGCTCTCCCGGCAACCAAGAAAGCTAGTCTCAACTCGCTCGGAGTGGGTTTTTTTGCTAGACACTGTAGGCTGGGCTTGTACTGTTTTTTGAGCCCTGAAACAACTTTCAGAGGTCAGCTTGGAAGCATTATAGATAATTTGCATAGCCCCCTCTGTTGGCGAATAGTGGAGAGGCCATGAGGGTGGACCTGTATGGTGCTCATTCAATTAACCTTGGAAATGATATTACATGCAGGCCATTTGTGTGTGCACAAGTTCTTTCCTATACACTTTGGGGGTATTCCATGGTGTATTACCGTACATTGTTGCATTAGACCAGCGGTGGAGTCATAGATTGTGTGTCATTAACATAAATGAAGTAATATTTTTTTCTCATGGTGTTTTAAATTGTCTCTGCCGAGTGTAAATGCATAGTCATTGTCAAACTAATCACGTCTTTATCAGATTTAAACAAAAATTTATAAATAGATTAATATCCTTATGTTAAATTAATGAAATGGTCAAGATTTGATGAATTATTTTTTTTGTGATTTCAAAACTGATTTAAGATTCTAAATTGAAGGTTACATGAAGCTCATAATGTGAGAAATGGAGCAAATTAACCATCAAAGTTTTGGTTGCAAATCTAAATTTTCACTGTGAGGTATCTCTTTAATGATTTTCTAAATTCATGTTATTGTTGTGTAGTAATTGTCATTCAGTGAGTATGCCTTAGTCATCCTATTTACTGAATGACCTCGATGCCTGCTCCTGAAAAGTGAAGTGACGGATAATTTATTAAACACTTTGTGTTGTGGTGGTTTTTGTGTTCTCTGCCCATAGTGAAATTGACATGAATACACATAACATGTATATACTCAAGCAAATGGACAGCTTGACAAAATTGTTCTGACAGTTTTCAAACTGTTCGTACATAATGTAATGATCTATCACCCACATACATCAGGTATTTACGCACGCGACCATCATGGGGCTATGTACTTTAATTTAAACCCAAATAGAAATTGCTTTTATACTCTTAGTTTTTATGTTTGATGACGAAATACAAGACGCTGGCCACATTGTTTTGTCATGAATCAATTAACGATTTATTTAATTTTGTTGAACATTGCTGTTGCGCTGTCGTGGAAGATCGGCCAATTCCATGGTTCCTGTTAGTGTTTTGCTTGATTGCAGCAAAGCCAGCGGAGAACCAGTGGCAAGCTGTATCATACATGTACATTCAATGGGAATTATTTAGTCGGTAACCAATCTTGTTGCGCTGATCCAATTAGTGCCCACTCTATGAAACTGACCCTTTATAGTGATCTTTGCTTTCTTCAAACATGGGGCTTATTTGTCCTGTTTTAAAGCTAATGGCTTTTGCCTTGTAATCTGTTCGGCAAGCAGTGACTGTTAGCAGGAAATTATGTTCGCGGAGGTGGGGGGGGGGGATAAAGGATCCTTTATTGTTCCCAAATGATAATGAATTAATATTAATTCCACAATGTAGTGCAGGCCATCTTGTTCATTGCCCGCAGTTTTCTTTGTCCCATTGTTAAATTCTCTCGTCAAATGGCATTCATTTTTGTCAGTGTGATTCATTATAACACAAATCCCTAAGAGCATGAATCCATCAGGAACGTCCCCGAGACCACATGAAAATAAACGACATTGGTGCCTTCTCGCCTCACACAATATTATGAACTAATACTACTGGGTTTCCTTGAGGGCAAGACTTGCTGCCAGAAGTCTTTCAACACATTACATTAAGGATTGAAACCTCATGAATGAACGTTTCAATGATCCATTTCAGTTGCCACGAACACGCCAAATTTGCTCAGATTTTGAAGCATTTTGTTGAAGCATTTTGTTTGTCTTTAATCACAATGATATCAATATTGATACTCTGTAGTAGACCTACTGTACATGTGTTGTTTTCTGCATGCATTCTGAAATCTTAGGCCAAAATCTTCATTTAGATTTTGGAAGATGTAAGATTTAGAACCAATCTGCTGGAAAATTACAGATTTAGTCAACTGGAGTTGGCAGTAAGTAAAATAAACTGTTTAAAGTTCTGCTTTTACATACTGTAAAGCTGCCAAATTTTGGTGAAAAATGTCAAAAATGTCAAGGGTTAAAGCCTTAAGGTAAAGTACAGGATTGGTAACATACCCAAACAGAAATGTTCACAGATTTAAGTTAAACTTTCAGGGTATGAAGATGGTGCTGGTCGAAACATACCATTTTAAAAATATTTCCGCCTGAAATTGTGTATTTCTCCAGAAATTAGTGAAACAAAGACCAAAAACAGTTTTGATCTCGGGATAAGATCAGAGCCATGCTTTATGTTTTATAAGAAAAATTAAGTTTAGTTTTCGCTATTTTGGTGTGACTCAGATGTCCGATTAAGCTCAAATTTTCACAGGTTTATTATTTCATGTATATGTACATGCTGGATCAGAGTCAGACAAAGTGTGAGTGCTGTTCTGTGACCTTTACCAATCATGAATTATACCTTTTAAAAGGAAAGAATCACATACTGTGTGCATTAAAGACATGTGTTATGAGATATCTTGTGTTTTCCATTGTTTGACTATTGATTAAACTGAAATTGCAGTATGCTCCGAAACATGTGTTGCTTTGTTAACTTTCACTGTACTTATCTACATGTACAAATGCAATAGAAAAGTGTGTACTTGTAATTATCCTGTAAAAGCAAAGTGAGTTGTTTTGCCTGCGTGCACCATTGTTCAATGTACTTTCCATATGTTGAATGAAAAGTTCGAAAGGAGGCTTACACAGTGTATAAATTTAGTTGACACGGTACAGTGCATATTGGATGTACAGTACATGTACATTATGTGCAATATTTCTGTACTGAAAATTGTACAGTACCCGGTATTCTCATCAACTGTATTGTGAACTGTTTCAGGGATTAAAACATTAGGCCCTACAATCTTTTAAAATGATTCTAGAAATACAGTGCTTGCAACTCAAAGTATACAAAATCCCGGTAATGGCTTTGATGTTACTGTGATCGGACGATAATAAAGTAATAATAAAGATATAGCCAAAAGAAATTAAGGAACCAGGAATATTATTAATAATAATAATTTATTGATCTTGCAATGTAGCGTAAACCGCAATAAATGATTTTTCTATGTGAACCAGGAAAAAGGAATTAATTTCGTAATTTTTTTTATAAACAACTCATCTAATACATGTGGTGTGTCCTTCGATGCATTTATGAAACAGGTAAAGAATGGGATTTTAAAGAAAAAGGTTAGAAATGTGATGCTTAAACTGTATGCAGTGTTGCTAATTAATACTGTCTGGTTTTAGTACTTTTTTTGAAGAAATTTTATTTTGAGAAAGTGCAAAATGCAAATGCAAAATCGAATAAAATTTCAGTGTAAAATAAATCCAATGGATTGCCCAAATTCATGTGTGGTTGATAGCATGGCACATTATGTACAGTTGGTATAGTACTTGAAAAACTGCAGTCTTTTGAAATGGTTGGACTACATGTAACTTTAGTCAATTTATTGATATTTGGAGGACAATTATGGTTAATTATTGTGATGATGCCCTTTACATTATAATTACGTGTATATTGTGCCAACATTTTTCCTTTCCCTGCAGTAAACTTACATTTTTCATCAAACTTCCAAACTGTCTGTGAACTTAATCATCAAATACCCACAAGGAAACTGACTGAATTTCTGTGAACTTGTTATAAAATGCAATTACAGTGTACATGTATGTACATGTATGTATGTACACTGTACTCAGCAAAACTTTGTTGCAAGACTTATTATTTCCTTCAAATGGCCTTTGTGGTGAAGTTACTGAGCCAGCAGTGCATGGGCAGATGTTGCCCAAGACCCTCTTTTGTTCCCCTTCAGAAAGTTTGGGGGTTTCCATTGTCCGGCCAAAGTTTCTTTGTGAGCTCAGTGCTGGGTAAAAGTGGCCATGCTTTGCACATGTTATAAGGGCATGGTGCCTTGTGTGTGTGTGTATTATAATTATGTACATGTGTGCCAGTACATTGTAAGTATGCCTTGTGTAATATGTGTGTGTAAATTTGATATAGCCGTTTTTGCTTCGATGAGTTTTGACATTGATAATCAATAGTAACAATAGGGAATGGAAAACCTAGAGCGTTTCTAAATTTGCTTTCATAATTTTCCCCAGGCCAATTCAATTAATGAAGTCCTGTTAACATAAGTACAGGGCCGCATTTAATTGTATAGAAAATATGAACACACATGAACTGTTCCTAAAATAGTGTAAAATATGTTTTGGAAAGCAGGACTTCAATGAATTGAAGGAGGTCATGAAGAGGTCACAACCTTTGTTACCCTGGCTTAATTAATTTTGGGCTCTCACGTACCGTTTCAAAGTTGATTCGCTTAAAATTATATGTGTACACATATACTATGCTTCTGTATTCAAAACAGTGCTGACAACACATTTTGAATTAGGCTTACATTACATGTTAATATGATTAATGTGTTAACATGGGTTCTTCAACTCGAATTTGTACTCAATTGTAAGCTGGCCAAAAACTCAGTCTGCCTAGCTGTCTTTCTCTTCCCCTCTGTGGAAAGAACAGCCACCATTGCTACAATTTTATGAATGAATATTGCATGACCTCTGTGTTCCTATAATCTGATTGGTCCTGAGTGCCGGGACCCCCTATTGATCAGGGCCATGTGGTTTTTCAACAACACAGGTGCTTGCTGGGGTCTCAATTTACTAAATGGCTTCCACTTGTACAAAGATCACTGTGTCTTTGTTTGGTGGTAACTTTGCCAGGATTTGTGTTTATTATCCCAGACACATCTGCATGTGGAACAGGAAATGAAGGAATTGATTTTTTTTCCTTTGGTGCCCACTTTTCAGACCAACTTGAAGCAGTTGGAAGTATTGATGTGATAATTGAATCCTTTTCATGAAACTTGATTTGTTGGAAAAGGTTAGACTGATGAATGATTTTGTACTTTTCCTGGGAATCCGATTTTAATTGTAAGGCAATGTTCAAGGAACTTGAAAAACTGACTAGAAATTAATATTTTGGAGCTAAAAAAAAAAGGACCAGAAATGCTGAATTTGTTTTTGTTTACTTGCAGGGATGTGAAACTTCAGATTTAAATCTGAATTCCGATTTTTTGGTTAAAATGTTAACTAAAAATATCAGCTCTTTTGTGCACCTGCTCTGTACAAAAGTATAGAAACTTTTGAATTAAAGCTTTTTCCATAGTGTTTTCAGATTTTTGCATGTGTGTACGCTCACATCTCTATACTTGCCCTCATTCTTTTCAGAGCTGGCCAACTCATGTCTCGTGCAAATGTTTCAACCACCAATTGTAAAACTTTTCATTCACATTAAAAGTTCAAAGAACTGTCTTTCTTTGTAGACACCATTAGGGATAGTACACCCTGTACTCTAATATGTTGGTTCGTGAAAAATACTAATTTATTTGAACAAAGTTGCCAATGTTTACATTGTTGCTTCTTTGTGTAGTTGTTTATTAATATGTATTTGTGTTTCCTATTTTCTTTTGCTCGTTATGTCCATTGCAGGGAATAAATGCAGACGAACACTCGGATAATCGATCACCAAGGAGAAACGCCAGTCTGCCAGCCAATGAAAATACAGGTACAGTGTTTGCCAAGTGTTCATGTTTCTTGCACAAAAGTCTTCAAGTGTAAATGTTTTTGGAAATACATGTAGAATAGGGATTTCTTTAATAAAAAACCCAAAACAACAAACAAACAAACAAACACACCAGCAAAATAACTAACAATTAACAAAACAAAGCACTCCTTCCTAAAAATAAATCACCTAAAACAAGAACAAAGTTTTGGGAGAGCTAGGCTTTCGAAGTTTTAATATTTATACATTCATGTTGTTTAGGCCTACTCCTTATGTTTACTCATATTTCCATTCAAAATGAATTTTAACCTTAAGAAATGCATCGCTATTGATTTGTTGCTTTACCTAGGGCCAGCTGGCTGGACCCTACTGTTCTGTCTTTAAATGACCTTGTGCTTGTATTTGAAACAACAATTAATGCCTATTTTTCCTTTTTAACTGACACACTGTTTTAGCCCAAATTGCAATTCCTTTATTTTGAAATAATCTCTGGTTTATCTTTTAAATGTTTCTTGTTAAAAAACTTTTGGGTGTGTTTAAATAGCCATTTTTTTTTTTTTTCTCTTTAATGTTGTCTATGTACCTTAACTATTTTCTAAGTCATGTTTCTAACCATGTTCATGTACAAATGTTTTAATTCGGCCTTTGGCCGCGATTACATTTTTTAACCGAATAAACCATTTCAAATCAAATCAAATCAAATCAAACTTAATTAGAAAATAACAGCAATTTTTGTAGCATTTTTCATTGATTCTCCTCTCATTCTATTTCTAATCTGGATTGGCCCTACAAATTCTGAACTAATTAGAAAGCTTCTGTTGTTCATAATGTTTGAAATCTGAAATATCTTTGTCATGAGAAATGAAAATGAATATTTTGAATGTATTTTGTCTTTTGCTCATGAATACTGTTAGGAACTTACGTTGTACAGACTTTTAATACTTCCCTTTCCTATGAATGATGGGCCCTTTTATTCCCCGCTGTCCGACACAAATAATCATTAAGCCCAACCCCTCTTGTCCGTCATAATTTGAATTATATTATATCGCTAACTGTCCGTGTGCATATACATCTAGGTGACGTCCTGTACGAAAACCAATTCTCCACTTCGCCAAATTGTATCCGAAGTAAATGGCAAAAGTCACTGATTTTTTTTCTTCATGGCACTGATTGTGCAGATGAGAAGAAGATTAGAGGGGGCCAGTGACAAAATAAATCCTGTTTGTCGTCTGCGTGCCCCTGAACTTTAGTTAGGGGTTTAAGATTTATATAAATTTTGAATCAAAATTAGAATGTGATTTTATGGTGGTGGATTCAGTAGGCAGTGTGCGGTGGATTATGATTGGTTTGAATTTTAGATTCCGGTCTACTAAAATCATCCTTTTTGGGTAGGATTTTGTAGGATTGAGCGAACCTACGCTGAAAACGACACAATTTCAAATCATGTTCCAGGATAGGAACAAGATATTGAATTATCGTGTCAGTTTATAGTTTCCTGTAATGTGACGAGGTCCACATAATTCAGTGTTTTGGGGGGCTAAAGGGTTTTGAGAGCACTTAAAATCTGTCGAGTACTCTTCAATGACAGGCAGCGATGAATTTAGTTTAGTTTTTGGAGGATCAAGGAATTATCATGTAGTTCTGTAATTCTTTGCAGCGTAGTGATTGTACGGAAGATACAGGTACCAAGCTGTGTTTTGATGAACAGGCATGTGTATTAAAGTGTGTATGTACAGTATACACTGTATGCAAATATACAAAGAAGTGGTGTCAGAACTGGGAACCCGGAACTAGTACTTGGCAATCATTGCTGTTCAGTGCTACTTGAAATGAAATTCCTAGGGATCAGTGGCTCAGCTTTTGTGAATGGTGCCTTACCCACCAAAGATAGGCTATACTCAGCCCAAAATCTTAAGTATCATTTGGCCACTATTTTATTAAGCAACTGACCTATTTCTGATAATTATTATCTTCCTCGATGTTTTTGCTCATGAATCTTCTTTTCTTTGACAAAAACCAAAGTATGAATGTTTTTTTCTCTGTCGGACTTTACCCTGAATTGATGGTTGTTTGTACATCAGTGTATGAACAATTAAACATGAATTCGCACCTTTAAAAGTGTGTGTACAGATCTGTGTCTCTAAAAGAGGCATAGGTCGTATAAATTGCAAGAACGCATTATTTGTAGATATGATCCTTGGCTGACATTTGGCACTTCTCACAATGCGTCACGCCCGATTCATGTCATCACTGCAATCATCGATTGTAGAAATAGAATGAATTATATTGGGCCCTCTAAGTCCTAACGTTTAATGTTTTTGTTTGTGTTTTGTTCTCCGGAGAGTCACCGACTCTTTTGTCAGGCATTCTCCCCCTCTTACCCCCCACCTGTTTCCTCTCTTATGAATGGAACGGGCTTCCATGCTCAGGTCCAAATGTATTATCAATAATCTCACTTTATCTGATTGATATTCCACAACTGGGCTGTACCATTGCAGGAACAGGGGCCAGTGTCTAAACTGAGAAGAGTTTGCTGAGAGGTATGGCTTCATTTGGTGCACATTTTGTACAAGTACATGTACATGTACCGTTAAAATGCCTCCATAACAAGGGTCATCAGGGAGGGGACAGTGCCTTGATGCCTAGATAAAGTCATTGCCTCGGTGCCCCTGGTCACTGTCTTGGTGTCTCTGGTCATTGCCTTGGTGCCTCTGGTCACTGCCTTGGTGTCACTGGTCATTGTCTCTGTGCCCCTGGCCTGGTAATTGCCTCGGTATCTCTGGTCATTGCCTTGGTGCCCCTGGTCATTGCCTCAGTGTCACTGGTCATTGCCTCGATGCCCCTGGTCTTTGCTTTGGTGCTCCTGATCATTGCCGCATTGCCCCTGGTCACTGTCTTGGTGTTATTGCCCTGGCACATGGTGTCACTGGTCATTGCCTTGGTAGCCCTGGTCAATGCTTCGGTGTCACTGGTCATTGCCATGGTAGCCCTGGTAATTGCTTCGGTGTCACTGGTCATTGCCTTGCAGTCACTGGTCTTTGCTTTGGTAGCCCTGGTCATTGCCTTGGTGTCACTGGTCATTGCCTTGGTAGCCCTGGTCATTGCTTTGGTGTCTCTGGTCATTGACTTGCAGTCACTGGTCTTTGCTTTGGTAGCCCTGGTCATTGCCTTGGTGTCACTGGTCTTTGCCTTGGTAGCCCTGGTCATTGCTTTGGTGTCTCTGGTCATTGCCTTGCAGTCACTGGTCTTTGCTTTGGTAGCCCTGGTCATTACCTTGTTGTCACTGGTCATTGCCTTGGTGTCACTGGTCATTGCCTCTGTGTCTCTGGTCATTGCCTTGGTACATGGTGTCACTGGTCATTGCCTCTGTGTAGAGCTGGAAGGCCCACGTTACAACTGGCATGATACAGTGATCATGTCGTTTCCTCCAGTCCCCCAGTATTTCATACCAGAGCCACGATCCCCAAAACATGTTAACATTCTTAGCAGAAACTTCACCGGAAGTTCACCCCCATGATGATTAAATATTGGATCCATTTTGCCATCACGTTTTGTTTTGTTTTAAATTTCAATCAGGATTTGACATGGCAATGCTCAAATTTTGGCAAGCTGCATCTTCATTCTTACATTAATTTATTAATGGTGGAACCTACAAGTACAATGTAGAAAGATTGCAGACCTGAGACACAGCGATATCTATGCACTGTATGCGCAAGTTCCATCTGGCTTTTGAATTTTGATCTGCCATCTTGAATTAGGGCCTATAATGTGAAGGCCATGCCAGATGAAAAGCAAGACTCTTATGCTGCACACTTCTCCATGTAACTTTGCAATATTGTATGATTGCTGCCTCATTATGCCGTCAATCACGATTCACCCTATACATCAACCAGTGGCGGTAGTATGACTAAGAAAATATAAATAAAAACTCCATCATCAAATTGGGAGTTGAAATTGGAAAATGCGAAGAGGTTATTTTATTTGTCCTTGCAGCCGGGAAGCGGTGGGAGGTCAAGAGGAATTGCCAGTCTGATAATTGATGGAGTTTAGAACTGTTTTCCCACCGTTTCTTTGTCTCAGGCTCTGAAGTCTTTTAACTTCCTCATTAACCATGCAAGCACTCCATTCCATGTTTAATGTGTCACCTTGAAGCCAGTGATGCAGTCTTCACAAATGGTTCTCTAATGCTGTCTTTGTTTCAATTTGAAAAAAAAAGATTTTGATAGATGATGAAAAATACTTACATGTACCTACTGTATGAAAACTACTAAGACCAAATATTTACCGGTAAATGGGAAATAAAACGATTAAGCATAAACAATGTAGAATTAATTGACAGTGTCATTAAAAAATAACTAAAATAGTGATTTAGCAATTAATCCATCACAAAAAATACAAGTGATAGCAATAAATGAAAAATGTAAACAATTACACAAATTAACATAACATTAATCAAAATTGTATCATATTAAATAAAAATAGAAATAAAGAAAAGTAAAATACACAAGTAAAAAACCAAAAAAAGAATTGACAGACAAATAAAATAATATACGATATACAATAAATTCCTTGGTTTAATTAATAAAAGTTACCATTGTTCTATAGTGGGATCGCTGTTAGTTTGTAAACTTGGTGAATCCTATTTAAATCCCTTCTTTTATTTACAAACACTGGCCTGTGGTTGGCATGGGCGGCCAAATGTTGCAAATCATTTCGTCTTCTTGACAGACAGCGTGACCATCTTTAACATTTTTTACAAACTTTCCATAGCTGTACAAAATACACATCATCATTGCTTGTGCTGTTTCCATTACATTCAGCAATATCTTCCAATGTTTATGAAATGTTTATGAAATGTTGTGTACAAATTGTGTACAAATTGTGGTGTATTTTTTTTATGCCCGGCTTTGATGGCTCTCCATAGTCTCCGCCTTATTGGTTGGCTAAAACTCGGGCTGTGACGTTGCAAAAGAACTTGGGTCTATATTTTTTGGGGCAAGATTTGTACTTCTCGTTTCAAATAGGCCCCTAATTTCTTTCTAATAACAAAGTGCCTGTACATGTAAATGCATGGGACAATTACACAGAGGTTGCTGGCTGCGATTGTGCTTATTACTATTTTAGTATTTTAGTGCCGTTTAATGTCCTTGGGTCAGTTTGCAGTTAAGGATGGATGGTTTCACAGAATAGAAGTTAAAAGTATAAAACATGATAATTGGTAAAGGTCACAGAACAGCACTTTGTCTATAAATCCAGCATGAACACGAAATAATAAACCCGTGGAAATTTGAGCTTAATCGGACATCTGAGTCATGAGAAAAATAGCGAAAATCAGACTCAATTTTTCTTACAAAACATAAAGAATGGTTTTGATCTTACACCCAGATCAAAATTATTGTTTTCGGTTGTTGTTTTACTAATTTCTGGAGAAATACACCCAAAATTGCACTGGTTTTTTTTTGGGGGGGGGGCTGATTAGCAAAATATTTTTTTGGAAAGCAGTAAAATATTTTGTGATCTGAGGTGGAATTAAAAAAAGAAAAAAGAAAACCAAAAGAAAACAAAAACAAACAAATTTGAAAAAGAAATTATCAGGTTAAATTTTTAACCAAACCCATAGCACTAGAAGAAAAAGCAAATAAAAAAATTAATATCATTTTCAATTGTTCATTTATAATTATAAAATGTTGAAAGAAATTTGAAAACATTATACATTGTATATTAAGTTTCTAGAGTTTTTATGAATATGCTTTTGTTGATCAATTCAAAGTTGTTTTGTTCAGAATCAGTGAAAAGGAATTGCTCAGCAAAATAAACCTGTACTCCTATTGCTATTAATTCAACGCAACAAAGACAAGTTGAACAAAGACATTATAAAAAATAAAAAAAACATGCTCCAACAAAGAACTGACTTTTTAATAAAGCTTTAAAAAAGCACCGCTGCAAGTTTGACACAAACTAGTCAGTCACCGCTTTTATTATGCTAATGAAGTTATTTAATTAAGTTGCAAGTGCCACGTAAATATTGCCATCTGCCCCTCCAGCCCCGATCGGCACACTCCACCACTAAAAAAGAGAGAGAGAGAGAAAGAACACCCCTCTAATCCCAGTCCAGCAGTCCAAACTCAGTTATATTACTATTAAGTTTATTATCTCCCGCAATTCTTTGACTATGGGCTTGTTTCATTATTACGCAGATGTTGTGCATAGTAAATAGTGCTGCGTCTTTGTTGGCCGAGGCCCCCAGCCTCATAAAGAAAGGCCAATGAAAGTTAGCCAATAGGAGAAACATACATACTAGTGTCACTATACGCCGTACTAGTACGCCGTATAGTAGTACTTGTACTGACGTATCTGCGCTGGACGGAAAAACTTAACTCGTGGATTTTTTTTTTTTATATATTCTTGACGGAGAAAAAAAAGCACAAGAGAGAAAAAGAAATTACCACATCTGTGGATTTGTTGTCTCTACCGTAATTGGAATATTTCTGGTTTCAGGATTATCCTAAGGAGCATGTGTCTGTGGATGATATCTAGAAAGGTAGGATTCTGTTAGGTACCACACGTTGAGTAGTTTGTGTGCACATATTTCATTTTTTGTTGTGTTGTTGGTGCGGTTGTTGTGAAGTCCAGTGCTTAATAGACGGTGCACGGGGAAAAAAAAGTGAACTGTGGTTGGGTGTGTGGGTGTACGCACCGTATGCGTATGCTGTTGTTTTTTTGTATGTCAGCGTGTTTTCAGAAGTGACCAAAGTACCAGTAGCTTTGGAAAAGGCATTATTTTCCAACTACCTGCATCATTTGTCAGGCTTGAAACATTCCCCAGTACTGCAGCACTAACGTCAGCCATAAGTTGTAGGTTTTTTTAGGGGGCTGGGAGTCGGTGCACGGGCAGGCTTTTTTTCCCAGAGTGACACGGAGCAGGTGTTTCTGACTCCGTCAGTCCAACCAGGCAGCCATGTTTGCTACACTGTGGCAACAAAGTTACACTTGACATTTTCAAGAAATTCACTCCGTATGACTGGAGGGATGGGCTCTTTGTGGGGATGTCCAGTGCCCCTATAAGGTGGGACAGCAGGTGGCCACACTTTGGGAGGATTTTCAGGGTGTTTTTGTTTCCAGGGAAGGGGTAGAATGGGGGACAAGAGTGTGCACTTAGCCACAAGTTTTTTTGTCAATTTTTTTTTTCCAATATGGCTTCTGCTGCACTAGTAAGTAGTACAACTACTTTTTTTGTTGGCTGTGGGAGTTGTTTGCACGCAATATGGTGTGCCTACCCGGACTTTGCTAGGCTCGGGAAATTCAGGCGCTACTAGGGAGATAGCGTGAGGGGAGGAAAAGGGCGCATGAGACGGAGAGTTCTTTTTTGTTGTAGTTGTATAAATGTCACACATTACTTCATTAAGTGACCTTTACCCTCCACAAGAGATTTCTCCGATCATTTTCGGCCGTCGAAGTTCTTCACATGACAAAAATGCCAAGCGAACCGTATCATTTGTCTGCATGTTTATTTTGTGTGTGCTTTGTTTCTGTGGAAGGTGGGGTGGGTGGGGGGGGGGGACATGCTTTATAATATTTATTTCTCCTTACGTATGTTTGTGTGTGTATTTTGGAATATTCAAAATGGCAATTATGAGGTTTTCATCATGGGGGGGAGGAGGGGAGATACATGTGTCTGTGTCTTGTTTGGCGTGTGGGCGAACGGGAGCAGAAACTCGGCAATGGTTTGAGAATGAATAATAATACAAATCCGTCATGACAAACAATGTCCGTTCTCTTAATAGCTCGACTCTATTGAATGATAATTATGTAGCGGTAGATTAGGATGAGCTGCAAGGCTATTTGTTGTCTTGTCTCTCAGTCAGAGTCAGGCTAGGTGGATGGACCGAGTGTGTGTGTGTCTGTCTGTTTCTCTGTGTGTGCGCCATTAAGGCCTGTCACTTTCATAATCTGTCGTCCATTGTTATCGGCTCGGCCTCCGTGGCGCTGAGTATTTCTTTCTTTCAATAGACTGTCGTCAGCCATAAAAATATTAGGATTATATATTCAGTGACTCTCTATCTCTAGACTCTTCGGTGAGAGGTTTTGTCTTCTCATGATTATTTTTTTGTTCTGAGGCGTTAGAAGTTTTCAACCCGAAGTAATTATGAGCTTTCGTATTACAGATGCGTGTACGCTTTTGAAGTATTTGAAAGAAAACAATTTTATTGGAAAACAATTTTAAACAAATTTTTTTTTTAATTTAAAAGATTTCATCTTGGAGTTTTTGTGCTTTGTTGGTCTTTTTTTGGGGAAAGTCATTGTTTAATCAGTATTTATTATTTCAGTATCAGGATTGTTTTTTGTTTTTTTGTTTTTTTTAGCTTAAATAGATGTACATGTACTTTGGTGTTTATTATTCATTCACGTAACAATTTTATGACTAAATTATATACATGTATTAATATCACAGGTTTACTCTTATCACACCTAAACAAGAAATTAAGAATACATGTAAGTTCTTTTTGAACTGTGTAGTGTAAAAAAAACCAGGCAATCTCTCATGAAAGTAATTAAATTTAAAATCTTCTTTTAAATGATTTTTTTTCAAGAATTTTTTTTTCTGTTGAATTTCATCACGCATATCTTTTGGAACATTAAGCAATTTAACTAATATTGATGCAAATTGGCCTTTGATTTTTTTTTCTCATTTCCGTTCCATTATTTCAGTATTTCTTTTAAATTCAAAACTTAAAACCTGTAAGTGATTGGTTGATTAATGTTGTTAGTATTCCTGTTAATATGAATAGTTATGATTTCATAAATTTCTTTATTTTGGTTTTCCTTCATCAAATTAAATGGGAGAAAATTAGTAGGCCAGTATAAACCGGTGACGATGATTTTCAGGGTGGGGTGGTCCCGTGGGAGGGAAAATTTGGGGGTCTGGTGTTGAACAAATTTTGCATGACCAGTCCATGTATACTTTTGCAATTTATTTTCTTTGTGTACATGTAAACTGTACAGTACATGTACATCTCTTTATTATGCAGATGAAAAGAAATTGAGTTCAAAGTTGCATTTTGAGTCTGGAGTTTAAAGAAGGGGGTGGGAGAGGGGGGGGGGGGTGTTCATTGCATGGATGAAACCTCTTTGTCTTGCGTTAACAATGGAACATGTTGAGGAGCCAGTGGAATAGTTAAGAGGATTATTGTTACTTTTTTTTTGTTGGGTGTGGGAGGGGGGGAATTTGGGGAAGTAATTGAATGTCTTGTGATCGTTTGCATAATGTGCAAATGAAGAAGGGTTTCTTTCGCGTTGACGATTATGTCAGAACAGCTTACATGTGAGCTAAGGATGTACTTGTTACAATGAGAGGGTTTTGTTTTGGGTACACAGGTGCATGTACATGTCACATACATTATACGTATTCTAATTAGTAGTTGGTTCATTATTGGCTAATTTGGCTTCTGTATGCACACACATGTACACTGTACATGTACATGCACCTGTATGAAGTTGAATTGTGAAACATTAATGAGGGTAAAGTCAACAGATGGGACAATATTTGCATACTGCCTGTAGATTTGCTTTGTGAGTTCCACAAACGGCCATATTAATGGCTGTAGGAATGTGTTACATGTACATGTGTATGTTTGTCCGCAAAAATGAAAAAAAAAAACACCCAACTTGGAGCTCAATCAATAGTTATAATGGAATTACAATGTTATAATGAAATTCAGTTTTGCTTGCCACCCTTAAACAAAAAATGCCAGAACATCCGTAAGAACAAAATTACTTGACCAAAATTATCTGTTGGAAATATTATTTTCTGTTATACCTGTATAAAAAAAACCAGCAAGTGGTGTGCAAATTTGTCATTGTACTGTAATTGCTTTTACGGTTATTTTTTAGGTTTTTGGCCCGATCGTACATGTAATTAATCACAAAGCTGAAGCGGATTATGTGTGCTTAAGGGAAGTGGGGAATTCCATTGAATGGAAGATGTACATTCTATATTTATTGAAGCAGAAAATGATTGGCTTCATGTATACTCAGTGAAATGTCAGGCCGTGACCTGTATCCCGGATGCGGCTACATGGTAGCCATTAGTGCTTGAGCGGGATTCGAACCTGCAACCCCCTGGAGCGCGGTACCGGTGCTCTACCAACTGAGCTATGTTGGCATGTCTTTCAAATTGTTGAAGGTTCGAATTGGTTCCTGTGCCAATGAATTTTCTTTGTTCACCTTTCAGCGACTTTAATATTAATTCATGATTATTCTCAGTTGTGCTGGATACCGTGATTTCTAGGATAATTTTGACTCCCTCAAATTTCTTTTTTTTTCTCCATGTCACGATTTGTCCTGGGATGCAGTGTGCTGTGTAGTCTATCTTGTTTTGTTTTGTTGTTGTTGTTGTTGTTTTCAGTGTAAAGGCGAAGATGACATTTTGAGGTCACCTGCATTTTCATTGATTTTGAATTGATTTACATCGGAGCTGTTGCTTTGGCGTTTTGTTTTGTTTTTGCGTGGGCCAGATACATTTTTTAAAAAGAGACAGACACAAATTGGTCAGTATCTGTCTTCCTTGAAGGTGGCTTCCCCTTTGACATTAGAACTAGCGATGCCAAATTGCTGCCAAATTTGCTGGATCTATTTCAATACTACCATGCTCTGATTAAAATGATTTTCCTTCCCATAGAAGTTTGAATATGTTATTTCAGCTGATCCAGCTTTTTATTACTAGTAACAAAATTGCTAGGAATTAACAGACAAAAAGACAAAAACAGCCTGGCCCCAAAAAGATAAATTAATATTTAATTTAATTGGGGGGAGGATATAAAATCTGAAAAAAGTTACAGGTACTGTAATCAACTTGCGCAGAATACTCATCAACCAAAATAATGAGTTTGAATATTTGATTCAGCAGATGTATTTTTTGTTTAACCTTCTCAAAGTCTGTCAGGGAAAAAATTTCATACTTTGGTTTTTGTCAGAGAAATGCAGATTCATGGGCAAAAATATCAAGGAAGATACAGTAACAGTCATCTGTGAAATTCCCAGTCCCATAAGGTGTCCAGTTTTTGAGGAAACTGTGAACAACGCCCAACGGTATTTAGAAAAAATTTAATAGGATTTTTGATCTTCCAATGATCCAAAAAAAATTTTTGGTCCATTAAAATTACTCCTTTCTGGATAAGTACAGCAAATATAAAGCAGGAAAATGTTGATGGTATGTTTCTACCATCACCATCTTTGTACCCTGTAAGTTATAGGTAAATCTGTGAAGATTTCTGTTCCGGTTTGCTACCAAAGTATGATCATAGTGCAAATCACCAACAGGCATGACAGGAGGGTACATGTACATTGTACAAATTTATATTACACCGACCGACACATAAACATAATTAAAAGTACGAGTTGTTTGTAAATGTTCAAGTTCTGAATTATTTTATTTTTATACGATACCTTGTAGTTTGAGGTGAAATTTTGCTTGAAGAGGCACATAGAAGCATCTGACAACACCCATAATTAATTGAATACGGTTGGTTCTTTGAAAGTAAAAATAATTCTGAACTTTGAAATTATAAAGACACAACGACAACAAATTCATACTAATTTGAATACCCATATGCAGTGAAGTACTTGTACATGTACACAGCGCAGCATGTACATGTACGTGTGCAGTATAAACGTCCATGACAATCTGAACTTGTTTTTGTAGTTCAGCACTGTCAGCTTCGATTGCCCTTCCTCTTTTAGCCAATTTCACACTCCAACGGAGTCCAACGGACTTTTGAGGACAATGTATGAGGATATTCCATCGATCTGAATCTGTACTCTTTTTTTGTGTATGTGTAAGGAGTGGAGGTTGGTTATATTTGAGAGAGAGATTTGTCTTAAATGAATGGTCTTTTGTTTTGTGCATTAATGTTAGAAACCACTGTGTGTTCCTTCTTTGCCCTGCATGCACACAACAAACACCAGACCACTTTGTGCATAGTTGATGAAAAAAAAGGAAAGATTGCCAGCCTTGAGTGCAGTGTGTGTGTGCCCCAGCCTCACAACAGAGTCCCCCCCCCTACTATGTGGCGCGTGCGAGGCACGATGCGGGGACTAATTACATGAATACCTAATGAGGGAGGCCAAAATAGCCACGTGCCGAGCGCACAGGCTGCGCATAGTTAATGAGCACACTGGGGAGACCGGTCCATTGTCCAGCATAGGGGTGCAGGTATTTTCAGAGGGGATGCCTTTTTGGTCCGTATTTTTTTTGTATGGCTTTGTATCGACCAGTGTTGAGTGTTGATTTTTTTTGGTCAAAAGTAGAGAAGCTGTACATAGAAGGTTTTTTTTTTTGCAAGTTTGCAAGTGGTTTGAAAAGTAATGCATTTGCAGAGGATTTATTTTGGTGAATTTAAGACAAGTATTGTAGGAGGAAAGATGTGTAGTGTTGTAACACCACAGAAAACCTGCTGTATTTCTAGAACAGGTTAGTTCTGTCATTGTACTTCACTTTTATTTGTTAATTGTTAACTGGCATAACAGGGTTAAAGGTAGTATCAGACTTTGGTACATGTAGCATGTAAACCAAAACAAAGCTTCACAGATTTACATGTACCGACATAGCTAACAGGGTATGAAGATGGTGATGGTAGAAACATACCGTTATCATTTTGCTGCCTGAAATGCTGTATTTATCCAAAAAAGAGTCAAAGAAATTGACAAAAGAAACAATTTATCTTTTGCCAATGATCCTGAAGGATTACAGCTGTATAGTGTTTCTTTTTATTTTCATGCACTAATTTAAAAGACTTTGAAAAGTTAACCAAGAAAAATTGGCTGGTGTGGGATTAGTAACTGCAACCCCAGAAAAGTTACAAGAAGTCCCAAAATGCATGTAATTTAGGTGACTTTTTCTTTTGCAGGATATTTCCTCTGTCATAAAAATCCCGAATGAAAAGTAGAAATGAATTTTTTTCATAATGTTTTGTCGGAAAAGATGTTTTTTTTTTCTCTAAATTTGTCCCCGTGAAGGTACATGTAAAGAGCTCTTGGGTATTAAACAAAACTCCATTAGCTAGCATCTTGAACTGATTTTGTTTCAAAAGGGCAGCTCTTCTCAACGTTAATCTGTTTTTCCCATTTTAGAAACAAATCAGAACAAGTTCTATGAATATTTTCTCCTCATGAAATATTAATGATTCCTGGATTTGGTTTCTGTGCCAGTGTAGTATGACAGTATGAAATACATACTCCCTTGTGTATGTGAGATAGAATTAGTAACATGGGCTTAATGAAGTAATATTAACGGTGTGTCTTTGCAGTCTTGAAACAGCACCAGGGTCCAATTTCATGGAATCTGTTTTTATAATAACAGCCTATTTTTGGCAAGACGTTTGGTTAGCAGAGAATTTCCTAGGGTATTTATGATTATTTTTGCTGCTAACTCTCTGTCATATGTATTCTGCAGAAAGTTCTTGCTTAATACAGGCATGTAACTTTTCCTTGGATCAGCTGATTTCCTCTTTTTTCCACTTCACTCTTATGCCATTGAAAAGTCAAAAACACTGTACAGAGTATGGTAAAGATTGGAATGTCCTTGTTTTTTGTTAAGTCCAAGTTGCATGGCTGTTAATAGCGTAGCGAGAAAGACAGCTTTCCCTTGAAATATTCTAACTGTAAGTGAAAAACTCTGCAATCGTAAGCGAACAATTGTTGACAAGGTTAACGGATTCCATGAAATTGGGCCCAGTTGTGTATCCTTGCAATGCATAGAGATGATGATTGTAAAGTGAACTTGATAAAGTCTTTAACATGTACATATACACAACATACATGTACATGTATACTGGAATCTTTTTCTTTGAGGAGACATGGCTTTGTTCTCGTGTATTTATGAACACTCTTGATAAAGCAGAATTGAAATTGCTCCCAGCGAAATGTCTCCCTAATTCCTAATTGATAGTTGAATTGTTTGTTGATATCTGTACTGTGACAAAATAACATCTCCTGCAACGTGTCAGTCATTTTCTAAATGCAATAATTAGGATTTAAAGGTACAGTACTGTACAGGATTGGTAACGTACCCAAACAGAAATGTTCACAGATTTATGTATTTATAACTTTCAGGGCGTGAATATGGTGCTGGTAGAAACAAACCGTTAAAATGTTTCCACCTGAAATGGTGTATTTATCCAGAAATGAGTCAAACAAAGACCGAAAACAATTTTGATCTCGGGGTAAGATCAAAACCATTCTTTATGTTTTATAAGAAAAATTTAGTCGGGTTTTTGCTATTTTCTCGTGACTCAGATGTCCGATTGAGCTAAGATTTTCAACATGTGTGTAATTTGATGTACATGTTGGATTAGACAAAGTGTGAGTGCTGCTCTCTGTGATCTTTACCATTTATGTAATTATACCTGTAATTGAATTCAAATCACTGCTCTCACAAAACCTACGTTATGAAAATATATACAAATCCCAAATTATGTAGAAAAAACAGAGATGATGTAATTTAGAGCAAGCAGGTTGCATGACCCTCTCACAAAAACAAACAAACCAAGATGCAAATTGGAAAAATAAGAATAATAATTCTGCCCGGGATGATTAATTTATCTGCATTATGTATTGAATCTGGAGAGTTATATTAATCATTTATTTGTTGTTGAGTGGGATGATAATTGACCTCCAGACAGAAAATATTGTATAATTGAGGAATTTTTTTTTTTCTGTATTAAAATGAATGAAAGTTTTGCGCTTAAAGGTACTTTCATACTTTGGTAAAGTCTGCTTTGGAACAGGTCTGCTTAAAATTTCATTTTTCATGGAATAAAAAACAAACGTGTACAATTTTCAGCTCAATTGAGCATTGGAAACATGAGAAAACAGCCCCCCCCCCCCCAAAAAAAAAATGTTGCAATTATTTTGCAAAATTGTGAGTTTATTGTAATTGTGAGGTTTACAATGTAGGTCTCGGGGAATCAAAACTGTTTTCAGTCTTTTGTCGTTGTTTGAAAAATTTCTTCAGGTGGAAAAATTTTAACGGTAGGTTTGTGCTAAGTCCATCTTCCCTGTAAGTTATGGGAAGTGTATATTTTGCCAGCACCATCATGCATTCTTCTCGTTGGCCATGCTGGTCTTCTTTCTCTAAAGGTTATTTTGCCGGAGGTACTTTCTAGCAAATTATACAATGGGAACGGCAAAAAAGCGTTTGTAGGAAGATTGCTGTTGCCGGCAAAATATACAGTGCCTATTAAGTTATGCATTTCTTTGAACACTTCTGTTTTGGTTTCCTACCAAAGTATGATAGTATCTTTAAATTCCAATGCCAAGTGTTTGAGATTGTTCTCGTTGCTTAATTTTGGGTTTAATAAGAATCTGCAACTTGACTGGACCGCTTCACAAAAGCTCCTTTAACCGCGCTCTCACCTTTACCAAAAGTATTGAAAACTAAGCAGCACATCTGCCTCAAGTGGCGGGTTATTTTTGGTCGGCGTTTTTTCCTCTTTCTCTCAGAGACGGCTTGACATTTTAAGGTCTTTCCAGGGGGAAAACACGGACACACACACACAAGAAAAAAAAAACCACGTCAAGTCCTTAATATCTGAAGCACTGTTTGTCAGTTTGTGCAGCATGATTGTAGCGAACTAACATGCCTCGACTTTGGCAGTTTGGCTAGGAGCCATGTCACAGCTTAGCCTGTCAATGTAGCTAGTGCCTCACCTTTGATTTGGCCTCAGTTTTTGCCCAATTAAAAAATGAGAATATGATTGTTATTGTGATTATCGGCATTATCTTGACATGAAATTTCTAGTTTTGGTTAATGTTTTTCTTTTGCCCCCAAAACCCCCCGAAAGTTCTAAAGATGTAAATAAATTAATAGAAATAAGAATTCAAGAATCACCCAGTTTTTAATGGGGTGATGCACCACCTTGTAATTTTTGCTCTTTTTCTGGGAAATGTTTGTATTGTTTTACAATTCTTTCCCGATCGTTGTGGTTTGAAATCTTTGAAAACCGTGCAAGTTTATCGTTGATGAAAATAAAAGTGGCATACTGAAACAGAAATCTTCACAGATTTACAGCTTGCAGGGTATAAAGATGGTGATGGTAGAAACATTTGTCTGCCTGAAATGCTGTATTTATTCAGAAAAGAGTAAAATCACTGACCAAAAAACAATTTTGATCTTCAGAAGATCAAAAATAACGGTGACAAGATTTTTCACTGTTTTCTCAAAAGGTGGGTTCCGTATGGGACTAGGAATTTCACAGATGACTGTTACTGTATCTTTCTTAATATTTTTGCCCATGAATCTGTATTTCTTTGACAAAATCAAAGTATGATAATATAATCTTTATGGATTTATATGAGGAACATTCCCCCAGAACGTTATTGTTCAGAAACAAAAATTCAAGATTGTTTCCATCTAGGATGCGAGGCAGAAATCTTTTTCCCATTCTCGTTTCCGTCGGGCGATATCAATAACGATTGTCAATTCTTGTTGTTCCCGTCCCGCTTTTTGGACCGAAGTGCTTGTTTTTCTGTTATCTATAGATGTGTGCTTTCTCTCTTGATTCAATTTGAGGTTGAAACAGATCTGAAACCATTTGCGTTGCATTGTAATGTCAATATTTGAAAAGCTGTTAAAAGCTGAACTTGACCTTGTAGCCCGGGCGCTGTATTTGGGTCTCGACTCGGAGCGCAATCACTTTGTCAGCGCGTCATATTCTTAAAAAAAAAAATAAATAAAATAAAAAAAATCAATTTTCATGCTTTTTTACTCTTCTTTTCTTTTGTTCGTTGTGTGTTTATGTGTGTGTGTTTCAAAATCAATTTCAGATGGTGCTGTAAATGGTCTGGCATCGGACGGCCCAGTCAGGGGACGTAGCAGGCTAGCTGAACTACGAGAGGCAGTAACCAGATCCCCGAGCAAGGAGTCCACCGGTCGAGACTCGGACATCATGGTTAGGGTAGGTATAATGAATTGAATAGTCTTTAAAAAAAATGTTTTGTTTTTTTTAAACACCAAAAGTTGAAGAGAGAAAATGAACTTGTGTCAACTGACGGATGTTTCTCTCAACAGGCATGCAACTTTTCCTCGGATCAGCTGATTTCCTCTTTTTTTTTGCTTCACTATTTAATGCCATTGAAAAGTTAAAACAAACAAAGTACATGGTTAATATGGGAATTTCCTCGCTTTTTTTGGTTAATGCCAAGTTGCACGCCTGTGTCATACCTGGGTTCGATATCACGAAGCCCCGCAAACGATCGTAATTTGAGTATTTAAACAAAGGATAAGCCATTGTATCCTACATAGGGCTGCATTGCATCATAACTCCTACGATTGATAGTGAGTTACGATGAGTTTGATGAAATCCATCCCAGGGCTTGATTTGTCTGGACAAGTTCTGATTTTAGGATTCTGTTCTCGCTTTTTTTCCCCTCAGTGCAAAACTGTTGCTGACAGTGACAATTAATTTTCAGGATTTTTGCATCATTATGTTGTGAAGATATTTTTTGTATGCTAGATGTAGTACAATTGTAATTCTGAATACTAGGCGAAAAAGCATTCAATAACTCAAGTCAATTCTGTAAGATGTTACTGGCTGTGGCTGTGCCGGAACCAGAGTGTAGCAAAGGAGCTGGCTATTAATAACAGTGCAAACAAGCCCTGTAGGTCAGTCGGAGAGGACAATCCATCCATCGCTGACGATGCGCTAGAGTTCAGGCTTAATTAGTTCAAGTATTGTTGACCGTAGGTTCCGGTACGTAACTGCCTCAGCGCGGTCATGTCCCCGATTACTGTTGCTTTTCATCGTCGTCGTTGTTGGCTTGGATGTGGTTTCCATGGTGACGCGATGCATAGAATGCTCCGATTCCTCCTCGTCGTCCTTCCCCCTCCCCTCGCCTCACCTTCCCTCTCCCCTTCTTCTGACCCTCCGGGAAGGGATGACATTTCTTTCTAGAGCCCGAGGCATCCTCCGGTAGTCTCCAAACGGCTGACTGTAGTCCTGTACTCCCCCTCTCCCCCCTTCTACTTCAGACTGGTCACGTGGGAGGTGATATTCTTTCCCATAGCTAATTGTTCATGAAATAGCCTCCGGATGTACATGTATAGGCACGTACTGTATGAACCCTTTTATCATGTTACTCTATGAGCGTTTAATACCAAACGGAGGCTCAGGCTCAGGCTCCGGCTCTGTCATCCATATGCTGAAAATATAGGTTGTGATTTTTTATTGAAGCATGAGCTCTGTTTTCCTTGTCAAACTTAATTTTATACTTCCGAACCGCAGCTAAAAGCCTCTATTTTGATATCCGTTATTTTAGAATGGATTCACGAAATGGAGCCAGAGCCTGAGACGGAGCCTGACAACTCAGGATCCAATTTAAAAAAAACCAAAACATTCGGTAGATTTTGTGATTAAAGCTAATTTTGCCCGTATAAGGTGCAGAAAATGATTTTCATTGTGAAAAAGTACAATATTGCAAATGTTTTTATGAATGGATTTATAACAAGCTATGATGACTCGACCTGAGGTACTGGTTGGACATGTGTATCAAATCTTGGCCCCCAACCTGGGCCCGGGGAGAAAACCGAATTAAGTTTAATACACGTTCCACCGACAGCAACACCTCGCAAATTTGCCACCCGCCTTGTTTTAGCAGCCTGACAGCTCTTTTTGTCCTGTTTTGGTGACCCTTTCCTTGAGATGATGAGGAGATTTGTGCAGACAGGCCGTCGTAGATCGTTAATAGCAACCTGTCCGTCCGGCCCACGGACTTTGGCGAGGTTGCTTTCCCCGATAAACCGAGTCCTGTTTATTTTGTTAATGCTGGTTTCTCCGTTGGCCGTCGTACCCTGGGCTCGTTGGTGTGTTTGCAGCGCCTCTGCATACTGAGCCCCTCCGGCACTTGCCAAATCCCCAGGATTCCCTGGCCGTTGGAAAGGTTGGATCTGTGAACTCGGTACACACGGCCATTAGTACGTCTATCTTCAATGTGTATTGAGGGGGGTTTTTGGGAGGAGGAGGGGGGTTAGTAAGGTCCTTCGTGACGGAATTACTTGTTAGAAGTCCCCATTCCAGACACATGTATGCAACAGCGCAAAACATGCTGGGTGATGTACAGGCCACCGAACGGATGGGAAGTCACACACAGATCCATAATCGAGATATCATTTTTTGCCAAATTGAGATGGAAAAGGTGCTCTCTCTTTTTTTTGTCTTCCCCAACGGTTTGTGACACTTGCGAGCACGAGTCTTCCTTCCCCCCTCTTCGCCTGTTGAAACCCGAGAAGAGATTCGGGAGATATTTCTGGGGTTGAGTCGACTGCGGGAGGTTGGCTTTTGAATGGATGCGGGGTTTTATGTTCCGTCATAGGGTCACCCTACTCGGTCCCTTCATCGCGGCAATCCTCGAGGGGTGTTCGGTTCCCAACAGTTGTCTTCACGCAGACACATTTTCAAATCTTGTCGTCAAGTTGTTTTGTGGGGCCCACTCCACAGCCAACAAGCAAATAAACCATAGGTCAATTTCACGGCCATGCTTAGCACAGAAATTTGCTTACCATGAAATTTCTGTCTTAATAAAAACAACAAAATTTCCATGTGGTTTGTATCACTTGTGATTGTTCTTTGGCTGCACTGACCCTGATCATCAGATGGTATTTTCTTTGTCAATAACCAAAGTATGATATTACCTTTGATGTTGTGGATAAAGTTATGGGGGCCAGTAGGCCAGCGAGATTCAGCAGCTTAATATTATTACAGAAAAAGAAAAGGCCACAAATTTAAGCTGTGCTTAGCGAGTATATGGCGCTAAGCAGCTTTGTGAGATAGGTAGGTAGGGTTCTTAGGTGTTCCATACCAGGGGGTTGGTCACTCACATCCCTGAAAAAGCCTGAGATGTAAGCGGGATCTTTTCGTGCTTAGCGAGTATATGGTGCTAAGCAGCTTTGTGAGATAGGTAGGGCTCTTAGATGTTCCACACCAGGGTGATGGCAGGGGGCTTTTCAGTGTTCTTTCGTCTTTGCTGCTGCTGCATACCAACCACCGTAAACTCCTCAGATGGGCTCGCTCCCTCTCTCTCCGTCTCTCTCTAGCTCTCAATCCTGCAAGCATCATGCAGTCATTAACAAGTGGCCTCTGGAGAGAGCTGATTGCATATCACCATGGCAACGGGCTGATCAATGGAACAGTGGGGGGGGGGGGATAGAGAAAGATGCGGAAAGAGAAAGAGATGGAGAGAGATGCGATGAGTAATGAGACCGGTCCATTGTCACCTGGGGGTGTTTTTTTTTTTTGGGGGGGAGTTTTTGTTCCTTAAGTCGTACATGTATAGCTGCGTATCCAGATTGTTTTGAGTTGTATACATACATGCACTGCATACAATGTGTAGGGTTTTGAAAGGTCTAGATGCGTTTTCCTTATACTCTGTGTGTTTGAATGGGGCTATAAATTTGACTATTGCGGTTGATGATTTCACCGTGTGTAGAGGCTAGGAACTGTTTCATAGTCCCATACATGTGGAGATCATTGAATGAATCAGATGGGTCTGGTGGCCATCACATTGTAACAAGTGGACAGTGTACAGAATGACGTTGTTGACATAATGTGTACCTTCAGTGGTTTAAAATCTTGTCATTAGATGAAGTTATTATTTTTAAGAATAACACTTTTGTTGACAGTTCTTGTGCGAAAAAGCGTACAGTACCTATTGTAAGCATCAAGTTGTATTAAAGATACAAAAAAGGCACAAAAAAAGATACACAAAAAATTCTACCAAAGTACGACATATTTTGGTAGCATTTTTTTGTAGCATTCCGAAACAGAAATCTTCACAGATTTACAGAGTATAAAGATGGTGATGGTAGAAACATACCGTTAAAATTTTTTTCTGCTTGAAATGCTGTATTTATCCAGAAAAGAGTAAAACCAATGACCATTGAAATAATTTTGATCTTTTAAAGATCAAAAATAAAAGTGAAAAGATTTAGAAAATACTGTGGCCCCTTTTCCCTGTTTCACTGTTTTCAAAAAGTGGGCACCGTATATGGGACTAAAATTTTCATAGATGACTGACATTACTGTATCTTCCTTGATATTTTTGCCTATGAATCTAATCTGCATTTCTTTGAAAAAAAGTATGATATTACCTTTAAGGGAGAGAATTAAAATTGGAATTTTATAAAAAAAAGAAGAAAAATTGGAGCATATTATATTTTCACCTACATGTATGTAAACAAAGGACGATGCATGACTGCATGTCATTGGCCAATTTGCTCCGTCAAATTAGAACAGTCAAAATCTAATTACGAAGCCCCATCAGAAACACTAACGGCAAAACATTCGAAGCTCGCCTCCAATTTTTTTTCTTCTTTTGTTTTTTGTTGTTGTTGGTCCCTTTTCATGTCTACTCTGTTCTCACCGTAGTCCACGTGGCAGATTTTTGTGTGCCAATGGTTTCAATTGCTGTCACTTTGTTTTGTATGCGTCCACTTTTTCCGTGCTACATAGCAATTATGAGGCATTGTGTGTTGGACGGGGGGGGGGGGGGGGGGGGGCTCCGTTGATGTCGACTTTTCATTGTTGTAAGCTTTGTAGCTTTAATAACCCTCTGACTCACAGTGTCACTCATTCATGCACGCACTTAAGCAAGTTGTTATAAATTTCTCTGAGTCAAGGGCATGAAATAATCACCAGTGAATTAAAGATTTACGGAGAAAGTCGTTTCGGAAAATTAAATACTGTACGTGAGGCGCTATGGATGTGCTACTGCTAGCAGATGTACATGAATGAATGCCGGACCCCTCCAATGGGAGAATAGTCCCCTCCCATACTTTGGGAATTTTGTTTTCCTTCTTTTTTTTAAAAATACAAATTATTTATATTTTATCCTCTTTGAGTGTATCCCCGTGCGCTGTTTCTCAGGTTGTAGCATTGTTAATGCTGCGCGTAACTTCAATGATCCTTGGGATATAGCAGTATGTGAGTAGTCTCATGGCTTCTGACTGCCAAACGAACAAAGATAATTGACTATAGGGACACCACCAACGTAGGGCTGGATGGCTCAGTTGGTAGAGCACCAGTATGGTTTTCCGGAGGTTGCTGGTTCAAATCCTGCTTTTCTTCACTTTCCAAGTTCTTCAAATATGTGCTTAAAGGTACAGTACAGGATTGGTAACATCCCCAAACAGATGTTCACAGATTTACATATAACTTTCAGGGTATGAAGATGGTGCTGGTAGAAACATACCTTTAAAATATTTCTGACTGAAATGGTGTATTTATCCAAAAAAATCAGTAAAACAAAGACCGATAACAGTTTTGATCTCGGGGTAAGATCAAAACCATTCTTTATGTTTTATTTAAAGCAAAATTGAGTCAGGTTTTCACTGTTTTCTTGTGACTCAGACGTGTCCGATTATAAAAGCTCAAATTTATTTCATGTACATGTTTAATCAGACAAAGTGTGAGTGCTTTTCTCTGACATTTACCTATCATGTCTTACACCTTTAATACACAGTTCTCTCTCATGCTCGGCTCAGACACCACAGGCAGCACTACTTGTTGATGTGCTGTATTATTAAAACGCTATAAAGATCTAGACCACCGCTCGGCAAAAGCGTTGATGATTCTCACACAGTCAACTCAATGAACCGTCTCCAAATTTCAAAATTTGTTTGGCGTATGGCTGTTTGTGTGTGTGTCGCCATTGTGTGTATGTATCATCTGTGGTGATCATGTCATATTCTGTGCGTGGGAAGGGTTGGGGGTGGGGGGTGGAAACTTGGTACAATTTCTAGGCCGATTGGTCCCTAGTGAAGTGTGCTTAATTCGCAGTGCATAAAACCGGACATGAACGTGTTCTGGCAGCCATATATTGAAGGCGCTCGGTCCGCCGTGCGAATTGCGAAAAAAAATTAGGCCATTTATTTGATGAGCTCCGTGTAAATACAGTAAATAGCTTCATGTACGGCACTATATTAAGAGCCTCGTTTAATTACATTTTATCCAACTTAAATGATTCGATTCAGAATGTGATTATTTGGGCCTGTTTACGGTATTATTATTTCATTTTTTACCGATGCCTTGAATGAATGAATTAATCGGTTGGCATCCTTCGTGACGGGGGAGGAGAAAGCACAATTGAACGCCAACCAAAAAAAAAAGTCGAGTGATATTGAATTTGAAAACAGCACTTCACCAGAAAAAGTAACATTGGACTTCATCTTTGTAACATTGATGTTAGCCAGTGTTGCGATCAAAACAGAAGAAAATACACGTATGTCACCTGATCACCAGAGATCAATGCAAAATAGGAGTGCTATAGACTGATGCTCAGGTCATTATAAGGCTCCGTCTGGCTAGTGATGGTCCTAGGGATGCATGATACATTCCGGTCGCTGGTAGATAAGCTTTGAGGTTTTACAAGGTAAATACAGACATTTTGAAAAAGGTTTTTGGTGTAGGATAGAATAGCTCTTCTGAAGAAGAGTGGTGGTTTCAAAGCAATTTAGAGAGCTTGGAGTTTATAGGAGGGCCTGACATGTTTCGATCCTAGCAGGATCTTTTTCAAAGGCTAATGACAAGAGGACAAGAACAAGTCAAGATCTAATAGGGAGCTTTAGATTGGTGTGAACGTGGACCTCATTCACGTCGATCACCAATGCGAGAACGTCGTGCTGAACATCAAAACTTTGTGTGTCCTCGACTTATTCGGACAATGTTGGAGACAACTTGATGCATGCGCAAAGACTCGGCTTGACGCAATCATACATCAGTCGATGTTATAAACATCTAAAATTCCCTATTGAAAGTGTGATGTCGACAGCGAGGCTTCTATGTACATGTACGTTCAGGTTTTGTTTTCCCAAGAGAAATGCTCCTCAGCCTGAAACTTGTTGCAAAGTTAAGTAACATGTACCTCAGGTTGTTTAAAAAAACAGAACAAAAATATGACCACCTTTTTTGCGGCAAAAGTTATAATTCAAATGGCTTGCTGACAATTTGTTTACGTTATCCCCGTTATTTGTTTACGTTATTGAATTTACAATTTTTGTTTGTTTCTGGTTTGGTTTGCTTTTCAGCAGGATGTGACAGACACCGAGGACAGGCCGAGGAGGACCAGGGCTACCGGTCCAGCAGGTGAGACAGTAAAAACAAACAAACAAACACAATCGGAGACTTTTGAGAATCGGTCTTCAAGTCAACAGCCCACGCAACAATTGCGTGCGCGTGTGCTGTTGACTTGAAGACAGATTCTCAAAAGTCTCCCATTATTAAATGATCATTAAAGGGAACATATAGCGGTATGTGAGTGAGTTTCATGGCTTCTGACTGGCCAACGAACAAAGACAGTTGACTACAGTGGAACGCTGCTGTAGTAGACATGGCAGGATGCACAGATATTGTCCGTTATATTGGTCATTCATAAATATAGTGATTTAAAGAACCAAATTCAGTACGTATTGTACACAAAAATTGGGAGCCAAGGATGATGTTTGGTATGGCCAAATGTTCGATATAGCGGTGTTTGTTATAGTGGCGTTCCACTGTATTAGTGACACCACCAACACAGGACTGGATAGCTCAGTCGGTATAGAGCAACCGATGCAGTATTCTGGAGGTCGCAGGTTAGAATCCTGCAACACGCAGTTTTCTGCAAGTACATTCTGTTTTGATCGAGGTGATTCCCTGTGCATCTGGTTTTGCACTCAAAGCCTCTGCGATCATTGGTGACAGGCATTGCACTAGACAGGTAGAAGCTGTTTAATGAATTATCATCTGTGAAGCATGCTTGGCTTGAAGATTATATCAGTGCTGATCATTCAGAGATGATTGGTAAACATGTTAAAGGATGCAATATACAGGGCGAGTCAAAAAGAAGTTGACCGATATTGGTGATGTTTTTCAAAACAGACAAATGACACCCCCTAAAGTTCAGTAAAGCATATATGTTTAACATATGAATAGGGCCTACATACACTGTATGTTTTCATTTCAGCATGCATACTGCCTGCACAGGGTGATTGGTCAACAAGTTGACCGGGTTTGGTGATGTTTTTCAAAACAAACAAATGACACTCAAAAGTTCAGTAAAGCATCTGTAACAAACACTCTCTCCTGCTTATTAGAAAAAAAAATGAAACAAATTGATCATTCCTAAGAGGAGTTGTGTCTCATTTTGCAAGCTGTCCATGGAATACTAGCTGACAAAACAAATGTAAAGTACCGGTAATCTTTAATACCCTTTTCTTCTTATCGTACTGAGATGCTTAGATTCAGTCAAGCATTAGCATTCCATGGACAGCTTGCAAAATGAGTACCTTTTTTGTTTCATTCTTTTTTCCTAATAAGCAGGAGAGAGTGGTTGTTCAATGTATGCTTTACTTAATTTTTGAGTGTCATTTGTTAGTTTTGAAAAACATCACCAATCCCGGTCAAGTTCTTTTTGACTTGCCCTGTATATTAACAAAAACATGGACAACGTTTAATAACAGAATTACCCTACTGAAGCAGAAAATGGGCTTTGAAGCTCGTGGCAAAAATTGCCAGTTTATTATTGAGATCTGTCCTCCCACCTGTTTATCTGCGAACTTTCACACAAGTTCGAACCGTGCATTGACATTTCCACTGTGACAAAAACATGGACGACATTATTAAAAGAACAACCTTTTGGGAGCAGAAATCGGCTTTAGAATTCTTGGCAAATTCTCTCTTTTTTTATGACCGAAATATGTCCTTCTTCTGGCTTTAAAGGTAGTATCATACTTTGGTAAGAAACCGAAACAGAAATGTTCACAGATTTACGTATAACTTACAGGGTATGAAGATGGTAGTGGTAGTTAAACATACCTTTAACATTTTTCGCCTGAAATGGTGTAATTATCCAGAAATTAGTAAAACAACGACCGAAAATCTTGTTGATCTTTTTAAAGACCAAAAATAAAAGAGAAAAGACTTCAGAAATACTGTGGCCGTTTTTCACTGTTTTCTCAAAAAGTGGGCACCGTATGGGACTGAAATTTTCACAGATGACTGTTACTGTATCTGTCTTGATATTTTTACCCATAAATCTGTATTTCTTTGATAAAAAGCAAAGCATGATATTACCTTTATATTCTGTGAACTTTAAAAAAAAAACTCAAAACAATAACCCAAACGAACAAACCCAAGAGCAGTTGTTCATGTGATTTTGTTTTGATTTATTCGTATTAAGTGCAGAATTGACACGAAGTGCGTCTTTTTCTTGGGGGAGGGGGATAAGATTCCCGATGCCTATTTTGGACACTTGACCTTGGAGCATATTGAGTTATAATGATAGAGCATTGCCATCGTATTACATGTATTAGATTGAATTCATATACAGAGTCTGTGGTTTTGTACATGTGTACATGTATGTCATTTGCAATGATAATGATGAACTTAATTCAAAGTGCACGAATTGTTGTTGCATTGTGGCTAGGAGTTCAATGTGCAAATCATCCCATTCGTGAGACATTATGGCGGCGCAAGGAGGTCCGTATCCGATCAAAGAAAAGAAAAGTGTAGATTGTACAATACGTGTACTTTCTGCCCATGATCTCATGCACTTACTATGTCCATGAATATATCAAAGAATCCATTTTCCCGGAAAGGAAATAGAAGACGAAGGAGTCTTTTTTTTAATGGTACATCAGCTTGTTTTGTAAGTTGAAATGAGACTGAATATCTTCTTTATGGTTGCTTCCAAGACGATCTTGACAAAGGTCTTCCCAGTGTATAATTAGGACGACAAAGTTCATGAATTGAATCAGGAATTATTTTCATCTATCTCGCTCTTTTGGTTAAAAATGCGCAATAAAAACCTTACTACTTTAGTAGCATACCGAAACAGAAATCTTCACAGATTGACCTATAACTTTAATACAGGGTATAAAGATGGCGATGGTAGAAACATCCCGTTTAATTGTTCCGCCTGAAATGCTGTATTTTTGTGCAGAAGGGAGTCAAGCCAATTGACCAAAAACAATTTAAAAATACAAACTGGTTTTAACTGCTGCAAACTTCTCATCAGCCCCCACAATTATTTGAAATTTATAAAATGCTTGAAGTTTATAGGAGGGCCTGACGCATTTTGGTCCGAGCAGGATCTTTCTCAAAGGCTTGTCTTTCTCAAAGGCTAGCCTTTGAGCAAGATCCTGCTACAGGATCGAAAACCCATCAGGCCCTCCTGACTCCAAGCATTTAAAGAAAATATGTTCTCAAGAAAAGAAACTGGAACCAAAACAATGTGACAATCATTATCAACCGATGTTTCTCCACGTGCTTCTACTTTTAGCCATCCTTCCTCCCTCCAGCTTCTTTTTTGTTGCCGAGATCAATTATCCCCATTGGGCTTAATCACAACACCGACTCCGACACCGACTGTTTGACGGAGAGAGTGCATGCCATGGACCGCCGGTCATGTTTAATTTCAACGCTGTATCGTTTTCAATGCCTGCTACTCTTGTCGTCATCATCCATAGTAGACTAGACTCTTCCACTTGTTTTTTTTTCTCTCTTTGATCGCCTCCTCTCGTCCACTCTCCGTCTTTCATCAATCATAACTCCATTAGCAGACCTAGATCTCTTGAAGCAGGTGTCATTATTTGGCTACAGGATTGACTTTGAGACTTAGTATGTAGGAGCTTCGTTTAATTTGCTTTCTTTCTTTCTTTCTTTCTTTCTTTTTTTTTTTTTGGGGGGGGGGTTATCAACGTTGATTTTATCTATTGTTTTAACCTTTCAAGCCAATTTATTTTTCATAATATTATAATAATGAAAACGTGTGAATGTGTTAGTCATACAGCGATGGAGAATTTTGCCGAAATCTGTATATTTCAGTGAGACTCAATTATGATTGGGTGCATTTGTTTAGCTCCCCCGGGTCGACACTAGTCAACCTTGTCCCCATTCTCTCGCTTGTTTTGTGCAGTAAAACACGACCATTCTCGGTAAGGGCTGACCCGTGTTTGCTAAACTAATGCACCCAATGAATGAGCACTGGGGCCACTTTCATAGAGCTGCTTAAGCACCAAGATTTGCTTAAGCACCAAAAATCTGGTATTAAATTAACCATTATTCCAGGCAAAATTTCTTGTGAACGTTGTTCAGCAAATGATGGACGAAAACAAGTCAAACTTGTATAATTTTAAAGCAAATTTGTTGCTTTAAGCAGCTCTATAAAATTGGCCCTGTCTGATTTGGCAGCTCAGGTAGAAGTACAGGGGCCAATTTCACGGCCCTGCTTAGCACAACATTTTACTAAGCATGAAATTTCTATCTACATGTAAGTATTAAAATCAGGATTAACAACCAAATTTCCATTTGTTTTGCATCACTTGTGATTGTTCTTTTGCTGTTGTTCGCTGACCATGAATATGAAATGGAATTTTTTAATGGCGGTCTGTTTTATTGGGCAACACATTTGTGTGCTAAGCTCCATGAAATTGGCCCCAGGGATCACTGTGTGTTTCCACTCATTGGCCTGTTAGAGCAGATTGTCGTTTTAATATTTGATCCCTTATAGTACGTTCCGGCAATGTGAAATGTTATAACAATCTGCCTAATACCTGCTGGCCTTGGAAGAATGCATACAGTAATATTGTAATTTGTCAATTTTGCAATTTCATGTCCAGAAAATTTAATTTGACTGCTTTTCTTTCCTTTCCCTTTTCTCTCGTCTTTTCTTCTGTCTTCAACAGACCCGATCCAGGAGCATTCTGGGTAAGTAAGATCTGACGGTTCAGCCGTGTCTGAATCAAGCCGTGGCTGCGGCTTGAACTCGCACACCAGTCTATGGGAAGCGGCTCAAGCCACTGCACCATTGTGTGTTAATGTCAAAGCCGTAGCCACACGATCCAGACTTGGCCTGATGAAAAGTCTTTTCTTTTATCTTTGATTAATTAAATTACAAAAGAGTTAAGGGTAAGTGGAGATGTATGTATGTATTCACATGCTTCATAGGAACCTGCAGCAACATCCATTTATTAAATTTTCTCCTCTTTTACGATGGATTACATAGGCATCTTATAGGCGCGTTTATAATTTCAAACTGTTTAAAGGTACTGTACAGTACAGGATTGGTAACATACCCAAACAGAAATGTTCACAAATTTACGTATAACTTTCAGGGTATGAAGACGAAGCTGGTGGAAACATATCGTTGAAATATTTCTGGCTGAAACGGTGCATTTATCCAGAAATCTGTCAAACAAAGACCGAAAACAGTTTTGATCTCGGGATGAGATCACCAATCCTGTTTTCTAGGGTCGAATAGGGCCACAAATCTTACCCTCGGAAGCTAGAAATAATTTCCCAATGTTTATTCCAAACAATGCGCAAAAAATAACTTGCATGAGGAATGTGAAACTTCAAATTTAATTCTGAGTTCCGATTATTTTTGGTTTAGATTTTAACTCAGAATTTCATTTTTTTTGTACACTTGCTCTGTACAAAAGTATAGAAACTTTGAAATTTCAGCTCTTTCCGTGGTGTTTTTATTTCCTTTTGGGAGGCCACTTAGAATCCCTGGAATCTGTGGTAACATGCACATCCATTTATTTAATTTTTCTCCCTTTATGGTGGATTATGTCCGTATCGGGCATCTCATTGGCGAGTTTGTAATTTTAAACTGTTTTGGCTATTCTAAGGGTCGATTCGGACAGAAAATTGTTCACTGTGCAAGCTGGAAATAATTTCCCAATGTTTATTGCAAGCAATATGCAAAACATTGCATGCATGTAGATTAAAGATGAAACAAGTAGTACACAATATGTGCCAAATGCTTCACAATTTCAAGTGAAAATTTAAACCCATATTTATAACAAGAGTGTGTTTTATGCATACGGGAAGGAAAAAACAAGCTACCTGAACAATCCTAGACAAAGCAGATCAATAGACTTTGTGTGCGTTATCTTATACTCGATTGGCGGCCATCAAACAAAGCCATCCATCCGGGGCTTGGGAAGTCAGACACCTGTTTGGAACTTTCAGGGACCGCTTGACAATGCCTCCCAGCTCTGCTGCTGTTTTACTGACCCCCCCCCCCCCTCCCGACTCCCCCACTCCCCCCTCCCCCCTCTCCCTCACACAAAGGGAAATTGCGGCATCGTTGCTTGTTTGTATTTCTTTGCATGGCCTTTCTTTTTATTTGTTTGTTTGTTAATGTTTGTTTATCATGATTTGCGCTGATAAAAGAAGAAAGAAAGATAAATATTAAAGTTTGTGTAGATTTAATAGCAGCAGGTGTTTGTGAGGTTGGGTACAGCCTTTATAGTACAATGGATATTAATGTTCCATTACAATGAGATACAGTGGAATAAAAAACTTCCATTTTTAAATGCAAGGACATTCTGCAGAGTGCACATGACGGTGCGTTAGCAGAAAAAAAAATTCAAGGTTAGCCCAGAAATGTTTGCTAACCGATTACGGTAAGCGGCAAAAGTCTTGCTTATACATATTCCATGAAGTAGATTTCATGTGTACGTAACAGTGCCTGTAAGCACAAAAATACATTATGCACATGAAATTGAGCCCTGGACAGCTCAGTTGGTAGAGCGTGAGCGCCGTTAAGTTATTCGATTCCGTTGGTCGCAGGTTTGAATCCCATCCCAGTCATCTTTCAATGACTAAAATTAATCCAGTCAGTTTCCCTTGCGGTTTGAATGGATTTGGGCTTAAACGCTGATCGCAAAGCGTTTAACGATAGTGAAATCAGCCCCAGGGGCCTTTCCCAACCTTGGTTCCGGCTCTGGCTCCGGCTCCGGCTCCGGCTCCAGCTCCAGTTCCGGCTCCGACTCTATTTCATGAATCCTTTCTGAAATAACGGGTATCAAAATAGAGACTTTTGGCTGCGGTTCGGAAGTAGCTTCTTCGGTTTGAAAAATCAAACAGAGCTTCAGCTTCAATGAAATTAACCATAATCTATTATTTTCAGCATCATGACAGAGACAAAGCCGGAGCCGAGCTTTGAGAAAGTCTCTAGATTTCAAAAATATTATGCAGTTTACTGTGGCGCCCTCATCCGGTAGGCCTTTGCACAGATGCCGTTTCACTTTGTTGACATGTGTGTTTTCTTATGATTTAGCTACATGTAATTGGGGAATCACGGTCTATTGATCACCACAGGAAAAGCCCAGGTGTATTAAAACAAAAAGTACAGTGGTATCAGTACAGAGGATCCGTTTCATAGAGCACACATGTTGGCTCATCATTTAATATATGATGTACATGTGCATACCGCATTTAATTGTTTGTTCAGCTTAAACAGATTGTTGGTAAGCAGAATTCCACGTATATTAATGATTGTGCAATTTGCACATGTTTATGTCATGTGTGCCTGGTTGTCCGATGATTTCCGCTTTAGCGTAAAAATTGGCTGCTTAGCAGTAATTGTTTCGCTTAGCAGCTTTAGGAAACAGCTTTAGGCCGGGGGCAGATGTGTCATTGCCACGTTTGTCGATGAAGTTTATGTCGGCTTGAAAATGTTCCCTCCCTTGGCGTTGATGTATTAAGGAAAACGAAAGGAATTTAAACAACAATTTGAATTGTGTTCGGAAATTGATGACGTACATCGGAGGTAAGGTTTTCTCTTTACGGACAATCTGTTTTGTAGGGTCATCTAATAGGGCACAGGTCCCAACTCTAACCCTACCAGTATTAAGAAAAAGTAAACTGAAAAAAACCCAACAACAATGATCTAAATTGTGTTCGAAAATTGATAACGTACATTGTGAAGGAACATTACGCTTTTCTCTTGCTGACAATGTTTGGCTGGGTCTTTTCTAATAGGGCACAAAATAAAGGTTTTTGTTCAAAAAGATATCGACGATTCCACTTCAAAAAGAAGGGCGGCTCAGTTGATTTCTGTCGATTCCGCTCTGTTAATTTCCACATGAATATCATCAAGCCCTATATGTAATTTAACAGCCCTACATACGTATAATACCAGACCAAAGATTGAGTTCAAATTCGCCCGTTACAAGATAGACCTACTGGGCAGGCATTTGTGTGTTGTATTTTGTGTGTGTAATGTAATGTACACCTGTATACTGTAAATAGGAAGAAACCATCACAGTTTGCCTCAAATCAAGGACAGCTCAAATCAAATTGCTGCACTGATAAAGTCGGGTTGGGTAGAGTTTAGGGTGGATTTATATACACCAGAGCCATATGGCACCTGTATAGCTGCACCTGCCTGTGCACATAGCTTTGCATGATGTGCCGTACTGTACAGGATTTCGGAATACATGAATATAATCTCAACGGCCCGCTGCTTTACTTTTTGATGATGTTCAACAAGAGAAAATACAATTGAGTCAACAATAGACTTTGAATATAAAAAAAAAAAATTGTAAGAGTGGGGCTGGGGGGGGGGGGGGGGGGGGTGCTACTGGGATCGGTGCTTTGTAAATTTTGCGTTCTTACGGAGAGGGCATATTTAGAGGTAGTGACTAGTCTCGGTTTGGTCAGTGCTTGACAATTGACATCACAAGTCCACACAGGAAATACAACGCTGGACAGAGCAACATTTTGAGGACATAGACTCCTCCCCAGTTCCCCTCCCCTCCCCCTCCCCCTCCCCCTCCCATTCCCCCCCCTCCCATTCCTGCCCCCCCCCCCAACAGTCATGACTGGAGTTTGTTATTTAAGAATGAGGTTCGCACTTGTGAGGGCATAGTATAAGCCAAATCCTTTGATCTCGAAGAGAACATTATTTCACATTCTAATTTTGATGCTAAAATATGCGAAATAATATTCGGGGACTGTTTTTTTGTTTGTTTAAGGAATCCTGATATATTCTCAGCTCACTTGATATGACAAACATCTGAAGAAAATTCAGCTGACTGACAGACACTCAAAATGCTCTCGTAGTACATCATATTTGTCTTCCAATTTACATAGTAAAAGAGACAACTAGCAGCAGGTTATTGCTACATGTACACGCACATGTATGCATCCCAGACAGGGTTGAGAAACCTTTCTGACGCGCTCGATTCCTTGAGTGCTGATGCTGAGAGTTGATGCATAAATCAGAAAGGCAGACAAGATTAACTCACTCAGACTGCCTGCGCCACAGGAACTCAAATGGAGACCCTATGATCAGATTAATATACACTGTGTACACAGGGCATGTACATGCATGCACGAATGTGTACACACATGTGAGGGTCAATCCACCAGCGAGCCTGGGGTCTGGGGCACGATTTGCGACGTTTTTTCCTCGATTTGTTATCTTTGATTATGACGATGATGACTCGGAATTAACCGCGGTCCCATTTTCCAATTATAGGAATTGGTATTTGAAAGAACAATAACGATTGCCTATATGATTTCATGTTGAGGAATGAAACTGACCCCTGTCTGCTCTCTGCCCGGAAGTATAAAACATGAGCACCCTAATAAAAATAAGGAAAAAAACAAACCTGGAGTTGTATCTCTTCCTGACACTGAGATCGTCAAAGGGAGCATGTAGGATTTGCAAAGATGTGTGTTTTGACTGAATTTGGTACAAATTAACAGAAGTGAGGGTCTTAAACTTCCTAACAGATGTTGTTCCGTGTACCTTTTTACGCTTTGTTCATCTGGATAGTAGAAATACCTCCGAAATAATCTTGCTCCCCTCTGAATCCTTCACGGAATACACCACGCTTTCAAAATGCTAAAAAGATCGTTCGGACGAACAATCTTTTTAAAAGACACCCAAATCTTGATTTCCTTGAAAAACACAGCATCTGATGAACCAAGATTTCCCATGGTGACTGTTTGCACTGTTTACGAACTGTTGAGTCCATTTTCTGTCTCAAACTCAATATTTTTTGGAGGCCTTGTAAATCCTGTACGCTGCCTTTAAGATTCTGATCAGCAGAGGATGAATAACGACGCTGATATTAAATTGAATAGCCATTATAAAGTGTAGCTCATGATTTATGACTTTGTGCATATATGTGTGTTTGGTTTAATACCAAGTCAATCTCATTGTAATTACCTTCGTTCTGTACTTAACCCTTGTTGATTATTAAGGAGAACCATTGAAAGACTCTTTTGCATTGCAAGATATTTGAGATAATTTCAGATTTGTAGATACATGTTAAGTGCATCTGGGGCCAATTTCATAGAGCTGCTTTGTTAAAGCACACAAATTGCTTATTGCATGAAAAGTCTTCCTTGATCCAACAGGATTGCCAACCAAATGTCCATCTATATGATGTTTACTACATTTGACTTGTATTTGGCCATGGTTTGCTGAGCATAATATTCAGAGGGAGTTTTGGCTGGCATACTCTATTTTATTTACAAAAATTGTTGGTGCTTAAGCAGATCTATTAAATTGGCCCCAGATGCTTGACTAACCTTCACATTAGCACACTGTCCAGAAAATTAAAAAAGGCAGCAAAATGATAATTGCTGGATTTCACAAAGCACTAAGATTAATCTTAAGATGTTCAGTATCACCATTGTGATTTGTGTTGTGACATCACACTTTGCTTAGCAATTAAGATGAATTCACACTTAAGATCAATCTTAGCGCTTCCTGAAATCGCCCACAGACCTCACAAGATAAAAACAAATCTGATGCCATTTTAGTGCCTCAATAAGCCCTGATTTGTTTTTCTTTTTTTTTTGGTAGACTTGATAGGCTAATGTCTCTTATTCTCTCAATTTGTTGTATTGATGTAGATGCCCCACGCCTGGCTGTGATGGATCGGGACACGTAAACGGCAAATTCTCCAAGCACAGAACGTGAGTACTTGCGGCACTTATTGCAAATGTTTCATCCTTAAAGGTACTGTCATACTTTGGTAGCATACCGAAACAGAAATCTTCACAGATTTTACCTGTAACTTATAGGGTATAAAGATGGTGATAGTATAAACATACCGTTAAAATGTTTTGTCTGAAATGCTGTAATTATCCAGAAAAGAGTCAAACCAATTGACCAAAAACAATATTGATCTTCGGGAGATCAAATATCCTGTGAATAGATTTTGAAAATACTGTGTGAATTTTTCACTGTTTTCTAAAAAGTGGGCACCGTATTGGACTGGGAATTTCACAGATGACTGTATCTTTCGTGGTATTTTTGCCAATGAATCTGCATTTCTCTGACAAAGACCAAAGTATGATATTACCTTTAATCGTGAATCTGATGAATAGAGCACACTGTCCGGAGAAGTGGGTATCGGAACTTGGAGAAGATTATGATCATGATGAAGGGCTTCTGTGACACTAATGACCAGGTCAGGAACTTTGCTCAGATTGGGAAAAGGCAGTTGATTCCTCTTCTTTTTGGTTGAAGGCCACTTTGTTGAGAGAAAGTAGAATAGATCTTGGCAATAGAACCAGGATGCATCAAGTCATCAATGACCAGGGTTTTCAGAATTTGTTGAAAGGGTAGTGGCTTGTGAAAGTATTCTTTATTTTGAGAGAAGACTTAAAATGATTTAATTGATAACCTGTGGATTGAAACATGTCCTTGTTCTCGTGTTTGTTATCGCCAGTATCTACAGTTGCCCAGTTGCAGTCAAGAAACGAAAGCTGGGGTCGAAGCCCACTTCGCCCGAACCCCAGCGCAAAGTCAAGAGGTCGCGACGGAGGGCCGGCACCAACCCCATCAACAGTTCGGACGACGTAGATGATGAGGTCATCATCAATAAGCCGCTGAAGAGGGCCGGGGCTGCTGCCCAGGACCAAGAAGACGCCAATTCCGTGTCTTCCTTGGAAGATGACATGCAGTCCAAGTGCAGCCGTCGGGCCATCGTGAACCTCCAAAAGCTCCTGGACAATGTAACGGCTGAGATCGACCAAGAGAAGAAAGTCGAAGAGGGAGTGGAGGTGCCAAAGAAGGCCGAGGAGGAGAAAACCGAACCAGAGGAGGAGGAGAAAGAGGCTGCTGAGAAAGAGACGGAAACCGAGGAGCTGGAGGAGAGTGAGGAGGTTGCCGACATGGAGGAGAAAGAAGACATAGAGGAGGACGAGGAAGATGCTGAGGAAGAAGAAGAAGAAGAAGAGGACCAAGAAGAGGCTGCTGAAGAGGACAGTGTCCAGCTGCCTCTGTATGACTTTAAGAACATCAGCACTGCCGTTGGGACCGAAGACCAGGATGACGAGGAGGTCTGTACACCTCCCAAGCTTCATAAGGAGCTGGCATTCCTCAACCAAGAGGTTTCTGTTCTCGGTAGCACTCCAGACTTGTCAAAGGCACTTCCCTCAACGGAAGCAACCTCAACGAAGGACAGCCATCCTGAAACGGATAATGATGCTGGCGCTGGTGCTGTGGGCGCCGGTAACTTGCCCTTTGAGAACAGCGAGGAAGATGCGGAAGAAGACGAAGACGAGATCCTGGAGCTTATGGGCGAGGAGTCAGGGGATGACGATGCCTTCTCAGCCCACCCTCCAAGTTCAAAGGATGCCCGAGAGGATGATGATGAGTACAGCATTGCCATGCCGCAGCTGCCCAAGCACCTACGTTTGATGAGCGAGCAGCTCTCGCAGGAACTGGAAGAGGAGACCAAAAAGCACCAGTCAGACGATGGCGCCACTCCAGAAACAAATCTTGTGGAAGAGGTCTCTCAGCCAGTAGAAGACGCTTCAGTCCCTGCTCCTGCGGATGACCCCGATGCAGACAACGTTGCGCAGGAAGAGAGCAGTGAGCAGAGTGAGATTGGCCATCTTCAAGCAGAAGCTCCGTCACTCAAAGAAGAGGAGGAAGAACCTGCTGCGGTACCTATGCAAGAGGAGCTGCCGGAGTCCGAGGAATTGGAGCCCGCCACAGACCCGAAGGCAGACCAAGCCCCAGCAGAGGACAACATCGACCTCATGAGCCAGTCCATGGTGGTCCCTGACGAACCACTTGTCATCGATGATAAACCTGTCCCCCAGGGCGAAGAGGACAAGGAAAACACCGCAATACCGCAGACCATCGGCGCTTTGCTTTCGGCCGAGCCACGAGTCACCTTCCCCCCTGTCTCCAAGCAGATGACTCTCACCATACCCATTGTGAAGTCGGAGCCTTTGGACCCATTGGTGACCAGCAGCCAGGCGTCCATCGGGCTCATGACGGGGATGACGTCTGCCATGTCGCAGATGAAAGAAGCGATGAAGAGTGCAGCCAGTGGCTTGCCGATGACTCCCATGATCATATCCGAAGCCTCACCGATAGCGACAATGTTGGCACCCACTTCAGGTAGGCCATACAGTTACATTAAATAAACCCTGACTTCCCCGTAGACTTTCTCCAAATCTTAATTTGTCTCGTTGGCCCTTAAAAAAAAAAAGTCACCTCTAGCTCTGCCTCTGTCTTCAGCTCTATTTTCCTCATCCATTTGAAAGTAACGGGTATAAAAATGGAGTTTATCTTGGCTACCTGCTTTTTCAGCTTATGGATGGCACAGTCAGAGTTGAAGCCAAAGCCAATGTTTTGGAATGGCCCCAGTGTATTGCTGGGCTTAAACAGACTCTGAGTTATGGCCAGACCTGTGCCTAGGACCTTAAAATCTGAACAGGTCCAGGGACTTTGCCAGAGAGATAAAACAGCACAGTCATGAACTTTAGACAGATTTTTGTCAGATCAGACTGTCCAAATTTCATGAAGATTTGATTCACCAATTGGTTTTTTTTTTAATCCTCCAATTTTTTTTTTCCAGATAGTTTTTCCTAGATCATAATTATACAATGTCCCTTTTCTTCAAAAAATGCTACGTTTTTTCACCGTATCTTTTTTGTTTATTCTGAATGTATACGTCTGTGAATTTGAGTTAAATACATGTAGTAACTGAAAAAATATCTAGTATTGAGAAAGACTGTATTTACCAGTGTTGTATTAAATTTGTATTTTGCTTTGTATGTGAATGAAACTGCTGAGCAAGCAAATTCATTTTTTCCTTTTTTTGAAAAATTTGTCCCTGTTCCAGCAATGACAAAAGACTTTCTGGAGGGCTGCAAGTGCCCCACCCCGGGCTGCGATGGAACGGGCCATGTGACTGGACTCTACCACCACCATCGCAGGTAAGAAATACAAGCTCACTTAAGACTGACCGGGGCTTGATTTCATGAAAGTTTAAGACAGATCGTAACATGCATATCAATCTTAATTGCTAAGCAACGTGTGACGTCACAATACTTTTACTATAGAAATGGGAACAACTCATGTAAAAGATGGATCGTAAATCTTTGTGGAATCGCTTGGGGCCTCTAAAAAGGATAATCTCCTGACGACAAGCTTAGCACACTGCCCGAAACTTTGAGTCACCCTGGCTCTTCTTATAGCCGTACATGTTCTCAAAATGAGTTTTATAACACACGGCGCCCTCGCAAATATCCTGAACTTGTCTCGAATTCAGCCCACTTACCTCTTGTGTCTGAGTATTCTGTGTACAATATTGAAGTGAGCACAGAATAGTTGCATTATCACACGGTCTGGGGCCAATTTCATGGGCTGTTGAGCACCAAAAATTGCTTGGCACAAAATTGTCTTGCTCAATGTTAAAACAAACCGCCATTGAAAATTTCGTTTGATATTCATGGTCAGCAAACAACAGCCAAATAACAATCACAAGTGATGCACAACACATGACAATTTGGTTGTTAATACTGTTGTTATTAAGACAGACATTTCATGGTTAGCGAAACGTTTGTGCTAAGCAGGGCTGTGAAATAGGCCCCTTTGGGGGTGTTACGCGTGCTGTATTGGGATCAAGGACAAAAAGATAAAAGGAACAACGATGAAACCTTTCTTGTCCCCGAGCAGATTTTCTTTATTCCAAGTCGTCCTCGGCTGTACAGATGTGTGCAGCAGTCTATGGCAGTTTTTTGAAGTACAGGGGCAATAGAAAAGACAATGCCTTGTCCTCAAGACAGTCAGTAAAGCACGAATGTTGTCGCCCTCCTGAGGCCTCTTTGGAACGTCGAGTGTTTAAATCTCCGGTTCTTCTCAGAACCACGCACACTCAAAATGGCATTTCACACGACGCTAAAAAAAACTCTCAACCATTGAGAAATTCTCTTACGGTTGTGAAATCTTACAAAAGTGTCATCGTATGAAAGGACATCAGTGCTTGAGAGTGACCGACGTCCCTGGTGAATCCTTGAGAGATTTTGACCGGGGTCCAGACCCATGAGAGAATTTCTCAATGGTTGAGAGGTTTTTTTAGCATCGTGTGAAAAGGCCTAAAGAAGAGATTACATGTTGTCATTGCAAATCTACCTTATTTAAAACACAAATGTGTTCCTGATTATAGGAATGGAAATGTCAAGGTTATTATTGCTTGCAGACGTGCTAATAATTGACGTGCTGTTACTCTCATTGATGCTCATTATTAAAGGATTCGGTGTGTTTTCTTGCTTTCTTTTTATGTAGTTTGTCAGGATGTCCACATCGGGACAAGATTCCACAGCAGTGTGAGTATGGGCTACAAGGCTTGAATTTAACGTAGGCCATGGCCTTCGTTGCCCTGGTTCTTGGCCTTCGTGCCCCTTCAAATGTTTCCATCATAGACATTATGATTTTCCAATGGAAGTGCCCCTTGCAATGGAAAAGTGGCCTTGCCCCTTTCAGAACCAAATGCAAGGCCTGGGGTTATTGTTTGCTTTATGAGCAACCTCTTTCTCAGGGATGTGATGTTGCTCTACTGTACATGAACGGTTGTAAGGGGCTTGATTGAGAGTTCAAGATCTACATAAAGGAGAATCCTTCCAACCCCCCCCCCCCCCAAAAAAATATTGATTGAAATGTTGAATGTTTAAAGCAGAGTTAAGCTTAAATAAGTTGTATCAGTTTATGTACAACTCCTAGCAGGATGTTTTCTGGGCTTAGCAAGGGGTCCGTACTGCATGCAGCCCCTTGAGAAAAAAAACCCACATTTTCCATGAAACTTTTACACAAAATTGAACAGGGGTGTGATTCATCAGGATTTTTTGTGACCAGAATTTCCGGAATTGGATCGATTTTCAGCCCGATTTTGTGTGTTTTAGCCCAATTTTATGTTATTTTTCAGGATTTTTTTTTTTATTACTTTCAGGATTTTTCCGGAGAAGCTAATCACATCCCCGATTGTGGAAACAAATTGTTTATCCATCATTTGAAAAAGATTTGACTGTTTTTGATGCTTTCTCCTTTCTTTTGTACTCATTGTTTAAATTGTTCTTGTAATTTTTTATCTCTGCAGTGTTGCAGATGCACGAGCACGTCTTAAAGTAAGCCATTTATAATATACATTACTATCTCATGAGATTCCCATCCTTTGCTCCGTCGTATTCACTCCCTCATCCTCACTCTCAATCTGGTTCAGTTTTGTCCCCTCCCCTCCCCCCTTGACGTCATGTTCTCGTATGTTTTGGTGCTAGAGTCAAAGCACGTTTTCAAAAGAATAAATCCCTCACCCCCTTTCAGATGACACCCTGCTTTCCTATTTTGTCATCTCCTAGACAGCAGGGGTAGCTAAAAAAAAATATCCTACTTTTCTGGAAGACAATTTTAAGGTAGTGTCATACTTTGATAGAATACCAAAACAGAAATCTTCCCAGATTTTCTTACAACTTTCAGGGTATAAAGATGATGGTAGAAATGTACCGTTAAAGTTTTCCTGCCTGAGATGCTGTATCTATCAAAAAAAGAGTAAAACCAATGACCAAAAACAATTTTGATACCGGTGAAAAAAAAATTATGTTGACGTTTTTCACTGTTTTCTCAAAAAGTGGGCACAGAATGGGACTGAAAATTTTACAGATGACAATTAATTTCTGTGTCTTCCTTGATATTTTTGCCCACGAATCTGCATTTCTTTGACAAAAACCAAAGTATGAAATTACCTTTAAAATACGAAAAGGGAAGTCTGCAAAGAAACAAAAAGGTTTTGAAATCTGGCTGACTATGACAGCATTGCTGAAGTTATCACCCTTGTACACATTGTATCATACTCATGTGCATGTACTGTACACTTTGGAACACTCATTTAAGCATGAACAAAAATCAGCATGAATTGTGGTACATTCACTGTGTTTTTCCCCACTGATGCATGACGTAGGAAATCTACGGCTGTCCCATACTTTGGGACCCATTTTTTTTTGCAGTGCTGCACAACCGTACGGTGAGCAAATATACTGTGACAACCGCACCTGTGTAAGATCAAGCACCAGTTACAAGGGTATTGGTTCGGTATTCCGGTGGTCGCAGGTTCCAATCCTGCCCCAGTCAATTTGTTTTTGTCTTTGTTCACCTTGCAATTAATCCAGTCAGTTTCTATTGTGGGTAATTGATTGGGTTGTATTTGCAGTTTAGATCAGTTTGTGAATGGGAGACTTTGGAGAACCGGTCTTCAAGTCAACAGCGTACGCACAACAGTGCAGGCGCAAAACAACTCGCACATGCTCACAATTGCGTGTGTGTGCGCTGTTGACTTGAAGACCGGTTCTCCAAAGTCTCCCACTGTACACATTTGTAGGCTTAATAGTAATTTTAACTTGAGACCAGTAACAGTACAGTGTAGGTTACAATTGTTAGATATCGCTCAATTTCTAGGGAGCGCTTCACTCAGCAGGAAGGTCGTGTGACTCCTCCACCGAACCAACGCCAAGTGTTGGAGCTTGCTTTACTGAAGGTGCACTTGCTAAGATTGGGCATTGACATTGCCTCACTAGAGTTTGTACTAGGCAGGTATATATATAGAATTGTGCCCCCTTTGTTTGGGTTCGAACCCCCCAGCATCTGTGAATTGTTCCAAGATATTTCTTTTCTTTTGAATTTTCTTTTGCTTCTATTTGGAGCTTTTGATTAACCAGGGTTTAAGTTGTTGGTATTTGGACAGAATTGGCCATCATAGTTCTCCTCTGTTGACCTTATTTTGCATACCGTATTAATCACATTCTTGGGATAACACAGTTGAAGTATTGATTAGCTTGCATTCTATAAAATTGGTTCCGTATTAAACTTCAGTTTTAATATATTTGTTTACTTTATTTACAATACATTGTATAGTTTATGTTAGAATTGAAGTAATGTACCTGGGGCATTTCGCCATGTTTTTGTCCAATTTTGAGACAGTGTCCATGAATGCACTCTATGATTCTGACTTCTAGGCCCTTTACGAAACCACGGCTTGGGCTTGGCCTTGGGCTTAGGCTCCGTCATCTAAAAGCTGAAAATACAGGTTGTTGTTTTTCCCTGAGGTTGAAGCTCGGTTTTCTTGTTCGAAACAGAGTATCTATTTTGAAACCATATCCACAAACCTCTATTGTGAAACCTGGTACTTTAAAATGGATGTAAGAAATGGAGCCGAAGCCAAAGCCCAAACCGAGGTTTCGGAAAGGTCCCTAATCAGTTTCTATTTCATGTTGATATGGAGAACAACTTCATAATTATGCTGACCCCTGCTAGCTTGGTGGCCTAGTGGTATGGCATCTGCACTAGTAAAACAGGAGGTTGTGGGTTCGAATCCCACCTGAGCCAGCGCATGATTTTTTTCATGTGCACTCAAAAAGCATTTATTGTTGTGCTTATCTACATGTACATCAATGTTAGGGTAATGAATAATTTGCATAACTTAAAAATGAGCGCACTGGAGCATGGATATATCCATGGTGCAATTACCCAAGTATTAACAAAAAGGACCTGGTCGCTTTTGCATATCCTGCCCGAGCATGGCCCAATGGTCCTCCTACATGTATTTTGGATAGATGGTAGGGATTGATGAGGTTGTTGTTATTGTTGTTATTTTGTAATTTTCTGAATAATTTTTTATCTAATTCATGTTTTTATTATGATACATTGGTTAAGTGTTATGTTATCTATGCATGTCTTTGTTCTCATGTTCTTTGGTAAACCCAACCGGTTCTTCGCATTGATCCTTTCTCATTTGCATAAACGTAACACATGTTATATGCTTTGTTTTGTTCTACTGGTGCTCTGCCCCATCCGGTTTTCTTTGTTGACAAAGAACTAACATTTTTGTGGAGTTTTACCATTTTTCCTTTTATATGTATTTTTCCTGTTCAGTTTTGTCTTTTTGTTGCACACCACAAATCCATCCCCACCAAATAAAATATGGTATGAGTTTGATAAATTTGTTTGTGAAAAACGAATTGGTACTGACAAAGAAAAAAAATCTAGATCCTAAAGTCAAATGTATACAAAATACTCAAAACATTAGAATTGTTAGTACAAAATCTTGATTTGAGCTGAATTTGAATCCATTTGCATTTTAGTTTCCCTTATGAAGAATTAGGAATTAGTACACTCATGTGTACCTTCTACCAAGTTCAAGCCTGGAATTTAACAGAGGCCAAGGAGGCCATTGCCTTCGTTGCCCCTTCAAATATTTCCATATATATTGTGATTTTCCAATGGAAGTGCCCCTTGCAATGGAAAAGTGGCCTTGCCCCTTTCATAACCAAATTCCAGGCCTGAAAGTTGTGCCACTTCTCAAAATTAAGACATTGCTTTGACTTAATTAATGAAATGGACTTATTTGATGGATTTATTTTAAATGATATATAGTTTTTAACATTCTTGAACTGTTTTGCCTTTTGAATTTTATCACTTTCTCTCTAACCCCAAATTGTTACAAAGTCAGACATTGTACATCTTTAAGAATCATTTCACATGTAACAAAACGTTTTGATTATTTTTCAATCTCAGCGAAATGAATGATAAAACAATATTTCTGGTTTTTGTGACGTTAGTTGATGTTCACGTGAATTAAAACTGTTTCTCTGCTTTTGTTGCTTTTTTTTCCCACTCTTAAGCAGATGCCCTACTCCGGGATGCACAGGACGGGGGCATGTCAATAGCAATAGAAACTCCCATAGGAGGTAAGCTGGTACCCCCATCCCTGGTGCCCCGTGGACCACTTCCAATGTCCCCCTCCCCTGCTCTTCAATTGTCATTCTCTGTTCGGCTCTCTGTTTATAAATCTGTGATGGTCCATGTGTTTGCAGCCATAGCTGGTCCATGTGTTTGCAGCCATAGCTGGTCCAAATGGAGGCAGCCATACTGAGCTGGTCCAAATGGACCTCCTATGCAGTGTACGCTAAACTGGGATCCGGATCAGTAGAATTTGTTATCCTGTGCATTTAACAAACAGGGCCATGACCATCACGTACCAACCTATAGGCATCTTGATGTCTTAAATATCTAGCAGTATAGTTTATTGCACATGTTTGTGTTGAACTTCGAGAGGGAAAAGTGTGTGGGAAGATTTTCTTCCAGAAATTTTCCAATCTTATTTGTATAGGTATAGAGGACAGTTACAATGTTTGTACTAAAATGTGTTTGAAATCAGCACCTTTGCAGTATTTATGTCTAAATTTGAATAATTATGCATGAGCAAACATTTCTGTAATTCCATTACCATTTTTTTTTCAACATTGTTGTGTTTGCCCGAATTCATCCCCCAAATTAAAGAAAAAGACACAAGAAAAAGAAGAAAAGTTTCACTTCATAATGGTAAAATGGTGGTACATGTGCATGGAATTTCGTATAGGTGGGTGAGGCATGCTGGTGTTTGTTAAAATCTACCGTCAAATTCGTCCTCAATAATTTACATAATCTTTTGGGAATGTGCATGGGTTCACCAATTATTAACTTGATTCTCTTGTGCAGTTGGAATCCTAGCGAAATCTAAAAAGCAGAAAAGCAGTTACAGCTACTTATTCTCTTTAAGTTTCCCTAGCTGGAGCACACGAGCAGCTAATGAGCCTAATATTCATGGTGCATCCATTTTGTCACCTTCCTTGTTTACCTTTCGGAGAAGGTAACACCAATTCTATAAAGAAAACGGATACCAGACTATTTTGAATCTATGCCTCGGTTTGATTGCACTGCTTCGAATGTAGGATGGATGCACCGTGAATAAGGCCTATAAGACCTCTGGTTCTATGTGAGAGCCTTCTTCCCTGGGTAGACCTCTGGTTTTATGTGAGAACTGGGGCAGATTTCATAAAGCTCCGCGACACGTCGCAACTCTATTTGCGACCCGTCGTAGCTGCGACGCGTCGCATAGATGCGATGAGTCCATAGAGAAAGGATGCGTCTTAACTCTGCGACGCGTCATAGGTTTTATGAAATCGGCCCCTGCTGTATCGCTGTAGAGACTCCCTTCATGGTGTTGCAGCACTGCTTTACCTGTGCCAACATTAAGTAGACCTCTGGTTCCATGTGAGAACCTCATCTTCGTAGAGATTCCCTACATTGTTATGATAGAATGGTAGACCAGTCCACACGTTGAGGAAACTACAGGTTCTACATGTATTAACCGCTGTACCTCCACTGAGATTCCCTATGCAGTGTTACAGCTCCGCTATACCAGTCCAAACATTGGATCGACATCTGGGGTTGATTTGACGAAGACCCGCGATCGATCGTAACCCGAGTTATAAAGGATAACCCATCGTAGCTGGCCTATCCCACGTAGGGCTTCAATGCATCACAAGTCCTACGATTGATAGTAAGTAAGTTACGCAGAGTTTGGTGAAAGTGACCCCTGGGGTTGATTTCATCAAACTCATTGTAACTTACTATCAATCGTAGGGCTTGTGATGCATTGCAGCCCAACGTGGGATGCGATGGGTTATCCTTCGTAAGTCGAGTTACGATCGATCGCAGGGCTTCCTGAAATCTTTCCTTACCTACATGTATTCTATTAAACATGGTGTTAATACTGCAAACCAATGTGTGCCTGTTTCCACCGTCATGCACTAAAAGCCTTCCACCGTTGAACCCACATAAGCACCCTTCCCTGCATGGACTACATTCCTCAACCCTTGTATTATTGTCTCTCTCTCTCTCTCTTTCCCCTATTTTTCTCTTCTCTTTGTCCTGGAAATTCTTTCCTCTTTGTCCAGTTTGTCCGGTTGTCCGATCGCCGCGGCGGAGAAGCACGCCGGTGTCAAGCTGACACAGCCACCGGGCGATCAGATCAACAGGTTTGATGGCATGCCCCACACCGCTACGACAACAAGACCTGACCACATGGTGGCCGACATGATAAACAGGTATCGTAACAAGTGTCTCTTCACAAAGTCCACCCAATCAGAGCTGTCCATAAAAAAAGAATGGAGAGGGGTTTAAGGGTTTAGAAATCAGATTCTGTATGATTTGATGAACAGGTAACGTTAACAACTTTTCTGTCAGGTAATTCACCTGATCAGAGCTGGAGGTAGAGAGTAAAAGAAGCCATGGCTTTCTTGCCCTCAGGCACTGTCATACATACCTCTAGTTTGTTTATATTACTTGCTAGTATTATGCAATTATGGACTCGCATGCTCTTAACTCTCCTGAAGCTCGGTTCATACCTGTTGCGAACGTGTGAAACATGAAGCGAAGTTTTTCAGGTGTAGACTGTTGCTTCACCAAAATTGCTTCGCATCGTAATTCAGAGAAAGTATGAACCTTGTCGCTCTGATGAAACCACTCATTGATGGCTCTGTGGATGTTTTGTTTTTGAATTTCAGACCCGTGTGCTATGTGAAACAAATGGACAGTGGCTACCAGCCGTTCACAAATCCCGGAAGTCGTCCCAGTATTCCCAGCGACGGTCGCTTCTCCAAGCCAGACGCCATGCTGCCCTTTGACCCCAAGGGCATGTTCAACACGGGCCACAAGCGCATCGCGCCCAAGATCATCACGGCCAGCGACCTGAGCCCGCCGGTCAAGAAGAAGATGCAGTCGGGCGACTACGACCCCAGCGACTGCACCATCGACTCCACCTCAGCGAGGATGGCGGCCACGGCCCTCAATTTGTCTATCAAGACGCCGCAGTTAGCCCCGACGCAGCTGGCAATACCCATGCAGATGCCGCCGCCTCACCACCCTCAGAATGCCCACCAACACCATCCCCAGCAGCAGCAGCATCTGACCACCCAGCCTACCCAGATCCCACGGCCCATGGAGACTGTCAAAGTGGACAGCAATGGCACGTTGGACCTCAGCATGAAGTCCAGCAAGGCTAATAACAGCAGCGACACCTCCCAGGTCAGCTCCGTGTCTGCTCAGGCCCAGAGTGCACCCTCGCCCTCCTCAGTGCAGTCGGCCGCCACGGGCCTCATCCAGCTCAGCGTGCCGCAGCCGGGAGTGCAGAACCCCGTCCCGTCTTTCATCACGACGGCACCCACGATCCTTCAGATCCCCCGCAGCTACGGCGAGCTGCCCATGGACTTCTCAAACACGAGCAAGGCACCGTCCAAAGTCAGCAAGGCGCCCAGCAACCCCGCTTCATGTTTTGGCACGAGCCTGGTGACAACGAGCTCCTCCATAACAGTAGCAGCCATGCTCAAGACCAGCAATCCGGACTATGATGACCCAAGGTATTACCAATCAATCATTCATTTATTTATTCAAATTTATTCATCATTCATGATGAATATGTAATAGCCAATGGGGTCTCACATCATACTTTGGTCATTGTGGCTGTGTATGAAGACTCAATTCCGTTTTCATTCTTATAAACTAACATAAGTGTTTTGAATTACAGTCCAAATGTGGACTTTTTTGGGAAGCAGACCTTAATCTCAGTCTACCCCAGTAGCTCCGTAACTGACATTCTCGACGGCATTACAAATTGAAAACTGTCAGTTAGTTCATCGCCAACAGTCTGTCTGAGCTTAAGTTTTTTGACGACACTTTTCTATGTGTGATTGTAAGATCTTTCCATCCAAAAACCAAACTAATCTGAATGCAGCATTTTTTTTAACTTCATTAGAAGAGTTTTGGGGTTAGGAGGGCCTGACGCGTTTCAATCCTAGCAGGATCTTTATCGACGGCCTCAAAGGCTCTTTCTCATTTTAGCCTTTGTGAAAGATCCTGCTAGGATCAAAAATGTGTCAGGCCATCTTAACCCCCAAGCAAAATGTGTGTGATGCTTATTGCTGACGACTGGTTACCATGTGGTTTTTGCTAAGCCGTAAAAGTTTACACGATACGCCTTATTCACAGTGCATCCATCTTGTCACCTTCCTTGTATACCCTTCGGAAAGATAACACCAATTCTAAAAAGAAAACGGGTACTTTTTTTAATCCAAGCCTCGGTTTGATTGCACTGCTTTGAATGTAGGATGGATGCACCTTGAATAAGGTCTATAAAGCTATGTTTTATCAGAATAGGGCTCCGCGCTCGAGCTATTTATAGAATACGCCCTTTATATCGACAGCTATAGTTACTCGGGTGATTGGACAAATTGCACAACGTTTACGTGTAAGTTGGGTATATGACGTACAACTTGTTTGTCCGAACATCTGAATGTAACGTCACGAGCGCGGAGCCCTATTGGAACACTTAGATATTATTGTATTATAAAACTTGCCTGAAAGATTAGGGTTTGATCGCCTTAGTTACTCCCCAATAACAACAATCCCATAACGTGCATCTCTCTATTAATCCAATCCCCCCCCCCCCCCAACCCTCTCCTTCCCCCTCCCCCTCCTTCACCTCTTTCTCTACCGCCCTCGCTTGCCCGGGATTTGAACGAACGCACACACGTAATTTGCGCAGTGGTGGTGCGTTCATGCAATTTAACAAACCCCGCAAAATCAAGGGCAGCCTTGATGGAAAGAGGGAGCATCTGAGGTAAGCTCCGCCCCCCTAGTCTGGGGCCTGATGAACGGCGCCCTCTTTTGGCCAATCTCCGGCCGTGCATGCTGTCAGTCGTGTATTTTGGTGGATTTTTTTTTTTTTTTTTTTTTTTTCAAATTCCTTGGTGTTTTTTTTGTGTGATGTGATGGGTTTTACCTTTGGTAGGGGTTTTTGTATAGGACAATCTGCATGATATTGGTGTAATTTTGTGGACCCGAAGTCTTGTGATATTTGTATTTGTTCATTTTGGTTGTGTTGTCTTTTCTATTCTATGAATTTATTGCTATCACCGATCAGTACCATTTACCATTGATTGGCAGAACAGAAGGAAACATGATGCTATTTTCTTGGAGAGAGAGAGTCAAAATTCTTAAAAAAAAAAATAATAATAATAATAAATAAATAAAGATGATATTATACCACTGACATGGTCTTGAAAAGCAAAAAAAAATAGGAGGTTTGCAAAACGGAGGCTCAGGCTCCGGCTCTGTCTCCATTTCGTGAATCCATTCTAAAATAACGGGGATCAAAATAGAGACTTTTGGCTGCGGTTCGGAAATTGATTCTCTGGTTTGAAAAGGAAAACAGAGCTTCAGCTTCAATGAAAGACCACAGCATATATTTTCAGCATTATGGATGACGATTGATGGAGCTGGAACTTGAGCCTCTGTTTCATAATAGAGCTCTCTATCTGGGACGGAGTATGATACTTGATGTCCAATTTTCTAAACAGTTGAAACCTGAGACAAAACCCTTGAGATTTTACTGGGACTTCCCGACTACTGTAGATCTATGCAAGGGCCAGTGACGCTCGATTGAAAATCGGGCATTTTGTCATGCCAAATTTAAACTGTGTCCATAATTGTTTTCTGCTTTAATATAAACTTAGGTATTATGCTTATTCCCAAAGTTGTTTGTTCTTTTTTTTAAGGTATTCCCATCGGTTTTTTTTATAGGTATTTACAATTTTTTGTTGTAATCAACCTTTGGCATTTTTCAGCCCACAATCACATTTTTTTCCATGAATTTGACTTGCAATTAATGGTCAATTAACTTTACGAAACTAGGGGAACTGCGTAGTACTGTGACTTTAAAAATGAGTGCTCACTCACCAAGTAGTATTAATTGGTGAGTGAACACTGATTTTTTTTCTTTCCTATCCAATTCACTTTTTTGTGTCGTTGGAACCTCTTATTTAAAAAGAAAAGGTAATTTTAATACTTCATCTCAGTTTTGGACGTAGAATTTGTTTCTCATTTTTAAAACAATTTAATCTTTATCTTGTAATTCAGCGCCCCTGATAATCTGTTGTTTCTACAGGGAGTTTGAAAGCAGATTTAAAATCACGTTCCATTTATTTATTTGTCTTCTCTTCTCATTGTTGGTGTTTTTTGGTTGGCTGGCTTGTCTCGTGTTAATGTCAACATTATTCCTGCATGAGTGGTGACTCTTACCAGTTTTCCGGTGACACAAACGACTCATTGTTATCCACATTTTTCTCCCATTTATTTTATGTTTCACCATTTATTTTTTGTTGAATATTTTTTATTCTTCTTCTTCTTCTTCCTATATATGATTTCTATTGTCTTTGATGAATTTTATTTTTGATTATATGTTGTTCTTTCTGAAGTCGGGCTTTTTCACAAAAAGCTGGCGTGAGTTCACACATCTTTCGAAGATCAAGTGTCAGATTCTCTCTGAAACAACAAAACAGACGAACACAATCAACAAACAACCAAACAAACAACGTTTGAATACAGAATCGGGTCATAATTTAAACTGAACATGCTTCCCCTCCCTACAGCTGCCCCACCCCTGGCTGCGATGGATCAGGCCACGCTACTGGAAATTACGCCTCTCATAGAAGGTATTGATAGCTACCTCCATTCACGGATTCAGGGTTTATTTTTTATGTTTGTCGCGATTGTTTGTCTATTCAAATCATATTTCATTATTATTATTTTTTCTCTGACAATTATCTGGCCCTTTTTTTTTTTTTTTTTCGTCTGGTTTTACTTCTTCTTTTTTTTCCCCGGATATGTTTTTTTTTTTCCTGTCATTTTAATAATCCTATGATATGAAATGATGTATGATATGAGCGCTATTTTGCAAGGACCTTTGACTGCTGTGATCTGCCGTAGTGTGATGCACTCTTACAGAATGAGTCATAAATGACAAACACCTGTTACAGACTCCCTGTACTTGTTTCTTGATTATGTGGATAGTTGTTTTCATATTCTGAATGCCACGGTATGCATTATGATGTATGTGTTATATTCCATCGGGGTTTGGGGGAATGATTTGTGACGGTGCCGATGTACATCCATTAACATCCATTATCCTAGCAGTATTGCTCCTAATCAGCAATTGATGTTTACTATGTACAATTGATATATTTAATTCTGGAGCAGGATTCGAACCAGCAACCTCCAGAACACCATATGGAGTTCCAGAGGTCGTTGGTTCGAATCTATGTTGTTCTGGAGGTCACTGGTTTGAATCGCGCTTTGGTAAATTGATTCCTAAAATTCATTCGGTTTCCCTTGTGGTTATATTTATTAAATAGCCGTATCCTCTTTGAGTGATCCCCCATGTACTGTTTCTCAGGTTGCAGCATTGCTGTGTGTATCATTGAAACGATCCTTGGGATATGGCGGTGTGTGCGTGGTTCCATGGCTTCTGACTGCCAAACGAACAAAGATAGTTGACTATTGGGGACACTAACAACAACATAAGGCTGGATAGCTTTAATAGTTGGTAGAGCACTGGTACTGCATTCCAGAGATCGCTTGTTTGAATCCCGCTCCAGTCAATTTTTCCTTATTTCACTTTTCAATGACTTGAAATTCAGTCAGTTTCCCTTGTGGTTATTTGACAAGGTTTGATAATATTGCATCATTCTGCTTTGAAGGCCTGCTGCAAATCTTACAAACCTTACATTGACATTGTCACAAATTGTACCCTGTACCACGATGGAATGACCCATATATATAAATGTGTACATAAATGTATATATAAATCTTGGTTTCTTTGGGTTTTTTTTTCTTGGTTGGATTACTTCAGTATTTCCCAGAAATTATTAAATAATAACGATAAACTCCTCTGCAAAGGTTTTAGTACGACTGGAAATGTTTTGCAAAACTCAATTTAGACATCGAACCCAACCAATCCATTCTGGTTGATTTTGAGTGGCTGCGTCCCACATTTTTTTTTTTTCGAAAAATTATTCGGTCTCATTCTTGTGTCTCCTTCCAATCCTGTATATTTTCAGTAGATTGGTTTGAAAAAGGTCCTCACTGTTAAGAAAAAACAAAACAAACATGCTTTCAATCTCTTAAAGTGTATGTCTGATGGCGCATTATTAATTTTTATGTCAGCTGCCAATCATAATTTGTTTTTTCATTTGCGTTTTCATGGTAATAACTCCCAATTTTATTTTATGAACCTGGGGGATGTATTTTGTTCCATACAGTTTGCAAAAAGACTCGTTGAAAAAAAGAAATTTAACAAAAAATTGAAAAATCTTGATTATTTTTTGACAGAGGAAGATCAGTGCTTGATCAGTCCAATTCGTCAAAGTTAAAATCATTATTTGTACTTCGCAACTTTAAAGGTATAATACATGATTGGTAATGGTCACAGAACTGCACCCACACTTTGTAAAATCAAACATGTATATGAAAACAAACCTGTGAAAATTCGAGCTCAATTAAACATCATGAGTCACGAGAAATTAGCAAAAACCCGACACAATTTTTCTTATAAAAAACATGAAGAATGGTTTTGATCTTTACCCCGAGATCATAACTGTTTTCTTTGTTTGACTTATTTCTGGATAAATACACCATTTCAGGTGGAAATATTTTAACGGTTCATTTCTACCGGCACCATCTTCATACCCTGAAAGTTATAAAAAATCTGTGAACATTTCTGCTTGGGTATGTTACCAATCCTGTACTATATCTTTGACCATATATGACCACCTCAGTCACTAATATGCAAAAAATTTGTCAGAAAAATGTAGCTGTCATTGTGAATAACAAGTGCACATGGAAACAAACACACTCTGTCATACAACCCCCAAAAAGGTTGTCTACGTTTCTACGAGCAAAAGAACTGCCAATACAGCTTGTATAAAGCAATTGACCTGTCCCAAGTGACTTTTCTCTGAGTTTTACTGGCCAAAGCTTTGAGTTAACCGGCTCTTTTCAGAGCCAACCCATACTCATAAAAGAGATAAATAAACATGTATGTCACATGGGGCCGATTTCATAAAGCTCTGCGACGCGTCGCAACTCGATTTGCGACGGGTTGTAACTGTGACGCGTCGCATTGATGCGATGAATCCATAGAGTAAGGATGCGTCTTAACTCTGCGACGCGTCGTAAGTTTAATGAAATCGGCCCCTGGTGTCACTGCAAATCCTTTTACTTTTAATAACTACTGTAGGTAAGGCTATAAATTTTGCTTTTTTTTTTTTTTCATCATGAATTTGTGTTCCCGATTCATTTATTTTTGGTTGTTTTTCTGCGATTTTTTCTGCCCAGTATTTCAGGTTGTCCCATGGCAGATAAGTCTGCTATAGTTCAGTGCAGTCAGGAACTTAAGTAAGTTGGACTCTCAGCGGATCAACATTATACTTTAAAAAAAAATCTTTTGGATCTCTTGGAGGTGTGGGTTGACATTTTGATTTTGATTTTGATTTTCCGTCTGTTTTTGCATGGCTTTTTATTTTTTTGTCTGCCCTCTCCTTTCCCTAGTCGATGCTATTTGTTACTTTAGGCAATGTTGTCAATTTGATTTTTTTTGTTTTGTTCAATACTTAACTTTTTTATTTTGTAGTTCCGTAGGATTTTGTTTTCTTTTTTTGGTAGTCACTGACCTTTGCATGCATTTTTTTTTTCAAGTGCTTATTTGTTTACGGTAGTTGCTTTAATTGTCAATTTTAGATTTTTTTTTTTCCGTGAATTTTTTTATTAAAAAAAAAATGGGTAAGTTATCTTTTTTGTTCTCTGCCGATTGTTGTCCGCCCTGCGAAATGGTGCATCTTAATTGGCTGGGGTGATGTCACATGATATTGTCAACTGCTGTTCTGTTGAGAGAATGTCTTTTGGTTGTCAAAGGAATTTTCGACCATCAACTGTCGGACCGGAGCAGACAGAAAGAAGTGCCGCTACATCGCACTGTGCTGTGAAGGAACCTCCAAAAACATGAGAATTTTCTTTTCAGAATTGGTATGGACGTCTCATATGCCGGTAAAAAACAGTTCATCCAGTAACTGAAAACAGAAATCAAAACCGTTCTCAAGCTGCCCTGACCATTAGAGTATTTTACGGTTCTTTGAAGCTGATGTATCACTGTTGGCTTGTATCGCTGTTGGCTCGTATGAGTCGTATCGCTGTTGGCTCGTGTTTCGCTGGGCTGGGCTATATGCACACAATTGAAGCATATCACCCGGGAGGCAAAGATCACACCTTTTTTGATTTTACAGTTCACCCCAAACCCCAAAGGATAAAAAAAAAATCCCAGAAATTCTCATCCCTTTTGTATCCAAGTCATTTATTTTGTGCACTGCAGTTTTGCAGTTTGCAATATGTACGAGGTGCTACAGAGCTATTGACTTGAAGCAGAAGTGTTTTGAAAAAATGGCTTCCTTTGGGACCTTAGCTACCTTCCCTCCCCTCCACTTGGCTGTCAGTGTCGCCTGAAGGAATATGTCTCAGGCGCCCTGATAGATAGATGTTTCACTTGGAATGAGCGGATGAAAGTCCAATTGAGTGGTGAAATTATGGAGTATCGTGGGTGTGAGATTTTGCCTGTTCCCCTCCCAACCCCAAGACGCTTAGCCCTGCCTCTCTTACACTCCCAGCCTAAAGATTGATTTGGTATTTTTTTGTCGGAGTGGCCGACCAAAGTGTCACATCTTTCACTGTATAAATCAGAACGAGTCCCTTTGAAACTGGGAAAGAATTACAGATTTAAAGGCAAAATGTATTCAAACCTAAACTCCCATGAAACAGTCCTTGAGAAAAACTGTGGAGACATTCAACAAAGGTTTTGTTTCTTGGCTTTGTACATCAAAAGTGAGGCCATGTGTCATGTCTCATCTCCAATGAAATCGTCTCCGATTTTCGGGGTCAGAAGTGGGATTTGTTTGCCAAGACACAAAGAGTATTGAATATACAGGCCGGCGTCCCACAATGGAGGACGGATAGGGGAGTGATACAGCCCTCTATCCCAGTATGATATCAAACTCTCCATTGTCAGGTTGAATTGAGTGAATGGCGGCAGGGCTTGAATGGCTGGGGCAAACTTGATAGGAGTTCCGGTCAGATTACGAGCGATTGTCTCGGAGGTGTTGCCCGTCAACCTCGAGTTTCCACAGCCTTTGAACGTTTATTCTGAGAATGCTGCAAGGCGGAAGTTGGGGTTTTTGTTTTTCCTGCGGTAGGGGATACTGCCGATGAGTACAACAGAAGCTGTCTGCTGGGTTTGTTTCGGGGACCATGCTGAGGGAATTGCCTATTGTTGCTTCAAAAGGAGGAATTCAGGCTGTGGTTCAGTGTTGGTACTGTGTTTGGACAGAAGAGCAAGGTGGACAACAGCCTTGTGTGAGTCAATACCTGATTGCCATTGCCATAAGCATTTGGACTGATACCGAAGTCAAAACTGTGGTCCGTGATACCCTGCTGCACTTTGGCAGCGTTGAACCACAAGCCTGTAGGTTTCCTTACGTCATGCTGGAAATCCTGACATCACAGGTTGATGTGGTGGAATCGAGAATTGATTTGAACCAAGTCGAGCCATCCTACATAATTCCGAGCAATCACCCAAAATCGCATCCTACAATATTGCTGCAGAATGCGGGGGCTGTTGAGTGAGTCCGTGCACCAAAGTTTCACCTGGAACCTGCTGGCCAAAATTGGCCTGAAAAATCAGAAGAACAAGCCAACTAGAGACTGCGACGTTTTAGACTCTGGCTAACTCAGGATTGCTCTTTTTAAAATCAAGAGACCCAAAATGCCAAATTCATTCAATCTCAACATGTCACAAAACATTTTTTTTTTTTCAAACAAGATCTTCCGATGCCAACTTGATGTCTTCCAACTTGCATGAAATCATCACTTCAGATATGAATGACCCCGTACCCGTCTTGTTTATAATGTTGTGGGTCACCTGTTGTGTTGTTATATGTTTGATGATTGAAGCCGATTGTATCAAGCATTCCATTCCTTACAGATGTGTCCAGATGACAGTTTTGTCAGGGAAACATTTTTGGTTGTTTATTTTTTTTTTTGTGGCAAGGCCTTACTTTTTGCGAGTTGCCACGCCCTGGATGGTGTAACCTGCCACCAGTAGAGGGCGCTGCAGCCACCCTTTACAGAGACAGGATTGAGATGTTTGAGGGTTTTTTCTCTGTGAAATACTATCATGATTCTGAAATTTAAACAAAAATCCACCAAATTGGTCCGAGTATTAAAAACGGGTCTAGACCATATACAAAAAACTAGATGACGCATTGGCTGCTCGTGGCCGTGTCTTTAACAGCGCCATTTTAGAAGAGAGTTTCAAATCCGTTCCATCGTGTTTCTGGTGCATCATGTACCGCGTAACGCGTAACTGCCGGCACCGCGTAACGCGCAGCTTGCACGATCGTTATAATATTTACGTTAATTTTTTTCCCTACTAAAATGTCTGCCGTCATGCAGATATAGCTCCCATTGGCTCCTGCACGGGTGCATCATGAAGTTTTGTTAATATATCTACATGTATGGTCTAGACCCCCGTTATTCACTGGGTAAACCATTGATCACTTTAGCGCCCTCTACTGGTGGCACATGTCGCAATGAAACCTCCAGTTCAAAACAGTTGATCGCTGTTTTAGTATTTTAACCTGTGTAGATGAATATATCTGTACCTTGTTGTGCTTCTGTCATACCGTACGTGTAGCCATACCGTTTTTGTAAAATAGTGCATGTTTTTGTTTTGTAATAGCGCATGTCGGCTTAAGCCCAGTTCAATCTTCTTGTGAATTGTAGTACAAAGCGAATATTAAGCGAGTTCGGAAAGTATTTGTGGCGCCCTCTTTCGAAGGTCTATCGTGCATAAAAGCATTGAACAAAATCACTCGGGACGTGACGTACTGCATTACGACACGTCCCTGGTTACAATTATTTTATCCTGATTGACATTTGACGGAGGGCGCCACCAATATTTCTGAAATCGCTTTATTCGTCGATGCGGCAGTCAGTGTGACATTTCTTTCCAAAGCACACTGTTCGGAATGTTGAGATAATAAAACCGGTTCTTCTCAGAACCACACACTCTCACAGAAGAGATTTCATGGTGTCTCTGCAAACCTACCTTCTTTTTATAAGAAAAATTGCCTTCGCTTCATGCAAGTTGGTAAGAAATATGAACTGGGCTTTGAAAATGCATGTTTTTACTGTGCTTTGTAGTTTAAGTATTTTATGTTAAATTTTTGCATGGCTTGTAAGATTGGAAGCAAATATGTTTGGTGTTTTGATTTTTTTTTTGTGGTTCCATACATGTCTGCTATTGTCACCCTTGAATAGTTGTGCCCACCGGCCTTGGATACAGTAACGTCCCTTTCCCCTCTGTCACCTCAGTGAGGTGATTTCTTCCAGTTTATATTCCTCGGCCAAATCACAGAAAAAAAAGGAAGGACAAGAACTCAGTATTCCATGAAAATTGTTTATACGCCTTTTTCACGGCGCTTCCATTTTTGTCGCCTTCCTTGTATACCCGTCGGAAAAGGTAACACAAACTCCCAAAAGAAAACGGGTACCAGACTATTTCGAATCCAAGCCTCGATTTCATTACACTGCTTCGAATGGGGATGTATGCACCGTGAAAAAGGTCAATAGACAAAAGGAAAAATGAAGTTGTTATTTCATTTCAATTTTTAATAGAGGATTACAAGATGATGACTCTGTGATCTGAGCTTGTACCTGGGGTCGATTTCACCAAACTCATTGTAGCTTTATCAATCGTAGGACTTATGATGCATTGCAGCCCTACGTAAGATATGATGGGTTATCCTTCGTATCTCAAGTTCGATCAATCGCAGGGCTTCGTGCAATCAACCCCAGAAGGCTCAGCTGAAACCACGACGGAAGACTTTTAATATAAACAGGACTCAAAATTCTATTCGTCCTTTAATCTGTTGTTTCTTGTCCTGACGTCTTTTAGGCTATAGTTGTACAACAGACACAATGTTTATTGCCTTGGTTGCACCATGCACCCGCCTAGCTAGCTCGCTTCCGGCTAAATTCCACTACTGTATTTGTACCGCAACTGGTTTCTTAGATACTCTGCATGCTGCACGTAGAGGCACAAACCGGTACATGGTCTTCAGGGGTCGATTTCACCTAACACATCGTAACTTACTATCAATGGTAGGACTTGTGATGCATAACAGCCCTACGTAGCATACGATGGGTTTTCTTTCATAACTCAAGTTATGATCAGTCGTAGGGCTTCGTGAAATCGACCCCTTGTTTAATAAGCCATTGGGGCAGGAAGGTACCTGTAAGTTACTTGGAAGCCAACATCCGGGACCAGATTCACAGGGCTGCTTATTTATAAGCAGCGTCAAGACATTGTGATGGTATCAAACCAAGCATGCCCTGAAGACAAGTTTTTCAAACACTAATCTGAGCGTGCTTATTTGTTTGTCTGCTTTTGTTGTTTTTGTCTTTAGGTGCCCAACGCCAGGCTGCGACGGTTCGGGACACATCACCGGTAACTACACGTCGCATCGCAGCCTGTCCGGTTGCCCCCGAGCTAAGAAGCGTAGTGCCATGTACGCCCAGCAGAAGGCACAGGCGCAGGCCGAAGCGGGCATCGATGAAAATCACGAAGATCCTACTATGAGGTAATAATTAGTCTTTAAACGTGTGGTCACTTAGCCAATTTTGAGGTCGGAAACATTTCTTTTCTCATGATTTTTATCCAGATTCCAATAGATGACATTTTGGCATTACCATCAGTGGATTGTTAGATATCATTGGTTGGGAGAATTTGAGACTGAAAGTAAAATTTATTTAGTTTGTACATTACCGGTATTCCAAAGGTCTCCGGTTCCAGTCCAGTCCAAATGCTCACCCTCCCCTCCCCCCCCCCCCCCCCTCCCCGCCAAAAAATGGTCTGGGTCAAATTCTCTATATATACCATTTGTCCCCTACAGATGTCCAGTACCTAACTGTGATGGCTCGGGCCATCTGACCGGCAAGTATGCTTCACACCGCAGCGCGTCCGGGTGCCCGAATGCCTCCAGACTCTACCAGTCCTACATCCGCGATGGTTACGGAAGCAACGATCAGCCGGGCTCCCCGGGAATCGTCGCCCCAAAGTCCCTGAAGATGGAGCCTCAGAATCTCACGAGGTAAGGATTGATACAAGGATAGATCACGGGATGATCAATAAGTGATCAATTGGAGGAACGATCGGTGATCAATAAAGAATAACCAGTGGCTGTTCTATAGCCAATCAAGCGATAGCTGATCGGTTGCTGATCAATAACCGATCAAAAGCAATCTCTGATTGGTTGCTGATCAATAACCGATCAAAAGCAATCTCCGATTGGTTGCTGATCAATAACCGATCAAAAGCTTATCAATGGCTGATCAATGGTTGATAAATCTCTGATTGGTGCCTGATCAATAACCGATCAAAAGCCTATCAATGGCTGATCAATGTTTGATAAATCTCTGATCAGTTGCCGATCAATACATAATCAGTAGCCGTTCAATGGCTAAGAAGTGGTTTCTTGGCTTCTGACTGCCAAACGAACAAAGAGATTTGACTTTTAGGGACACCACCAACATATGGCTGGATGGCTCAGTTGGTAAGAGTGCCGGGATGGTATTCCGGAGGTTGCTGGTTCGAATCCTGCTCCAGTCAACTTTCTTATTGTTCACTTTTCAATGACTTGGAATTAATTCAGTCAGTTTCCCTTGTGGTTGTTTGATGATTAAGTTGCTAATTAATGAGAAGACAGGTACTGATTAGTGTCCATTTATATTTATTTAATATTTGTTGTCCTTTTCCGATCGCCTATCGATCACTTGCTGATCAGTATTGATCAATAGCTGATCAATGACACATTATGATTTCTCAATGTCTACCAATACCCCTGTATGTGTTAATTATCATCATCACCATCATTGTTCTGTGTTCATTACTTTCAACACCTGGGGCCAATTTCATAGAGCTGCTTAAGCAGCAAAATATGCGTAAGCACCAGAAAAACCTTGGCAAACGAAATCAGTATGCCAGCCAAAACTCCTTGTGAATGTTATGCTCATCAAGCATTGACTGAATACATTAGTCAAAAGCAGTAAATGAAAATTTGGTTGGTAATCCTGTTTGAGCAAGGAAGATTTTTCATGCTTAGCAAATATTTGTGCTTATTAAAGCAGCTCTATGAAATTGGCCATATAAATGTGTTTCAGTTACAACTTGTTGAATCCCTATTTGTTTTTATTCATTTCATTCTGATTGGATTTTGCTTATCATTTGCAAGAACATCGCACCAAATTGCATGATGTGTATAAAAGTAGGGCAGCCTTCTTTAGCCAGTTATTTGGAATGACATGATGAACACACTGTTTTTATTTTGTTTGTTGCAAGCTCTGTTTTGTTACTTTACTGTACGAAATGGATCCAGTGGGGAAAAAACGGAGGGCTGAATTTTTGAAGGCGAAAGACGATGAGAAAATTGAGGAAGAAAATCACAATTTTTCACAACCCCCTGAAAAAGTCTTTCTTTTTGTTGTTGCATGAGGCATCGTTTCACAGTTTTTGATTTTGTTTTGTTGTTTTGTTGTTGCCTTCCCCGACCCCCTTTCCCTGTTTGATGGTTTCCTTTCACATGTTTTCCATCTCCTTGCCTGTTTCCTTGGTTCCCCTGTCTACTTTCCCTTTTTGTGCGTCTTCCATCGTATTCCTGTGCTGGTTACCAGTTGCCCAATTCCCGGCTGTGATGGTTCGGGCCACTGTAACGGAAACTTCTCCTCTCATCGTAGCCTGTCGGGATGTCCTAAGGCCACCAGCGTCATGAAGAAGGCTCGGCTGAACGGGGAGGACATCGCCGCTATCTCGCTCAAAGCAGCTCAAGGTACGCTGGACCTCAGTTTAGAAAAAAGATGATGATTGGAATCATTGATAAAGGAGATTCTGGTTTAGGGACTTCTAGCTCTGCAGTCTTAAGGCCTTTTCGAAATGGAGGCTCTGGCTCAGACTCGAGCTCCAGCACCATTTTGTGAATCCCTAGCCTTGAATTTAATGGAGGTCTCGGAGGCCATGGATCTCGTTGCCCTTGTTCTTGGCTTTGGTGCCCCCTTCAAATGTTTCTATAGACATTATGATTTTCCAATGGAAGTGCCCCTTGCAATGGAAAAGTGACCTTGCCCCTTTCAGAACCAAATTCAAGGCCTGGAATCCATTCTGAAATAAGTGGTATGAAAATAGAGGCTTTTGGCTGCGGTAGATTCTCTGGTTTGAAAAGGAAAAACAGAGCTTAAGCTTCAATGGAAAACCACAACCTATATTTATAGCATATGGATGACGGAGCCTGAGCCTCCGTTTAAGAAAGGTACATAGAGTGAATATCTGTTGGCTCTGTGAAATTGAAAGCGATTAAATTTCTAAATGGATCAGGAAATAAAGCACGTTCAGGCCTTTGGAGCCAGGTCACCATGATATGGCACATTGGCCTCAACTCAAGAACTGCAATCTTTTTGGTTTAGTTGTAGGTTAAGATGTAAAATGTATTAAAAATGCTTCCTTCTGTGATCAGGAGATGGATAGTCTGCTATTATTGCTGAGGCAAGGCAGTATAAAAGCTCCATTCAGTCACGGCTGTAATACAAATGATCTAAAACTTCCTGATGAAGGTTGATACATTTTTTTACCCACCTACTCTGCCTTTCAATTTTGCAGGCATAGAGAATGACGAGGAAATCCTTGCCCTGGACACGGAGATCACGGAGCTCCAGCACAACAACTGTCAGATGGAATCACAGATGATCAAGCTCCGCACCCAGATCTCCTCGATGGAAGGCAAGCTGCACACGGCGGAGAAGGAGCACAACGCCATGGAGGAGAAGCACCGGACGCTGACCCACCAGCTGGACGAGCTACGCAACACCCTCATCAAGCACCTGTCGGACGTCCAGAGCCAGACGGCCAGCGTCCCCCAGGCCTCGGCCGTGCTGCCTCCGCCGGCGGCCGCCGCCAGGTCGGGGCTGAGCCAGGAGAACATTGAAGCCTTTCTGACCAGCCTAGAGGCGTCCAGTGGGGCCGAGGACCGGCCGGAGACCCCGCCGGAAGAGGAAGGCACCCCGATGGAGTTTGAAGCCGCAGAAGCAACAACTGGGGAGACAACGGCGACGGTGGCAGAGGTGGGATCAGCGGTCGTCAACAGCATCGCCGTGTCTGCGACCTAGACGCTCCAACTTAAACACCTAGACATCTCACGCTCGCGAAGAGACAGAAGAGGGCCAACAATAAAATAACGATCCAAGAAGCATTATCCACCAAAATAATTTTTTTCCGTTTCCTCTCGGTATATAACCGATAGTACAATCTGGCTGTTTCATCAGTATTAAGATTCACATCCCACGTAAACCTTATCCTCATCAGCAGAATATCAATCTACCGAAAAGCTTCTCTACTTTGTTTGAAGTTGATGCGCAGTAACCGTTCCCGAACCAGATTCCGGTAGTTCATCGTTCTGCAGAAGTCAGACTTCCGGTGTCTGTCATAATTTGTTTTCCCAGTCTTTCACTTGTGAGCAATTTACCCCCAAATCATATAAAAAAAAACACTCTCTCTAAACACCAAAGTGAAAATGACAAAGAGCAATTGTTCAAAATGCAATTTTAGAAACTTTTCGTTTTCCTTGTCATTTTTGATTTTCTATTCTGCAAAAAATTTTGCAACGAGTTTAGATTGATTTTTTTTCCTTATAAGACGTATTCCTCCGTAGATTTCTGGAAAGCAAAGATACAAAATGACTACACCATCGATGAATCAGTAGGAGCATGGGCCGCGGCATGCAGCGTGTTGTTGCATCTAACTTCAAGCAGTACTCCTCCGGTCTCCTGATGGCCATCCCCGGGCAGCCACGCGACCCATCCCCATCTCAGCTAAAAAATGATCCATCTGGCGCAACCACGTGTCATGTGGTTGCCATACCGGGCGAGTCCTACCAGTAGGTTTTCTCATAGAGAGAATCCGCCTGGCAGGATCACTCGCAGGGAATCTAGCCACATGACCGTACAGTCGCATCTAACGCTCACGTATCATGCAGGTAATAGGTCTCATCTGACTCTCCCTGAGTAACCTCTCGTTAGACACACGGTCCGACCAGCGGTACCCAAGGATCCTCCTCAGAGACCAAGTACCAAAGACATTAATTAGACTACATCATTAATACTAATTAATTTGCTACCCAGATTTCAACAGGCTCTCTCGACTTCTGCATAAGCACCGTCAAATAACGGCATCAATCGTTTCTTTTCTTGTTCCTGCTATTTATCTTTCTATCAAGAGTAATAAGTCAATTCTGATGCAGATCATGGTTGTTAACACATTATGCAGAGTAGAAATATTTTCTCCTTTTTTTCTATGTTTTAATTATTTTTATACAGAGACAAAAAAAAATGGAAAAGAAAAAAATTAGTTTGTAATGTTTTGTGTCAAGTCTGTGAAAATTTGCTTGCGTTGTTGTTGTTACATGTACATAGAAATAATCATTTTGTTTTTTGTTTTCTTTTCCCAGGCAGGGTGTTAAAAACTTGAATATTTGAAAATCTGCAATTGTTCCAAAAAAACATTCACTGCCTGTTTTTACTTCTTTAAATATTTTGCTGGAGATTGTGGCTGTGGCACAATGTCTGATTTCCATGCTGAATCGAAGAAATGAGAAATACCAAATTTGTTTTGTCATTTAAGCACCATTTGAGTTCACCATTGGGTGGCTTCTCTTTACCAATAAGCAAGTGTGCTTTATAAGTTATAACCAGATGCACCATAAATTGTTAGTTAGGGCTAGGTCTTGGTCTAGGTATCTGTTGGTGATGTAGTGAAATGCCCTGCCAATAGACCTAGCCGTAGCCTGTTTTGGGACACAGCCCTTCTCATGAGAGCTAGTGTATGGGAGCCTGTATTTGCCACCGGTGCCCCGCTGCACTAGTTACCAGCCAGACTACGCCCTCTAGATTTATTCTTCAATTGATTGTCATAATAACTCATTAATAGCATGTTGGAGAACAATATGCCTATTTAATAATAGTCTCACATTGGCTTGGTAGCAGTGCCCACGTAGACTAGGGCCCTTTACCAAACCTTGGCTCCAACTCAGACTCCAGCTCCGTCTCTGTCATCCTATGCTGAAAATATAGGTTGTGGCTTTTCATTGAAGTTGAAGCTCTGTTTTCTTGTTCAAAATAGAGTATTCTACTTCCAAACCATATACCCAAAAGCCTCTATTTTGATACCCGTTATTTTGGAATGGATTCATGAATTTAAATAGAATCGGAGCCGGAGCCGGAGTGGAGGTTTGGAAATAGACCATTGCCCTGTAGGCTGGTTCCGGATAGTCCGCTAGACTAGCTTAAATCTTCAGTATTAAAGAAGAAGTCAATTCGGATATAATCCAAGTGGCAGTTAAATGTGACCCTAAGTCGGTCAGCCTTTGCTCCACCCGTATCAAAAATAAAAGATATTTCATAAAATAAGAACAAGCTTTTTGCATTCCACCTTAAAGAGTTGCAATGCTTAATCCAAATTGCCTTGCATATATTATAGAGCTTTAGATAAGATTACAGACGATAAATTTGTAAGCAGTGTCATAATCGTGTGATTTCATTTTCCCTTTTCTTTTTTTTCTCCAACTTTTTTATTTAAGAATAATGTGAGAAAAATTGCAAAATTGCAGAGCGATTTAAACTAAGACCAACCCAAACTAGCTTTGATTTCCAACACAGTTTGTGTTATGAATACAAATCTGTGTAAAATTGAATTTTTTTTTATCATTTTATCAGTTTCCCGTGTATGTTCTTCCTTTGCAAGAAATTAGACAGTACTAAAACTAATAGGAGAAAGAAATTGCAAATGAAAAACAAATGTCAGACAAATCTGTTTATGATTGGAGAAAATGTGAGAATTCATCACATGAATGTGTAAATTTTGTAACCCGTTGAATATGTATGATAAAGTTGCCAATACAAGTGCCAAGTAATAAGAGGGGTTACCAATTGCCTGGTGGGGTACCAGCCATGTATCATTGACCTGGGCTCAATTTCATGGAATCTGTTTTTGGCCTATTTTTGTGCTTACCGGCACTGCATGCTACGTGTGAAATCTATTTCATGGAATTCGCTCGAAGGCGCTTAATAGGTTAGTGAAGAATTTCTCGGCTAACCTTGATTATTTTCTGCTAATATGCACTGCCATATGCATTCTGCAGTAAGTCCTTGCTTTAGCGTTAAGGGAAAGAAACTCTTCCTTGGAAACCGTAAGCAAAAAAGTCTGTTACTGTAAGCAAAGAATTGCTGCTTACAGTAACGGATTCCATGAAATTGTGCCCTGATGAGCAGAATTAATCAAATACTGCTTGAAATGACTGGGTACCAGTCACATTTATTAAATACAGTTGTGTGGGATAGGGTTAGGGTTAGGGTTAGGGCTTGTTGGCTGGTGACCTGTATTTAATCTGAAGCCAGACTTACGCTTAGCAGCGCCATGAGATTTGCCCACAAAGGTACTATTTAAGTATATTTTTTAGGTAGACAGAATCAGATTGTTGTTTAAAAGGAAATTAACGAATTTTGAGGCAGTCACTTTGTCATGATTTCAATAGAATTTAAAAATGAACAGGCTGAATCATGTTTAGTTTTAGTACAGGGCCCAATATGATGGATCTGCTAAGTGGGAAAATCATGCTAAGCATGAGGGCCAGTGATGAGACACAAAATGAATTTTTTTTATTGGTATGTGAAAATCTTTGTGAAAACTGGCCCCTGAACATGGATGATTTATTCTACAAAGTTTAAAGGTCAGAGGGCACGGGGCATGCTCAGTATCACTACCATAGCAAAATTCCATGCTTTATAGAGCTTTGTAATGCTTGTAAATAATACTAAAAAGATAACTGTAGTTAACTTATGATGTCAATGTATGTATATGCTACCGATTTAAACCTCGTAGACAGGGATTGTGCAATAAATTGCCCTATATGTTTTCCTTTTTTTTGTGCTGTGGCATGTGGTAAATACTGCACATAGTATGTGCAACTTATTTATTTATTAAGAGTGCGTGAGATATCTTCAGATGCCTGCTTTATTTTGGCAAGAAACAAGAGAGAGAGAGATCGAGAGAGTGAAATGAGTAAGTACACTTAAATAATACTTAAATAATTATTAATGATTAGCTAACAAAAAATGTCATTTGTGGTAATTGTTGTTGATGGTGTTTCGCTGTGGTTTATACTTGTTTTAGTTGAATACCTGTATCATTGCAGTCTACATTTCCAATCCTTCTATTTTCTTCAGACATAATACTGCCGCCTCTAGCTGGGTTTTTGTACACAAAAAGCATAAAATCATGTTTAGTTGGGAAGCCTTGCTTGTCTTAGAATTTGTTTTTTCTTGGTTATCTTGCAAAGTTTCAGACAATTGCTAAATTTCTTATCATTTTTAAAAAAACTTTTTTTTCTATTTTAGTTTTAGTTGTTGTTTTTGTTTTTTGTTGTTGTTTGTGTTTATTAAAGGGGATATTGAATTGTACTGTTCACATGTACTTAAGATTGGAAGACCTATAGATCAGCGCGGACATCCGGGTACTTTCATTCTCATGAACTTGACAACCGATGAAAACCAACATGTAGAATGGCGCAAGCTATGGACAAATCACGTACAAACCGTCCATTGTCGAGAGTCATAGTTTTTCCTCGGACAATAATCCTTCTTTGAAGTACCGTATACTACGATTAAACAATTATTGGAATGACGTCACTCCGCGCTGAGCTATAAACTCAAATTGGGTTTACACAACCCTTGGGTACAGGTACCCATGGCCCATAATCCAGGCTGACTTGCTTAATGCCCCCGGGTGTGGGTGAGTGTGACCTGAGAGAGAAGCTTGTCTGACGTCTTGTTGTTGGGGATAGATTCAACCAACCCCTATCCTTATGCTTGTCTTGACATCAGTGACTGAGCATAAGATCCAAGGTATTACAAAAGCGATATTACCCACTAATATGTTCCATCTCTGATAGTCCCCGAAATATCTTGGTTGGTAAAAGACTTGGGCTGCTATTACATTGCAAAAGAAAGGTCTGGAGCCAGTTTCATGTCCCTGCTTAGAACGAACATTTTGCTAACCATGAAATTTCTGTCTTACTAAAAACTGGTATTAACAACCAAATTTCCATGTGTTGCGCATCACTTGTGATTGTTCACTGACCACGAATATCAAATGAAATTGTTCATGCTGGTTTGTTTGATTGAGCAAGAACATTTTATGCTAAGCAATTGTTTTGTGCTTAACAGCTGTATGAAATGCACTGAGGGAATTGCTCTAGTGTGGATATAAGGAATTAATTTGGCAATAATATACACGAATATGATTTTTTTTAAATTAAACCATATTCAAACCTGGTATTCGACGATCAAGCGACAAGACCGTTTCATTTTTCTGGGGGGAAACTTTTGAAGAAATCGCTTCTTCAACACACGTCACGACAACAAAATGATATTCCTGTAGTTTGCCCTTCCTTATTATTTATTTATTTCATTTTATTGGGAAACTTTTTATTTCTCGTTTCTTCCTTGGATAAAGTAGCAATGAAAATTGCATCATCAACATCAACAAATCATTGGCATTGTGTCCCAGGTATTCAATTTTATTTAATTTTTTTTTCTGTGGAGTAGGACTGACAGCTATTTTTGTATTATTTATAGTGAACACCGAATTATTATCATGCAATGGCAAACACCACGATGTGTAGTTTTAAGACATTCTTCCCTTCAGTAGCGCAAAACAGAATCATTCTTAAAATAAAGCAATTACTTGTTCATCTCTTTTATTGTTTCTTTCCCAAAAATTGTACTAAGTGTTTACACAATGTGATAATGTGTACTACTTGTCAGTGAAATAAAACATTCAGAATGAAATACTGGGTTTTCTTTATTCAGCTTAGCTGGTTTCTTTCTTTTAATTGAGCGGATTGTGCGCATTGCTGCTGCGAATGTTTTCGAGTCTGCAGTTGAACGCGGCTATTATGCATACCACTGTCTCTAATATTCTGCTTCTTTACTGAAAATTATCATTGGCTCTTATTTTTCGTTTAGAAAACATACAAAGTGACCAAAGCACTGGCGGCTTTGGTGGCATACCGAAACAGAAATATCCACAGGTTTACCTATACCTTACAGGGTATGAAGATGGTGATGGTAGAAACATACCGTTAAATGCTTTGGTTGCATACCGAAACAGAAATCTCCACAGATTTACCTATAACTTACACGGTATAAAGATGGTGTTGGTAGAAACAAACCATTTAAAAAAGGTAGTATCATACTTTGGTAAGAGACCAAAACAGAAATGTTCATAGATTTCCATATAATTTTCAGGGTATAAAGATGGTGGTGGTAGAAACATACCGTTAAAACGTTTCCGCCTGAAATGGTGTATTTATCCAGATATTAGTAAAACAACTACCGAAAATCTTTTTGATCTTTTAAAAGATCAAAAATAAAAGAGAAAAGACTTAAGAAATACTGTGGCTGTTTTTCCCTGTTTTCTCAAAAAGTGGGCAACGTATGAAACTGAAATTTTCACAGATGACTGTTACTGTATCTGTCTTGGTATTTTTGCCCATGGATCTGTATTTCTTTGATAAAAACCAAAGTATGATACTACCAGTTTCTGTCTGAAATGCTGCATATTCAGACAGAAAAGAGTAAAACCAATTGACAAAAAAAAAAAACCTTATGAAAAGAATTTCTCAGAAAGTGGGCTCCGTATGGGAATTTCACAGATGACTGTTACTGTATCTTCCTTAAACTTTTGTCCCTGAATCTGCATTTCTTTGACGAAAACCAAAGTATGATACTACCTTTAAAATCAAAATAATGAAAGACTGCTAACGGACAATATCGCTGGGTTGACTGATTTACATTTGGTGGTCTAAGTCTAGTTGAGCATTGAATCCACTGTCACTGAAAAGGACAACCAATTAGGACACTGTTGCTGCATCACATGATAAGGAGCAGCCTATCACAGAGCATCATATGAATCAACTCAAAATGGCCGAGATAGCTCCAAATCATATGATAGAGCTCTGTATTTACTATTTAGTAGGGGGAATTAAAGTCATAACCATGCACATGCCATAAAACTAAGTCAGCTAATTACCAGACATTTGCCGAGGTTCTAACTAATCATAATGTACTCAAAGACAGACAAAAACAAAGAATATTGAAACATTTTTCTCTTAACTTATTTTTCCATCTGGTGTTTTTTTTTAAGCATAACTCCATCCAGTTCTCTTACTATCATAGTACAGTGATCAATAATTTACATTTCCAAAATAATACTTTTTAAACTTTTAAATACCAAATCAGTAATGACTTTAATAAGTATGTACATTTTTTAATCTTTGTTTTATTTACTTTTTTTAAGCAGGCAAAATATAATTCAATATACAATCTATTATTATTACAGGAAAAAAAGATGACAAAAAATTTTCTTTAACTGCAAAGTTAGGTTACAACAAACATATTTTTTCACTCTTGGTTTCAGATTGAATGTTCTTTAAACAAAGAAAAAAGAAAAAGTATTGCATGCATTGTGAAAAAAAAGTTTTGTATGCACTATTTTTTTTACTAAACAAATGAGATATTTCAATGATTTTGATCAAAGAAGAATAAAAAAAAGTTGTTGACAAGGAATGATAATTTAACACATGAAAACAAAATTGTCATACATTCCGAAAATCCAAACTGTTTTTGCGACACAAAATCATCTCCAATTAAATGAGTCAGTACAGAAATTGGTTTTAACACTACAATCATGGTATCACAAATGACCTGCATTTTTCATGATGTGCCAAATTGACACTCAAAGCAGAGATGGAATTCGCAACCACTGAAAAAAAGAAGATCTATGCAACTAAATATCGTGGCACTGATCATAGAACATCTTCTTATCTTCAATTCAATTAAATGTTTAAATTGCCTATGCTCAAAGGGGTAAATTCTATGGCGATACTGAGGTCAAAACTAAATTGCAGAACACAAAAACGTCTTGCCGTGTAAAAATGCGTCGCCACCTGAAAACCCCGCTGTTTTCTTGTAAAAATCAAAATCTTGGCACTACTCGTCTCAAAACATGGCCACCTCAAAAGTGATTCTGAACTTCTTGACTTTGTACGCGTCAAAAATGACCGTCATGTGATCAAAGACAAACTTAAAGCCATGAAGTGTAAACCGAATCATTATAACTTAAACGCTGTATGTACATTTACAGTATTACGCGCAAATAGCATGACATAGGTCTGTAAATTTATACATTTTCACCCAACTAGCGTTTGACGGTAAAATACTGGCATTGGTAAAATTCTACTTGTTTCCTCACATGTACAGTATACATTAATATGGAATCTCAAATGAAACCCCCCAAAAAAGAATCAAGAAATTCAAATGAAAAAGTCAACTATTAAAATTGCCGATACCAACAATATAACAAAATGCCACTTTTCCACACAAAAAAAAAAATCAGAATAATTTTGTACAATTGCCTTTTTTTCTAAGAGACACTTAATAATTTTTTCCATCATTAATAATCCTCTCCTTTAATGATATTAATATAATTCCTCTTTAAAGTTATATTTACAATTATTACGGTATGATTTGGCTTTCCATATTAGAGCCAGGCCAAGTTTCCAGAGTACAACATTTCCAGTGTATTGTGTCAAAAATAAGTTGTTAAATATTTTGTACTTTTTTTTTCAGAGTACTTTTATAATTGGGTTTATTGTTTTTCTTAAAAACTAAAGATATAGAATATTTGTCATCAAAACGTCTGCCCTTCCAATCCTATGCACAATACACCAATCCAGTAAGCCACACCCCTTGACAAATTGACCACTTGACTAACACTTGCAATTTAATGTTCGACAAATTACCGCCATTTTGTTTGACATAACGTTTACCTTTTTTCTTTACTACACACTTTTCGTTGAGTTTACTTTTGTTTCGTATGTACAAGGCAATTTACAAAGTTGAGTTTTATCTTCAACCATGGTCAAGCGGCGTAAATATTTTCATTGTAATTCCGACGCTCGATACCCTGGCCGAGTGGAAATGTACATTTTTGGCCTTAATTTCGAAAAACCAAAGTCCAACAGAGAGAAGTGCATGCAGCGTGTGCCCCTGCGGGGGATTGAGGCACGTTGTGTGCTTGTTCGTAGTTGCTTGGCCATTGGCGGGGCCTACTGGATCGGTGTATTCATGCTCTTCTTTGCAAACGACGGGCAAATACTTCTGGTAATCGGCAAGCCGATTCTTGGGCTTGCAAAAGTGCCCTATGTATGGACGGCAAGTAGATCAGATTGATAGGAGGTGTGCTGTGTGAATTGGGATAAACTAGGTACAGGGTGAGAGATTGGGATATGGGAATTGGGATAAAATGGGTACAGGGATAGGAGTTGTATTGTGGGAATTGGGATAAAATGGGTACAGGGTGGGCGACTGCAATAAGGTTATTGGGATTAAATAGGAATAGGAGGTGTGCTGTGTGAATAGGGCTCCGCGCTTGTAACGTCACATTCTGATGTTCGGATAAACAAGGTGCACGTTTTCCAATTAACTTACACGTAAACGTGTAATTTGTCCGAACATCCGGGTAACTATAGCTGTCGATATAAAGAGCGTACCGGTATTCTATAAATAGCTCGAGCGCGGAGCCCTATTGGGATAAAATGGGCACAAGGAAAGGAGGTTTGTTGTGTGAATTGGGATAAAATGGGTACAGGGTGGGCGACTGCAATAAGGGAATTGGGATAATCTAGATACAGGAATAGGAGGTGTGCTGTGTGGAGGGCATATGAGACTGACAGACCCTGGGTATGGGAATGAAAGGGCCAAAGCCAAAAAATATCCAACTGTTATGTACTGTACATGCAACTTTTTGTTATCTTTGTTAAATCTAAACCCAACCATATCATTTTCTTGTTCAAAATATCACGGCAATACAAAACGTATCCAACTTTCCTTCACGAAAGGAATGTTGCTATTTACAGGAAAAGTTATAGTGCAACGTAGCCACACTGTGACTAATTTTTTTCAGGAACTCCAGAAATATGCCGGAGAAAAACAGACAGAGGCAATTAGTTACTTCCACAGTAATCTGAAACACTTTATCGGAAATCGATGTCACCAAACTTATCGTAACTAACTATCAATTGTAGGACTTATGATGCATTGCAGCCATACGTAGGATATGATGGGTTATCCTTCGTAACTTGAGTTAGGATCGATCGTAGAGCTTCTTAAAATCGATCCCTGGTTCCTCAGACAGTATGTTCAGATACTGGGGAAGAAATGAGGACCTACCAGGCATAGAAGTCTAGTCCCAAGGTGTCGTCAATTTGATATTATCTGACAGGTGAAATGCCCATTGAAGGTAGGGAGACTGATGCCGGTAATCTTTCGGTCAACACTTGTGCTCAGTTGTTATATTACGTGATGTCATCCAGATAACATTAACTCTAATACTGACAAAGAGGCTAGCCCGATAGGTCACACGTCAATCAATAAAAGGTTTCCAAAAGCCACACCATTCTCCGCCAGTGCCAGGCAACAAATTGAGGGAATTTTTTGTCAGCACACAAAGTTTTGTTATTTTTTTCTACAACTCTCGATGGTACAACAGATACGAGATCAGCGGCTGGGGTAGGGGTAGCTTCAAGATCTTCTCTCTCAGGTGGTTTGGTCCCACCGGCTTTGGGACGGGGATCTTCTTCTTCTTCTGCCTGGCCAGACGCTTCTTACGTCTCAGGTGGTCGAAGAAGGTGTCATCGGAGATCCCGCTGGAAGAGGAGTGGGAGCTGTCGCTTGAGTTGTCGCTCTCCTCCCCGCCGGGTTGGTCACCTCGACCGCGGAACGAGTAGGCATACCGCATCTGCGCCGGTCTGCTGTCTGGGTTAGAGGGCTTAGCCTTCTCTTCAGCGGTGGGCCTGGAGTTGTTTGTGTCGTCGTCCTCAGTTTCTGGTGAAGTTGGAATCTTCGGCAAAGGCCGGTCTTGCGGCTTCTTGCCGGTCTTGTTTTCCGACTGATTCTGTCCAGTTCCAGTTGTCTGCTCATCATCTTTGGATGATGGCGACTCTGAGTCTTTGACTTCCTGCAGAGGTAGGAGAGAGTCCTCCTCTCTGGCTGCTGGGGATTCCTCCATTGCTTCACCTTCGATGGGTCCATCGTTGACTCTCTTCCTGTCCTGGGGGACGCCATTGTCATACGCCCGCTTCAGGTTGCGGGCGAACTCGAATGCTTCGCTGAGACAAGCCTCCATGGTGCTCCTGGTGTTTTGCTCCTGCTGGGAGCTCTCTGAATTCCTGTCAGGGCGGCGGGAGAACTCGACAACGTACCTGCCCTCTCTCGATGGGGACAGGCCTGCACCACCACCACCTCGTTGTTGTCTCTGGTGGCCGTTGCGGTGTCCCCGCCTCCCGTTTCTCCTCGGGTCTTCTTTGGATTCTCTTGGATTCTCTTCACCACCTTCACCACCATCTGACTCCTTCGCCTCACCCGGTCCATCCATCTCAAAGTCTTGCCTCTTCCAGTCATGACCTCCTTCGTCCATCTTCTCCCCGTCTTCCTCTCCTTCCTCTTCTTCCTCTCCTTCCTCGTCTTCCTCAAGGATCTCGTCCCCGTCGTAATTGTCACTGCTCATCAGCTCTCCGGCCAGCTCCAGCATGTTGCTGACGTTGCGTATCATGATGCAGTTGGGCATCCGGCTCTGTGGCTGTTTGCGGGTCTGTCGCTTGCCGCTCTTGGGCATGGGATGCTCGGCATTCACTATCTCCCTGACGATGGCTCTGATCTTGATGCGGCAGAGGTCTTCCAGAGATTTGGCATCGACATCAGCTACAGCAAAGACAAAAACAACAGACAAACTTGCAACGATTCATACAAGCAATCCCACATACATGTATACTACTTTACCTATACTACCGTTTCAACTAATTTCATCCACGTCCTAGTTTTTGAAGATGAGAAGCTTTGGAATCTGACTGTGTAAGTAGCGACAACGACTTACGTAGTTCAATGGCTGAGAAACTCTCTCCCTCAGTCTTGGACGGTAGTATCAGAGGAGCAAAGGACACAGGTAGTACGTTCTTGGTTTCCCATTCTGTCTGGCCAGTTCGTGTGATCTGCTTGAGCTGTCAGAAAAGAAAGTCAAGAGGAGACAACAACATCAGCAACAAGAAGCCTCTGGGATTTGCTTTGGATGATGTTCAGAAACTGGCTGATTTGCAAGGCTATGTCAACTGCCAGCCCTTTAAGAGTCTGTAAGGGATTCTTCAACAGAACTGCTTGCAGGACTACCAAACCTCGAGGAGGGATACTAGAAAGAGTTTCTGGAGTATCGCACTACCTCTTGGAAGACTACCTTTGGTACTCCAAAGTCAGTCTGCTTCTCAAAGATTGCCCTGTCAACAGACAGATTGCCTCAAGAGGTTGGACAAAGGAACTTCAAAAATTCTCCAGGAGTTCCAGGCTTAGAAGACTCAAACGAGTTATTAAAAATTCACTTCAGACTCAGTCTAATACTCACCTGATCATCCAGAGGCATGACGAGTACGCCTCCGATCTTGAGCAGCAGCTTCATGTAGTTCTCATGTTCCACGGGGCAAGCGGCACCGCAGTAGACTCTGTCGTAGGTCCGACAGCCCGAGCACAACAGCAGTCCGTTGCCTGTTCAAACAAGAAACCACAAAAGGGGTTGGGGGTTTTCAAGTCACAAGTCCTATTCACATTACCTCAATACATTCAAACTTCTATTCAAGTAGTCTTATGGATATGTTACCAACTAGAGTTACCAAATAGACGACTCCCACACCACTTTGACTACCGTACACATCCACATACACCGTAGCCTTTTTAGAATCATAGACTTTTACATACAAGATGAAAGGACCATGGATTTACCGTTGATGAACTTTGGTTCGCACAGTTCGTACTCGTCAAAGGATGGCGACTCCTTGATGAAATTCTCCAGTCGTTCCTTAGCGTACTCTATGACATCGGAGTGGATCTCTAGACCATGGTTGATGCCATGAGCTCCTAGGTAGAGACAAGAAAAACAAACAAACAAATGACTGGTTCATCAAGACTGTGGTGCGACGCATATAAGAGGGAATACTTATGGTTGCACCCAAGTAAATAAACTCCCATAGACAACAGTGATAAATCATCAAACTTCAAAAATCATTTAAAAATATACAGAACTCTCACAGCTGTTCAAGTTACACAGAAAAATGATGACCAACATGTCACCTTTCATTTTCTTTTCAATTTATGGTAGGGTGACCATTGAATTTTTGAGATATACTCATTCTCAGCTGAACACCCCTAAAACAAGGTATGGATCACTCCAGTCAAAGAAGCCATTTTCAAAAAAACATCCCTCTGCAAAGCGGCTGAAATAGACCCACTTTCTCACCCAATTGCATCAAAAATGGTCACAAATGGAAGCCCAGAGTCCAGGCAGGAGGTCCAGTGCCATATTTCTTCAATCCTTCATGTTCATAGCTCTCACAACTCTCTTATTTAAAATATATTGAGTGCTTAACTTTTATTAATGAGCTCGGCGGACGGATTTTGGCCCTATTTACTTGGGTGCACCCTTATTAGCCTTGCCTTCCAACCACTGTGGCCAAGGTTCAAATCCAACTCAGGCCGACAATGAGGATTTGGCAGTAATGATCTGCGACGTTTTCTCCTTACTAGGGGGTGGGGCGTGGACACAAAATGCTAATGGGGTGTGGTTTATTTCGAGAAAAAAAAATACCAGATGCGGTGGAAAACAAAAAACAAACTTTAATCAAAGTTAATATATTTTTAAAAAGTTAATTAAATTATTTCGGTAAATTTTATTAAATATCATTGCAGCCACCCTTTAAGGAGCTTAGTTGTCTCACCTAGGACCAGTCCAGCCATCGTGCTAAGGTAGCCAGTGCCACTGCCGATGTTCAAGAAGGACATGCCTGGCTCAAGCTGAAGCGCTTCCATGACCTCCGAGTAAATGCAGGGAGCGGACAGATGTATGTTGCCATGCTTCCAGGCAAGGTCCTGCAAAGATTTCACACAAGGATTGCATACCACATTAATTAAAGGTAATATCATACTTTGGTTTTTATCAAAGAAATACAGATTCATGGGCAAAAATATCAAGACAGATACAGTAACAGTCATCTGTGAAAATTTCAGTCGCATACGGTGCCCACTTTTTGAGAAAACAATGAAAAACAGCCACGGTATTTCTTAAGTCTTTTCTCTTTTATTTTTGATCTTTTAAAAGATCAAAAAACATTTTGGTCGTTGTTTTACTAATTTCTGGATAAATACACCATTTCAGGCGGAAACATTTTAACAGTAGGTTTCTACCACCACCATCTTCATACCCTGTAAGTTACACGTAAATCTGTGAACATTTCTGTTTCGGTTTCTTCCCAAAGTATGATACTACCCTTAATATGATTCCAGGGGTCAATTTCACAAATCCCTACACTCGATCATTACTCGAGTTACGAAAGATAACCCATCGTGTCCTACAACTTCAAAAGATTTTTGTTGATTTTGATTATTTTGAAACAAATAGATGTAAGCATGGAAATGATGGAAAGCATGACTTGAACTTGGCCATTGCCTTGGTTCCCTCTGGTCATTGCCCCGGTGCCCTGGTCATTTCCTTGGTGCCCCAGGTCATTGCCTTGGTGTCCCTGGTCATTGCCTTCGTGCCCCTGCATGGTCATGGTGCCCCTGGTCACTGCCTTAGTACCTTGGTCATTGCCCCAGTGCCCTGGTCATTGTCTTGGTGCCCCTGGTCATTGCCTTGGTGCCCCTGGTCATTGCCTCAGTGTCCCTGGTCATTGCCTTGGTGCCCCTGGTCATTGCCTTGGTGCCCTTGGTCATTGCCTTGGTGCCCCTGGTCATTTCCTTGGTGCCCCAGGTCATTGCCTTGGTGTCCCTGGTCACTGCCTTCGTGCCCCTGCATGGTCACGGTGCCCCTGGTCACTGTCTTAGTACCCTGGTCATTGCCCCAGTGCCCTGGTCATTGTCTTGGTGCCCCTGGTCATTGCCTTGGTGCCCCTGGTCATTGCCTCGGTGTCCCTGGTCATTGCCTTGGTGCCCCTGGTCATTGCCTTGGTGCCCTTGGTCATTGCCTTGGTGCCCCTGGTCATTGCCTTGGTGCCCCTGGTCATTGCCTTGGTGCCCCTGGTCATTGCCTTGGTGCCCCTGGTCATTGCCTTAGTGCCCTGGTCATTTCCTTGGTGCCCTGGTCATTGCCTCAATGTCCCTGGTCATTGCCTTGGTGCCCCTGGTCATTACCTCAGTGTCCCTGGTCATTGCCTTCCTTCCCTGGTCATTGCCATGGTGCACCTTAATGTTTCTACATGAACACACATGTATACATAAATACATGTATAAACTAGAGTCACTATTAACCAGAGGAAATAGCCATGCATGCTGTGATGAACTTCACATTTAACAATCATGTAATAATAATGTGACAAAGTCAGACTCAAATTTAAGAACAATCCAACCATGAATACAGACAACCAAATCAGACTAAACAATTTAACCTCCCCCCCCAAAAAAAAAAAAAAAAAAAAAAAAAAAATTACTACATAACTTAAGTAAATCGAAATAAAATCATATAAATCATCATTTTGTTCACTGATGAATACATTTGGACTGAAGAAATTTCCTATATACATAATGAATACGAAACGGTAAAAGTACATAACTCTTTGTCTATCTATTGTATCTCTGTAGAATTATTGTACTCAAGTGAACAATTCACTGATGAACACAATGCCTGGCTCAGTACATGTACTTGAACCTTCATTTGTGACTGCAAGCGACGCATGCAAATTAATTCAAGCAAACAAAACAGTTAGCACGCGGCAGAGACAAGTGCTTAAAATAGACATTCCCCGCACAAAAGACAATGAGTTGTCTGCCCACTGCATATATTTAAATAAGTGTGTATTCCACGCAGTATGTGCGTGTACATGAACATGTTTAAGTATGTGTAGGCGTATGTTATTTGTCTCCTGGGACCAATTTCATAGAGAAGTTTATGCACCAAAATTTGGTAAAAAAAAACCTTGGTAAATAAAATCAGTCTGCCAGAAAAACTCCTTGTGAATGTAATGCTAAGCCAAAAATGGCTGAATACGAGTAAAAAAACAGTCAACCTCACTAGAAAATTTTGTTGGCAATCCTGTTTGATCAAAGATTACTTTTCATGCTTTAAATGCAAATTTTAAGCAGCTCTATGAAATTGACCCCTCATTTTAATTTCACCGCATTCCTCTGCTGCATGATCTTGCTGAACAAACTTGCAATCAAGTCAAAATATTGGCCAATAGCAATCAGAATATCATGAAAATGAAAAAAAAGCAGTCGCAATGAAAACATGGGAATTTACGAAACGGCGGCTCAGGCTCCGGGTCCAGCTATGTCATCCATATGCTGAAGGTTGTGTTTTTTCATTGAAGCCGAAGCTCTGTTTTGCTTTTAAAACCAGAGAATCTATTTCCAAACCGTGACCATAAGTATATATTTTGATCCCTGTTACTTGAGAATGGATTCACGACATGGAGCTGGAGCCGAAACCGGAGCCTGAGTCGGAGCCTGAGACTCCATTTTGTAAATGCCTTATTAATGACACGGAATGTTGGTTGGCTGGTTACCATCAGTAGAGTACCGGTCCCAATCATTATAAATCACCTGAATATTTACTGGTAAGCAAGGCACTACACTCCTCCCCAATGTAATTTACGGATGTCTACATGTATGTGCGTGTATATGAGCAATGTCGTCGGCTGTGCATCATCTTGCAAATATTACATACATGTAGCATATATTTGGCTGAATGACTATACCGGTACTTACAATCCGAGCTTCAATCGGAGGTAACCAACTAGAACCTATGGTATGACCCGGGGCGACCCCTCCCCTTTCCCCCTGCATTGGTTCAGGAAGGAAGATGAGTTTACTGTCATATAGTGGACTATATGTCCTGGAATACAAACCTAAAATTTCACAGATAGGGAAGGGGCAGCATTGAGGGCCAATGGCCTGGTGCATCGGGGCCTTTCTCAAAGCTCAGCTCAGGCTTCAGCTCTGTCATCCATATGCTGGAAATATAGGTTGTGGCTTTTCATTGAAGCTGAAGCTCGTTTGTGTTTTCTTTCTCAAGCAAGAGAATCTACATCCGAACCGCAGCCAAAAGCTTCTATTTTGATACCTAGGTGATTTTAGAATAGACACATGCATGAAATGGAGCTGGAGCCCGAGCTGGAGCCAAGCTTTGAGAAAGGCCCCTGCATGGTCACTTCCTTGGTACCACCTGATCACTGTCTTGGTGTAACTATTCATAGTGCCAGAGAATTAATTTTACAAAGAAAATCAAGGATTTGTCAAGAAATTGTGGAAATTCTCTACTTTGCTGCTCAATTGGGGAGACATGCACTTTCTTCTATTCTGACGTTTTGATCAAAACACTAGCCAGCTAGCCTTTGATAAAGATCTTGCTAAGATCGAAACCTACGTCAGGCCCTCCTAACTCCAAGCATTTTATAAATTTCAGGTCATTATTTTGGCTGATGAGCAGTTTGCAGCAGTATATTACTTTGCATCTTTTCTTTGCTGTTGAAGATGCAAAAGAGGTAGGGAAGGGTTAGGGATCAGAGGGGTTGTGTGGGGGAGAGTAAAAGACTGGAGGGAAATAAGAGGGTAAGGGTTGTACTGAGAGTCAGAAATGAGGCACTGAATATTTCATCCGGAAGCCAGACGAGTACAAACCTTATAAGCGCTGTCCTTATATCCGTCCAAGTAATAATTGATGCGGTCCACAGCTCGGAAGACGCGTTCAACCTTCTCCGTCTTGATGTACTCTGCCTCCTTAAGGTTGTCGACCAGATGGTCATTGTCCTCCCCTGCACTGACAGCTCCGCCCATGATGTGGAAGACTGGATCAAGCAATGAGACAAGAAGTCAAGTACTAGCATAAATGTATTACAGTGGAATGCCACTATAACAAACACAGCTATACCGAACATTAAGCTGGTACCCAGCTTCTACAGTAAACTAACTTAGGCCCTACCTAAATACGACTGGGTCTCGGTACCGGCTAACCTGAGTGTATTAAACTGAGCAACGCCAAACTAATGATAGACTTCCACTTTTCAAAACGTTTATGGAAATCATGCACTTTTTTCAAAACTTGTCCATGTTTTATCGCCCAACTAATTTCTGTGTTGAAAATATTTTGAGTTTATAATGAAAGGGAAATCTTAACCGATCTGCAGAATTCCTTCTGGGAAAAACTGCACATCGATCATTTATTTCACTAAAATATCTGCATGACCCATCGAACATTTGGCACACAATGAGCATTTCAATAACACAAGATAAATCAATCATTAACATTATCACACACACGACGAAAAGGAAAATACACCTCAATGAAAATAAACAACATAACAAAATGACAGCCCCAAAACATTGTGAAAGATCCAAACAAACTACGTCCAAAATACGCGAAATAATCTCGCGATTGCAATCCCAAACCTCCCAGAGCAATCGAGAACCCCCAAACTCACCTCTGGTGAGCTTCCCCGCGAAATCGGTGAACGATAAGCGACAAAAATCAACGATTTTCCGCAAAGTTTCCCCGCGAACACACAGCCTACTGCGACATAGTTAAAGGGTTATGACGTCATTCAAAACAAACCTGTCTGGGGCTAATTTCATGGAGCTGCTAAGCACAACAACATTGCTTAGCATAAAAATGTCTTGCCCAATAAAACAAACCACTATTAAAAAACTCCATTTTATATTCACGGTCAGCAAACAAAAACAGCCAAAGAACAATCACATATGATACACAACAAATGTAAACTTGGTTGTTAATCCCGTTTTTATTAAGACAGAAATTTCATGCTTAGCGACCAGCCAGGGCCTTTTAAACATCCGGGATTTTTCCTTTCAATTTATTATTCATAAATCATGCAAATGAGGAACAGCGAACAAAAAGTTGGCAGAGCGCCACCAATAGTCGTAGAAAAGTTAGTCCACTGGGAACTTTTTTCTATCTCCCACAAAAAGGTCGTGATAAAAATGAGCAAAACATGTCATTATCAACGTTTGTGCTCTCTGTAAAGTTAAGAAAATCACAGAAAGGTAAGCAATATTCAGTAGTTAGTTGTTCTCTTTATATCCCTAACCATATTTTATTTGTTAGACGTTTTCGAATTGAAAGATATCAAGTGAATGAACTTTCCCTTTTTCCATTGTTGTTGTTGTCTGCCTTTACTTTCAACATGGAGGTAGAAATCTCAAGAACTTTTGAGTTTAAATATCAATATCATGATTGTTTTAAATGAAAGTGAATGGAAGAATTCCACTGATGACCATTACAGACAAGGGGTTTAATATATCCTATAAGAGTTACCGTACTGGATACAAATTACGATGAACTTCAATCTCAGCTTTGTAAGACCGGGGCAATGATCTGAAAAGTGAGTTTTTTGCCTGGGGGTTTTGACCTAACGTTCAACTTGTTACAGTGACGTGATACACTTTGAATGCAGCGGCAAACGTTTATCTCAAAACGCCCTCTGCTGGTTCCATAGAGTTGTGCACACAATGGTCATCAGTGGAATTCTTGCCCAAGTGAAAATATTGTTTAAACAAAGAATCATTTGATTTATCAATCATTCAATGATAAAAAAAAAAAACATTTTTTTTTGGGGGGGGGGGTGTTCATTATGGAGGGGGGGGGGCCTTTAAGTCTTGTACTGACTAGGCATATACTGCCTAGTGTCTGACTCTGGCTAAGTTAACTTTAACATCATTGTTCATTTCTGACTAAGCTGCTTTGAGAATTCGAACAATTGAAAAGACAACCTTTATAATTTCTTAATATCATGTTCATGATTATATTCCTTAAGTATGTTTTACGTACTACAATGAAAGAATAAAAAATTAAGAAAAATGTTCTATTGTGTTACATTACTTGCTATAGTCGGCTATATTTAATACAACTTACTACAGAGACATTGTGCATATAAATCAACTACCCAGGCCACTTGCAGTTGTGTTGATAGGTAAAAAGAAACATAACTTTTATTTTGTTTGGCCTTAGCTTGAAGGCACAGACATACAGATCGGAGAACGTCATGTACACTATGTAGCTCAGTCTGAGTATCACTATTAAAATGACAATTTAAAGACTTTCTCGCAAGGTCAACAATTACACGCACAAATTACATTCATGACATTTATTGTAAAAGACATTTGTGAATGATAGTAAATCATTTTAAAAGCTTTTAGGCTGTTCTTTGCTTACAAATTGAATGATACTCCCAATTAATTCAAAATCATGATCTACGAACTATAATGAATGAAGTATTCATTATTATAATAAACTATTATGATTTAATATCAACCAATCAACTGTACAATACACTTTAATGTTACATTATTATCATTATTGCTCCTAGCAAAATGTATGCATTCACTATGGATGCATATAAAAGTGCCCCTAGAGCACTAGATAGAAGATACAATTTAGTTCCTATTTAATCACTCAGGCATAGAGCCACCGACTCCTTCTCATAGTTATATTTGAGCTCTAGATTTGAAAGAATTGCTTGCAAGCATCTCAACACTTCTCTGGCCTGGGTTCAAACCTGCCATAGACGGAGGTCTCAAGACCGTTGAGTCGAATGAAAGATACCTGAGATCACAGTTAAAGCAATAGAGTATTAATCATGACTTGCTCAACAAAATGTATCTAGTGGGAAAACAATTCATTCACAGGCAGGAGTTGTGAAATTTAAAAATTTAGTCTGATCCTTTTTGTGTGTGTGTGTGTGTGAAGAAATAAATTAAAAAACTGGATTAGTTATGACTCAGTCTACTAATTAATTAAATTGATTGAGATTGTAGTACTAGAAAATAGTTGTTGTTTTTTTACTTTAAAGATATTTTTTCTTTTTTTTTCTTCTTAACCTAGCTTTGACACTGCATACCCAAACCAATTTAATGTATGGACGAAGGTATCATTAATGAATAAGATTGCGGAATAAATATAATTAATATTGAGGCTTAAAAACACAATTTTAAAGGTACAGTACAGGATTAGTAACAAACCAAATTACAGTTGTCCATAGATTTACCTATAACTTACACGCTACAAAGATGGACATAATAGGATCCTCTTGCTAAAATATTTCTGCCTGAAATGCTATAATTTATTTGTTTAGAAAAAGTGTAAAACAAATAATTTACGTTTAACGATCACGATAATATTTCATTCTTTATGTTTTATGAGAAAAAAAGGAGACTTTTTTGCTAGTTTCTTGGCCGGACTCAGATGTCTGATTGAGCTCAAATTTTCACAGGTTTATCATTTCATGTGCATGTGCTGGATTAGACATAGTGTGAGTGTTGTTGTGTGACCTTTACCAATCATGTATAATACCTTTAATTGAATGGGTGACTATCATGCTTGATAATCAACTTAGGGGAGACAAATTCCCATGACAACTAGCTGTCCACCTCACTGCCAGGTCATAAGGTGTAATTAGCCTGTCCAGCTATTCAGTCAACAAAGGCCACAATAATTTTATCAGCTTTAAAGGTAGTATCATACTTTGGTAGCGCATACCAAAACAGAAATCTTCACATTTATAACTTACAGGGTATAAAGATGGCGATGGCAGAAACATACCTTTAAGATTTTTCTGTCTGAAATACTGTATTCATCCAGAAAAGAATAAAACCAATTGACCAAAAATTATTTTGATCTTTGGAAGATCAAGAATCCATTGAAAACATTTAAAAATTAAAATAAATTGTGGCCGTTTTTCACTGCTTTCTCAGTAAAGTGGGCACTGTATGGGACTGAAAATTTCACAGATAACTGTAAGGACCTACTGTATCTTCCTTGATATTTTTATCCATGAGTGCATTTTTCTGACAAAAAACCAAAGTATGATATTACCTTTAACTGCAACCTTTAAAAATAAAATCTCCTGAATTGTCTCGGGTTTCAGCGGTTAAAGAAAGATGCATTGTTTGTAGCTCACCCGAGTGCTGTGCAGTAAATCAATGTAAAGCTATTCTCCAGCTTAGTCATTTCATGGGCAATAAATAGGCATATTGATTTGTCGGACGAGTCCACTTCATGTGTTTTGAAGAGCCAGTTAGATTATTATTGGAACTGTCTCTTAAAACCAATGAAAACTGACCAGAAAACCATTTGCTTGTTCGCAATTCAAGAACGTTGATCTTCATGATCTTTGTATAAAAATTGTAAGATTTATTGCCAGAAAACAAGCAGATAAGGCTTGAATTTCGGATGTCAAAATATGACAGAAATGTTTGAAATGCATGCATTTCAAAACAAGCAAGGCCATGGTATTGCATACATTTTTTAGGTAACCTACATGTATGTAGATACAGTAGATGTACATTTCACCATGATTTTATTTTGAGTGCACATTCCCAATCTGATATTTGAACCGATCAAATCCAAATGAAATCACCTGGATTGTAATCTATCTAGGAGAGATGGAACAATGTAAATGCTATGTAAAATCATGTAGTTAATTCAATTTTTATTTATAACCATTCGTTTGCCCCTTTCTGGAGAGATGAATATATACATTTTTATGCAGCTTATGTTCAGCCAATTGTAACCCTAAGGAAAATTTCAAGGGCAGATAAACTCTTTGTGCTATTTGAAGCACATTAAATGTAGAAATGTCTCCCTCTGCCATAGCTCTGCTTTATCAGCTGATCATGTAGCTTACACATCATCGTATATGTAAGATTCATACTGTACATGTACTGGAATAAATGCAGATGTAGTGTTAAGACTGAGGTCAAGTCAAGAGGTTCAAACCATTTTTGTCCTTGTTAAAACCAGACCTATTTTGTTCAGATAACTTTTGTCTTTGGACGTACAAATGTCTGCTTGGCCTGTAGGAGTAACAAAGAAAGAACAAAGATAATTGACTATTCAGGACACCACCAACATAGGGCTGGAAAGCTCTGTCGGTAAGAATGCCGGCACGGTATTCCTGAGGTCATTGTTTCGAATCCCACTCCAGTGAATTTTTCTTTGTTCACTTTTCAATTGATTTACAATTTACCAGTCAGTTTCCCTTGTAGTTATTTGATAAAAAGGACATTAGTTAGAAAAGACATTGCCCTGCACCCTCTGAAAGTAGGCCTAAATTGTAAAACAGGAATGTGTTTCCAAAACGTTTAAGTAAAGTGAAAACATCTGTTGCAATGTATGAGCAATCATGCACAGTCAGGCTATAAGTTGCTGTTCAAAAACAACATTCAGTTATATTTAACCCCAAAAAACACCAGAATTGTCCAGAATTGTCTAAGGTTTTCAACAGACAAAGGAAATATAAGTATAGCACTTGAATTGTTATACAAACTTTTCAGTCTGAAAAGCTCTTTTTTATCTCATTCAATTATGCTATCACCGAAGCTTGAGTGCTAGTGCCACCACAAATAGATAAATTCCAGTGAAAGTTGAATTTCCAGCCAACTGTTTTTGCAAAAAGTGGGCATGATATGGGACAGAAAATTTCACAGTTGACTGTTGCTGTTTCTTTCTTGATATTTTTGCTCATAAATCTGCATTTTTTAAAACAAAAACCAAAGTATTACCTTTAATTACAAAATACTTGGAGTTAGGAAGGCCTGATGTTTTGATGTTTTATTGTGGCTGATGAGCAGTTTGCAGCAGTTTATTGCTTATTGACTTTGAGTAGTTGCAGTTAATCCAAATGCAGCTGAATAGATTTATTTCTTGAAATAGATGGAATGGGATGGAATATATTGAATGTATAGTGGGATGAGTGGATGGAAAAGAATTGAAATGACAGAATTTTTTTTTTTTTTTTAGAAACACGACTGATAGAATGGGATGGATTGTGGATATGGATTCTGTCCATATTTTGGAGCTTACTGGCTGTCCTCTTTATACACCACTCAGGAAGGAAAACCTTTATATCACTTCAGTCCTTCCCTTTTTTGCATCAGAATAACTGGAAGATGATCATATGTTTTGTCCATAATTACTATTTCACCTGCTGATTTCGCTTCATATTAAAATGCCTAAAATCAAGAGGTTATAAAGCCTATAAGAAAACAGCAACGTAGTGTACATGTACATGATACATTGCATTGGCCTGCATGAAAGTTATGTTGCATAAAATAGGCCTAATGTTCTATAAAGCAAGTACAAACGTGCTCAATATGGAAAAACAGCTTTGCTTTAACTTTGATTTTTGGATATACAACCTGTTATAAATTGATTAATTATATTGACGTGTATTTTGTTTTGGCAAATGTTGATATACTCAGCATGAAATAACATATAGGTAGTTATGACAATTTGAAAAGAAACCTATACAATATCCATTATTTCTTTTCAGTTTCTTATCCAGCAAATGAATAACATCATATTTATAATTTGTGCGGACACAGTAACTAGCAATGTATATTATGAGCGCTGTGTGTGCATTGCTGTTCAGTGTACTACACCATGCTTTACTATAACTGCCTACGAACGAACTCAGGCTGCTTTCTTTATCAATGTGAAATTTTCACAGTGTGTGAAAAGGGGAGAGAGAGAGAAATGGCTGTTCCAGTTACCGGACCCAGAGGGGTTGTCATGCATGAGCACAGTTCACATTTTTACTAGTACAAAGATCATAGCTTATAATTTGGTTGTTTATTAAAGGAACAATTTAATTGTATTTGTATGATATACTGAGTGGGATTGAAATATTACAAATCATTCTGGTAAAATACAATTTTGTGGAGAAATTAAATTTACAATGTACAAGTATGCTACATGTATATAGCACCATTAAATTGCATGTCATGGAATTTTTTTTTCTTACAAGAAAAAAAATATACATCATAGGGCAAAGGGTAAAATGAGTTACTTTTTTATTTCTCAACCAGTGGAATTTCCCTGTGAAATTCACGTTCAAACTTTGTATGAGGATTATGTATGACTAGAATAAGGCATTGAGACTTTGGGTGCTTATATAACCTTGTTTCCTGGCCCATATTGTGGTTATAGAAACAGAATAATCACTAGAGCAAATAGTGAGATTTGAATGCAGACATACATGTCCACATATGGCATTTTAAATGTTGAATGTATTGATGCGCACATGTACAAATGATGTGATTGGGTTCATGTATTTTATTTTGTATTGTCGATAGTGGCATTTAATTCCATGTTCAAGTTTATAGGTATATTGTATAGGTCGATTGATTTCAAATTGTGAAATGTACGTATACTCTGGCATGGGGCATATGTTGCATGTCCTTAAAGGTAATATCATACTTTGGTTTTTATCAAAGAAGTACAGATTCATGGGCACAAATATCAAGACAGATACAGTAAAAGTCATCTGTGAAAATTTCAGTCCCATACTGTGCCCACTTTTTGAGAAAACAGTGAAAAACAGCCACAGTATTTCTTAAGTCTTTTCTCTGTTATTTTCAGTGATCTTTTAAAAGATCAAGAAGATTTTCTGTCGTTGTTTTACAAATTTCTGGACAAATACACCATTTCAGGCGGAAACATTTTAACGGTATGTTTCTACCACCACCATGCATCTTCATACCCTGTAAGTTATACGTAAATCTGTGAACATTTCTGTTTTTGGTTCTTTATGTTCACAGATTTACGTATAACTTACGGGGTATGAAGATGGTGGTGGTACATACCATTTCAGAGGGAAATATTTTAACGGTACATGTATAGCCTATTTCTAGGTACCAGCACCATCTTCATATCCTAGCTGTAAGTCATTTGGAAATCTGTGAACATTTCTGTTTGGGTATGTTGATCCTGTACTGTACCTTTAAAGGTAGAATCATACTTTAATTGGTAAGAAACCAAAACAGAAATCTTCACAGATTTATGTACTTGTGTATAACTTCCTTTTTTTTACAGGGTATGAAGATGGTGTAGAAACATACTGTTAAAATTTTCTGCCTGAAATGGTGTATTTATCAATAGTAAAACAACGACCAAAAATCTTTTTGTTCTTTTAAAAGATCAATAATAAAAGAGAAAAGACTAAGAAATACTTTGGCTGTTTTTCACTGTTTTCTCAAAAAGTGGGCACCGTATGGGACTGAAATTTTCACAGATGACTGATTATTGTATCTGTCTTGATATTTATGCCAATGAATCTGTATTTCTTTGATAAAAACCAAAGTATGATATTACCTGAAATATTATTACTGAAATGTCCATATGGAATATTTGAAGGGACATGACAATCTTGCTTCATTATTATACTAAGTGAAGGGCAAGCAATTGATGGCAATAAGACTAATAGCCATCAGAGGGCACCGGAGGAATGACCAGGGGCACCATGAATTAATGCATGATGACCAGGCTGGGGCACCCTGAGGGCCAATTCCATAGATCGAGCTCACGGTGCTTTATAAGCAAATTGCTTAGCATACAAATTTTGCTCATTAAAATTTTAATGCTCATGCAGTCCTGGACATTAAAACAAAGACTATATCGCAAGGGTATACCGGCTAAGATTAAGGGTACCAGTTAAGATTATGGGTATTGGCTAAAAAGATTAAGGGTACTGGGTAAGATTAACTGTACTGACTAAGATAAGGGTACCGACTAAGATTTAGGGTACTGGCTAAGATTAAGGGTACCGGCTAAGATTAAGGATACCAGCTGGCTAAGATTAAGGGTACCGGCTAAGATTAAGGATACCAGCTGGCTAAGATTAAGGGTACCGGCTAAGATTGAGGATACCAGCTGGCTAAGATTAAGGATACCTGAGCTAAGACTTAAAGGATAGCAGCTATGATTAAGGCAATGAACAAGGCGACAAGGGTCCAATTTCACGAAGCACTAAGATTGATCTTTAAGTGTGTACTAATCCTAATTACTAGGCAAAGTGTGATTTTTTATTATTATTTATTTCTGGTAATGACACCAAGGATTCCTCAAAAGCACGGGCCAGTAGTCACTGTATCTCGAAAGCCTGATGAGACCTTTTTATGGAAAGATGATGAGAAGAAGGTACAGTTTTAGAGGTGGGAGGAAAACCCCAGAGTAATATTCTGGGTAAAACCCACAGAATCAGGTAGGGCCTGAAAAACCCAATCCACTTGTGGACCGAGACGGACTTGAACCCGGTCCACAGAGGTGAATTAGGCGAGGAAAGAACCGCTGTGCCAACCTGACTCCCTGAGTCATTAAGGATTCACAATACTAATCACTATGGTGAATCCTGACAACTCATCTTAAGATTAATCTTAGAGCTTCATGAAATCCAGCCCAGAGCAATGAAGAGAGAGGGTGACAAAAAAACCGCGGTATTAAAAAAAACAGGTAGCAGGGTCTAGGATTGGACTCAGAGAACTCAACTCAACAATTCTTCAGAACCCATGGGGCACATGTTAATTGACAGTGTGGGCAAGGGCAACAAGAGATTCATCAAGGGCACCAGTGCATTGTATTTACAGGCCTACTGCCACTGAGTAAAGTTACCAGGAGTGCCAAAGGTGCATCAATGCACAAGTGTATAAATTTAAGACAATTAGCAAGGGGCTTAAAGGTAATATCATACTTTGGTTTTTGTCAAAGAAATACAGATCCATGAGCAAAAATATCAAGGATGATACAGTAAAAGTAATCTGTGAAAATGTTAGTCCCATACGGTGCTCACTTTTTGAGAAAACAGAAAAACGGCCACTGTATTTCTTAAGTCTTTTCTCTTTTATTTTTGATCTTTTAAAAGATCAAAAATATTTTTTATCGTTGCTTTACTAATTTCTGGATATTTAGGCCCTACGCCATTTCAGACGGAAAATTTTTAACGGTATGTTTGTACCACAACCATCTTCATACCCTGTAAGTTATACGTAAATCTGTGAACATTTCTGTTTTGGTTTCTTACCAAAGTATGATACTACCTTTGAACTAAGCAACGATAAGGGAAATTCTTACACAATGAGAAAAAAATCATCCATTTTCAGTTTGATCCAGTCAAGAGGAAACAGAATTGCATATTGTAATAAATATACATTTTACCTGATGTTAATTACAAATTCTGAACATTTGGCCAGCATATATTTGTTTGTTTTTTAAACTATGTCACGCTATTTGTTGTTGGTTCTTCTGCCAGTTAAATAACCCTATATTTAGCCTAAAGGTACTATCATACTTTGGAAATAAATAGAAATCTTCACACTTAGATTTACTAGATATCTTAGATGGTGACGGTAGAATCATACCGTTAGAAAAAATCTGCTTGAAATGCTTTATTTATCAAGAAAAGTGTCAAATCAAAGACCAAAAAACAGTTTTGATCTCTGAGATCAAAACACCTGATACTGTGAGCGTAATTTTACTGTTTTCTAAAAAAGTGGGCACCACATGCATGGGACTGGAAATTTCACATGACTGTTGCTTATCTTTCTTGATATTGCCCGTGAATCTGCATTTCTTTGACAAAAACAAAAGTATGATATACCTTTAAATGACTAATAATTTGTCCCTTTTTTGTCTTCTTATGTAGTGGCACTGCTATGTAAGCTGCTATAGCCTCAGCCACTTATGATTCTATGCAAAAGGTCAAATCAAACCAATTTGATTGATTTTCTTTCCTGCATACCGGTATTTGTGTTCTGTATTGTTTTGTGTTGATTGCTTGAACCTGTAGAATATTTGACTGCCACAGTATACGTGATCCAGTCATCTGTTTGTTGTCAAGGTGACGGATCCTCTGGATTTATAGAACCATGTCGATCTGGACATCACTCCTGCACATGATGACATGTGTTTATCTTACATCGTTTGGCTCAAATTAATTGTATCCAAGATGCTTTTCTTAAATAATGAACCATTGGAAGATGTGCAGCGCTTGTACTGATTCTGAACTAGGGTGCATATGTGTGCAGTCATCTTTTATCGTAGTCATTTGTCATGACAATTATTATACACTCAAATCTTACATTAAAAATTGAATTTTCTTTTTCATTTTGAAGAGACCCACTGAGAAGATTTATCATTTATGTGACCGGCCTAGAACACAATTTGAGAAGGGAATAGCCTGATAGAGTCGGTCTAATTGATACATGTAAAGGCCTTTAAAGGTACAGTTCAGGATTGGTAACATACCCAAACAGAAATGTTCACAGATTTATCTATAACTTACAGGGTATGAAGATAGTGCTAGTAGAAACATGCTGTTAAAGTATTTCCGTCTGAAATGGTGTATTTACCCAGAAATTAGTAAAACAAACATCAAAAACAGTTTTGATCTTGGGGTAAGATCAAAACCATTCTTAATGTTCATAAGAAAAATTGAGTCGGGTTTTCACTGTTTTTTCGTGACTTAGATGTCTGATTGAGCTCAAATTTTCACATGCTAACTATTTTATGTGCATGTTGGATTAGACAAAGTGTGAGTGCTGTTCCATGACCTTCACCAATCATGTATTATACCTTTAAGGTATATCTGGTAACATCAAGTGAATTTTCTAAAGATTGGTGATCATAAAGAGCCTAAATGTTTAATAGGTTGAAGATATGTTAATAGCTAGTGGAGAATCAGCGATATCATGTATTAAATCAATATGGTTATCAGTTATTATTACTGTGTACAATTTTTTGTACATTTATTATGTGTTTGCATTGATCCTTAGTCGTATCATGTAGGCCTACACACGGTCATGTGTGTACAAGTTGAAGACATATGGTGTATACATGATCGTGGTTCATGAATACTGTTGTACCACATGTGTAATGTATTTGAATACATTGATTTGTGCGTGAGATGCAGTCCGTCATCCTGTATTTGTATGCATCTTCGTCCCATCCTCCAAGTCATTTAATTTTTGTGTATTTGGTACTTAAAGGTAGTGTCACACTTTGGTTTTTGTCAAAGAAATACAGATTCATGGGCAAAAATATCAAGGAAGATACAGTCACAGTCATCTGTGAAAATTTCAGTCCCATACGGTGCCCCCTTTTTGAGAAAACAGTGAAAAATGGCCACAGTATTTCTCTAGACTTTTCTCTTTTATTTTTGATCTTTAAAAGATCAAAAAAATAATTTTGGTCACTGGTTTTACTCTTTTCTGGATAAATACAGCATTATTGAAGTATCTGTGAAGATTTCTGTGTTGGTTTGCTACCAAAGTATGATACTACCTTTAACGGTATACGTATCTGCTAATCATTAAGCAGTGCCCTGATGAGACAAGACATGACTGAGTTAATCAAATCATTCATTGATTGTATCACAGGCTAGCTGTGTGCTTTGACTAATCAGAGGGTCATTTTGTATTATTCATTGTGGTCGAGACTTTGAGATCACTGATACCTTGCTGTTATTCATGTGTTGTGTGAATCAATCAATTTCCTCGTTTTGTAAATCGTTCGGTAAATTGTATACTCATAATAATTATACTCTCTGAACAATTTCTTGGACTGCGAATTATTATGCATGTTTTGTTACTTTCAACAAAATTAGAGGAAAATGCTTTTATTGTTTGTTTTTTAAGAATTAAATTGATCAATTTATTTGATTCCATATTTTGTTGTGAGGGGTTAAAATGCTACAATCTTTGCCCTGCAGCTCTTGAAGGTAATATCATATATAAGGTTTTGTCAAGGAAATACAGATTCATGGGTAAAAATATCAAGGAAGATACAGTAACAGTCATCTGTGAAATTTTAGTAGTCCCATACATTGCCCACTTTTGGGGAAAATAGTGAAAATGCCTATATACATTCTTTTTTATAATCTTTTCACCGTTATTTTTATCTTTAAAGATAAAAAATTGTTTTGGTCATTGGTTTTATTTTTTCTGGATTTCAGGCAGAAACATTTTAAAGGTATGTTTCTACCATCACCATCTTTATACCCTTTATACCCTCAATGAAGATTTGTATTTCAGTACTTGCTAAAAAAGTAGGATAGTATTACCTTTAAACCTCTTCCTATTCTAACTGTTGTGCATCTCCTAAATTGAGACAATTTATCAGTAACTCAGTAAATTTAAATTTTGATTTGCTGGATATTTTGTAAGGCTAAAAATTACAATGCAACTTTCATCATAAGTACTTTGGCCAAAAAACAATTGCCACTAAATTAGAAGATGATAATAAATAAATCCAGACCCCTGTCCTGTGAACAGACTTTCATCTGGGCCAATTTCTGTAGAGCTGATTAAGCACCAACATTTGCTTAAGCACCAAAAAACCCTTGTTATATAAAATCAGTATGCCAGCCGAAACTCCTTGTGAATGTTATGCTCAGCAAACAATGGCCAAATGCAAGTCAAAAGTGGTAAACATCACATGAAAATTTGGTTGGTAATCCTGTTTGATCAAGGAAGACTTTTCATGCTGAAGCAACTTATTCAGTGTGCTTAAGCAGCTCTATGATATTAGCCCCAGATTAAAGTTTGTTAAAAGGTTATATCATACTTTGGTTTTTTGTAATTGGATTTTGTCATAGAAATGCAGGTTCATGGGCAAAAATACAGTAACAGTCATCTGTGAATTTCCAGTCCCATGCGTTGCCCACTTTTTTTTTTTAGAAATAAGTGAAAAACGTCCACAGAATTTTTAAGGTAGAAAATCACCATCTTTATACCCTGCAAGTTATAAATTTATGTTTCGGCATGCTCCTATACCTTTAAATATAATTGCTCATATCTGAAGTTTCATCAAACATTCAAAGATCTTAGAGGTTTTCTGTAATTTTTAAAGCCCTTTTGGTAGTTTTGTTTTAATCATATGAGTCGTTTATCCCAAACACAGGCAGCGTATAGCTTTGATAATCTGCCTTGCAGTACCTTGGCGCTCAGATAATATGTGTGGTTTAAAACTGTAGGGTCATCGTATATGACTTATATACAGAGCCACATGTTATCATGCTTCTCACCCATCTCAAAATGTGCATTACTTCAGTTCACTCAATCGCACATATTACACCTATATAACCTATTTCAGTAATTACGCCCCAGCTGTTTCAATTCCCCTATATAATAATACAAGCAACCGACATTATGTTATGATAATGACAAAGCATCAAATAAAGATGATGCATTAAAGCTTTGATAAAAAACATAGACCTACAACATGCATACATCCAGGCTCCTATAGCGCTCATCTCAAATTATACCTATGCATGGACATATGATTCTTAGCAGCTAGTCCACAGAAAAATGGTCGCCGGTATGATATAAGGCCAACATAATTATCATTGTCTCAAGTTGATTTATACGCTACTATTGGAAATGAAATATCATAAAAACGGCATCAACAAATTAGGCCTTCAATGCAGTGACTGTGCGCACTCACGGTGAATTATAATACACTTATAGGCCTATAGACTTCTAATGTAACGGCAGAAGCTGTGCATCTTTTCCAATGTTTTGGTTGTCCCCTCGGCCTACTAGTTGATTCTACCCACCGCACTTGATATTTAATAATTGTCAACTCTCATAGCACCTGGAGGATAATGGTAAATTGTATTGTTTAGAATGATTTAATTCATCATGTTATTTGTGTCAATTTTCTATGGAGGTGGAGACGGCATGACTTGTACATTGAACTAGAAATGCAGATATTTCCTCCCGTTGTTTTGAAAATGAAGATTGAATTATCTTTATTCATGTACATGTATGTATTACAAGAAAGGATGATGAGTCCGTACAATTATCATCACCTGTATTATTCTTAAGTCTTTTCTCTTTTATTTTTGATCTTTTAAAAGATCAAAAAGATTCTCGTTCGTTGTTTTACTAATTTCTGGATAAATACACAATTTCAGGCGGAACATTTTAACGGTAGGTTTCTACCAACACCATCTTCATACCCTGTAAATTATACGTAAATCTGTGAACATTTCTGTGTTGCCTTCTTACCAAAGTATGATACTACCTTTAAGCAGTTCTAAGAAAGAAGAAGAAACCTATATACTTGTATTATAAACAGTGACGTATCTTAGGGAAAACGGCGCCCGGGGCAAGCGTAAAATTGTGCCCCTAATTCCAACTTCTGATGCTGATGAAAACTTGAAAAGAAAATCGGACAATTGAAAATAAGAATCTTTCTTTGTTTGTTAATTGGATTTAAGGGATTTCCAATAACTTAAACAGTACACGTTTTGCCTTTGTGATTTGGCGCCCCCTAAAAAGTGGCGCCCGGGCACGTGCCCCCTTGCCCCCTTGCCCCCCCCCCCCCCGTCCCCCGATGCTTGTAATTATTTCGTACTTAATTTCAGCTCAATGTGTCGATGTTTCGCCTGTTATTTCCACTGCTTGTATAATGTGCTTGCAGTCATCTCTTTAGAGATTCCAGTGGCGCACCCAAGGGGGGCCTCGGGGGGCTTGAGCCACCCCCCCCCCCCCCCCAAAGAGGGTCCCTGAAAAAAAAATGGGGGAGATGGAAAGGGAGAGGAGGAGGGAGGAGTCACAAAATGTTTGTTGGGCGTTTTTCCCCCCCGGCCTAGTTGATTTGTGGGAGAAAAGGTTCTTATGAGCCCCCCCCCAAAAAAAAAAAACAACAACAACAACAACAACCCAAAACCCAAAAAATCCTGGGTGCGCCGGCGCGGTCAGAGATTCCCTTCCGTTTTTGTTTTGGTATCATAAAATTCAAGAAACATGAAAAACATGCACACAGGTTGAAAAGTGTAAGTTTTATATCGCAGATTAAACCTCCATGATAATTATACTGCATACAAGAGCGTGAAATTATTCACAAGCACACAATTAAAAACCCAATCGGCAAAATGTTTTCTTGATTGGAAAAAATGAAGATTACATATCCTCCTGTAAAAAACAGACTCGCGTCACTGAATTCACGGGAGCTATACGGCGCGCCGTGGGGACCATGGCGACCGAGCCACTTTACAAATAATTGCTGTCAAGGTCAGGAATTGACACCCACGGGCGAAAGTGAGGTCGAGGTGAAGGTATGACAATAGCAAATAATGGTATAGGACACTTATAGTAATAACATTGCGGCAAACTGCTCATCAGCCAAAATAATGATCTGAAATTAATGCTTGGAGTTAGGAGGGCCTGACGCGTTTCGATGTCTATATAGCCTTCGATAAAGATCCTAAAATTTATAAAATGTTTGCAGTTATGAGCTAGGCGCTGACGCGTTTCGGATCCTATAGTAGGATCTTTCTCAAAGGCTCGATTATTGGCCTGAGCTGCAATGCATGCGTGTATAGAAAGGAATCACTGTAGGCCTATACCATGCATCCTACAAGCCAAATACCAATAAGTTATATCAGTCGCCAGGACATGAAGCAAACAATAAAGTACAAATTTATGCAAATTACAAGCAGTTAAGATTGTCAAAATATGGCAACGTTAAAAAGCGCGCCTGCATGCCGTATATGGTTTGATAAAATCCACTTTACTCCGTGGTAATGAGTAGCCTTTTATTCTTGCTCGAATCGGTAATTTAACCCACGACCTCAAAATCGGGCGATTTGCTAGGATGATCTCCCTACATGTATTAAGAGAAAGTTTTCCCAAGTTTGGCTCCGGCCGGCTTCGTCATCATTCCCATCCCCAATGCTAAAACAAATACAGGTGGTGGAGTGTCTCCACTTGAAGGCTGGAGCTCCGTATTTTTTGTTCTAAACAGATCGTTCTTCAAAACCGTGGTCAAAGTATAATGCCTCTCTTTTGGTAATCCTAATACCACTTTAAACTGGAAGTGCAGAATTGAGCCGAAGCCATAGCCGGAGCCGGAGCTGGAGCCGACGTTTAGAAAAGGGCCCATGTCGCTATGTCCCCGCAATAATTATTCAGACCCCTGCATGCCACATAATAGTGATTATTATAACCTTTTGCCAGACATGACCTTGGATCTCACCTATAAACGATATACTTTAACAAGCTCACAGCTGTGGCTAGCTCGCAGGCCCACATTTTAAGGATAATTATAGGCCTAATGGCTTTTTGGCATTATGAAAAAACACAGTGCATGCATGCAGCTGAAACGGACTTTAAAGTTTTGGCGCAACCGCGAGCAAACAAAATTGACATAGGCCTCATGAGATCTCAAAATATTAAAGGTATATGTTATGAAGCTATTATGATGTGGCATACAAATTTACCCCAGATAAACTGTGACTGAAATACCCCTTTTCAGTTAGTACTGAAGCTTTCGAGTCACGTACAGTACAGATGTACGATGAATATGTTCGATCGGCCGGATGATGCTTCAGGCAGCCCGAACTTTCAACCTCGATCGCTAGCCCGCGGGGTGCCATGGCCTATAGTGCACTGGTCTGGCGTGTCGTACTCAGTGTCTTAGGTCACTCAATATACAGATTGTGGGTTCGAGTCCAGCCATGGGTTAGTGATGCTTGCGTCCTTGGGCAATTTCTTTGGCTAATATTGCTCCTCTTCACCCTGGTGTAAATAGGTATACCTGTGAGGGTTGAGATGGCTTTGTGTTTAATTAAAGCTTTTGTATAATAATCAGGCCTATGGTTTCAGGTAGTCCAATGACCATGCAGGGACGGCGTCTCAGTGGTCGGGTTTCCAAATAGGTGCACCATAAATATAAATCCATATTATCATTATAGGCCGGGCCTATTATTATTTCATCACAGTTTCATTTGTTTGTCAGTTGCTTGCAATTGTTTTTATGTATAAAATGAAGACCGAAATATATGGTCTGTTTTTATTAAATAGCTGGCGACCAACCGACCGACTGCCAAGTATTAATGAATCCGTCAAACTTCAATCGTCACATGGCAAAACGAAAGAAAACAATTTTTGAAACTCGTGCCAATTACGTCACCAATAATCAGTATAGCGTAGCTATGGTTGGGGCATGTGCCCCGGGCGCCAGTTTTTAGGCGCAAAACGCTATTGGAAATCAGTTAATTGACTTTTCTAAGGACACCAACGTAGGGCTGCATAAAATAGCTCAGTTGGTTTAGAGCGCCTGCACGGTATTCAGGAGGTCGCTGGTTCTAATTCCGCTCCAGTCAAATTTTCTTTGTTCACCTTTCAATGAAGAAAGTTATAGGTGCAACTGTTGAATTATATAGGTGCAACTGTTGAAGTTGTTGGAAATCTAATCCAATGAGCAAACAAAGAAAGGTACGTTCCACTTTCACTAATAAAATTGTGTGATTTTTTTTTTTTCATTGTCAGAAGTTGAGATTAGTGGCGCATTTTTAGCGCTTGCCCCGGGCGCCGTTTTCCTTATGGATAATTTATATATGCCGCTGCCAGTTATGATTGTAGTTTTGACGACTATTGATGGAGGGCCTGACGTTTGGATTCTATAGTTTGAGAAAGGCTTTCGAGAAAGATCATTCCGCTGGGATCGAAACGTCAGGCCTTCCTAACTCCAAACGTTATCATCTTTTTAGATAATTACTTTGATTGATGAGCAGTTTATTACTGGCATTGAGTGAAATGAAGGCAGGCTATAAGTAGATTCGAGTTCATCACCAACGCCGTGTATCGTATACGCCAGTGGTGGGCAACCTTTATGAATGAATGGGCCAGAAACGAGGAATGGAAAATTTGGCGGGCCGCACTATGGTCAACAATGCACTTTCAATTTCAAACATTCAGTAACGAGGAATTTCTTAGAGGGCAACCCCACTATATAAGGAACACAACTTGACAACTGAGCTTTGTTTGTGAAAACTTGTCAAAGCAATATAATACCGATATGACACACCGCGCCGTGTGAAGCACATACCATTTTTTTTGTATTCTGGATGCGTCTCGCGGGCCGCACAAAAATCCATGGCGGGGCCGGGGGCCGTAGGTTGCCCACCCCTGGTACGCGATTGACTTAATCGTTGTAATTATCCCATCAAGTGCTCTGAAAATAATACTGCGCGCGCATAATACATCAGGATTTTATGCCCTTTAGGAAAATAACGATCCGTCGTAAAATACTTATGATCCTCATAATGGGTGGATAATGTTTGTAATTGTTAATTTCTAATTATATCGAATTGTCATTACATCTTTAAGTGCTCTATAATTAGCCACAGGTTGCATGGCACCCGGATCACACAATAGACCGAGTGCAATCGTAGAGGGCGTGTTCGACCATCCGGGGAATTTCAGTGACGTAGATCGTTGATTCAGGTTTGACATTATTTCATTTGTCCATTCTTTCAGGTTATTGTGAATGATACAAAGTATAGGAAAATCATGGACTGAAAATAGAATAAAAGCATAAAGCCATAACCTTGATTACCCCAATATTTTATAAAGGTATAGGATCATACTTTCTTTAGTTTGGTTTAGCATACCGATTTTTTCTTTTTTAAAATGTTTATTTTATATTTTAATTTTAATTGACCTTTTTAAATGCTGAATGTCTTGTTTTTAATTAACTTTTATTATGTCCATAAAAACGCAATTCAGCCCTTGGCTGCGGCGATGTTTTTATTTTTGAATAAACCAATAATAATAATAATTTACAGATTTACCCATAACACATGGGCCCACAGCATATAAAATATGGTGATGGTTGAAACATACCGTTACAATACAAAACTGTTCTGCCTGAAAAGCTATATTATATCCAAAAAAAAAGTAAAACCAATGACCAAAAAGAATTTTGATATTATGAATCTCAGTCAAAATCCTGTGAACACTGAGATTTTTAATAGGCCTATATATACTGTGGGCATTTTTGGCAATGAAAAATGTCTCAAAAAGTGATCGAGGTACGTAGGCACCGCATATGGGCCTGATGGACTGCCGGTATTGGAACTGGATTTCACAGATGACCGTCCTGCATACTCAGTGTATCTTTCTTGATATTTTGGCCCATGAATCTGCATTTCCTTTTGACAAAAAAACAAACAAAACCAAAGCATGAAAAGTACCAAAAGTACAATATAGGATATATGTTGTTTGTCAGTTCCAAACAATTTTTATGTAGATTATTTCCAGGCTCACTCAAGTGTGCAAAATGTGCATGTTCTGATACAGATGACATCTTACATAAACTTCGTTCAAAGGAACTTAAATGTACTTCAGTTTTGCCATCATCCTGCGTTTTTTTCCACAATTAAACTACACAGTACATGTACATGTATATATGCATTAAACTATAATGGTTGTCGATGAAGCCGGATTGTTGGACTTGGGGTACGTCTGACGAAAGATATGACGAAAAATACTGCCGTGTTGCAATCTTGACACTTATGTAGCGCACATCGCACAGACTATACTGAGAATGAGACAAGCCCAGTTCGACAGTTCTAGTTCGACATTCTTTTTTACACTATACGTGTCTAACACGTGAATACATACTGCTAAAAAAAATGTAACCGCAATTCATGTTCACAACCAAACACCCATTTTTGATGGTTTTTCAATTGTTTGGCGATAATTTTTCGCTGCATATTTGAACCACGTCGGCACTTAAGGCATTTGATGTCGGTTTCGGTAACAAACGTCGGAAAATAATCTAAAAAACGGCATTTTCTGGCCAAAATTGGGTTCACGGTGGGGGTTGTGCTCCATTATGGGAAGAGCCGATGTTGTTATGCAAATGAGAATCCGCCATTTGGTCGCTGACGAAGCATGGCCTGGCCTCGCTATTCGAGTCAATAACGGTGAGATATTTACGCAATTTTCGCAATCTAAAACTTGCTTTCATGCCATTCCAAGATCAGATTCAGACGGATAAATGGTTGTTCTTCACTTTTATGTCATTTTTTAGGCATGGAATTTGGTATTAAACCGGAACAAATGGTAAAGAATGTTGACCTGAAACACTGTCGTATGGAAATGCACGTACTTGCATAGACTACGCGTTACGGAAGTTTTCGTTATAAACTGTACGTTCGTTTTTCATATAGGAAAATTACACGAGGCCTTTTGGGATTTTTTTAGTGTAAAACACTCCTAGTTCTTCACAGTTTTGCACATTTTCCAACCTCCCTTGGCCTCAAATAACACAAGTGTCAGCTTAATTAGTTATTTTTCTGTCCATTCCTGTGTGTTTGTGATGTCGTTGTGGTTTTATTTTCGAGAAAAATGCAATTTTTGGCCTATGACGGAAGTTAACGGCGCAGTCTCATGAGTTATTTTTTTTGAAGCGTCGACGAAAAAATTTTGGTTGTATGTTTTTGCACACAAGAAAAAGTTGGACTTTATTTCTTAAAACGTTGAAACATTGTCTTTTTAGCGGTGTATGCGGTCACAGCACGTAGTGTATGTAATTGAATAGATTGTCTTGTGTCTGCTGGTATTTTCTACCGCTTATTCGGTCGGAAATCGAAATAAAACTCGTTTTCTGGGCTGGGAAAATTGACAAATTTACTGTGATCGAAACATGCTAGCGTTGTGCATGTGTACACGTGAGCTACACGCAATGGCATGGTTGTGCAAGTATGCAGCTCAAATTACACATGTACCACAATGCACTTTATTTTTCGCCATTTTTAATATCATTGCTTAGAACAAGTTTGTGTTGTTTCCTTTATGTTTTTACAAATTGAAATTCATACAGTTTGGATTGGATTCTTTGACATTTACACAGATTGCAGACTATTTTTTTTGTCTATTATTTAATTTAAAGTTGAACACATGGCATGGTGAGAAATAGTTTGAATTGACATTTATTCAATAATTATGTGTCATATTGCTTTTGTAATAAAACACTGAAATGATTTGTTTTGTCTGGTTATTTATTTCAATTGATTTATCAAGTAATTTCTTTTGTTTCAGAGTATGAATTTTGTTTTTCAATATACATGTATTGAAAAATGATTCATGAAAACACTTTTACAATTGTTAGTGCTCTCGGACATTTTGTCTGTTTCCATGTTTTGGCGATTGAGTTGGTAGAACATATAAGACTCACAAATGGTCGAGTCTTTCCCAGTTTACTCATCTGATGTTTGAGTTTCAGTGTCCAAAATTTGTAAGACACTGAAAATGTGCAGTTTATTACCCTCTCCCGGCAATCTGTGATTTTTTGTTCGTTGTATGTTGGACTATCTTCAGGATTGCTACATTGTTATTATAGCATGTAGCCAATTTGTATTGCATGCAGTTCAATTAGAATTTTTTTTTACATTCAATGGCCCTAATTACTTTTCATGCACTAAAACACATCGTCCGAAATGATAAGAAATCCCAAAACTTAAATGGGCTGGCAATTTTGGTGGAAAACAAAACAATTACTAATCTGAATGAAATTGACCCTCTACAACATGTGGCTATAGCTTTAGCATCTTTCAGGTTGTTATAAATACTCGCTTTGGGCTGATTGCAATGGTTTTGTTCTGAAGTCGTTAAAGCGCATAGGATGGTTTAAACTTGTACTGTTGATTGTCCTATATACTATTAGAATAAACTGTTGATAACGTACTGGCCAATATATTATTGATTAAGCAATTGTGATGAATATTCGCTGAAAATTCCCCGAAAGTACAACAATTTTATGCCAACAAGAATGAAATACATTAAATATAGCATGCATGGTTTGTGGATCATTAACGCTTTTATTCTAAAAATTAAGACCAACTTGATCAGAGAAACTGTCAAGTGTTTTTATAGAAATATAAATGTGCATGTCTCCATCTCAATTCTGCAGCTTCCCTGTAAAATGCAAATCAGAATTCCTTTAGAAAAATCAATTTGTCAAGGAGGATAAATCTCAATACATACACGTGCTGGATATAACGTGTACGTGTACCATGAGTTGAGTTGAGTAGGCATTTTGTGCTTGTATTTTCTTTGAATCAGTTGATGATATTTAATGCAATGGCATAATTTACACGCACCATTTCAACATGACTTAATGTATACACATTAAAATATGACTCGTACATTACAATGATATATGAGTGATTGGGTTGAACTTTATAAAAATCTTTTAAATTAATCATGCTAATCAAGTATTTGGCAAAGAACTTTGATATCTGGTGAATAGCGCTCCGCACTTACGCTAAAAATAGCACCGGATCTCAGACAAACATTGCAACCTTGCACGTGTGTGCGTGTGCGCGTCCATGTACACTACGCGTGTGAGACAATGTTTGTCTGACAGCCGGGGATTTTGTGACGTCATTAGTGCGGAGCGCTATTCATGAAGTTTTTGTGTGTGCCAGAAGACATGTGTAGTACTACAAACAAGCATGTCTTTATCACGCCTCAGCAAATCTGTATAATGTGTGGAGCCATCATTATTAGACTTGCATAAGTCCTTTTATTGTGTAAATGAATGATATGCAAGGGCGTGTTAGATTTAGTGAAGTATAGGTCTGCAAATGATGTAGAATGGCTGGGTTATCATTTTATGTAATTACGGGGATACGTAGATTTATTTTTATCAAGTAATCAACAGAAATATGCAAGTCCAGCAGTGGGTTTGCTTTTTAAATTCCGTTTGAAGTATTTGCTTTATTGGAATTGAAGAGGGTTTTCAAGCTACTGTATAGGTTCTGAAATTACCAAAGGATAATATAAATAAATAAAATAGGGCTGGATAGCTCAGTTGGTAGAGCACCTGTGTGGTATTCTGGGGGTTGTAGGTTTGAAGCCTGCTCCTGTAAATTTGGCTTTGTTCACCTTTCAATAAATAAATACAATTTTTAAAAAAATTCAATTTTGTTAAAAAAATTGTAAATGTAGGATTTACACATTTTTTATAATCTCCCAAAAGAAATTAACATCAAGGCCAAACTTAATAAACAAAAATTACAAGAATTAAGTAAATATAGATATTATGGAATGCAGAATAAAAAATATCAGGAAGATTTTATCATTTGAAATATTCAAAACAAAAATATGCTAAGATGTATACTCTAAGACGTACTGAGAAACCTGGGATACCCCTGTAATTTGTCATGAAATTAATTTCACACTCACCAAAAAAAGGACCACAGATACCGTAATAAGAGTGGTGAATTGTATTAGCCGCAGGTACGGCATGTAGAAAACCCCAGCAGACGGTCGGTCTTTTGCCGGCTAGGATTGATGGACTTTTGTAATGAATTAGTTGCAGTCCGTTGGTAATAGTGTATGCTGTATGAAAGGGAGCATTTGTGTTAAATCCTGTCTTTTTTTTAACCTGTTATCTGAAAATCATTGACCCTTAGTTTACATGTGTCTGTATTGATGGACTCCTTGTCTGTCCTTGGACTGTGTAAGTCCATGTAGGGCTCAGAACAAGAAGGAATGTGTATATATTCTTGGGGCCAATTTTGTGGAGTCAGAAAACACACACAGCAAAATTGCTGGGCACCAAATTTTATCTTGCTGACCCCAAAAATTGAGAGCAACAAACAAAACATTATATGTCTAGATCTACCCAATGCCAGACAAAATTATATGTAATGTGTTTATTGCTAGTGAGAAGAACTGCTTGAGTCTAGGCCACTGTAACGTTTTTGGCTGAGTGAGATATAATAAAAGGATATTTTCATGCTAAGCAATTAGTTTTGTGCTTATAACCTCATCAAAGTACCCCTAAAAATATCTTTATAAATTACATAGAACAATTAATTATACACATGTACATGAACATGTACTTAAATTTAATCTCAAAGGTACTATCATACTTTGGTTACACTGTAAGTTGATAGAACACCTGCTGTCTGTTCATACATGTAATTAGAATGGTCACTGGAATAAAAGCAAACCTGTGAAATTTTCAGCTCAATTGATCGGTATTGGAAACAATTGAAAACAGCGAAAAAACGTTGGAACTGTTACACGAAATTGTATTGCTCATTTTTGTGATTGTGAGGTCTTGATCTCGGAGATCAAAACTGTTTTGGTAATTTGTGTTACCCATTTCTGGAAAAATGCAGCATTTCAGGGAGAAAAATTGTAACGGTAGATTTGTACCAGGTCCATATTTATACCCTGTAAGTTATACGTAAATCTGTGAACATGTCTGTTTTGGTTTCCTACCAAAGTATGACCTTAATAGTGATTTACATGTTTGATGTATAATGCATGTTAGGCATATTGTGCTATCCCGGGGAGAATTATTCAACTGATAAAAAAACCTCTTTATACCGGTAATGTAGGTTCAAGCTAGGATAAGGAAATGAGTTCAACATTTGCTGGATCTGGGGGGGGGGGGGGTGGTGGGGTGGTGGTACACGTTTTGTTCAAATATTCATTTGTGAAAAGCACAGATAAAATGGTGCGGCCCAAATAGTAAAATCTGAAAACAGTGTATCCTGACCAACTGATACCTGCGCCCTATGGGTATAAAGAAGTCTGAATTTCCATTGATCCATGACATGTACTTGTGTGCCTCATGACAATATCTACTTGTGCAAGTTATTTTATTAGATATTACGCATGCCGTAATTGTACGTGCTAATCCAAGATATCATTTATTCAGTAAATACTTAAGATTTCTGTACATGTTAGGTATTTCTGAGCAAAACACTGAATGTGTGCGACCTTTTTCAGCTGAAGTTATTATCATGCACGCTATCAAGTATTACTTTAAAGCTATAGACTTAAAGAAACAGTTTCTACATGTATACTCCTTAAATATTCCTTTCTTATACATGTATGTGTCCTCACATGTTGAATATTTATTCAACCAGACACCATGCTGTCACAAGAGAATAAAAGTGAAAAACAAATTCAAATTCCGAAGATATTTTGTATATTCTGAAATTGAACAAGAACTTTTTCCTTCACAACATATTATTTTGATATCTGCACGATGTATGTTAAATTTATTTGAAATGTTTGATAATATGCATGCTTTGCCAAACAAAAATTACAAGTAATACCTTGGATTGCATGTTTGGACATGATTGTTTGATGCTCGTGAATAAGACAAGAACATGTGAATTTATGTCCCCCCCCCCCCTACACGCCCTGAATAACGTAATTTATACCGTCACACTTTATTAAGGTGTTCTCCAAGAAATGATTACGGTATTTAACAATGAAGAACTGACAAATCTGTGGAGACTCTGTTGATATTCCTAAAAAAGAAGCAAAGTGCAGTCCTGAATGTGCATGTGTACATGTATAATAGGCATACGTGTTCAATCTGTTCATTAACATTGGTTAAAGGTACAGTACAGGATTGGTAACATACCCAAACAGAAATGTTCACAGATTTACATATAAATTTCAGGATATGAAGATGGTGCTGGTAGAAACATACCGTTAAAATTGTTCCTCCTGAAATTGTGTGTTTATACAGAAATTAGTAAAACAACGACTGAAAACAGTTTTGATCTTTGGGTATGATCGAAACCATTCTTTATGTATATAAGAAAAATTGAGTCGGGTTTTCACTATTTTCTCTTGACTCAGATGTCCGATTATCTAAAATTTTCACAAGTGTATTATTTCATGTACATGCTGGATAAGACAAACTATAAGTGCTGTTCTGTGACCTTTACCAATCATGTATTATACCTTTAATTCAGTCCATGAGAGATTACTTCACTAAAAAATACTCTAATACCCTGTTCATTCCTGTACATGCTGAACAGGACAAAAGCATTACACGCCAGTATGCCCCATAACATGTTTGAATAATTAGATCCTATCTGTGCTATCCATGAGATAATAATTCAATAAAAACGAATATTTCTTAGATACTCTGTTGATACTGTATATTCCCAAAATGGATGATATCATGTAAGAGATATAAATTATATAAAGTAATTTGATAGCTTTAAGTGGACATCACATAGAGCTACAGTGATGATGTGTTTATTTTTGTTAGAACCTGATTGGACCGGAGAGGTGTTTTTTTTCCCTTCTTTTCGTCGTGTTCACGTACACTGTGTGAATAAATATCAAATTTATTGATGCATTTAGGTCAACTCTAGTTACAGGGTTGATGGTGTGCGGTGTTTCTGCACACGTAGAATGCAGCCAGCTAGAATTGATTGTCAAAAGGATATTGCGCCAATAAGACATGTATAGCCGGGATGCACATCTTGTTTGGGCACCGGCCAATGCAGAGGTGTGATTATCTCACAGACCTTGCTCAGCATCAAAAAACAAAACATGCTTGCCAGCAACTCATGCTTAGCAAAAAATTCTGCTCAGTATTTTAGTCCTTTGTTATAGTCACGTTTAAATTTGAGCAGGAGGAAAAACAAGCACAGTGTTTGATTTTGAAATATGAAAATATATGAAATGCCACTATAACGAACATCGCTATACATGTATACCGAACATTTGGCTATACCGAACATCATCCTTGGCTCCCAATTGTTACATGTACCGTATGTACATTGCATAGGCATGCTAAACATTGTTCACTATATAACGAAAAACCACTATAACAAACAATTTCTGTGCATCCCAGTGTGTTCGTTATAATGGCGTTCCACTGTACACATTTACAGACTATTGTCAATTTTGGAGGAAATGTTCTGATTTTATGATTTTTACGGCTTGAAAAAGTAGCCATTGTCAGGGTTTTAATGCATCAACTCTTGAGTGGTATCTCTGCACTTCTCAGCAAATCGCCAGCACCTTGGGGTAAAGGGAGCAAATAGGATTTGCAAGGCCTCCAAAAAAAAATATTGAGTTTGAGACAGAAAATGGACTCAACAGTTCGTAAACAGTGCAAACAGTCAGCATGGGAAATATTGATTCATCAGATACTGGGTTTCTCAAGGAAATCAAGATTTAGTGTCTTTTCCAAAGATCATTCGTCTGAATGATTTTTGGAACAAACATAAAGTAAACTATACTTCATGTTTTATAACAAAAATCGAGTCGGGTTTTCGCTATTTTCTTGTGTCTCAGATGTCCGATTGAGCTCAAATTTTCACAGATTTATTATTTCATGTACATGTTTGATCAGATAAAGTATGAGTGCTGTCCTGTGACCTTTACCAATCATGTATTGTACCTTTAATTAAACCACACAAACTCGAGGGACTAATTTTGTGTGTGAAATAGTCCTTGTGTCAAGGTTTAATGACTAATCTGTTATCTCGTTCAAGCAAAGTAAACTTTGTTTTTCTTATAGGTAATATCATACTTTGGTTTTTGTCAAAGAAATACAGATTCTTGGTCAAAAATATGAAGGAAGATACAGTCACAATCATCTGTGAAAATTTCAGTCCCATACGGTGCCCACTTTTTGAGAAAATCGTGAAAAACGGCCACAGTATTTCTTAAGCTTTTTCTCTTTTTAAAAGATCAAAAAGATTTTTGGTCATTGTTTTACAAATTTTTGGATAAATACACCATTTCAAGCGGAAATATTTTAACGGTAGGTTTCTACCAGCACCATCTTCATACCCTGAGAGTAATATGTAAATCTGTGAACATGTCTGTTTTGGTTTCTTACCAAAGTATGATACTACCTTTAAGCTCAATACAGACATACATGTATGTACACACAGCATGATTGCTTCAAGGTGGGCTTTTAAAGGCACAGTACAGGATTGGTAACTTACCCAAATAGAATTGTTCACAGATTTACGTATAACTTTCAAGGTATGATGTTGGTAGAAACATGCCGTTAAAATATTTGTAGTCTGGCAACTTTGATCTTGCCTACCTGACCCCTCTTTGTCTGACCAATCCCCCCGCCTATTATCCAGATCCTCTCATCCATTCATTTGTGTTTCTATTCACTTGCATTTTCTTGTTCTTTGTCATTTAGCCTTTGAGAAAGATCCTGCTAGGATCGAAACGCGTCAGACCCTCCTAACTCCAAGCAAAATATTTCTGCCTGAAATGTTGTAGATGTACATATTTATTAAGAAAATATTCAAACAAAGACCGGAAACAGTTTTGTTCTTGGGGTGAGATCAAAACCATTCTTTATGTTTTATATGAAAAATTTGAGTCGTTTTTTTTTTGCAATTTTATCATGACTCTGATGTCGGATTTAGCTCAAATTTTCACAGGTTTTATTCAATAGCTCCATGCATGGTTTGATCAGACAAAGTATGGCCATGGGTCATGCTGCTCTGTGACCTTTACCAATCATGTAATATACCTTTAAATCATGGTAAGAGAGACAAAAAATGCATTGACTTTGGTGATATGTTTTAATTGTCCCAATAATTTTCTAAGGAGAATAGCTATGATGATAAAGACATGTTACAAATTTATAATATAATTTTTTTAGAACCGCATCCTAGCAAACCATTGAGGTTTTATGCTGTACATTAACATTGATTTATATGATTTGATTTGGCTGAGAGAATTGCAGGTAACATTATTCAATACAAGAAATAACATGAATAAACTGCTGCAAACTGCTCACCACGGTAGCCAAAATAATGACCGGAAATATATAAAATGCTTGGGCCTGACGTTTTGATCCTAGAAGGATCGATAAAGATCCTGCTAGGATTGAAACGTCAGGCCCTCCTAACTCCAAACAAAACATTATGCACTCGGAATCTGAAACACATTTCAGGTTTACTTTGGGTTTTATTCTGAAAACTGCAAATGAGATATTTACTCCCTGTACATGTACATTGCACATATGTATGTATAGTGTTTATTTCCTGCCTATTACACGTATGTTCAGTATGTATCTGGCCCATAACATCGACAAAGATCCTGCTAGGATCGAAACGTCAGGCCCTCCTAACTCCAAACAAAACATTATGCACTCGGAATCTGAAACACATTTCAGGTTTACTTTGGGTTTTATTCTGAAAATTGCAAATGAGATATTTACTCCCTGTACATGTATGCATATTGCACATGTATATACATTGTATAGTGTATATTTCCTGCCCATTATGTACAGTACAGTATGTATCTGGCCCATAACATTAATTTGAGACACATTACTATGAGTATCATATCGAAGCTAGTATGCACATTATGCCAGATTGCTCTGGCAATGTTTTTTTTTTTGGTGAGGCCATCCATAGGCCTAGATGTAACCTGAAAATCTGCGTTTGTCTAAATTCATTAAGTCAGACGATGACCATGTACTCGATATTGAATATGATCAAATTGCTATCTGGGCCTTTTTTTTAAGGAAGATATATCCATGTGACATAGGCCCTAATTGATCAGTTTCATCAGAGTAACTAGTAGCATCAATTATGAACAGATTTATGGCCAGAAAGTCTGGAATGGCTTAAAGGTAGTATCATACTTTGGTTTTTATCAAAGGAATACAGATTCATGGGCAAAAATATCAAGGAAGATACAGTAACAGTCAACTGTGCAAATTTCAGTTCCAAACGGTGCACACTTTTTGAGAAAACAGTGGAAAACGGGCACAGTATTTTTCAGTGTTTTCTCTAAAGTTTATTTTTGATCTTTTAAAAGATCAAAAATATTTTCGGTCGTTGTTTTACTAATTTCTGGATAAATACACCATTTCAGGGGGAAAAATTTGCATGGTACACATTTTGAAGGGAATTTTTTTTTCTTTTATTGAAACATTGAGTCGTCATGACTGGTCAAAAAAGCAAATCCAGCATTTTCATCAAATCAAAAACAGATATTTTTGGAACAAGAAAAAACCCCGAAAAGTCTGACACATTATTTTCACTATAAAAGGTTGTTACACATGAAGCTAAACAATCTCACAAGCCTTACAAGTTTTTCTCATGCTTGAAGAATTTCTCAAGGATTCACCAGGGACGTCGGTCACTCTCAAGCATTGTTGTCCTTTCACACGCGGACACTTTCGTAAAATTTCTCAAGCATGAGAAAAATTCACAAGCCTTGCGAGTTTTTTTAGCATCGCGTGAAAAGGCCTTTACCTGATAATCATAGAAAAAATGCTTATCATTTGCTTTAAGAAGAAAAAGAATTTGTATACATTGCAATACCTTTGAATTTAACATATTATCAATTCTAATGTTGGACATGTACATACAGTCATACATGTACATGTACTATGCAGTCATTTAGCCAGTCCAACAAGATTTCACAAAACTTGCAAAATAAAACTTCTTGGGGTTAAATTAGTCAAGATATTTTGGCCGAAATTCAGGAATTCTACTGATAAATATAGTAAATTAATTGAAAAAAAAAAATTATGGCATGAATAACATAAGTTTCTATGCTGCCGAGAAATGTACAAATGATGATTGTATTTCTCTTTTTTAAGGGATCATATATGGAGAACATCAGTCTGAAGGATGTTTATATTTGTGAATCAAATTTTGAATGGCAATGTTTTATTCAGATGCAGCTAGGTCACATTTGCTTTTATTTATACAATTACATACTATGTGGATCGGTTGGCGGAAACACCATGTAAGAATCGTTCGTACTTTCACACTTCTATTTCGTTTGCACTTCTCGTAAGGTCTCAACGTTTCGACTACCGTGCTCTAGCCATCCGAACTGACCCACATACTGTACCAATTGACATTTGGCAATTGTCACCATGCAAAGCCTCAAATCTTTCTTGAAATCACATACTGTTGCACACATCAACTCAACATTTGCAGTTCTTCCCCCATTTCCATTTTCATATTAGAGAAATCCTGATTGAACGTGAATTGCAGACTGTGTTTGAAATAATTTCTCAAATTGTTTTTCCTGCAGGAAAGTGATTGCCAGATTTTGCACTTTTGGGAGCAGCATCTAGGCGAGAGTGTGTGTCTCCTAGAATACAGCGTTTAGTCTCCGCATCCAGTCACAAAAACTGCACCAGGCATGGCTGACCCGGCAACTACAGTGGCCGGCGACAAAGAGCAGGCCCTCCGTAAGAAGACAAAGGCTGAGAATGAGACCACAGTGGACAAGAAATTGAAGGTCGGTGACGGGAGAGGAAAAGTGAACGATAGCTCGGATCCTGATGGTGATGGCATGAGCTCGTCGGTGCATAGTAGTGACCAACATGATGAGGAAGGTAGGTGTAGTCTAGCTGTCTGCCTCTAGAGGTCAGAATACTGTGTGCGAGTGACGTGCTGAATAGTTCCTCGCTCGAGGATTATGGTGCTTGTGTTCTTGTGGAGGATACTTTACCAAGAGAACTAGGTACAATGTACATGCATTGTAGATAGAGATTGAGGATAGATATTGGATACCGGTATGTGTTTGTTTGGTCCTTATGTTCCTAACTACTAGCTGTGGTTTGGGCTATGTACCGTACGTAATATTTATAGTTCAGACATGCAACTTTTCCTCGGATCAGGTTATTTTTCTTTCACTTCACTCTTATGCCATTGAGAAGTTAGAAACATTTCACAAAGTATGTTTAGGAATGGAATTTCCTTGTTTTTTTGTTAAGTGCAAGTTGGATGCCTGATCTTCATTTTTACAGAAATATTGATTTTAATATGAACTTAACTGATAGAAGGCTTTCAGACGGATAGTAGATAATGATTTTTTGTCATCCTCACCAACTCTCTGTTTTACCTTCCTTTTTTTTGTAGATCCACCACTCATACCCAATGTCGCTGCAGAGAAATCCAAACCAGAAAGTGATTCCACGGAGCCGTCTCCACCACCAGAGATGCCAACCCTTCAAAAATCAACCGATGATGACGCATTGACCGAGACCGGAGCAGTCCTACCGCAGGATGCCCCAGTGCAGGAGGATGACGAGGCCAGCCGAGACAGACCAGGGACATCGTCTTCAGAAGGGTGTAACAGTGGCGAGGGGAACAGCGGCAGTGAGGTCAAAGGTGACGAGGTCCAAAGCCAAGATGTCGAAGGTGAGGAGGTCGGAGGCGATGGGGTCAAGGGTGAGGAGGTCAAGGCTGAAGGTCAGGCTGAGGAAGAGGGTGACATAGGTAGCGAAGGAGAAGACATGGACTGGCATCAGGGAATGGAGTGGCGTGAGGATGGCATCGGTGTCCTCCCAGGAAGCGACATGAAGGTAAACTATCTAAGATGCTTAAAGATCAAATTAAGATGCCTTTTTCATAACCTTGGTTATATGCCAACAGCTTCCACTTCATCTTGTTCCTAATTCATCTTAAACCTTAAACCTGGGTTACCGGTAATTGAAGATAATTGACTATTAGGCCTAAACAAAAAATTGTTGTGTTGCCCTCAGCGACCGACCGACCGTAAAATGCCAAAACTTTGGGTCGGGATTTTTTTTTTCTTTTTTTTTCTTCTCTGAGTTCTTAAGTATAAAAACTCACAATTTTTGATAGAAAATGTAATATTTAGCAGTAAAAAAGCGTGTCTCCTCAAAACAACCCAAGACCCTTGATTTATAAGTCCTGGTGACCATACATCCTGTATTTATTCTTAAATGTTTGAAAGTCGGCCAAAAAAACAAAAACAAAACAAATCGACCGACTGACCCAAAATTTTTATTTTTTCACTTGAGGGCAACACAACAATTTTTTTTTTAGGCCTTAGAGACACTACCAACATAGGGCTGTTTAGCTCAGTTGGTAAGAGCCCTTGTACGGCATTCCGTACTTAAAATAATTAAACCAGTCATTCAGTTTCCCTTGTGGTTATTTGATGACTAAATTCTATTCCGTTTGATAATGATTTCTTTTTTATGTCTCCGACACAATGCCGTACAGTTCAAGTTGAATGAGTTTGGAATTCTGGAGTTGATTACGTGTCCTGATGAGCCCAGTGAATCGAGTGAGCCCGATCCCAGCCCAGCCCCGACGCCAGTCTTTAGCGAAGCCGGGAGCGATATATCCAGCATCAACAGTAACAAGACCCTGGACGCATCTCTGGGTAAGCACTAAGCAGGGGTGGAGTTTTGTTGTCATCTTCAAAGCATTGCTGTTTGAACGGTATACTCATTTTCTTCATGATGAAATTTGGACCGAATATCCCTTTATATTCCCTTCGGAATATTACCGAATGATAAATGGCGCCTGGGGTAAATGCTAAAAATATGATGTATCCACAAATTCCAAAGATTTGAAGAAGACGATGAATATGGGAGTCCTCCTCAATTTGAATGATGCTGGGATGTAGATTTTGTCCATTTTTGCCAACAGATGACCTACAAAAGGAGCCCGGCAGCAAGCCCCTGGTCTGCGTGTGTGAACAGTGCCAGAAGCAGGGACCCATCTCAGAGTTCTGTAAATCCGGGAGGTTCTGCAGCCAGTCCTGCGTGGGAGCGTACGCCAGCAAGTGAGTCTGTCCTCTTGTAGATTATGTTATTAAGAAACCAGTGTCTTAGAGCTCTGTAGCTCAGCCTGAAGAATTACCGTGGAGAGAAGATGGGGGGAGAAATTGGATGTTGTGGGGGATGGATGGTCGAGAACTCCCGAGAATTCTTGAGAATTCTTGAGAATTCAGTTCCTCAATTAAAGGATTGTTCTCCGTATAACGTAGAGCGTGAGTAAGAGCTGGGAGGCAGGAGCCTGACTTCATTAGAGGAGCGCAAGTTCCTGACTGGCCTATGAAGCTGTATAAAGTCCCTTATGTAGTGAGGAGATTGATCATGATCTGCCTTATAGGTAACCAGCAACAACTGCTGCGACGATTCTTTCTTTCACTGGCAACCAGTGAAGCTCCTTTAAGAGTGGTGAGATCGGTATTCTACGAAACACCCATAAAACCAAACAGGCAGCAATATTTTGCATTTGCTGCAACTTGCTAATCTTCTTCTTCGGCAATAATATAAGCCATGGAACAGAGAAACTGCCAACATCAAGCCGAGACGTAACAAACTGTATGCACAAGTCTGACGGTGAATCCTCATCTGTGTCTGTGGTCGCCAAGCTTTCGCCCTCCCCACTCATCAGACCCCATCAAAATCATCCAATTGAATTGTTTTAAAATTTTTCTCTCTGTGTCTCTGGCTTTTTTTTTTTCAGGCAAGGATCTCTCCGGAAGGACTCTGAAAAGAAGAAGAGCTCCAACCTGATGATGAAGAAGAAAGTCGGTCGCAAGCCCAAGAGCCCTGGTCCCGAGGGCAAGGTGAAGGAGGTCCAAACGTTCCCTTTTTTTTATACTCTCCCGTCATTTTTAAATTTTTCAGTTTTCTCTAGTTCTCAGTTTTAAGTTTTTCTCTAGTTTGCAGAGCTCATTATTTTTTAATCATCAAATAACCACAAGGGAAACTGACACCGTGTGTGTGCATGGTTTCATGGCTTCTGACTGCAAAACGAACAAAGATAATTGACTATTGGGGTCACCACCAACGTAGGGCTGGATGGCTCAGTTGGTAGAGCGCCTGTACGGTATTCAGGAAGTCGCCGGTTCGAATCCTGCTCCAGTAAATTTTTCAATGACTCATTTTTTTTTGTGAGATCAAAGACACATTGAACCTTCAAGTTATTTCATTTGGGAAATAACAATTGAAAAGAATTCGTTTTGGAATCTTGAGCATGAGTGTGATATTCCGGGGTTCGCAGGTTCGAATCCCACTCCAGTCAGTTTTTCTTTGTCCGACGTTCAATGAATTAGTTTTGCGGTTGACATTTCTTGTGTTTGGAAGTAGTTTTTCTTAATCTTTTTGTTGATTGAAAAGTAAACAAAGGAAAATTTTTTAACTGGAGTGGGATTTGAATCAGCGAATACCTTACCACCGGCGTTCTTACCAACCAACCAAGCAACCAACCAGCCTTATGTTGGTGGTGTCCCTTATAGTCAACTGTCTTTGTTCGTTTGGCAGTCAGAAGCTAGGAAACTACTTACATACCACTATATCCCAAGCATCATGGAAGATAATTATGTGCAACATAAGCAATACTGCAACCTGAAAAACAGTACATGGAGGATCACTCAAAGAGAATGCGACTTTTTAATCAATGTAATCATCAAATAACCACAATGGAAACTGACTTTTTTGTTTATTCAAACTGTCCCTAATGTTACTCCTCTGTTCTTTTCTTTTTTTGCTCACAGGCTCATCTCCATGGGGATTTGAAAATGACAATCAACATCAAAGGGTTTGACAAATCGCCAGTTGGAAACAAGCCAGGTGAGATCTGGAATATTTCGTTTATTTCCATTATTAGAAAAATAAGTCTTGAAGTGACTTTCATTTCTCATCATATCCTTTGTTTAAGCCTTTGATTAAGATCTTGCAAGGATCAAAACATCAGGCCCCTCCTAACGCCAAGCACCCTTCGTATGATTAGAGAAGATAATCTAGGATTTCAACAAATTTTTGTAATAACAATGATTTTGAGTGTGTTTGTCTATTCCTCTAACTGTCTGTGTGTTGAATGATTCACCTTCATGTCCAGGCAAAAAGAAGGGCTTCACGTGGAACACGTACTTACAGCAGGAAAACGCACTGGGGGCACCGGCCAAGTTCTTCAAAGATGTAAGCAAACTGACCTTTCGTTCGCAAGAGAAGTAATTCTGTCCTTCCACTGACCCATGGGCTTGCTCAAAACCAACTTGCTCAAAACCAACAACTGGCTCATCACGTTGGCCCCCAAGTTTGACCAAAGGTCCCCTTCTGTGCTCTCTCATAGGCTTTTGGTAGTTGGGAGTTTGACTTATTAAGTGCCATGTGATGTTGACCTATGAAATTTCTCTCTTGATAAAAACAGGATTAACAACCAAATTTCCATGTGTTGTGTATCACTTGTGATTGTTCTTTGGCTGTTTTTCGCTGACTACAAATATCAAATGGAACTTTAAGACAGAAATTCCATGATTAGGAAATTTGTGTGCTAAGCAGGGCCGTGAAAATGATCCCTGACCAGCAAAGAAGACATTAGCTTCCTTTAAAGGTCTGTCTTGATCGGCTAGCTTGACAGATAGAGACTCTTGTTCCGGTAAGGACTGGTCAGCATCTAATCCTCAGTCATCCTCCAACAGGCTTTCCCCAGCGCCAAGAACAACTTCAAAGTGGGCATGAAGCTGGAGGGCATTGACCCCAAGCACCCGAGCCTCTTCTGCGTCCTGACTGTGGCGGAAGTCAAAGGTTACCGCATCCGGCTGCACTTTGACGGGTACTCGGAGTGCTACGACTTCTGGACCAATGCAGACTCCCTGGACATTCAGCCGGCCGGCTGGTGCGAGAAGACCAACCATCGGCTACAATACCCGAAAGGTCTGTTCTTTTATAAATCTTCTTTATATTTTGTTTTGGGAATTGGTCAGATGGTAGAGCAGATCAGTTCATGGGTTATAGGACTTCTGACTGGCATCCTGAGCAAAGAATGTTGATCTTTAGGAGGCTGCATCATAGGTTAGGATAGCAGAGATGGTAGAGATGTGGCATGCCAGTTAATGGGTTATATGGCTTCTGACTGCACCCTGAGCAAAGATAGTTGACTATAGGGAGGCACTATCATATGGCTGGATAGCTCAGATGGAAGAGCACTAGTATGCCAGTTAATAATGGGTTACCCAACTTCTGACTGGCACCCTGAGCAAAGATAGTTGACTTTGGGATGGTTCATCATAAGGTTGGATAGCACATATGGTAGATCACTGGTACGGTAGTTAATTGGGTAACATGGCTTGTGACTGGCACTCAGAGCAAAGATGATTGACTTTAGGGAGGCACCATCATATGGCTGGATAGCTCAGATGGAAGGACAGTAGTATGGCAGTTAATGGGTTATACTGCTTCTGACTGGCACCCTGAACAAAGGGAGGCACCATCATAGGGTTGGATAGCTCAGATTGTAAAGCACTGGTATGGCAGTTAATGAGTTTATGGCTTCAGATGATCATCCAGATACATTTAACAAACTACAAGAGAAGCCTCATCATATGGCTGGATAGCTGTGAATGGCAGAAATTTTTTTTATTTATTTATTTATTTATTTCTTATTTTACCCTGGGTGATCCATTCAGTTACAAGGAAAAAGTTACTGATCTCCCATGGATCCCAGCTTACAAAACTACAAAATGTGATAAAAAAATACCAATACAAAAATACAGGTAAGAAAAAGCATACATTAAAAATTACACAAACCACAGAACTAAAACAACAACAATGAAGACACAATTAATTGAGCTGTTTGAGTTGGTTGACAAAGGTATTTAGGCTTACAGTTTGACATGTTTTTGTGTTAATTGGTAAAATATTCCATGCTTGAGCACCCCTGAAACTAAATGTTCTTCTTCCACTTTCAGTTCTGGGATGTGGGAGGACGACATTACCAACAGTGCTATTCCTTGTTTGATATTTATGTGATTCACTGACTGGAGTAAAAACATTAAGATACATAGGAGCTTTACCAGTTAGACATTTAAAAACCATGGTATTTATATGGATATCTCGTCTTGCCTGCAGAGTCTTCCATCCTAATCTATTCCTGATAACAGAAGCTGATGTTCTAGTTTGAGCCTTAAGAATTGTCCGTCCAGCTCTATTCAAAACTACATCAAGCCGTTGCGTTAGTGATTTTGAAGCATTACTCCAAACAAGATCACAATAATCAAATTGGGGAAAGATAAGGCTTTTGACGAGAAAGTTAAGGGTAGACACAGGTAAAATATTTTTTAGTCTATTCAGGACACCTATTCTCTTAGAAACAGCTTTTTCAATATGCTCAATATGCTCAGTCCATTTCATTTTACTGTCAATATGAACACCAAGATATTTATAAGTGGTGATTTGATCCAGGTAGTTACCGTCAACAAAAATATCAATATTAGGATTTAAGCACCTAGCAAGCTTCTGGGCAGAACCAATTAACATGCTTTTTGACTTGGAAATGTTTAGTTGAAGTCTGTTGTCAGTGAGCCAAGTAGAAATTTTCTGCAAGTCATGATTTAAAAAGAGATTTATCTGCTGAACATCTTTACTAGGATAAAACAATGCAGTATCGTCAGCATAAAGTGCAATTTTAGTATGATCAATCACAGTCGTAATATCATTGATAAAAATGGTAAATAATAAAGGGCCCAGTATAGTTCCCTGAGGAACTCCAAAGTTGATGTAGGTTTTGCTAGATAAAGAATTTCCTATTTTAGTCATTTGGGTCCTCCCATTAAGATAAGACCGGAACCAGTCGAGCTCCAGACCTCTAACACCCAAGGTATGTAATTTCCGAATCAAAATATTGTGATTAACTGTGTCAAATGCTTTGCGAAGATCCAAAAATGCTACTCCAACAAATTGACCAATATCCAGCTGTTTGAGCAAATAATCAGAAACATCAAGTAAAGCCGTATGTGTGGAGTGAAGAGGTCTGAAACCCGACTGCTCCTGGGCAAGGCAATCATTCTCTGTTAAGAAATGGAATAATTGTTGGTAGATGATACGCTCAAAAATTTTCATAACAATTGAAATAACAGAAATGGGCCTATATTGATTAGGATCATGAACATCTCCCCCTTTATGAATTGGGGTAACCTTGGCCAATTTCCAATCGTTAGGAACAATACCAGTCATTAAGCTTAGTTGAAAAATTACAGCTAGCGGTTTGGCAAGAACGCTGGCACCAGATTTTAAGAAACGACCATTAATCCCATCCATGCCAAAAGCTTTTCCAACTGGCAATTTCTTCAGGAGCTTCAATACCTCAATGTGAGTGACTGGACAAAATTTAAAAATATGTTTATCATTACCACTCAAACTGTTACCATCCAGGACCAATCCAGTTTCAGACATTGTATCAAACTGAGCATCATGATTCACTCCAACACTAGCAAAGTGATCGTTAAAGTTATTAGCAGCCTCATGATTCCTTTCATCATCTCCAAAATGGGTATAAGCTGATTTCTTACTTGGAAGCATACTTTTAAGAAAGGTCCAAATTTGTTTAGTATTTCCAACATTATTGTGCAAAACTTTTGTAACATACTGCCTTTTAAGTTTAACGCCCAGAGTATTCAGTTTATTTCGCAGGACCTTGGCTGCTCGATAATACCCATCATTTCTTACAACATTAGCTAGGTGTTTGGCCCTCATAGATTTACGCCGAAGTTCTAAGTATTCATCATTAATCCATTCCGCTTTCTTGGTACAAACTCTCAAGCTTCTGACTGGGCTATGGATATCACAAACATTCATTAACATGTCCTTAAAAACACCCCATGCTGCATTAGGATTGCTGAATAACTGCAGTGTATTCCATGATTGCTGTTTAAGGTCATAATTAAAAATGTGTTCATTAAAATTCCGGAATGAACGAGCCTGGATATATTTGTGCTCTTTTAGGATTTTTGCAGACTTACGGACAGTAAAAATAAGAAGATGATCGCTAAGATTAATGTCGTTAGTTCCGGATTGAGTGTACATAGAAGGACGATTGGTCCATATATGATCTATGCAAGTAGAACTCAGTTGAGTTATTCTTGTAGGACAAGTGATTAATTGATTCATTGCAAAATTGTTAAAAAGCTGCTTTAATTTTGACCAATACTTTGAACTGGACTTTAAATAATCAACATTAAAATCGCCCATACAGGTCAATTCTAGCATGACTCTGAAAAAAAATAACACAACTGAATCACTTTCAAGATTAACAGTACACTTTTTTCCGCTTCCTTCTTCTTCTCCACAAACAAACAAACAAATTGTCTTGCTAAATATCAGGCAGAGGTAAGCTGAACAAAGATCTTGTTGTTGCTGCTGTGTTGTTTTTTTGCTAGAGATATTTTAATTTGCTGGCACAGACATTTTCGTTTTTCATTTCTTTTCTTTTAAAACAATGCTTTTGGAGGAGGGGCTAGTAGATAGCATGTTGGGTCTTGTTATTATATTTATGTGGAGATGTGTTGTCTTGTGTCTAGTTTTGTTCATAAGCGCATGGCCATTGCATATTACAGGCATGCAATGTGTCTCAGATCAGCTGATTTCCTCTTTTTTCACTTCACTCTTATGCCATTGAAAAGTAAAAAAACAACTGTCAGTGTAACATACTGTACAAAGTACATGTATGTGGTCATAAAGATCTGAAGTTGCATGCCTGTTATACATGTATGTATATGTTGTAGTATCAACGTATTACCATAGTATTGCCATAAGTATTGCCATAGTAGTATGTTGTAGTGATTTGTCTAGTAGTTAATGTTGATTGCATGATACATTTTGATACCCTGTGTCACCGTGTACCATGCATATCTGCTTGTTGGAATTTGGGCAATTCCAAATACAGTGGAATGCCACTATAACAAACACATCAGGATCCACTTGTTATAGTGGTCGTTCATTAGAGTGAACAATGTTCAACAGGCCTATACATTGTACACAAAAATTGGGAGTCAAGAATGATGTTTGGTATAGCCAAATGGTCGGTATAGCGGTGTTCGTTATAGTAACATTCCACTGTAGTGCGCTCCAAGAGTTTGCAATGCGCTGGCCAATCACAATGCGCGGACTTTGTCGACCCTTTTCCAGATGCAAATTCGGTTGACAAATTCCTCAAACTGTGATTGGCCAGTGCATTGTAAACTCTTCAAGGCGCTCTATTTGGAATAGGGCTCCGCGCTCGAGCTATTTATAGAATACGCCCTTTGTTATCGACAGCTATAGTTACCCGGATGTTCGGACAAACATCACAACGTTTACGTTTAAGTTAATGGGACCACGTGCGACTTGTTTGTCCGAACTTCTGAATGTGATGTCACAAGCGCTGAGCCCTATTATCCGTACTGCTGACGTCTTTCTACCATTCTCTCAGGCTTCAGTGACCCACTTTTGCCCTCCCTCTCCTGCTTAGATCTTCCCCTTTCCTCTTTGCCAGTACTCCTCTCTTCTCTCTGGAGTCCCTCCAGTTCCCTGCGGCTTTCAAGTCCCATTATTTTGGTTTGCAGTCTAGCTGAGCCTACCGTAGCTGGAATATGATTTTCTTTCCCATTGCTCTGACGGGTTTAAGTTTATTACTGCATGACAGGTTTTTGTTTTTTAGATTTAAACTTTGATTTTTAATACTGGCTGTGTACTCCATTATATGCAGTGATATTTTCTGCAATGCACCGGCACGCTTGTTTAGGTTAACACAGAGCCTGAACCTTTGTCAATATTACACTCTCTTTATAAAAAGGATGAAAGTCCAAACATTTTGATAAAATGCAAAGCTCTTGATGACATTGGAAAAAACCTACAAAGCAAATACATGGTAGTCTGGTCCCCACAGTTTGATGGCCGGGATCAGGTACCATATTACTAAGTGTCTTGCTCATGGACACAAACCATCTACCTTGGCTTGGCTCAAACCAACAATCTGTTGAACAATCTAAAAGATCTTATAAAGATTTTATTAAGTACAACTTGCCAGTCCATTCAGAGAGGTGGTTTGAATCAATTTTGAAACAAAATTACAAATAAAAATCCAATACTGTAGCCAATGTCGATTATTTTATCTGGTTTTGTTTCAAAGTGGCATTTATGGGATTCGTGTCATCGATATCATATTTTTTTGCTTCCGTTTCTTTCGTGAAGGATTCACAGCTGAAAACTTCAGTTGGAGCTCCTATCTGAAAATGACCAAGTCGCAGGCCGCCCCTAAGACGCTGTTCAAAAGCTACGAGAATGTAAGTCCCTGAGTCCTCTTCCCATCTCATAATTGATCCAGACGCTCGTCAAATTTTTGGGAGGAGGAGTATTTATCTGTTGTGTAGTCTGATCTTTTAATGCATTTGAGCATTCTGCATGGGTTTCAAATGGTGGGCAATATACATAATATTGACTGGTATTGAGGGCACTATTGGCCTCTATGCACCCGTAGGAGTCTATTAATATACTCATATTGACTGGTGGTGAGGGCACTAGTGCACCTCTATCCATCCTAAGATGTCTTGCCTTGCAATGAGGGCAGTAGTGAACAGATCTCTAAATAGCATGAGATAATATCAGACCACAGCGTTTTCCCTTTGACACTAACCCTCTGCACTTAACCACACAAGTCAAGGGCTGCTTACCACACATTACTCACAGTCTCCACAGGGGGACTGGATCATAAACCAAGCATTACCACACAAACCACACTGTGGTGTATTGCGGTATTCAAGATACCACACTTACACCACAGGAACAACCGAGTGTGGTAAACTGTAAAATGCAGTGAAATATTAAATCCCGTGTTGTGTTTGTCTTGTTACCAGGACTGTCTGACACCACAGGGCTTTCGCAAAGGAATGAAGCTAGAAGCCATCGACAAGAAGAACCCATCCTTGATTTGCGTGGCCACGGTAGCAGACATCATGGAGAGCCGTTTCCTCATCCATTTTGATGCCTGGGAGGACATGTACGACTACTGGTGTGACTCCTCTTCACCCTACATCCACCCAGTAGGCTGGTGTGAAGAGAATGGCAACATCCTATCTCCACCCAACGGTACCCAGTCATTTATTGCTCTTTGATCAGTTTGACAGTCAGTCACTCCTCTTCACCCTACATCCACCCAGTAGGCTGGTGTGAAGAGAATGGCAACATCCTATCGCCACCCAACGGTACCCAGTCATTTATTGCTCTTTGATCAGTTTGACAGTCAGTCACTCCTGCTCACCCTACATCCACCCAGTAGGCTGGTGTGAAGAGAATGGCAACATCCTATCGCCACCCAACGGTACCCAGTCATTTATTGCACTTTGATCAGTTTGACAGTCAGTCACTCCTCTTCACCCTACATCCACCCAGTAGGCTGGTGTGAAGAGAATGGCAACATCCTATCGCCACCCAACGGTACCCAGTCATTTATTGCTCTTTGATCAGTTTGACAGTCAGTCACTCCTCTTCACCCTTCATCTACCCAGTAGGCTGGTGTGAAGAGAATGGCAACATCCTATCGCCACCCAACGGTACCCAGTCATTTGTTGCTCTTTGATCAGTTTGACAGTCACTCCTCTTCACCCTGCATCCACCCAGTAGGCTGGTGTGAAGAGAATGGCAACATCCTATCGCCACCCAACAATACCCAGTCATTTGTTGCTCTTTGATCAGTTTGACAGTCACTCCTCTTCACCCTACATCCACCCAGTAGGCTGGTGTGAAGAGAATGGCAACATCCTATCGCCACCCAACGGTACCCAGTCATTTGTTGCTCTTTGATCAGTTTGACAGTCACTCCTCTTCACCCTGCATCCACCCAGTAGGCTGGTGTGAAGAGAATGGCAATATCCTATCGCCACCCAACAATACCCAGTCATTTGTTGCTCTTTGATCAGTTTGACAGTCACTCCTCTTCACCCTACATCCACCCAGTAGGCTGGTGTGAAGAGAATGGCAACATCCTATCGCCACCCAACAATACCCAGTCATTTGTTGCTCTTTGATCAGTTTGACAGTCACTCCTCTTCACTGTTTTGAAAACAGCGTGCAAAATTCACAACATCTTGATTATTCTATTAATGTTAGATGTTTTTCCTGTCTTGTATTGCTTTCAAATTGATAGATTACGAAGACATTGCTAACTTCACGTGGGCCGACTACCTTTCTAAAACCAAGTCTGTTGCTGTGCCAACCAGAGCCTTCAAACCGGTGAGTGAAATTATCCTTCAAACTCGAGTTACGATCGATCGCAGGGCTTCGTGAAATTGACCCCTGGTCAGACATCTGCACAAGCAAGCAACAAGTACTATCCCTGCTTGAGCTACTAGCGTTTGGCGGCCATGTTGATGACGTCACAGCTAGACCCCTTGCGGAAGTTGGATTTTTCTCAACTTTTCTCGTAATTTTGTTTGCCTGACCTCATACTACTAGAAAATGCCATCAAACCTTCTGTTGCAATTTTGTTTTTGGTCAAGTGGTGTTTTGACCTTACTATACATTTGATAATCATTTTCATAGCGTTCTGGACTGTAGCTTACTCGGGGGGCAGTGTCAATTGTATTGAAATTCGGATGACAACAAGGAATATTTATGTTGTGAATGTAACGCTCTGTTGAATTAACAGAGACCACCAGTTGGTTTTGAAGAGGGCGTGAAGCTGGAGGCAGTGGACATCCGCAATCCCTCCCTCATCCGGGTGGCTACCGTGTCCGAAGTCCTCTCCCACCGCATCAAGCTGCACTTTGACGGGTGGACAGACGATTACGACTTTGTGGTGGATGATGACTGCCCGGACATACACCCTGCGGGCTGGTGCAATAAGACGGGACATCCTCTGGTGCCTCCCATCAGGCCCTCTCAGCTTGTCTCCAACCAGGGGTGAGTATAGTAAGACTTTAGAGACCTGATGTGACACGCAAATGCCTTGTTGATGTGAAAAGAAGGAGAATAACTTATCAGGGGCCTTTCTCAAAGCTCGGGTCCGGCTCAGGCTCCGGCTTCGTCTCAGTAATCCATATGCTGAAAATATAGGTTGTGGCTTTTCATTGAAGGTGAAGCTCTGTTTTCTTGTTCAATCCAGAGAATCCACTTCCAAACCGCAGCCAAAAGTCTCTATTTTGATACCTGTAATTTTAGCATAGATTCACCAAATGGAGCTGGAGCCGAGCTTTGAGAAAGGCCCTAGCTGCTGCAAACAACTCATCGACCAAATGGATGTGTAAAACTAAAGATCATCATTAAGTTGTCGCTTATTTGGTTCCTAGCTGGTGCCTCGGGTACACAGCCTTCCAAATAAGTAGAATTCCTGTGGCATGTTCTTTGGATTTGGACCAATGTTTGGGCCAGCAAGCCCCATGTAGAGTTATGGTGGAGTTGGAGGGCTCTACTGTCCTGTATTCTTTAAAATAGCCCACCATGCAATCGCACATTTCTTGGACTTGGACCAAGTTGGGCCATCAAGCCCCATATAAAGTTACAGTGCCTAAGCTCTTCAGTCCTGTGTCCTTCAAACTACCACACTTTGTAGTATCCCTATGGCACATTCTTTGGACTTGGACCAATTTGGGCCATCAAACCCCTTATAAAGTTGCATATACAGTACCTGGGCTCTACAGTTCTGTGTGATTTTGGATTTGTTACTAAGTATACAATACAGACCGTAACTAACCATGAACTTGGTCTTGTTTATCCTGTGAATGGATTTTCTGGTGTCGACCCAAGAGCCAAACAATTTGTGACTTGATTTTCGATTGCTGATTTTTCACCCTCTTTATAGACAAGCTGGCTGCCCTACCCCCGGCTGTAATGGAGTAGGCCACATCAAAGGAGCCAAGTACACTGGCCATCACAGGTTGGTCATAATCAAATAGTCTGACAAAAACATGCATGGGTTTAGTGTGTGGATGATTCGTGGAACAAGACAGGGCTCCATGACAACCCAATATCAGGGACCAATTTCATGTGACTGTTAAGCACCAAAAAAAATGCTAAGCACAGAACGTCTTGCTCAATAAAACAAACCACAATTAAAAATTCGATTTGATATTCATGGTCAGCGAACAAGAGCCAAAGAACAATCGCAAGCGGGCACAACACATGGAAATTATAATCCTGTTTTTTTTCCTGCAAATTTGTGTGCTAATTAAGCAGGGTTTGAAATTTGTCCGCTTAATCACGGCCCCGATTAGCACAAAAAATTGCCATCGCCATGAAATATCTGTCTTAATAAAAACAGGATTAACTTAGGGTATAAAGATGGTGATGGTAGAAAAAAATTTCTGCCTGAAATGCTGCATTTATCAATAAAAGAGTTAAACCAATGACCGAATACAATTTTGATCTTTTAAAGAAAAAACATAACGGAGAAAAGATTTTTGAAAAATAATGTGGCCGCATTTTTCACTGTTTTCTTAATAAGTTGGCACCACTATGGGACTGAACATTTCACAGATGATTGTTACTGTATCTTCCTTGATATTTTTGCCCATGAAGCTGTATTTCTTTGACAAAAACCAAAGTATGATATTACCTTTAAGGATGTTTATTGTTTCTTGTTGATACATGTACAGTGCATTTGGGTGTCCCTACTCATTGTTGAACATGGCCAAGGAGTCGGCTATCATCGATAGACTCTACGCTGGCTCCAAGTCAGTGTCCAAGGATGGCAAGAAATCACCTGCAGAATCTCCAGAAATAAAGTAAGTAAGATCGGCATTTAACTTCCACAGGGCTACCTCTTAACGGAGAGAAACTTTGATACTGGTTGGGAACGGCCACTGATGAGCCAGGCCAGGCCTGGGCTTTGCCTGGGCTCTTGGGCTTCTTTAATCTCTAGCCTTGAACTATCAACTATCCTTGTTGTGTACTTGATCATAGTCGGATCATAAAACTGATTGACAGATTGAGTCCATGTCGATCATGGATAGTATCCAGAAGCTGGGCTTGCAAGAAGTCTATTGTAGTTATTAAAGTTCAGAGTTGACAAGAGGAGGATTATTGTAGGTCTAATTGGTCCGCCCAGTATTTTATTTTCTCTCCCTTTAATACAGGGTGGCAATGATGTCTGCCGACTCTGCCCACTTAAATGACTGTTTTTGCGTGTACTTTAAGCTTTCTCTATGCAAAATTGCGTTTCCACAAGATGCCATTGAAGTAAAGATATTTAACAATAGAGTCATTCCATGAAATACACCAATGAAAAATCACAGGGGCCGATTTCAGGAAACGGCAAGATTAATCTGAATTTTGAGTTGTAGATACCGCCTTAGTGATTTGTATTGTGACATCACACTTTGCTCAGCAATTAAGATTGATTCAAGATTTACATTGTAAGATTAATCTTGGTGCTTTATGAAATCAACCGCAAGTTATCAAGTTCATTCCGGTAATGACACACTTCTAAAAGGGTGTTATGCTAAAATTGCAAATTTCCTTTTCCCGCTAGGAAATGCCCCACGCCGGGCTGTGATGGCTCCGGTCACGTGACCGGTAAATACTTCGGCCACCATAAACTCTCTGGCTGTCCACTGATTGAGAAGACGCTGAATATCGTTAACGGCGACAGCAAGCCGGCTAGTCCGTCGCCTTCCCCTAGCCCCAGGGGTCCTGGTCGCCCTCCACTGCCTCTAGCTCTCGGAAGAGGCAAGAGAAAGTAAGACCATTTTCACTATTTTCTGGAAATGTCTGAAAATCAGTTTTGTTCTCTTAACCCTAGTCTGTCTTTTTGTTTTGCTTAATGTCTCATACAGTGCTTTTATCTCTTTGCGACGGTGCAACGTACGCGGTTTACTTATTGTTATTTGTACAAATAGGGTATTAAGGAGACAGGTTAGCGTCTGAATGAACATTTGGGAGACACCGGAAATTAGGAAGACATTTTGATGTCTCCTAAACATATGTCAATTTCAAGTTCATTGGTTTGGAGGATGTTTAGAAATAGGTAAGCAAAGTTGGTTATTAGTATTATTATTAGAGTAGAGACAGGCAGCGGCGTAGCTAGGATTTTTTCAGCAGGGGGGCACTGGGGGGGCCTTGGAATTTTGTGGGGGGGGCACCCGGAATTTTTTCAAAACTAGAGATTTGCAAAATATGAGAAATGCAGGGGGCGGGGGGGCGGATCCAGCGGGCGTGGGGCAACCTTTTCTTCAAGCAAAAAAAAAAAAAAAGAAACAGAAAAAAATAAAATAAAAGGGAAACAGAAAGACTCCAAAAGAAAAACTCCAGAGAGACTCCCAAAATTAGCTAGCTTTGATCACCCCGAAACGCATCCATCGCTATTGAATTGGTGCATTTTATTTCCACGCTCCCTGGAAAATCATGGATAAGCGTGAAGGCCTTGCAGCCGGGGTCAAGGGCCCGCTTTAGGGCCCTGGAAGCTCAGGGGTTCTAGATATTCTCTGGTGCAATCTGAGCCTTATTTTGGAAGCAATTGTTCCGATAAATGTATTCATTTATTTATATTATTACTTCATTATTTCTTTTTAATCCAACACTCTTGAGCGGAAGAAAGTCAATCTGGGGACCAGACTATTAAACTATAGGCAAACCAGACAAAATGGCTGATGGGCTGTTTTGAAGTTAGCAACCGTAAGCGCGTAAGAAAATTGCATTTTTACACTGAAATGTTGCACAGATTTCTTCACTCAGGAACATTTGCTGAAAGTAAAAAATATCATTTTGGAACAGTAGAAGCTGTTAAGTTGTTTTTATTTCCTTTATAGCTATTATTATTATTATTATTATTTATTCGGCATTCAACAACACAAAATGGATACACAGAACAGAACATGAGTTTAAATACAAATACGACACCAGGCCAGCAGCAAATGCCGGGAAAAGGAAAAGTTAACCTAATAACTATGACCCTAGGGCCTCCGTTTCCAATACTGCTGACCAAACACAACAATTAAATATATGAGCATAAAAATAGAATATATTTAACTAAAGTAACAATAACAATAACAGAAACAAATAAATAAATAAATAAATAAGAATAAATGAATTAATAAATAAATAAATAAATATCATACCCTGCAGATAACGCTTAATTTTTTTCTATACCCACGATTTTTTGTGGGGGGGCACCTGGTGGGGGAAAAAATAATAATTTGTGGGGGGGCACAGGCCCCCCCCCCCCCCCCGTAGCTACGCCCCTGGGACAGGAACAACAACTTCCTTTTTGCAGAGTTTTGCAGAATCAGGACTTGAACCCTAGACTCCTGAATTGATATCAAAGCAGCACTCTATCTACCATCGTTTGTATGTTTTGGTTTGTTTGGAACAGGCACAAAGGTACATCTCTTCTACTTCCACAGAAGAAGAAGAAGAAGGCCCACCAAGAGAAGGACGACAGTAAGTTCTTTGAAAGAGAGAAGTCATTGTGTTTTGGAAACAAAAAGGGTTTAATAAAAGGTATAGTACATGATTGGTAAAGATCACATGGTAAAGCTGAGTAAAATTGGACTTGGGCAACCGGCAGAGTGGAGAGAGGCAAATGCTCAGAGAATCTTGCAGAGGGATTGAAAACCCTAAGTGCAGATTTTAGGCTCTGCGTTGGATTCGAACCGGGGGCCAATGGGAGACTTTTTAGAACCGGTCTTCAAGTCAACAGCGCACGCGCACGCAATTGTGAGCATGTGCACGTTGTTTTGCGCCTGCGCTGTTGTGCATGTGCGTGCGCTGTTGGCTTGAAGACCGGTTCTCAAAAGTCTCCCATTTCACTAATGCTTTGCGATCATTGCTAAAGCACAAATCCATCGCTAAATGGAACATCAATCGCTACTTTGCGTAGCAATTTTCCGTTTAGCGATGGATGTGGGCTTTTTAGAGATGATCGCAAAGCGTTAGTGAAATCGGCCCCAGGGCTCAGTCGTGGAAAAACGAGATGAAAGTAGCAAGCCTCCAACTTGACTCTACAGTCTTTCAGTTTTGTGTTTGTGGAGTTCTTTCTATGATTACAGTGGAACACCACTATAACCAACACACCGGGATACACAGAAATTGTTCATTATAGTAGTCATTCGTTAAGGTAGGCCTATACATTGTACACAAAAATTGGGAGCTAAGGATGATGTTTGGTATAACGGTGTTCGTTATAGTGGCGTTCCATTGCACCACATTCTCCTTGCCCCTTTAAACAATTTCATTCGTAAATTTGTTCACCCCGATCAGAATCCTCACAGAGTAACCTCCATCACCAGCTTCATCAGTCCGTCTTCATGTCGGCAATGTCTCCTAATCCTGCCAAGGACTTGCCCCTGTGCTGGGAGCAGCACTCTAAGCTTCTGCCCGGACTGGCTAACCTCTCCTGCAGCACCGTCGCTAAGTGGTCCACCGAGGAGGTCGCCAACTTTGTCAAGAAGCTGCCGGGATGCGGTGAGCACGCCTCCAAATTTGCAGATGAGGTGAGACACTCCAAATGCTGCCTTTGATCTCGTTCTAAGGGAGATGCTTTGAAGCAGTGACATTCTTCTTGTAAAGCATATTTTATCACCTTAGATTTATCTCAGTGCTCTTCACTCAGTGTTATCTCTGGTCTTTGGGCCCTAATATTTCAACCCTGGAAGGATATCAACTGCCTTGATGATCATGCACTATCATGAATGAATCTTAAACCCAGGAATTAATACGTACCCGGTATTTTTGAATGTTTGGAGATATAGGAGGGCCTGACTCATTTCGATCCTAGCAGGATCTTTATCGAAGACTGAATGTTACTCATTTCATAATAGCCTTCGATAAAAATCCTGCTAGGATCGAAATGCATCAGGCCCTCCTAACTCCTAGCATTTTATAAACTTAACGTCATTATTTTGACTGATGAGCAGTTTGGATCAGAGAGCAGTTTATTACTTGTATTGACGTACATGAATTTTTAAAAGCAGAAATCGCATAGTATAACAGGACATGAAAGCCATTACTACCTAAATTTGGAGAATATTCAAGAATAACATTTTCAATTTGTTGTGTCTTAATTCCCTTCCTAGCAAATTGACGGCGAGGCCTTCCTACTACTGACACAGACGGACATCGTCAAGATCATGACGATAAAACTGGGCCCGGCCCTGAAAATCTACAATGCAATTCTCATTCTCAAGAGCGCTGAGGATGTATGAAGGGACGTTTTTGTCCCTGCAGAAACAATGTATCTATAGATTTATATGTATGGACCTGCGAAAGAGCTGGTTCTACGTCATTTTAAAGATGCTGCCTAAGTCCGGATTGATTCCTTTAGATGTTCAGAGTATGAGTTGCTTCAGGTCTTTGTTCCTCTTGAATCTGAGTGAAACATTGTCGCAAGCTTGGACCTTTGGAACTTGTGTTTATAATCGAGTTGGTTGCTGATGGGTAAAAGACGCTGATCTTTCCAGGAGAATTATGGACGATGCAATGTTTATCGTCATCCTCATCTACTTCTGGGAAGAGAATCCTGCTCCAGGAGTCTGATGATTCCCTGAAATGTTTACAGTTGCTACATACGGGAGCAGCGTGAGGGACAAAAATGGTTCTGTTAGGAACCAGGGAGCTTGGACACCTCCAGGGGTCGATTTCACAAAGCCCTACAATCGATCTTAACTCGAGATACGAAGGATAACCCATCATAGGGGGCCTATCTTACGTAGGGATGCAATGCATCACAAGTCCTACGATTGATAGTAAGTTGCGATGAGTTTGGTGAAATCGACCCCAGGACACCTCGAACTGCAAGTAGTATTAAGTCGTCTTTAGAGTGATGATAAGATGATTCGTGGATCTTGTGGAGAGGTCCAGATACTAGATTGTCGGCTCAGGTACAGTCAGGTGGATTGAAGTTCATCTCAAGCACTTCACCATCTTCATGACAGTGTGGGCAACTTGAAGGAGTCCCTCATCATGAAGTTTCCCGACAAGGGATTCCACAGTACTTCAGTCTGGATGAGGTCAGGATGTTGCTGCATCTTTCCTTGAGATGAGGGTCTTGTCACTTGGAACTCAGGGAGGATGGGGGACAGATTTCAAAGAAGCAGTGTCAGATTACATGTGTGGAGTGTATCAATATGATGGTGTACGTATTATATCATACAGAGTTCACAATCTGGTGATTGTGGTAATTAAGGCCACAGAAATGTATAAGATTTCCAATGGCGTGTATGTAAAGTGAATGGTACTTGTAAGTTTATTACTATTGCTGCATGGACGTTATTAAACCAGAACGTTCAACTTATTATCTCATTGTAAAAAACTCATAATCATTACCTTTTTTGGACTTAAATATTCTTGATAACGATATTTGTTTGACAATTCATGGATGACTTGCTGTCATTGTTGTGGCCCCTAGCTAGTGCATTTAATAATCATGGAACTCGGGGTGAAATTCAGAAATAGGGCTCCGGGCTTGTGACGTCACATTCATGCCCTGAGTACATACTTTGATGTTCGGACAAACAAGCCTTGTATGTATGGCTTAGAAAATAGCTTCAACTCGACCATACATAAAAAAAATACATTTCACGAAAAGTTATGTTCCTGGTGCAAATTTAGACACTTCCCGTTTTGCGACTTTTTACCGTACAAAATTTGCAGTTGTGTAGCAGTAGCATCAATGGAAAGAAAACAAAAAACAAAAGAAATGAAATTCTTCAATGAAATACCTTTTTATTGTTATTTTGAAATGACTTGCAAAAAGTGTGCATTTTATTTAGAAGATTTGAAAGCCCGAATATTTTGCCATAATAAAAATGAAATTATACTAAATGCAAATGACCGCATATTCTATTTCTTTGAGACACGTAGCATCCGTTGGTTTTCTGTTTGGGTTTTTTCAAATGTTTTGTTGGGGGGGGGGGGGGGGGGCTTCAAGAGTTTGCAACGCATTGGCCAATCACAATTTGGGATTAATCAGTCGACCGACTCTTTCCAGATGCGCATTAGGCATTAGGTCGTCGTCAAATTTCGTGCACTGTGATTGGCCAACGCATTGCAAACTCTTGGAGGCGCACTAATTGTGAATCGATCGTATTGCAAAGAATCACAGATGTGAGGTCTTATTAATTTTGTTTACTCGTCGTCAAATAATGAATACCGTAATGTGCTATGCTTTGAAACGTGTACGTGGCTTTTGGATGGTATTTTGGAATCTGAAAGTTACCAAGCATATCGTAACCTCATACCCACAAGGATGCTCATTTTTTATAGCTATCAGCTAGAATACACTGGAATCATTTTGATGGGATTGAGGTTGATATGGAAAAGCTTAAATATTTTTGAAAAATCTTACCCCTTTTGAAGCGATGAAGGCATTTGTGTGGTAATAGTACTTTGTTGCTATGGTAATAGCACTTTGTTGCTATGGTAATAGTACTGTGTTGCTATGGTAATAGTATTTTCCTGCTATTGTAACAGTTATTTTGGTGTTACAGCAGGACTTTATCAAAGAAAAATGTTATACCGTGGGACACACTTTTGACCAATCACCAGCAAGCATTATCAATGTTTGGTAAAACATTTCCATTGCATGCTTCTGTAACTGTATCCATGGTGATGCTTTTCATTGCAGCATCATTTCAAGTTATTATGAGGAATTTACGCATAATGTACGAAAAGATAAAAAAACTTCGACCCAATATTTTGAAAATCACATTGGCAGGCCCCTCTTTTTAAAATGGTTTCAACCGTGCCAAATGTGTAATATTATATGATTACACTGTGTGTAAGTATGGAAGTATACCTACAAATGTAGCTCATAAAAAGCTTCATTATGTTATGGATTTTAATTTGACAGTTCTTGTTTAACTGTGACTGTACTAGACTCAGCATTTTATTTGGACAAGGCAGTAAATTGTATTGTGCATGTGTAATTCATTTTGTAAAATGAATAAAGTACACATTTTTATAGAAGTGATTGCTTTATTGGCGTGTTTATTGTTTGTAATTGCAGCTAGCGCTGCACTGAGTTTTCAGTGGACTGCAGACAGATTTATGGAGGGCAACTTAATTGGGGTTAATTTAAATTTTAAAATTTTAAAATTAAAATTGGGAGGATGATAAGAACACAAGTTTAATGGGATAAAGTTCATAATGCTGCATAATGACTCTGTATAATCTCCACGCCTTTTGCTCGGAGGTGTGTGGGGGGCATAAAACACCTTTTAGTTATTATCAAAGATAGCGCTATATAATCTTTGGTTATTATATTGGTTGCTGATGAGCCACCGTACCAAGCTGGAGGAGGCCTAAGCGCTGGTCACCGATGGGGGCAGTATAACAGAATCACAGTCCTTTAATAACTTTCATTCGTGCACGTGTGTGTGGTAAGTAAACCTGTGTAAACTTCAATAATTTGCTCGTCGTGCACATGTTTAAAGTTGACATTTTTGTGCCAGAATTTGCCCCATAGCCTTGCTTTTCTCTTTTATGTACCGTAAGTGGCCGCAGTCAAGTTAAATTCTGATGGAAAACCCAGCTGTGGGCGTGAGCCTTCTAAGTTCTAGCACTTTCCGGGTGCCGTACGTAACGCTATGGCTATGGGTTTTAAAAACAACAATTTGTCAATTGATAGATGAAATTTGTATGAAACATTGCAGCACCTACCGCGACTCCAAGAGTCTGAATTTCCCTGAATAATTTTTTTGTTTGATCCTCATACATCCGTTATGATTTGTGCAGTCTCATTTTTGCAATTGACCCACGACTTTTCAAGAAAAAAAATGACTTTATTATGACTCTGAGCTGCGCCACTCTTTTTGAGTTCATTCTAAATTTTTAGTAGGCCTATGGGCCAAAGCATTTTTGTATAGGGGTGTGCGCATTGAAGAAGACATAAAAATCACGCATGCCACATGCACACCACACACACAGTAAGTGGGAGCCAGCCTCAATAAAAAATAAAGCTTCAACAACTGGTATCTGCGCACTAAGAGCCATGCAGCAACCGCTGGATCGGAACCAGCGAAGTCAAGTTGCACCCCTTCAGAAAATGGTAGATGCAAAAATGCGCATGTGGACAAGACAACTTCAAGCAGCAGGTAGACATTGTCATTTTGACAAGCGGAGTGACACAGAAAATCAATTTTTTTCTCGAAAAGTTGAGGGTCAAGCGCGCATGCTCACAATTACGTGCGCTGTTGACATGAAGACCGATTCTCAAAAGTCTCCCAGTCCCATTGCAAAAATGAGACTCCACTTAAGCATAACGGATGTATGACTATGAGGATCACGAAAAAAAAATTCAGGGGAATTCACGATCTAGGAGTCGCGGTAGGTGCTGCAATGTTTCACCAATATTTCATCTATCAATTGTTGTTTTCAAAACCCATAGCATTACGGCACCCCGAAAAGTAAGAGTGCTAGAAAAGGCTCACGGAGTAGCCTTCTAAATCTAGAAGTTTATTAGGACTAGGTCTATTCACTAACCCTTTTTTTTATTTTATAGCACATCTTTCACTATATAAACTGACTAACTTTACTTTGGCAAGTGAACACAACGTCTGCTGAACTTTACAAGTTTGTTAATCCCCAACCCCAAGCACCACTCTTTCCCACCTTTTTGTAGTCTATTACCTTTGATCTTGCCTTTCTGACCCCACCCTTTGTTTGACCTATCTTACCCACCCTGACTCTCATACCACCCCTTCCCTCTGTCCATATCCTCTGATCCATTTTATGTATGCTTCCTTCACTTGCATGTTCGTGTAGTCATAGCCTTTGAGAAAGATCCTGCTAGGATCGAAATGCGTCAGGTCTTCCTTACTCCAAGCATTTGATATATTTCAGGTCATTTTGGCTGATGAGCAGTTTGCAGCAGTTTATTACTTGTATTGAACTTTACAAGAAACAGTTACACTTCATTTTACAGGCTGAGGATTTGAGCAGATCACAGAAGATACATGTAATGGAAGCAGGGAAAGCTAAAGACAATGACAATGAGGATATTCTGGCCAACAATCCAAGGGGTAAGAATGTCCAATGTGAAATTGTGAATGTCTGTTTAGAATAGTTTGACCACAAGTTTTGTCATGTCACAGAGCTGTTTTTGTTAATCCCACAAATTTGAAAAGAGCAGAATAGGGAAAGAATTCCACTGACGGCCATTACGGAATAAGGATTATTTCCTCCAAGAGATAACTTATATATTATTGGATGCAAGTCATAATGAACTTCAATCTCAGGTGTATAACACTGGGGTAGCTTATCTAAAAGTGAGGTTTGCTGTGTTTTTTTTACTTACAATGATACACTTTGAATGCAGAGGTAATGTGGTAATGTGTGGTAATGAAGCAGCCTTTGTCTTGTGTTGCAAAGGGTTAATGTTATAACAAATCTTGGGTCATTGAAACATTTATTTGCTTTTTTTGCGTCGTGTTAACAGCCATTAACGTGGCAGAATTTGCCAGTGCCCGGGCCGCCGAGCTCAAGACCATGACGGAGTCGGTCATGACGATGGGCGGTATGCGCAGGACGTTCCAGAAACTGCCTCGTCATCTTCGCCGACGAGCCATGAGCCACGACCTCAGACGCTTGCCGAAGAGACTCCGAGACACTGAGGAAAGAAATGTAAGTACCCATGCATTCGTTCATAATTCTGCTTCCACTGCAGTGTGCTACTATTGAAGAAAAGCTTCAATGACGGCCTCGCTTACGCACTCCAGGAATTGTCCTTTAGGTTCCATTGACAAGACCGAGGAAATACGGGGACCGTGCCTTCTCATTAGTAGCTCCACGGCTCTGGAATTCACTCCCTCCTACTCTCCGAAATGTTATGGGTCTTGAAAGCTTCAAATCCGGCCTCAAAACCTACTTTTTCAGCAATTTTGTGATTAATAACTTTTGAACACAGGTAAATGACATTATGTAAATGCTGTGCATCATCATTGTGCATTGCATTTACCAGTTCTATTATGAACCACATTTGTTTGTGAGGAGTACATAGGGGGTACATAGGCTCAGGCTCCATCTCCGGCTCCGGCTCTGTCATCCATATGCTGGAAATAAAGGTTCTGGTTTTTTTATTGAAGCTGAATCTCTGTTTTCCTTTTCTAATTAGAGAATCTACTTCCTAACCGCAGGCGAAACCTTCTATTTTGACTTACCCATTATTTTAGAATAGATTCAAGAAATGGAGCTGAAGATGGTCGGAGCCTGAGCCTACGATTCGTAAACCCCCATAGTGTCATCTTATTGCCTGTCCATTACGCATACCCTCAAGTGTGACATGGTTATGTGTTGAAATTGTGGTGTTGATTTGTTGTTGTTGTTTTTGTAAAGATGCATAAAAGCTTCCACCCAAAGAAGACTGCCAAGACAAAGGAAGGTGGTGGCACTGATGAAGATGCGCCCCCGACAAAACGATCACGGCGTCATCGTCGCAGGCCCGGTAACCTAAGGCAAGAGTACCAGCGCAGGCAAGATAAGCACAAGTGGCTGGAGACCCATATCTGGCATGCTAAACGCTTTAAGATGGCCGAACTGTGGGGCTGCAAGATCCCGCTTCATCCCTCTGACAAGAGCGTCAGAGCAACGTACAGGTAAAGCATGGACGTCTCAAATGTGATATGGTAAATAAGAAGTACCTCAGCGACTGGAGGTCGCTGTAGTAGAGTGTTAATGTCATTTTGAGATTCTTACCCCATGTATCAATGTTTCTGTTTTCCTCTTGATCCAGGGCTATGGCCAAGCATTGCCTGCTGCAAGACATCTCTTACATGCAAGTGATTGAGGTCGCCGGTCCTCAAGGGCTGATTCTGAAGGCTCTTGCTCATCTTACAAGTCCTTCAACAGGTACATCAACTAACCTTACCAAGAGGTTCCCCCAAAGATCAAAACGATTTTTGGCCTATGTTTTTCAATTTTTTGGATAAATACACCATTTCAGATGGAACTATGTTAATGGTATGTTTCTACCAGCACCATCTTTGTACCCTGTAAGTTATACGTAAATATATGAACATTTCTGTTTTGGTTTGTTACCATTGTTATACTGTACCTTTTAATAAAGGCTAATGACTATGGCCTGATCTTTTTATTCATAATTAAAAACTCATCTTGTCGGCTTAAATTTCAGCAAAAGTTATTAGATTATACAGAAAATGTCTTCTTTGTGTGGTTCAGGTCCGACATGTGCAGCTGATTACTACCTGACCGGTTTGCGCCATGGCGAAACCATGTTCTACGCTAACAATCGGTTCCCAGAGGGCGCTGTTGGCCCCGTCAGTTTCCTGTGGAGAGCTGAGGGAGAAACGACAGTAGGAGGAAGGGGAGGAGAGATGATGGCGTCAGTCTCCGGGGACGACAAGTACGAGAAGATGCTGGAGAAGCAGCTGTGGCTGTGGGCTCATCCCTCCTGTGCCAGCGAGGTCCTGAAGGAGTTACTCATTGCTGCTGAAAGGATACAGGACAAGGACTCTGGTGAGAAGCAATGACAATGTCAGTGCTTGAATTTCAAGACTAAGGGCCTTTTTGACCCAGAGGCTCAGGCTCTAGCTCCGTCATCCATATGCTGTTAATATAGGTTGCGGTTTGCCATTGAAGCTGAAGCTCTGTTTTCCTTTTCAAACCAGAGAATCTACTTCTGAACCACAGCCAAAAACCTCTATTTTGATACCCTTTATTTGAGAATGGATTCACGAAATAGAGCCGGAGCCTGAGCTTGAGCACTGTGTTTCGGAAAGGCCCTCTTTCTGCCAAAAACATGGACCTGCTTATCAGAGCACCAAAGAAGAACTATTAAACTGAAATATGCAGGGGATATTTTTGTTAATCCAATGCAAATCGTCTATATCTTTTTCACTCTAAAATGTGGCAAAAGCACATTAACTCACACCATACAAAATTCGTTCTACTCAAACTCCAAGTACTATCAACATTTTTCGTAGGGCACAGGACTGCATTGCCTTGACGCTGTAACTTGACACTGAGGCCTGGAAGCAGAGATGCCCATGGGGTTTGATTGTTGACGATCTCTTTCTTTGAATCTCTGTATAAGGTTGTAGAGTCAGAGTGCGACAACTGGAAGACAGTCCATTGAGGTTGCGCCTTCGGGGTCCGTTGTCGCATCCTGTCTTCCTGGATGCTCTGAAGACGGCAGATGTGAACGTCACAGCTCCAACCTCTGACCAATCCAGGACATGGTGGGAGGACTACTATGCAGTGAGTACTGTTTTAGAATCCATGACAGGAAACAGAAGTGTTCTAGCCCTCTAAGAGAGTCCTTCAACATTGACAGAGTACCAGTCAGTAGTCATTACATTGAATTTTAGCTGGTGTTCTGTGTTTGCTTAGCAAAACCTGTTAAGCAAAGAAACGTCACGCTTAGCAGCCTTTAATAGCTGGATGAGGTTTGTAGCTTTTATTGCATAGCTTCCCAGGATAAAATTATTTTTAGTTTATTTTACTTTCGTGCAACCGGAGGGTTCTTTGTTAGCATTGATCAGGAGGGTCTGGGTTCAAATCCCAGAGAGGGCTCAAGAAGACAAGCCTTCTGCAGGTTGCACCCAATTCTCAATGCAATACACTTGACGGAAAGTCGGGATGTGAACCGGAGACCTCTAGAATACTGCGCCATTAAGGCAGAACTCAAAGTAGCGGCTACACCTATGGCTGTGGCTAAGCACGTTATCTAAACCCAGCCTGAGATTCTATTCTATGCAAATCATTATTTTGCTGAAAAATTCTCATCAACCAAAATAATGACCTAAAATGTTTGAACAAAAAACATTGTGGAAAATACTGGATCTTTTCAGTTATTATGCACCAATTACTTGAAAAATGCGCTGTATAGGCTATAGGTTGCATTTCTACTCCTTGTAAGACATAGTAGAAGCAAATGTTAGAAGTTGACACACGGTGAGGTCTTCTCCCCCCCCCCCAAAAAAAAAAAAATATTGGCTCTTTTAGCCCCTGAAAAATATTGGTTCTTCTAGTTTCCCCAAAATATTGGCTCTAGAACCACGCCTTCCCGGGGTATATGAGTGAAAGCAAGCAGGGAAGCCTGGTCTAATCGTCAAATATACATTGACAGGGAGGACATAGGTGTCTGAACCCCACCTGTGGTACATAAATGCTTGATTTGATGAATTACTGTACAGGCAGCAGACAAGATGAAGTCACACGAGGAGCAAGGATCTACATGGAAGGCCCTTCAAGACATCTTGACAGCTAGTGATCTTCCCCCACGATCTGTGCTTGGTCTGACGGTGCGGGACCCAAGAAATCTCATCCCTGATAAGAAGCTGAAGATCATGACTGAGGCCGATGAATTTGTCCAAGCCGGTACGTTTTTATGATCCCAGGAGTCGATTTTACCAAACTCATCGTAACTTACTATCAACCATGCAGCCCTACGAAGGATAGGCCCCCTACGATGGGTTATCCTTCGTAACCCGAGTTTCGATTGGTCTAGGGCTTCATGACATCAACCCCACCAGGAGTCCTCCAAGAGCCCGTAAAGCATCAAGCTGCTTCCAGATGCTGTTGATAAGCTTCCTGGCTTCTGACGAACTACAACGTGGCATGATTTTCGTGCGTTTTTTAGCAGCTTCTGGACCCTTTGTTATAATTTCCCAGATCTGTCAGGTTTTTCAAGCAATACTTGTTAGTTGTGGCCAGGCCTTGTCGTGGACATGATTTTATATAGTCATCGACTCCCATTAATTCTTAACAGCCTGTCGTTTGTGAGGAGTATATGAAATTAGGCCATGCCATTTTCCTTAGAAATTTAAAGCCAGAACTTTGCTATAAATTCAATTAACTGATTTAAGTTCCCAGATTACAGTTTCTATTTTGTTTTGAACAATTATTTCCAGGTAAGTTGCTTGGAGATGTATTGCACCGTCTTCCACCAGCTGTAGCGACTTCACCGATATGGGAAGAATCAGTACGGCATTCTGTCACAGCCACGCAGATGTCCATCCATAAGCTGAATACAATGCGGTCGGAGCGCCTGGTGCCAGGTCAAGAGCTGAATCTGGGACGGGAAGGATCTCGGGTCCCTGTCTTGCTCCTCCAGCAACCCGGAATCACGCAGAGCGCTGCGATAGGATGTCCTAGATCCCGGCAGCAAGGCACGGCAGGTTTTGGAAGCGGCTGGGACGTCATCCTACCAAAAGGGTGGGGGATGGCCTTCTGGATTGCTTTGATCTTCCGGGGTGCCCGTGCGGCGGGCTTGCAGGCATCCCACAGCTGCCACCTGCAGAAGGGGCTTCCCCACTTCCCAGAGTCCTGTCCAGATGCGGCAGCAGGACAGGAGTGGGAGGACAAAGTGGAACAAGACCTGACCAAGAAATTCTACAGGTGGCCACCGGCCAAGAGACCCAATTACGGGAAGCTTGGAGTGGTCTCACCATTTCGATGTCCATGGAAGGAGCTTTTAGAGGAATGGAGAGATGCTAAGAAAGAGGATATGGAGGAGGAAGGAGATACTGAAGAGCCTAGCACAGGACAGGCTACCAATGAGTCTAGCAACATCAAGGCACCCTTCAAAGAGAAGGCTCTCTCTGCGGCAGAAGCCAGCATCCCAAACCAAGCTTTCTATGTACTACGTGAAAGATCGAAGCTAGAGCACCTCAACAAAGCCTTGTCAGCTACGTCGTCTCTGAAAGTTAAAAAACCTGCACCGGGGACTGCAGGAAGTACTGACACCACATCCACTTCAAATGGAGGTCATTCTCATTCAGCAATGAATACTGCGAGTGGGGAGCTTGCCCCAGGAAATCACAACGTCCTGTCAAACATTTCTCCGGCAGTACTTCATCAACAAGCAGACAGGGCGCTTGTCGGTGTGAGGCTGCGGATGGCCAACCGTGGAGTGCCGCATCCATTTGCCATGATCTGCCTTCCGGAAGACAGCGACATCGCATCATTCACAGGTAACCGGCAATACTGTCCATCCGAACCGATTCACAAAGAGTTCAAACTCAACAGGTCAGTCAAAAAGAAGACGAAGAGACAGAAGGGGGAAAAGAACAAGCCAAAGGGTGAAGACACAATTCAGGCCGTGAAATCAGAGGTTGCCCCCAAGCGGAAGCTGTTTGATTCCTGCAGCAGAAAGGTAATCGGTTTTGTCACAGATGGCGCTAACGCCTTCATTTCAGGCAGCGGACAGGCCGTTGGCTACTGTTGCATGCTGGGATTGCTGAGGCTTGTCAAAGAGCGCGCTCAGGTTCAGAGAAACTTAGTGCTTGTCCGCGACACAAAAGCTGTCCAGTACCGGTTTGCTTATATGGACATCATAATCTAATATACTTTGTTGGATCATTTTCAGAAATTTATGAAAGCTACAAGAAAACAAACAAATGACAATGAATTTACTTTATAATACATGCCACATTAATTGAATCTTTATTTCAGAATATCATTACATTTGTAATTAAATTAATTGTTTGTTTTTTTGTACATGAGCATTTATACATGAAACTATGAATTTTAATGTTTGATTCTTTCAAAGAGAGTTACATGTACATATTATTTTGGCAAGTTTAAGAAAGTAGTCCTGCCACCTTTAACATGAAATGCACACGCTGCAACATAACTGTCCTTGCGATCTTAGTTCAGTAACAATTATTTTTGTTTTTAATGTTTTCATGAACCACTTGATATTTGGAAGAATAGGTACAAATACGATATTTTCAAAGTTATGAGTTTTCCAAAATTGTATTTAATTCCAACAAGAACATCTACGGTATTCATCTTTATGTACGGAGTAACACAAAACAACTCCAGGGGTCGATTTCACTAACGCTTTGCGATCATCGTAAAGCCCAAATCCATCGCTAAACGGAAAATTGCTACGCAAAGTAGCGATCGATTTTCTGTTTAGCGATGGATTTTGGCTTAACGATGATTGCAAAGCGTTAGTGAAATCGACCCCTGGCCTTGAATTTGGTTCTGAAAAGGGCAAGACCACTTTTACATTGCAAGGGGCACTTCCATTGGAAAATCATAATATCTATGGAAACATTTGAAGGGGGCACGAAGGCCAAAAACCAGGGCAACGAAGGCCATGGCCTCCGTTAAATTCAAGGCTTGCAACTCCCAAGTGTTAGTCAGATGAAACTCATCAAACGTGTTCAAATTAAAATTTTATATCTTGTAATTTTGAAATGCTAGTGCCTTGATCGTCAACCAAAAATGTGTACATTTTTCAAGGATTTTTTGTTTGCCAAAAAAATATAAATTTATTTAAATTATTTAATGAACAGATTGTGCGATGAAAGAGTGACTTTCAATCCAAAATGCAGAATGTGCAGGTTGCGATTCCTTTGTGAGATTTCAACACATTAAGAGAGAAATCCTTAACAAAATGTGAAAATTGATCTTAATTTCTAGGCAAAGTGCAGTTTTGCAAAACACAAGTTACTATGGTGATACTGACAACTCATCTAAAAATACACAAATCACAAAAGCTTTGTGAAAAAGAACCTTGGCCTTACAACAAATATCGGGTTCTGATGAGCAGCCAGGGCAAAAGATCACTATTAGGGAAGTCCTGCAACCCTGAAGGTTGATCTTGATGGTAGGTCATTTGCTGGTTAAAGGTACAGTGGTCAATTTCACGAAGCTCTACGATCGTCATAACTTGAGTTACGAAGGATAACCCATCGTATCCTCCGACTTCTACGTGAGGCTGCAATGCATAAGAATTCCTAAGATTGATAGTAAGTTACGATGAGTTTGGTGAAATCGACCCCTGGATTGGTAGCATATCGAAACAGAAATCTTCACAGATTTACCTTTAACTTACAGGGTATAAAGATGGTAATGGTAGATATATACTGTTAAATTTTTTTCTGCCTGAAATGCTGTATTTATCCAGAAAAGAGTAAAAACCAATGACCAAAAATAATTTTGATCTTTTAAAGATAAAAAACAATGGTGAAAATTTTGTTATACACTGTAAATACTGTGGCAGTTTTCTCAAAAAGTTGGCACCGTATGGGACTGAAATGTTCACAGATGACTGTTCCTGTGTCTTCCTTGATTTTTTGTCCCATGAGTCTGCATTTCCTTGACAAAAACCAAAGTATGATTATATTATCTTTAATGCACAGTTCTTGTGTTAGACTTCCTGTTCAGTCAAATTCAACCTTCCCAAAAAATGGTTTGCATTTTGTGACATTTCTAGATTAATAACATTCAATTGAGCATTAAAATCCTGTAGCAATACTATTTTTTCCTGAAATCCAAAAAGTGAGCTATCAGTTTTACAGTCAACATATTAATATATTAAATTGCTTATTTGCCTATAAAAAGAAACTAAGTAATAACAATTCTATATTCCGTCTTTTTTTTATTCGCTATTTCGGTTAGTCAGTGATTCTTTTCCTAGCATCAAAATTGAATTATTAATTAAGTTGAACGTGAGATTATTTTACAATTAGGGATTACAATATTAAATAGTGGTATATATTCTCTGACTATGTTACAATATGTACAAGGTGGTGTAATTATTAAACTTTTTCTGTACAGTCCATGATTGTTTTTGTTTTTTTAGATAATTTTTTTTTCAATTTCAAAACCTAGCTGAGATGTGCGCATTTTCCCTGAATCAAAACAAAAAATTATGCAGTGTAAACAGTAAAAAAAAAACCAAGTTAAAACAAAACAAGACACTATGTTAATGTTAATTCAGTCATCAAATAACCACAAGGGAAACTGACTGAATTTTAAGTCATTGAAAAATGAACAAAGAAAAATTGACTGGAGTTGGATTCGAAGCGAACAAAGATAATTGACTATTAGGGACACCACCAACGTAGGGCTGGATTGCTCAGTTGGTAGAGTGCCAGTACAGTGTTCCAGAGATCGCTGGTTCGAATCCTACTCCAGTCAACTTTTCTTTGTTTAGGTAATAAAACAAATGAAGTTTATATTCACATTGCTTTGTTGATGTAATGACCAGGGGCACCAAGGCATTCTCCAGCCCGTCACACAGGCAGAAAGGCAATGACTAGGTCCCCAAGGAAATAGGCCACCAAAACAAAGACCAGTGGCACCCAGCCAATGAAAAGGGGCAGCCATTCAATGCATTTTCCACATACGGTACATCGGACTTCAGGTGGTACCGGGTAGTAAGGAAAACAGTGGATAGGTGCAAACCTGTTGTTTCATTAATTAATTTGGCAAGATTTTTTATTTTTTCGCATTTGACCATTTTGGCTTCTGTGACTGAGACCATATCCCAAGTTAACACCAGTCCAACACTGCAGCAGCTCTGTGACACCGCGTTTTGGCTTGGACAAAACTGGGCAATTCAGTGCGCTGACCCAACAGTTCTGTGTCCCTCAAATTCCCAACTTAATGCTGGACTTGACATATTTTGAAAGGTTTCAGGTGGACTGTCGTTATTATGGGTGTAAGATTCTTCAGACCTTTTGATAATTGAGCGGGTATGGTCTCAATTCAGAACTTCAGATTCAACGTTTGAAAGTCCACTGGTTTCAGATAATTGTGATTTGACTTTTTTTTTATTTAAATAAGATCTTTTTTGGAATGAGCTGTAAACACCTGGTCAAGGAAGGATTTCATCGGAGCACGATGATATCATAGTACATTTTGCCGAGAGCCAGGGCAGACCCAAAGAAGGTGCAGATGATTCCAGTGAAGAAGAGCCCGTAGGAGATGCCCGTCTTGACGCTGTTTGGAAGGAGGTAGGGATTCCCGCCGATCAGAGGAAGATCAAAGCCAGCCGGGAACATCATGATGGCCAGACAGAAGAGAGTCCACGCGATCAGTCCCATGTATTTCGGGTAGCGTCGAAACCGGGGCCGCTTGTCGGAGAACACGATCATGACAGTGCCGACGGCCAGGGAGAAGATACCCAGGATGATCAGGATCGCGGCCAGGATCCACTCCAAGGGGCCCTCGGCATACTGACAATCCCAGGACCGGCCGTAGATCTGCTGGCAGTGCAGTAGGAGCCCCAGTTTGAGATCCGAGCGCTGGACGTTGGAGACCACCCACAAGGGAAGGGCCAGGCTCATGCTGCAGAGGGCGATGGCCAGGAAGTAGAGAATCCCGGCAGCCAACAAGAAGGAGTCCATTGCTGTCGGGGAAGCAGTGTAACACTAACAGTCACAGTGTCCTCAGTTCGATTCTTGTTGTACAGATCCCAAGCCGATTGTAGCTTGACAAATTGGCAACATCGGATGCATCTATGAACAAAAAGAAGGAAGAAAAACCAATGTGACAATGTGCAAGCGTTGAAACTCTTACTTCAGAAATTTGCATATGTTCGCTGCATCATAAATAAAGACAGTAGTAACTAGTATGTAAACCATAATTACAGTTCTGTAAATATTTGCAACACAAAAAAAAATCTGCAGATGGCCTTATCTTTTCTACCCTCGTGTTTGTAAAAAAAAAAAATATGAAAAAACACACAACACAACACCCAACTGTAATACCATGGAGGTAGAAATCTATTTCTACCTCCATGGTAATACCTACTTGTACCAGGGGCCTAAATGAAATAAACCCAGCCTAGGCTGGCATACGGATACTATTTTCATGCACAAAATCAAATCAAGACTATGACTATGAATGTCAAAAAGACATCGAAACAAAAAACTTCGGTGCGGCTACATACATTGCGTAGGCGCCGGAAGAATACGGGTTTTCCCACATCACATTCATTCCCTAATTAGCGGGGAAATAGCTAGCCTAACTAGTAACTAACATTACAAAAGGGAAAACGCAATTTGTACAAAACCAAAAAAAAAAAGACTTTAAAATCCATTTTACCCAAGACCTTCACTTCTTAAATTACATGCATTATAAAAATGAAAATTGTATTTACGCAGGTACATAAAGAGTTTATTTATACAAAATTGGAAAAAGGGGGGAAAAAGGGAAGAAATTTGGGGAAAGTTACCAGCCAAAAGTCGTCGCCATTTTTTTTTCTGTCGAGTTGACGCGTCGATAACACTTGAGGGCGCTATAACTGCGACTGGAAAATAAAATCAGTGCAGCTGCAACACAAAACCACGAGTTCGAGTTTTACGTTCTGTTGAAGTTTACATGCTGCAGTCAATTCGAAAGAGTAATATTTTGCAGCGCAGCTGTAGCAGTTTTCTGGGATCAAACGAAATAAGGTTGGTTTGACCTTTGGAACTTACCTTTTAACTTATTTGTGTGAAAAGCTGTTTTGGATTTGATGCCACTGGCACTGCCTGTGGCTGTGCAGAAGTTTAAAGTTAGGGCCTGTTTGTTTAATGCACAGGCCACAGCCACATGATCACGAAATTTGCGGATCCAGGGGCCGATTTCATAAAGCTCTGCGACGCGTCGCAACTCGCTTTGCGACGTGTCCTAGCTGCGAGGCGTCGCATCTATGTGATGAGTCCATAGGGAAAGGATGCGTCTTAACTCTGCGACGCGTTGTAAGTTTTATGAAATCGGCCCCTGATCTCATTTTAGCGTACCCTGCATGCATAGGACGTGGATCCCTAAATTTGGGATCCTTTGGCTCGCGTGAAACAAACAGGCCCGCAGTTTCACACTTGCACTCTACTCATCCATGTGTGTGTCAGCTCACTGCACTAATTGACTATGGGTGCATTCGTTTAGCTAACACGAGTCAGCCCTAGTGGGAATGGTCGTGTTTTACTGCACAAAACAAGCGAGAGAATGGAGACGAGGTTGACTGGTGTCGACCTGGGGAGCTAAACGAATGTAACCTATGTGTCACTGTACAAGAAACTGACAAAGGATTATTAAGAAGGATTAACAGATGGATTGCTTGACCAGTGTTTACATTTAATGGCTTACGTCAGTGTCACTGTCAGTGAGTTGAGTGACACTGACGCGACGGTGAGAGTGTCAGTGTGTGTGGTTTTGATTGATAGGCCTATATATAATCATTGGGCTCAATTGCTGAATACCCTCCTCATCCTCATTGAACCTGTGTACAATGTCGTTCTTGACCGTTCATATTATTATGTGAACTGCACATTGAGTGGCGGTGTATCATGCAATGACTCCATTTATAAGCCTAAAATTTGTTACATTGTAAGTTACGTTTGCACATCACAGATCCTCAGATGACATGAACAAGGGTCGCTACTATAGCAACCATCGCCACAGAGGCAGGGGATCAGGAGGAGCCAGATGGGATGGAGGAGAGGAAGATGGAGAAGGGGAGCACGGTAGATGGGATGGAGGACGAGGAGGGAGGGGGCGGGGACATGGACACAGAGGAGGAGGTAGGAGAGGAGGCGGACCACCAGCAGGCTTGAGTGGGCGGGACATCGGGATGTGGTATGCCGCGAGGGGCAGGGCCAAAAAAGCTGCGGAAGAGCGCCAAAATGTAAGTGCGACATGAGTTTGTGAGTCCTTTGATACAAAAAATTGCTTAGCACATAAAGTCTTGCTCAATAAAACAAACAAACCTTACCACCATAAAAAAATCCATTTGATATTCATGGTCAGCAAACCACAGCCAAAAAACGATCACAAGTGGTACACAATACACATACCTGCCAACCATTCCTCTTTTGGAGGAATCATTCCTCTTTTTGGGTAAGAATGTATCACTTTTTACAAGCTCTTGACAACAGATTCCGATTTTTGGCTTGGAAATACACATGTATTCCTATGTAGTTTGCTCTGTGATTCCTCTTTTTTAGTAGAAATATTCCGAATTTCCTTTAAGATAGGTTGGCAGCTATGAATACATGGACATTTCGTTGATAATCCTGTTTTTATTAAGACATTTTTTTTCAATTTTAGCAAATTTATGTGCTAAGCAGGGCCGAGAAATTGGCCCCAAATTAGTGTTGAGTTTTGAAACACGGAGGGTTTACGAAACGGAGGCTCAGGCACTAGATCTGTCATCCATATGTTGAAAATATAGGTTTTGGTTTTTCATTGAAGCTGAAGCTCTGCTTTTCTTTTTCAGTCAGAAACAACTTCCGAACCGCAGCCAAAAGCCTCTATTTTGATACCAGTCATTTTAGAATGGATTCATAAAATGGAGCTTGGGGCCTGAGCTGGAGCCTGAGCCTTAGCACCCTTATATCTGCACTGTCAAACATCTATTATGCACACTGATTAAATTTATATTCATTCCTTTGTTCCCCTAGAGACCGGTTGTTGGGATGCTGCCGGGACATGAGCAGCACATCCGCACTCTCCTCGAGGACGTCAAGATGGAAGGGGCCCAGGTAGATGGAGGAGATGGCAGCAGCAGTGATGCCATCCCAAGTAGGCCTTTCCTTCTTTAATAGTCAGCTTAAAGGCATAATACAAGATCGGTATCAAAAGGTGACAGAACAGCTGCAGACTGTTCATAATTTGATTTGTCATGGAATAAAAACAATTCTGTGAAATTATCAGTTCATGTCATCATCAGCAACTGTAGAAAACAGTGACAAACACTCAGGAGTTTTGATCCCACCCCGAGATCAAAACTGTTTTTGGTCTTTGTTTTACTAATTTCTGGATAAATACATCATTTCTGCCGGAAATATTCTAACGGTATGTTTCTACCAGGTGGGTGGGGACCTTCATGATTTGGGATGGCTAGTCAGAATTTTAGGTGACTTTCTTGGGGCCACATCATGGCAAATGTTCAACCCAGTCCCTGCATGTATCCCACTCAAAATCCCCAGCAAGAAATGTGTAAACCCATTCAATGCAATTTCCTCTTCTTCATTTTAGGGAGAGATCCTCGAGACGAACAGGTATCCACTTTCTATCGGCACGTCCTGACAGAGGATGGCGGGCTGGACGAGAGACTACAGCTTGAGCTGGAGACTAAGCAGACAGAAAATCAGCAGTTCAAAGAAATGCGGAAATTCCGCCAGAAGCTTCCAGCGTACAACATGAGACACGTAAGCAGAAAAATCGATTCAGAAGTTAGAAGTCTTAAAAAAACAAAACAAGAATTTATGAAATTGACTGATCCTTTCACACTGTGAGATTTTAATGCTGCGTTGGCCCATGCAAAGCACCACCGGACTCGTGTTGAATTTAACCCTTGTTTGACCCAGCGATTGACCCATGTTGGACATTTCGACATGTGTTGAGAGTGGTGGTTTGCATGTCTTGAAGTGCATTTTGTGTTGGGTAAGTGAAGGCAGAACATGATTGACCAGTTCAATTTTTAATTAGTTGACACAGAGTGGACCTGGGTGAAAAGGTCTGAAGTCAGCTCACTAGTGAATCATACCTGATTCTTATCCACAGGACCTCCTTCGGTTGATCGATGAAAACCAAGTCATAGTCATAAGCGGTGAGACAGGTTGTGGTAAGACCACCCAGGTACCTCAGTTCATCCTGGACCATCACATCGAGAGGGGACAAGGATCCACCTGTCGTGTCATCTGCACTCAGCCGAGGAGGATCTCTGCAATTTCGGTGAGCCGTCCTACCCTACTGGCCCTCCAAAATCGGCCAAACTTAATTCCATCTTGTTTAACACAAACAGGCTGCAGATCATAGGCTCTTAATAATAATTATAATAATATTGGAAGAAGGGTATCACAACGCGTTACAATTATCCCTGGTCATTGGGCCCATTTACATTCCTGAAACAATCTCAGGGCTAATCAAGCACACCAAGCCATCTCTACCGTCACAGGTTAATACATAAATCCAAGACTCTTTTGCAGCACACCGTTATAAAAAACCCCGTCCACCGTGGCTCTAGCATCTACTGGTATGATTTTTTGAAAAGTGAACAAAGACAAATTGACTGGAGCGGGATTCGAACCGGCGACCTCCTGAACACCGTACAGGCGCTCTTTTCTTTGTCCACTTTTCAATGACTTAAAATAACTCAGTCAGTTTCCCTTGTGGTTATTTCACGGGTATGATTTTTTGTTTGATATTTTTTCGTTTAGGTCGCTGAGAGGGTTGCATCAGAGAGAGCAGAGCCGTGCGGCAACGGGAATAGCACTGGCTACCAGATTAGACTGGAGGCCAGGATACCGCGTCAACAAGGCTGCATCCTGTACTGCACAAACGGCATACTTCTGAAGTGGCTGGAATCAGACCCGTAGGTTTCCAATCTCCTTGAATCTCCAAATTCCTTAGAACTGCCGGAACATCAATATATATTGCCTATTAAAAGTTCAGTTAAGTTTTTTCTTAGTTAATGCAGGACACTAGGCAAGAGTTCAGTGTAATGCACATTGGTTGCAACTGGTATTCCGTTGAATAATTTTTCTTTGTTCACTTTTCAATTACCTAAAATTATTCCAGTCAGTTTCCCTTGTGGTTATTTCATGATTATATTGATAAAAAAGCCACATCCTCTTTGACTGATCCCCATAAACTGTTTCTCAGGTTGCAGCATTGCTGCGAGTATCAATAAATGATCCCTGGGATATAGCGGTGTGTGAGTGGCACTTAGTTCATGGCTTCTGACTGCCAAACGAACAAAGATAATTGACTTTTAGGGACACCATCAACATAGGGCTGGATAGCTCAATTGGTAAGAGTGCCGGTACGGTATTCAGGAGGTTGGTGGTTCAAATCCTGCTCCAGTCAATTTTTCTTGGATCACTTTTCAATGAATAATATTGGGCATAAAGTTCTACTGTAAGAGTAAAGATTTCATGTAATCTGCTTGCTCTTTCTCACGCAGACTTTTGACGAGCATAAGCCATATTGTACTGGATGAGGTGCATGAACGAGACGTCATATCGGACTTTCTGCTCGTTATTCTGAAAGATGTTTTACCGAAAAGGTGAGCAGAATGGTGGCCTTTTATCCCTACAGATATCGATTCCCTAGAGTTGATATTGAATAGTGTGTCTGGTTTATTCGCAAGGATTTTGCAGGAAGTGCTTTCGGGTGCTTTCTCGTCTGTTAATCTTTGAACATTTTGGTTTGGGTACGTTACCAATCCTATACTGTACCCTAAAGCCAACCTCAAACTCACGTCACTTCGTATTCCCCATTCAGGCCGACGTTGAAGATTATCTTGATGAGTGCAACGCTGAATGCCGAGTTATTTTCGTCCTTTTTCGGAAACTGCCCAATGACCAACATTCCCGGCTTTACCTTCCCTGTTGTGGAGTACTGGTTAGAAGATGTGCTCCAAATGTGCAGGTATATACTTGATCGTGTGTGACATTTTGTCTTATTTTATGTATATTTATGTGGATTTATGTAAATTTGTGTAGATTTGTGTATATTTATGTATATTTATGTGGATTTATGAAGATTTATATAGGTTTACCTGGATTATGTACATTTATGTACTTTTAATTCATCAATCCAGTAGGTCACGCCCACCATAGCAACGACCAAGCAACAACGCACACGCACAATGTGTCACGATCGCCCACACGCGACGCATTGCATACCCTCAACTACCAAAATCAATTCTCTCCTTTGGATTTTGGTTTTTGAAAAGGCCAAAAATGTATATTTCCTCTCAGCCAGGGCATCGAGAGTCAGAAATACAATGAAAATATAAACACCGCTTGACCACGGTTAAGGATAAAACTCAGATTTGTAAAAGAATTGCCTTGTACATACAAAACAAAAGTAAACTCAACGAAATTTGTGTAGTAATGAATATGAAATTCGTAACATTTTTGTCGGACAAAATAGCCGTGGCAATTTGTCGGACCTTAAATAACGTGTTGCAATTGGTCAATTTGTCAAGGGGCATGGCCTACTGGGCCGGTGTACTGATTTTTAGTCACTTTTGATACACATGGCTGTTTAGTGTATGGGTAATTAATACATTCATTAACAAACTGAATGCTACTCTTTTCATATTAGATACAAGCCACCATACAAGCGAGACAGAAACGAACCGGTCTGGTTGAAGTTCCGACGGGGCAAGCGCTATCGGGAAGATGAACTGAAGAAAGAGCAGGAATTCAAAGAGAAATTCAGAATCTATCTCACCGAGATGCGACAAACGTAAGTCCATAAGTTCTCTGGGGTCGATTTCACAAAGCCCTACGATGCGAAGGATAACCCAACGTATCCTTCGAATTCTACATAGGGCTGCAATGCATCATAAGTCCTACGATTGAAAGTAAGTAACAATGAGTTTCGTAAAATCGTCCCCTGGTCTTTTTTGCATTAGCAGGAAGTCACTTGTAAGAAGATTGTGTGGTCACTCATGACTAAAACTTTGTAGACATTTGTGGAGAATTAGTAGCATACCAAAAAAGAAATCGTCACAGATTTACGTATAAGTTACAGGGTATGAAGATGGTACAGGAAACAATATACTGTTAAAATGTTTCTGTCTGAAATGCTGTATTTATCCAGAAAAGAGTAAAACCAATGACCAAAAGCAATTTTGATCTTTGGAAGAAATAATATAACTTAAATAAGTTTTTTCTGATACCGAGAAGAAAGTATTTTTTGAGAAATGGTGCTTGAACTAAGATGCCTTCCTGCCATCTCATAGGTATTCGGAGGAAGTAGTGGACGATCTGGAGCACATGGATCATGAACAGATGGACATGGAGTTGGTGTCGGCACTCATCAGACACATCTGCCTGAATAAACCTGTGAGTTCACCTACCAATTATAAACTGAAGAGGTTTGCAGGTCTGCAAATAAAAAAACCCTAGAATTTAGCTCCCATGAACGATGCTCGAGCCTTAAAACCATTGAGAAATAAAAACTAGCCTACTCTCTTTTTTTGACCACAGGAGGGCGCTCTGCTGGTCTTCCTGCCCGGCTGGGAACAGATCTCCAAGTTGAACGACCTCTTGAGCCAGCAGCAGATGTTCCGCAATGACAACTTCCGTATCATTCCTTTGCATTCCATGATGCCAACTGTCAACCAGAGACAGGTGTGTTGAAAATGACCTCTCAGATCTTACTTAAGTTCGTTGACATGTCCACTTCTCACTCAAGTTCCTTGGACATGTCCAGTTCTCACCCAAGTTCCTTGTCAGGTCCAGTTCTCACTCGAGTTCAAGACAGGTCCTGTTATCACTCAAGTTCCTTGACATGTCCAGTTCTCACTCAAGTTCCTTGACAGGTCCAGTTCTCACACAAGTTCCTGGACATGTCCAGTTCTCACTCAAGTTCCTTGACATGTCTAGATCTCACTCAGGTTCCTTGACAGGTCCAGATCTCACTCAAGTTCCTTGACAGGTCCAGTTCTCACTCAAGGTCCTTGACAGGTCCAGTTCTCACTCAGGTTCCTTGACAGGTCCAGTTCTCACTCAGGTTCCTTGACAGGTCCAGTTCTCACTCAAGTTCCTTGACAGGTCCAGTTCTCACTCAGGTTCCTTGACAGGTCCAGTTCTCACTCAAGTTCCTTGACAGGTCCAGTTCTCACTCAAGTTCCTTGGACAAATCCAGTTCTCACTCAAGTTCCTTGACAGGTCCAGTTCTCACTCAAGTACTTCTACAGATCCAGTTCTCACTCAAGTTCTTCTACAGATCCAGTTCTCACTCAAGTGCCTTCCAGTTCTTTGGTTGTTTTCAACATACCGATTTTGTGTCAGATGGGAATTTGGATATTATTCCATATTCATAGGGACTTTGAAATGCAATACAGGTATTCGAGCGGCCTCCATCGGGCGTACGCAAGATCATCATAGCAACCAATATCGCCGAGACGAGCATCACTATTGACGACGTAGTGTACGTCATCAACCTCGGCCGCGTCAAGGAGAGGAACTTTGATGTGGAGAACAATCTGAGCACGCTGAAACCGGAATGGGTTAGTCTAGCAGCTGCCCACCAGAGAAGAGGCAGGGCAGGCAGGTATGCAGATTTATGCAGATTTATGCAGATTTATATAGATTTATGTAGATATATGTAAATAGATGTAAATATATGCAGATTTATGTTGGTTGGTTGTTGATACATGTTAGTTGGTGTAGATACATGTAGGATTATATTTATACAGGGCGTTTACGAAACGGAGGCTCAGGCTCAGGCTTCATCTCTGTCATGCATATGGTGAAAATATAGGTTGTGGTTTTTCATTGAAGATGAAGCTCTGTTTTCTTTTTCAAACCAGAGAATCTACTTCCGAACAACAGCCAAAAGCCTCTATTTTGATACCTGTTATTTTAGAATGGATTCACGAAATGGAGCCTGAGCCTCCGTTTCGTAAACCTCCACAGAATGATGAAGATTTTTATCTTTAAAAGTTTCTTTGTTCAAATCTGTTAAATTTGACTATTAGGGACACCACCAAAATAGGGCCGGATAGCTCAATTGGTCAGAGCCCCTGTACAGTATTCTGGAAGTCGCTGGTTCGAATCCAGCTCTGGCAGTTCTGGGTTCACTCTTCAATGATTTTAAAATCAACCAGTCAGTTTCCCCTGTGGTTATTTGATGACTGCGCTTTTTTAGTTAGTAAAGATTTAGGCTTTTGGGGAGTTTTTATGACAGAAAACGTGAAATGTTTGATTGTTTTTTATTTGATTGTCTTCAGAGTGCAGCCTGGGGAGTGCTATCATTTGTACAGCCAGCTCAAGGCCAGTATGCTGGAGGACTACCAACTACCAGAAATGCTGAGAACACCCTTAGATGAAATCTGTTTGCAAATCAAGGTGCTTGGATATTTGGATATATCCCTCAAAACAAAATCTTCCTTAAATAAGAGTCGAAACTTAATCAAGAATTTATCATATTTCACCTAGGGCTAATTTAATTGAGCTGCTTAAGCACCCAAGTTTGCTTAAAAGTAGTATCATACTTTGGTAGCATACCGAAACAGAAATGTTCGCAGATTTGCTTATAACTTACCAGGGTATACAGAATATAATGATGGGTAGCCGTGTCAGTCAGATAACAATAGAAAATAGAAAAATACAAGTAGCACTTTATTGACTTACTAGAGTTTTAAATGTGCATAAGCTTTCGTAGCAACAACTACTTTATCAGATGCAGGGTATACAGATGGTGATGATAGAAACATGCTGTTCAAAATTTCATACTGTGAAATGACTTTTGCTGTATCTTCCTTGATATTTGCTCTCCATGAATCTGCATTTTGTTTTGACAAAAACCAAAGTATGATATTACCTAAGCCTTAAGCAGCAAAAACCTTGGTAAATAAAATCAGTATGCAAGCTAAAACTCCTTGTGAATGTTATGCTCAGCACACAATTGAATACAAATCAAAAGCAGTAAACATCACATGAAAATTTGATTGGTAATCCTGTTTGATCAAGGAAGACTTTTCATGCTTAAGCAAATCTTATGCTTCATCAGCTCCATGAAATTGGCCCCTGGTTATACCAACAATTTTGGGTCTAGAAATCAGTTATTGAAACGATGTATCTTCTGTCCACCTTCCCTCCAGTCACTGAAGTTGGGACGAGTGCACGATTTTATCCAGAAAGCTTTACAACAGCCGGATCCCAAGGCAGTGGACTTAGCTTTGGAGAGTCTGACAAGGATGGTAAGTACGGGTTCCTTGAAACCAAACATTGCTGTTATAAAATTTTCATTGAAAAGTGAACAAAGAAAACTCGACTGGAATGGGATTCGAACCAGCGACTTCCAAAATACCGTACCATGATACCAGCTTTTAATACCTACTGAACTAACCAGCCCTATGTTGGTGGCGTTCCTAATAGTCAATTACCCACTTCCACACACTGATTCAGGGTTAAAAACAGGTTTTTTGGTTTGTATGGTAATTAGCATTTCCATATTCATGAGCAAAACTGTGATGTCATCGGGGTAACTGAGAGCAGTAACCCAATTGATTTGTGCACAAAAAGTTGCGGTTGTTTTGTAGGTTTTCTAACAGACCTTTTCCTCCTCAATGGGTTTTATTTTGCCAAATATGTTCCTTTCACTCAACTGGTAATGTAATTTTTTTACCAAACCATTTCTGTAGGTCAAGTTTGCCTCTTCATTTTTTATGTTTTTTCATTATATTTTTGCTGTTGGTTCCCTACATGAGTATGCGTGAAAATCCCCAGTTTTACAAAGCCATTCAAAGGAAAACCAAATGCTGGTTTGAAACCAAAATAAGACTTGCCATTCATCATTTGTCAGTATATTCTCTGTATGAAGGCAATAAAATAACCTGACTGAAAAAACACTGCAGGAACCCTTTAAGTTTGTTAAATTAATCCAGTCAGTTTCCCTTGTGGTTATTTGATGATTATTTGGGGATTTTGTTTGAACTTTTCGATGTTTTTAAAATATTGTTTTAAAAATGTTTGGTCGCAGAATGCCTTAGATGACCAGGAAGAACTGACGCCTTTAGGCTTCCACCTCGCCAGACTGCCTGTCTCACCCACCATCGGCCGGATGATCCTATTTGGTGCCATGTTCTGCTGTCTGGATCCTATCCTGACCATTGCTGCTAGTCTCAGCTTCAAGGATCCCTTCGTTATACCATTGGTGAGAGATTTTTCTCGGGGAGGGGTGGAGGGAGAGGGTTGGGGAGGTGGATTGGGAGGGGAGGGGAGGGGAGGGAGGGGTGTTTGACTCGGAATCCCAAACAGGGTATGTCAATTTCTCAGATCTCATCTGAGTCATGACTTGATGAAATGTTAAAGGTAGTATCATACTTTGGTTTTTGTTAAAGAAATACAGATTCATGGGTAGAAGTATCAAGAAAGATAACAGTCATCTGTGAAATTCCAAATCCCATTTGTGTCCACTTGTTGAGAAAATAGTGAAAAACGCTCACGGTATTTTAAAAATCTTTTTGCAGGATGTTTTATCTTCTGAAGATCAACACTGTTTTCGGTCATTAGTTTTACTTTTGTCTGGATAAATACAGCATTTCAGGAAGAAACACTTTAACAGTATGTTTCTACCTTCACCATCTTTATACCCTGTAAGTTATAGGTATTCTGTGAAGATTTGTGTGTAAGTATGCTACCAAAGTATGATACTACCTTTAAACACAGAGCCTATATCATAAATATGACTATTGTAAGATCTTCGGAATTCAGTATATTATTCGATGTGGTCCCCCACATCAGTTTTTTCGATTTTTGCCCCAAAACCGACTTTTTTCAGAAATGCGCGCTATCTTCCTCATAGGTCGCTATGACAACCAAGAACCATTTCGAACAAGAAAAATGCCAATCAACTTGTCATGGAAGGATTTTTGTGTAATTTGAGGCCATTTTTTTCTTGACTGAAAATTCAAAAATTTTATGTGGTCCCCCACATGAGTTTTTTCCATTTTTGCCCCAAAACTGACTTTTTTCAGAAATGCGCGCTATCTTCCTCATAGGTCGCTATGACAACCAGGAACCATTTCGAACAAGAAAAATGCCAATCAACTTGTCATGGAAGGATTTTTGTGTAATTTGAGGCCATTTTGTTCGTCAGTGAAACTTCAAAAATTTTATGTGGTCCCCCACATGAGTTTTTTCGATTTTTGCCCCAAAACTGACTTTTTTCAGAAATGCGCGCTATCTTCCTCATAGGTCGCTATGACAACCAAGAACCATTTCGAACAAGAAAAATGCCAATCAACTTGTCATGGAAGGATTTTTGTGTAATTTGAGGCCATTTTGTTCGTGACTGAAAATTCAAAAATTTTATGTGGTCCCCCACATGAGTTTTTTCGATTTTTGCCCCACAACTGACTTTTTTCAGAAATGCGCGCTATCTTCCTCAGAGGTCGCTATGACTACCAGGAACCATTTCGAACAAGAAAAATTCCAATCAACTTGTCATGGAAGGATTTTTGTGTAATTTGAGGCCATTTTTTTCTTGACTGAAAATTCAAAAATTTTATGTGGTCCCCCACATGAGTTTTTTCCATTTTTGCCCCAAAACTGACTTTTTTCAGAAATGCGCGCTATCTTCCTCAGAGGTCGTTATGACTACCAGGAACCATTTCGAACAAGAAAAATTCCAATCAACATGTCATGGAAGGATTTTTGTGTAATTTGAGGCCATTTTGTTCGTCAGTGAAACTTCAAAAATTGTATGTGGTCCCCCACATGAGTTTTTTCGATTTTTGCCCCAAAACTGACTTTTTTCAGAAATGCGCGCTATCTTCCTCAGAGGTCGCTATGACTACCAGGAACCATTTCGAACAAGAAAAATTCCAATCAACTTGTCATGCAAGGATTTTTGTGTAATTTGAGGCCATTTTGTTCGTGACTGAAACTTCAAAATTTTATGTGGTCCCCCACATGAGTTTTTTCGATTTTTGCCCAAAAACTGACTTTTTTCAGAAATGCGCGCTATCTTCCTCAGAGGTCGCTATGACTACCAGGAACCATTTCGAAGAAGAAAAATGCCAATCAACTTGTCATGGAAGGATTTTTGTGTAATTTGAGGCCATTTTTTTCTTGACTGAAACTTCAAAAATTTTATGTGGTCCCCCACATGAGTTTTTTCGATTTTTGCCCCAAAACTGACTTTTTTCAGAAATGCGCGCTATCTTCCTCAGAGGTCGCTATGACTACCAGGAACCATTTCGAACAAGAAAAATGGCAATCAACTTGTCATGGAAGGATTTGTGTGTAATTTGAGGCCATTTTGTTCGTGACTGAAACTTCAAAATTTTATGTGGTCCCCCACATGAGTTTTTTCGATTTTTGCCCAAAAACTGACTTTTTTCAGAAATGCGCGCTTTCTTCCTCAGAGGTCGCTATGACTACCAGGAACCATTTCGAAGAAGAAAAATGCCAATCAACTTGTCATGGAAGGATTTTTGTGTAATTTGAGGCCATTTTTTTTTTGACTGAAAATTCAAAAATTTTATGTGGTCCCCCACATGAGTTTTTTCGATTTTTGCCCCAAAACTGACTTTTTTCAGAATTGCGCGCTATCTTCCTCAGAGGTCGCTATGACTACCAGGAACCATTTTGAACAAGAACAATTCCAATCAACATGTCATGGAAGGATTTTTGTGTAATTTGAGGCCATTTTGTTCGTCAGTGAAACTTCAAAAATTTTATGTGGGTCCCCCACATGAGTTTTTCCGATTTTTGCCCCAAAACTGACTTTTTTCAGAAATGCACGCAGTCTTCCTCAGAGGACGCTATGACTACCAGGAACCATTTCGAACAAGAAAAATGCCAATCAACTTGTCATGGAAGGATTTTTGTGTAATTTGAGGCCATTTTGTTCGTGACTGAAACTTCAAAAATTTTATGTGGTCCCCCACATGAGTTTTTTCGATTTTTGCCCCAAAACTGACTTTTTTCAGAAATGCGCGCTATCTTCCTAATAGGTCGCTATGACTTCCAGGAACCCTTTCGAACAAGAAAAATTCCAATCAACTTGTCATGCAAGGATTTTTGTGTAATTTGAGGCCATTTTGTTCGTGACTGAAACTTCAAAATTTTATGTGGTCCCCCACATGAGTTTTTTCGATTTTTGCCCAAAAACTGACTTTTTTCAGAAATGCGCGCTATCTTCCTCAGAGGTCGCTATGACTACCAGGAACCATTTCGAACAAGAAAAATGGCAATCAACTTGTCATGGAAGGATTTTTGTGTAATTTGAGGCCATTTTTTTCTTGACTGAAAATTCAAAAATTTTATGTGGTCCCCCACATGAGTTTTTTCGATTTTTGCCCCAAAACTGACTTTTTTCAGAATTGCGCGCTATCTTCCTCAGAGGTCGCTATGACTACCAGGAACCATTTTGAACAAGAACAATTCCAATCAACATGTCATGGAAGGATTTTTGTGTAATTTGAGGCCATTTTGTTCGTCAGTGAAACTTCAAAAATTTTATGTGGGTCCCCCACATGAGTTTTTCCGATTTTTGCCCCAAAACTGACTTTTTTCAGAAATGCGCGCAGTCTTCCTCAGAGGACGCTATGACTACCAGGAACCATTTCGAACAAGAAAAATGCCAATCAACTTGTCATGGAAGGATTTTTGTGTAATTTGAGGCCATTTTGTTCGTGACTGAAACTTCAAAAATTTTATGTGGTCCCCCACATGAGTTTTTTCGATTTTTGCCCCAAAACTGACTTTTTTCAGAAATGCGCGCTATCTTCCTAATAGGTCGCTATGACTTCCAGGAACCCTTTCGAACAAGAAAAATTCCAATCAACTTGTCATGCAAGGATTTTTGTGTAATTTGAGGCCATTTTGTTCGTGACTGAAACTTCAAAATTTTATGTGGTCCCCCACATGAGTTTTTTCGATTTTTGCCCAAAAACTGACTTTTTTCAGAAATGCGCGCTATCTTCCTCAGAGGTCGCTATGACTACCAGGAACCATTTCGAAGAAGAAAAATGCCAATCAACTTGTCATGGAAGGATTTTTGTTTAATTTGAGGCCATTTTTTTCTTGACTGAAACTTCAAAAATTTTATGTGGTCCCCCACATGAGTTTTTTCGATTTTTGCCCCAAAACTGACTTTTTTCAGAAATGCGCGCTTTCTTCCTCAGAGGTCGCTATGACTACCAGGAACCATTTCGAACAAGAAAAATGGCAATCAACTTGTCATGGAAGGATTTGTGTGTAATTTGAGGCCATTTTTTTCTTGACTGAAAATTCAAAAATTTTATGTGGTCCCCCACATGAGTTTTTTCCATTTTTGCCCCAAAACTGACTTTTTTCAGAAATGCGCGCTGTCTTCCTCAGAGGACGCTATGACTACCAGGAACCATTTCGAACAAGAAAAATGCCAATCAACTTGTCATGGAAGGATTTTTTTGTAATTTGAGGCCATTTTTTTCTTGACTGAAACTTCAAAAATTTTATGTGGTCCCCCACATGAGTTTTTTCGATTTTTGCCCCAAAACTGACTTTTTTCAGAAATGCGCGCTATCTTCCTCAGAGGTCGCTATGACTACCAGGAACCATTCCGAACAAGAAAAATGCCAATCAACTTGTCATGGAAGGATTTTTGTGTAATTTGAGGCCATTTTGTTTGTGACTGAAACTTCAAAATTTTATGTGGTCCCCCACATGAGATTTTTCGATTTTTGCCCCAAAACTGACTTTTTTCAGAAATGCGCGCTATCTTCCTAATAGGTCGCTATGACTTCCAGGAACCCTTTCGAACAAGAAAAATGCCAATCAACTTGTCATGCAAGGATTTTTGTGTAATTTGAGGCCATTTTGTTCGTGACTGAAACTTCAAAATTTTATGTGGTCCCCCACATGAGTTTTTTTGATTTTTGCCCAAAAACTGACTTTTTTCAGAAATGCGCGCTATCTTCCTCAGAGGTCGCTATGACTACCAGGAACCATTTCGAACAAGAAAAATGCCAATCAACTTGTCATGGAAGGATTTTTGTGTAATTTGAGGCCATTTTTTTCTTGACTGAAACTTCAAAAATTTTATGTGGTCCCCCACATGAGTTTTTTCGATTTTTGCCCCAAAACTGACTTTTTTCAGAAATGCGCGCTATCTTCCTCAGAGGTCGCTATGACTACCAGGAACCATTTCGAAGAAGAAAAATGCCAATCAACTTGTCATGGAAGGATTTTTGTGTAATTTGAGGCCATTTTTTTCTTGACTGAAACTTCAAAAATTTTATGTGGTCCCCCACATGAGTTTTTTCAATTTTTGCCCCAAAACTGACTTTTTTCAGAAATGCGCGCTATCTTCCTCAGAGGTCGCTATGACTACCAGGAACCATTCCGAACAAGAAAAATGGCAATCAACTTGTCATGGAAGGATTTTTGTGTAATTTGAGGCCATTTTGTTTGTGACTGAAAATTCAAAATTTTATGTGGTCCCCCACATGAGATTTTTCGATTTTTGCCCCAAAACTGACTTTTTTCAGAAATGCGCGCTATCTTCCTAATAGGTCGCTATGACTTCCAGGAACCCTTTCGAACAAGAAAAATGCCAATCAACTTGTCATGCAAGGATTTTTGTGTAATTTGAGGCCATTCTGTTCGTGACTGAAACTTCAAAATTTTATGTGGTCCCCCACATGAGTTTTTTCGATTTTTGCCCAAAAACTGACTTTTTTCAGAAATGCGCGCTATCTTCCTCAGAGGTCGCTATGACTGCCAGGAACCATTTCGAACAAGAAAAATGCCAATCAACTTGTCATGGAAGGATTTGTGTGTAATTTGAGGCCATTTTTTTCTTGACTGAAACTTCAAAAATTTCATGTGGTCCCCCACATGAGTTTTTTCGATTTTTGCCCAAAAACTGACTTTTTTCAGAAATGCGCGCTATCTTCCTCAGAGGTCGCTATGACTACCAGGAACCATTTCGAAGAAGAAAAATGCCAATCAACTTGTCATGGAAGGATTTTTGTGTAATTTGAGGCCATTTTTTTCTTGACTGAAACTTCAAAAATTTTATGTGGTCCCCCACATGAGTTTTTTCGATTTTTGCCCCAAAACTGACTTTTTTCAGAAATGCGCGCTATCTTCCTCAGAGGTCGCTATGACTACCAGGAACCATTTCGAACAAGAAAAATGGCAATCAACTTGTCATGGAAGGATTTGTGTGTAATTTGAGGCCATTTTTTTCTTGACTGAAAATTCAAAAATTTTATGTGGTCCCCCACATGAGTTTTTTCCATTTTTGCCCCAAAACTGACTTTTTTCAGAAATGCGCGCTATCTTCCTCAGAGGTCGCTATGACTACCAGGAACCATTTCGAACAAGAAAAATGCCAATCAACTTGTCATGGAAGGATTTTTGTGTAATTTGAGGCCATTTTTTTCTTGACTGAAACTTCAAAAATTTTATGTGGTCCCCCACATGAGTTTTTTCGATTTTTGCCCCAAAACTGACTTTTTTCAGAAATGCGCGCTATCTTCCTCAGAGGTCGCTATGACTACCAGGAACCATTTTGAACAAGAACAATTCCAATCAACATGTCATGGAAGGATTTTTGTGTAATTTGAGGCCATTTTGTTCGTCAGTGAAACTTCAAAAATTTTATGTGGGTCCCCCACATGAGTTTTTTCGATTTTTGTCCCAAAACTGCGTTTTTTTCAGAAATGCGCGCTATCTTCCTCAGAGGTCGCTATGATTACCAGGAACCATTTCGAACCTGAAAAATGCCAATCAACTTGTCATGGAAGGATTTGTGTGTAATTTGAGGCCATTTTGTTCGTGACTGAAACTTCAAAAATTTTATGTGGTCCCCCACATGAGTTTTTCCGATTTTTGCCCCAAAACTGACTTTTTTCAGAAATGCGCGCAGTCTTCCTCAGAGGACGCTATGACTACCAGGAACCATTTCGAACAAGAAAAATGCCAATCAACTTGTCATGGAAGGATTTTTGTGTAATTTGAGGCCATTTTGTTCGTGACTGAAACTTCAAAAATTTTATGTGGTCCCCCACATGAGTTTTTTCGATTTTTGCCCCAAAACTGACTTTTTTCAGAAATGCGCGCTATCTTCCTAATAGGTCGCTATGACTTCCAGGAACCCTTTCGAACAAGAAAAATTCCAATCAACTTGTCATGCAAGGATTTTTGTGTAATTTGAGGCCATTTTGTTCGTGACTGAAACTTCAAAATTTTATGTGGTCCCCCACATGAGTTTTTTCGATTTTTGCCCAAAAACTGACTTTTTTCAGAAATGCGCGCTATCTTCCTCAGAGGTCGCTATGACTACCAGGAACCATTTCGAAGAAGAAAAATGCCAATCAACTTGTCATGGAAGGATTTTTGTGTAATTTGAGGCCATTTTTTTCTTGACTGAAACTTCAAAAATTTTATGTGGTCCCCCACATGAGTTTTTTCGATTTTTGCCCCAAAACTGACTTTTTTCAGAAATGCGCGCTATCTTCCTCAGAGGTCGCTATGACTACCAGGAACCATTTCGAACAAGAAAAATGGCAATCAACTTGTCATGGAAGGATTTGTGTGTAATTTGAGGCCATTTTTTTCTTGACTGAAAATTCAAAAATTTTATGTGGTCCCCCACATGAGTTTTTTCGATTTTTGCCCCAAAACTGACTTTTTTCAGAAATGCGCGCTATCTTCCTCAGAGGTCGCTATGACTACCAGGAACCATTCCGAACAAGAAAAATACCAATCAACTTGTCATGGAAGGATTTTTGTGTAATTTGAGGCCATTTTGTTTGTGACTGAAACTTCAAAATTTTATGTGGTCCCCCACATGAGATTTTTTCGATTTTTGCCCCAAAACTGACTTTTTTCAGAAATGGGCGCTATCTTCCTAATAGGTCGCTATGACTTCCAGGAACCCTTTCGAACAAGAAAAATGCCAATCAACTTGTCATGCAAGGATTTTTGTGTAATTTGAGGCCATTTTGTTCGTGACTGAAACTTCAAAATTTTATGTGGTCCCCCACATGAGTTTTTTCGATTTTTGCCCAAAAACTGACTTTTTTCAGAAATGCGCGCTATCTTCCTCAGAGGTCGCTATGACTACCAGGAACCATTTCGAAGAAGAAAAATGCCAATCAACTTGTCATGGAAGGATTTTTGTGTAATTTGAGGCCATTTTTTTCTTGACTGAAACTTCAAAAATTTTATGTGGTCCCCCACATGAGTTTTTTCGATTTTTGCCCCAAAACTGACTTTTTTCGGAAATGCGCGCTATCTTCCTCAGAGGTCGCTATGACTACCAGGAACCATTTCGAACAAGAAAAATGGCAATCAACTTGTCATGGAAGGATTTGTGTGTAATTTGAGGCCATTTTTTTCTTGACTGAAAATTCAAAAATTTTATGTGGTCCCCCACATGAGTTTTTTCCATTTTTGCCCCAAAACTGACTTTTTTCAGAAATGCGCGCTATCTTCCTCAGAGGTCGCTATGACTACCAGGAACCATTTTGAACAAGAACAATTCCAATCAACATGTCATGGAAGGATTTTTGTGTAATTTGAGGCCATTTTGTTCGTCAGTGAAACTTCAAAAATTTTATGTGGGTCCCCCACATGAGTTTTTTCGATTTTTGTCCCAAAACTGCGTTTTTTCAGAAATGCGCGCTATCTTCCTCAGAGGTCGCTATGATTACCAGGAACCATTTCGAACCTGAAAAATGCCAATCAACTTGTCATGGAAGGATTTGTGTGTAATTTGAGGCCATTTTGTTCGTGACTGAAACTTCAAAAATTTTATGTGGTCCCCCACATGAGTTTTTCCGATTTTTGCCCCAAAACTGACTTTTTTCAGAAATGCGCGCAGTCTTCCTCAGAGGACGCTATGACTACCAGGAACCATTTCGAACAAGAAAAATGCCAATCAACTTGTCATGGAAGGATTTTTTTGTAATTTGAGGCCATTTTGTTCGTGACTGAAACTTCAAAAATTTTATGTGGTCCCCCACATGAGTTTTTTCGATTTTTGCCCCAAAACTGACTTTTTTCAGAAATGCGCGCTATCTTCCTAATAGGTCGCTATGACTTCCAGGAACCCTTTCGAACAAGAAAAATTCCAATCAACTTGTCATGCAAGGATTTTTGTGTAATTTGAGGCCATTTTGTTCGTGACTGAAACTTCAAAATTTTATGTGGTCCCCCACATGAGTTTTTTCGATTTTTGCCCAAAAACTGACTTTTTTCAGAAATGCGCGCTATCTTCCTCAGAGGTCGCTATGACTACCAGGAACCATTTCGAAGAAGAAAAATGCCAATCAACTTGTCATGGAAGGATTTTTGTGTAATTTGAGGCCATTTTTTTCTTGACTGAAACTTCAAAAATTTTATGTGGTCCCCCACATGAGTTTTTTCGATTTTTGCCCCAAAAATGACTTTTTTCAGAAATGCGCGCTATCTTCCTCAGAGGTCGCTATGACTACCAGGAACCATTTCGAACAAGAAAAATGGCAATCAACTTGTCATGGAAGGATTTGTGTGTAATTTGAGGCCATTTTTTTCTTGACTGAAAATTCAAAAATTTTATGTGGTCCCCCACATGAGTTTTTTCGATTTTTGCCCAAAAACTGACTTTTTTCAGAAATGCGCGCTGTCTTCCTCAGAGGACGCTATGACTACCAGGAACCATTTCGAAGAAGAAAAATGCCAATCAACTTGTCATGGAAGGATTTTTGTGTAATTTGAGGCCATTTTTTTCTTGACTGAAACTTCAAAAATTTTATGTGGTCCCCCACATGAGTTTTTTCGATTTTTGCCCCAAAACTGACTTTTTTCAGAAATGCGTGCTATCTTCCTCAGAGGTCGCTATGACTACCAGGAACCATTTCGAACAAGAAAAATGCCAATCAACTTGTCATGGAAGGATTTTTGTGTAATTTGAGGCCATTTTTTTCTTGACTGAAAATTCAAAAATTTTATGTGGTCCCCCACATGAGTTTTTTCGATTTTTGCCCCAAAACTGACTTTTTTCAGAAATGCGCGCTATCTTCCTCAGAGGTCGCTATGACTACCAGGAACCCTTTCGAACAAGAAAAATGGCAATCAACTTGTCATGGAAGGATTTGTGTGTAATTTGAGGCCATTTTTTTCTTGACTGAAAATTCAAAAATTTTATGTGGTCCCCCACATGAGTTTTTTCCATTTTTGCCCCAAAACTGACTTTTTTCAGAAATGCGCGCTGTCTTCCTCAGAGGACGCTATGACTACCAGGAACCATTTCAAACAAGAAAAATGCCAATCAACTTGTCATGGAAGGATTTTTTTGTAATTTGAGGCCATTTTTTTCTTGACTGAAACTTCAAAAATTTTATGTGGTCCCCCACATGAGTTTTTTCGATTTTTGCCCCAAAACTGACTTTTTTCAGAAATGCGCGCTATCTTCCTCAGAGGTCGCTATGACTACCAGGAACCATTCCGAACAAGAAAAATGCCAATCAACTTGTCATGGAAGGATTTTTGTGTAATTTGAGGCCATTTTGTTTGTGACTGAAACTTCAAAATTTTATGTGGTCCCCCACATGAGATTTTTCGATTTTTGCCCCAAAACTGACTTTTTTCAGAAATGCGCGCTATCTTCCTAATAGGTCGCTATGACTTCCAGGAACCCTTTCGAACAAGAAAAATGCCAATCAACTTGTCATGGAAGGATTTTTGTGTAATTTGAGGCCATTTTTTTCTTGACTGAAACTTCAAAAATTTTATGTGGTCCCCCACATGAGTTTTTTCGATTTTTGCCCCAAAACTGACTTTTTTCAGAAATGCGCGCTATCTTCCTCAGAGGTCGCTATGACTACCAGGAACCATTCCGAACAAGAAAAATGCCAATCAACTTGTCATGGAAGGATTTTTGTGTAATTTGAGGCCATTTTGTTTGTGACTGAAACTTCAAAATTTTATGTGGTCCCCCACATGAGATTTTTCGATTTTTGCCCCAAAACTGACTTTTTTCAGAAATGCGCGCTATCTTCCTAATAGGTCGCTATGACTTCCAGGAACCCTTTCGAACAAGAAAAATGCCAATCAACTTGTCATGGAAGGATTTTTGTGTAATTTGAGGCCATTTTGTTCGTGACTGAAACTTCAAAATTTTATGTGGTCCCCCACATGAGTTTTTTCGATTTTTGCCCCAAAACTGACTTTTTTCAGAAATGCGCGCTATCTTCCTAATAGGTCGCTATGACTTCCAGGAACCCTTTCGAACAAGAAAAATTCCAATCAACTTGTCATGCAAGGATTTTTGTGTAATTTGAGGCCATTTTGTTCGTGACTGAAACTTCAAAATTTTATGTGGTCCCCCACATGAGTTTTTTCGATTTTTGCCCAAAAACTGACTTTTTTCAGAAATGCGCGCTATCTTCCTCAGAGGTCGCTATGACTACCAGGAACCATTTCGAAGAAGAAAAATGCCAATCAACTTGTCATGGAAGGATTTTTGTGTAATTTGAGGCCATTTTTTTCTTGACTGAAACTTCAAAAATTTTATGTGGTCCCCCACATGAGTTTTTTCGATTTTTGCCCCAAAAATGACTTTTTTCAGAAATGCGCGCTATCTTCCTCAGAGGTCGCTATGACTACCAGGAACCATTTCGAACAAGAAAAATGGCAATCAACTTGTCATGGAAGGATTTGTGTGTAATTTGAGGCCATTTTTTTCTTGACTGAAAATTCAAAAATTTTATGTGGTCCCCCACATGAGTTTTTTCCATTTTTGCCCCAAAACTGACTTTTTTCAGAAATGCGCGCTGTCTTCCTCAGAGGACGCTATGACTACCAGGAACCATTTCAAACAAGAAAAATGCCAATCAACTTGTCATGGAAGGATTTTTTTGTAATTTGAGGCCATTTTTTTCTTGACTGAAACTTCAAAAATTTTATGTGGTCCCCCACATGAGTTTTTTCGATTTTTGCCCCAAAACTGACTTTTTTCAGAAATGCGCGCTATCTTCCTCAGAGGTCGCTATGACTACCAGGAACCATTCCGAACAAGAAAAATGCCAATCAACTTGTCATGGAAGGATTTTTGTGTAATTTGAGGCCATTTTGTTTGTGACTGAAACTTCAAAATTTTATGTGGTCCCCCACATGAGATTTTTCGATTTTTGCCCCAAAACTGACTTTTTTCAGAAATGCGCGCTATCTTCCTAATAGGTCGCTATGACTTCCAGGAACCCTTTCGAACAAGAAAAATGCCAATCAACTTGTCATGGAAGGATTTTTGTGTAATTTGAGGCCATTTTGTTCGTGACTGAAACTTCAAAATTTTATGTGGTCCCCCACATGAGTTTTTTCGATTTTTGCCCAAAAACTGACTTTTTTCAGAAATGCGCGCTATCTTCCTCAGAGGTCGCTATGACTACCAGGAACCATTTCGAAGAAGAAAAATGCCAATCAACTTGTCATGGAAGGATTTTTGTGTAATTTGAGGCCATTTTTTTCTTGACTGAAACTTCAAAAATTTTATGTGGTCCCCCACATGAGTTTTTTCGATTTTTGCCCCAAAACTGACTTTTTTCAGAAATGCGCGCTATCTTCCTCAGAGGTCGCTATGACTACCAGGAACCATTTCGAACAAGAAAAATGGCAATCAACTTGTCATGGAAGGATTTGTGTGTAATTTGAGGCCATTTTTTTCTTGACTGAAAATTCAAAAATTTTATGTGGTCCCCCACATGAGTTTTTTCGATTTTTGCCCCAAAACTGACTTTTTTCAGAAATGCGCGCTATCTTCCTCAGAGGTCGCTATGACTACCAGGAACCATTTCGAACAAGAAAAATGGCAATCAACTTGTCATGGAAGGATTTGTGTGTAATTTGAGGCCATTTTTTTCTTGACTGAAAATTCAAAAATTTTATGTGGTCCCCCACATGAGTTTTTTCCATTTTTGCCCCAAAACTGACTTTTTTCAGAAATGCGCGCTGTCTTCCTCAGAGGACGCTATGACTACCAGGAACCATTTCAAACAAGAAAAATGCCAATCAACTTGTCATGGAAGGATTTTTTTGTAATTTGAGGCCATTTTTTTCTTGACTGAAACTTCAAAAATTTTATGTGGTCCCCCACATGAGTTTTTTCGATTTTTGCCCCAAAACTGACTTTTTTCAGAAATGCGCGCTATCTTCCTCAGAGGTCGCTATGACTACCAGGAACCATTCCGAACAAGAAAAATGCCAATCAACTTGTCATGGAAGGATTTTTGTGTAATTTGAGGCCATTTTGTTTGTGACTGAAACTTCAAAATTTTATGTGGTCCCCCACATGAGATTTTTCGATTTTTGCCCCAAAACTGACTTTTTTCAGAAATGCGCGCTATCTTCCTAATAGGTCGCTATGACTTCCAGGAACCCTTTCGAACAAGAAAAATGCCAATCAACTTGTCATGGAAGGATTTTTGTGTAATTTGAGGCCATTTTGTTCGTGACTGAAACTTCAAAATTTTATGTGGTCCCCCACATGAGTTTTTTCGATTTTTGCCCAAAAACTGACTTTTTTCAGAAATGCGCGCTATCTTCCTCAGAGGTCGCTATGACTACCAGGAACCATTTCGAAGAAGAAAAATGCCAATCAACTTGTCATGGAAGGATTTTTGTGTAATTTGAGGCCATTTTTTTCTTGACTGAAACTTCAAAAATTTTATGTGGTCCCCCACATGAGTTTTTTCGATTTTTGCCCCAAAACTGACTTTTTTCAGAAATGCGCGCTATCTTCCTCAGAGGTCGCTATGACTACCAGGAACCATTTCGAACAAGAAAAATGGCAATCAACTTGTCATGGAAGGATTTGTGTGTAATTTGAGGCCATTTTTTTCTTGACTGAAAATTCAAAAATTTTATGTGGTCCCCCACATGAGTTTTTTCCATTTTTGCCCCAAAACTGACTTTTTTCAGAAATGCGCGCTATCTTCCTCAGAGGTCGCTATGACTACCAGGAACCATTTCGAACAAGAAAAATGCCAATCAACTTGTCATGGAAGGATTTTTGTGTAATTTGAGGCCATTTTTTTCTTGACTGAAACTTCAAAAATTTTATGTGGTCCCCCACATGAGTTTTTTCGATTTTTGCCCCAAAACTGACTTTTTTCAGAAATGCGCGCTATCTTCCTCAGAGGTCGCTATGACTACCAGGAACCATTTTGAACAAGAACAATTCCAATCAACATGTCATCGAAGGATTTTTGTGTAATTTGAGGCCATTTTGTTCGTCAGTGAAACTTCAAAAATTTTATGTGGGTCCCCCACATGAGTTTTTTCGATTTTTGTCCCAAAACTGACTTTTTTCAGAAATGCGCGCTATCTTCCTCAGAGGTCGCTATGATTACCAGGAACCATTTCGAACCTGAAAAATGCCAATCAACTTGTCATGGAAGGATTTGTGTGTAATTTGAGGCCATTTTGTTCGTGACTGAAACTTCAAAAATTTTATGTGGTCCCCCACATGAGTTTTTCCGATTTTTGCCCCAAAACTGATGTTATCGTCGCCGCTATTTATTTATTTATCACCGTATGATTTGGATGACCCCGGCTGTTTATGTAAATCTTTCTAGACCTTTGGCCCCCACTTTGCATAAAACCTTAGGTCGAATTCCCTTAGCCCGGTTTAACTTTGATTATGTAATGTTTGTGGTCATGCCGCGCCCCGAAATGGCATGTCCCTGTGAGGGCAGTTGCGTCCCTGACACCGACCGACTCACACCGTTACGTCTCCCCCTGGCTATTTAAATGTAAGTAATTTGTAATTAACTTTATTAAACAATGTATAATTATGCCTCTATTGTAGTATCTTCACCCTTATCGTTTTAATGTTTATTTGTCCGATTTTACAAGCTATGTTTTTCTGGTTATTTGATCGAAGATTGAGTCTTCACCGACACGGCATTATTATTTCTCAGGCCAACGCCCTCACTTCCAATCGTCTTAATATTTGTGCAGGCTCTTCCTTTATTGTTATAGCATACATGTAGTAAGTTATTATCGTCCAGTTGTCGTGATATTTCGTATAATTATGAAGCATGATCTATTTTCGTACATGTGCATTTTCGTTGTAATTATTGCAATGTCCTGATTAATGATTTACGCACAGACCCAGAACGCCGCCGTAAGCCCCCGTATACACGCCGAAAGCTATAGCACTGTGTGCCGCCACCTTACCCCGGGAACGATTGTAAGTTTGGGTTCCCGTAATTTATATAAGATAATTGTTAAGAATAATATTGTACTTTACATTGTCTTTTGAATATCTGCCGATTATAGTTATTTGTTGCTCGTTTGTTTCCACTCTAAGATTTATTTTTTGAATATTTAAAGATGAGTTTATGTGTATTGTAATTGTCTTACTTAATATGAGTGTCAATATTTTCCGTTCAGTTTCACCTGCATCACCTGCGGTGTGCAAATAAATGGGGTAGTGTGCCACTCAAGAACATCGGAGTCCTGGTTTTTCTTTGTGCGGCTGTACACAGTGACAACTGACTTTTTTCAGAAATGCGCGCAGTCTTCCTCAGAGGACGCTATGACTACCAGGAACCATTTCGAACAAGAAAAATGCCAATCAACTTGTCATGGAAGGATTTTTTTGTAATTTGAGGCCATTTTGTTCGTGACTGAAACTTCAAAAATTTTATGTGGTCCCCCACATGAGTTTTTTCGATTTTTGCCCCAAAACTGACTTTTTTCAGAAATGCGCGCTATCTTCCTAATAGGTCGCTATGACTTCCAGGAACCCTTTCGAACAAGAAAAATTCCAATCAACTTGTCATGCAAGGATTTTTGTGTAATTTGAGGCCATTTTGTTCGTGACTGAAACTTCAAAATTTTATGTGGTCCCCCACATGAGTTTTTTCGATTTTTGCCCAAAAACTGACTTTTTTCAGAAATGCGCGCTATCTTCCTCAGAGGTCGCTATGACTACCAGGAACCATTTCGAACAAGAAAAATGCCAATCAACTTGTCATGGAAGGATTTGTGTGTAATTTGAGGCCATTTTTTTCTTGACTGAAACTTCAAAAATTTTATGTGGTCCCCCACATGAGTTTTTTCAATTTTTGCCCCAAAACTGACTTTTTTCAGAAATGCGCGCTATCTTCCTCAGAGGTCGCTATGACTACCAGGAACCATTTCGAACAAGAAAAATGGCAATCAACTTGTCATGGAAGGATTTGTGTGTAATTTGAGGCCATTTTTTTCTTGACTGAAAATTCAAAAATTTTATGTGGTCCCCCACATGAGTTTTTTCCATTTTTGCCCCAAAACTGACTTTTTTCAGAAATGCGCGCTATCTTCCTCAGAGGTCGCTATGACTACCAGGAACCATTTCGAACAAGAAAAATGCCAATCAACTTGTCATGGAAGGATTTTTGTGTAATTTGAGGCCATTTTTTTCTTGACTGAAACTTCAAAAATTTTATGTGGTCCCCCACATGAGTTTTTTCGATTTTTGCCCCAAAACTGACTTTTTTCAGAAATGCGCGCTATCTTCCTCAGAGGTCGCTATGACTACCAGGAACCATTTTGAACAAGAACAATTCCAATCAACATGTCATGGAAGGATTTTTGTGTAATTTGAGGCCATTTTGTTCGTCAGTGAAACTTCAAAAATTTTATGTGGGTCCCCCACATGAGTTTTTTCGATTTTTGTCCCAAAACTGCGTTTTTTTCAGAAATGCGCGCTATCTTCCTCAGAGGTCGCTATGATTACCAGGAACCATTTCGAACCTGAAAAATGCCAATCAACTTGTCATGGAAGGATTTGTGTGTAATTTGAGGCCATTTTGTTCGTGACTGAAACTTCAAAAATTTTATGTGGTCCCCCACATGAGTTTTTCCGATTTTTGCCCCAAAACTGACTTTTTTCAGAAATGCGCGCAGTCTTCCTCAGAGGACGCTATGACTACCAGGAACCATTACGAACAAGAAAAATGCCAATCAACTTGTCATGGAAGGATTTTTGTGTAATTTGAGGCCATTTTGTTCGTGACTGAAACTTCAAAAATTTTATGTGGTCCCCCACATGAGTTTTTTCGATTTTTGCCCCAAAACTGACTTTTTTCAGAAATGCGCGCTATCTTCCTAATAGGTCGCTATGACTTCCAGGAACCCTTTCGAACAAGAAAAATTCCAATCAACTTGTCATGCAAGGATTTTTGTGTAATTTGAGGCCATTTTGTTCGTGACTGAAACTTCAAAATTTTATGTGGTCCCCCACATGAGTTTTTTCGATTTTTGCCCAAAAACTGACTTTTTTCAGAAATGCGCGCTATCTTCCTCAGAGGTCGCTATGACTACCAGGAACCATTTCGAAGAAGAAAAATGCCAATCAACTTGTCATGGAAGGATTTTTGTGTAATTTGAGGCCATTTTTTTCTTGACTGAAACTTCAAAAATTTTATGTGGTCCCCCACATGAGTTTTTTCGATTTTTGCCCCAAAACTGACTTTTTTCAGAAATGCGCGCTATCTTCCTCAGAGGTCGCTATGACTACCATGAACCATTTCGAACAAGAAAAATGGCAATCAACTTGTCATGGAAGGATTTGTGTGTAATTTGAGGCCATTTTTTTCTTGACTGAAAATTCAAAAATTTTATGTGGTCCCCCACATGAGTTTTTTCGATTTTTGCCCCAAAACTGACTTTTTTCAGAAATGCGCGCTATCTTCCTCAGAGGTCGCTATGACTACCAGGAACCATTCCGAACAAGAAAAATGCCAATCAACTTGTCATTGAAGGATTTTTGTGTAATTTGAGGCCATTTTGTTTGTGACTGAAACTTCAAAATTTTATGTGGTCCCCCACATGAGATTTTTTCGATTTTTGCCCCAAAACTGACTTTTTTCAGAAATGCGCGCTATCTTCCTAATAGGTCGCTATGACTTCCAGGAACCCTTTCGAACAAGAAAAATGCCAATCAACTTGTCATGCAAGGATTTTTGTGTAATTTGAGGCCATTTTGTTCGTGACTGAAACTTCAAAATTTTATGTGGTCCCCCACATGAGTTTTTTCGATTTTTGCCCAAAAACTGACTTTTTTCAGAAATGCGCGCTATCTTCCTCAGAGGTCGCTATGACTACCAGGAACCATTTCGAACAAGAAAAATGCCAATCAACTTGTCATGGAAGGATTTTTGTGTAATTTGAGGCCATTTTTTTCTTGACTGAAACTTCAAAAATTTTATGTGGTCCCCCACATGAGTTTTTTCGATTTTTGCCCAAAAACTGACTTTTTTCAGAAATGCGCGCTATCTTCCTCAGAGGTCGCTATGACTACCAGGAACCATTTTGAACAAGAACAATTCCAATCAACATGTCATGGAAGGATTTTTGTGTAATTTGAGGCCATTTTGTTCGTCAGTGAAACTTCAAAAATTGTATGTGGGTCCCCCACATGAGTTTTTTCGATTTTTGTCCCAAAACTGCGTTTTTTTCAGAAATGCGCGCTATCTTCCTCAGAGGTCGCTATGATTACCAGGAACCATTTCGAACCTGAAAAATGCCAATCAACTTGTCATGGAAGGATTTGTGTGTAATTTGAGGCCATTTTGTTCGTGACTGAAACTTCAAAAATTTTATGTGGTCCCCCACATGAGTTTTTCCGATTTTTGCCCCAAAACTGACTTTTTTCAGAAATGCGCGCAGTCTTCCTCAGAGGACGCTATGACTACCAGGAACCATTACGAACAAGAAAAATGCCAATCAACTTGTCATGGAAGGATTTTTGTGTAATTTGAGGCCATTTTGTTCGTGACTGAAACTTCAAAAATTTTATGTGGTCCCCCACATGAGTTTTTTCGATTTTTGCCCCAAAACTGACTTTTTTCAGAAATGCGCGCTATCTTCCTAATAGGTCGCTATGACTTCCAGGAACCCTTTCGAACAAGAAAAATTCCAATCAACTTGTCATGCAAGGATTTTTGTGTAATTTGAGGCCATTTTGTTCGTGACTGAAACTTCAAAATTTTATGTGGTCCCCCACATGAGTTTTTTCGATTTTTGCCCAAAAACTGACTTTTTTCAGAAATGCGCGCTATCTTCCTCAGAGGTCGCTATGACTACCAGGAACCATTTCGAAGAAGAAAAATGCCAATCAACTTGTCATGGAAGGATTTTTGTGTAATTTGAGGCCATTTTTTTCTTGACTGAAACTTCAAAAATTTTATGTGGTCCCCCACATGAGTTTTTTCGATTTTTGCCCCAAAACTGACTTTTTTCAGAAATGCGCGCTATCTTCCTCAGAGGTCGCTATGACTACCAGGAACCATTTCGAACAAGAAAAATGGCAATCAACTTGTCATGGAAGGATTTGTGTGTAATTTGAGGCCATTTTTTTCTTGACTGAAAATTCAAAAATTTTATGTGGTCCCCCACATGAGTTTTTTCGATTTTTGCCCCAAAACTGACTTTTTTCAGAAATGCGCGCTATCTTCCTCAGAGGTCGCTATGACTACCAGGAACCATTCCGAACAAGAAAAATGCCAATCAACTTGTCATGGAAGGATTTTTGTGTAATTTGAGGCCATTTTGTTTGTGACTGAAACTTCAAAATTTTATGTGGTCCCCCACATGAGATTTTTTCGATTTTTGCCCCAAAACTGACTTTTTTCAGAAATGCGCGCTATCTTCCTCAGAGGTCGCTATGACTACCAGGAACCATTTCGAACAAGAAAAATGCCAATCAACTTGTCATGGAAGGATTTTTGTGTAATTTGAGGCCATTTTTTTCTTGACTGAAACTTCAAAAATTTTATGTGGTCCCCCACATGAGTTTTTTCGATTTTTGCCCAAAAACTGACTTTTTTCAGAAATGCGCGCTATCTTCCTCAGAGGTCGCTATGACTACCAGGAACCATTTCGAAGAAGAAAAATGCCAATCAACTTGTCATGGAAGGATTTTTGTGTAATTTGAGGCCATTTTTTTCTTGACTGAAACTTCAAAAATTTTATGTGGTCCCCCACATGAGTTTTTTCGATTTTTGCCCCAAAACTGACTTTTTTCGGAAATGCGCGCTATCTTCCTCAGAGGTCGCTATGACTACCAGGAACCATTTCGAACAAGAAAAATGGCAATCAACTTGTCATGGAAGGATTTGTGTGTAATTTGAGGCCATTTTTTTCTTGACTGAAACTTCAAAAATTTTATGTGGTCCCCCACATGAGTTTTTTCGATTTTTGCCCCAAAACTGACTTTTTTCAGAAATGCGCGCTATCTTCCTCAGAGGTCGCTATGACTACCAGGAACCATTTCGAACAAGAAAAATGGCAATCAACTTGTCATGGAAGGATTTGTGTGTAATTTGAGGCCATTTTTTTCTTGACTGAAAATTCAAAAATTTTATGTGGTCCCCCACATGAGTTTTTTCGATTTTTGCCCCAAAACTGACTTTTTTCAGAAATGCGCGCTATCTTCCTCAGAGGTCGCTATGACTACCAGGAACCATTTCGAACAAGAAAAATGGCAATCAACTTGTCATGGAAGGATTTGTGTGTAATTTGAGGCCATTTTTTTCTTGACTGAAAATTCAAAAATTTTATGTGGTCCCCCACATGAGTTTTTTCCATTTTTGCCCCAAAACTGACTTTTTTCAGAAATGCGCGCTGTCTTCCTCAGAGGACGCTATGACTACCAGGAACCATTTCAAACAAGAAAAATGCCAATCAACTTGTCATGGAAGGATTTTTTTGTAATTTGAGGCCATTTTTTTCTTGACTGAAACTTCAAAAATTTTATGTGGTCCCCCACATGAGTTTTTTCGATTTTTGCCCCAAAACTGACTTTTTTCAGAAATGCGCGCTATCTTCCTCAGAGGTCGCTATGACTACCAGGAACCATTCCGAACAAGAAAAATGCCAATCAACTTGTCATGGAAGGATTTTTGTGTAATTTGAGGCCATTTTGTTTGTGACTGAAACTTCAAAATTTTATGTGGTCCCCCACATGAGATTTTTCGATTTTTGCCCCAAAACTGACTTTTTTCAGAAATGCGCGCTATCTTCCTAATAGGTCGCTATGACTTCCAGGAACCCTTTCGAACAAGAAAAATGCCAATCAACTTGTCATGGAAGGATTTTTGTGTAATTTGAGGCCATTTTGTTCGTGACTGAAACTTCAAAATTTTATGTGGTCCCCCACATGAGTTTTTTCGATTTTTGCCCAAAAACTGACTTTTTTCAGAAATGCGCGCTATCTTCCTCAGAGGTCGCTATGACTACCAGGAACCATTTCGAAGAAGAAAAATGCCAATCAACTTGTCATGGAAGGATTTTTGTGTAATTTGAGGCCATTTTTTTCTTGACTGAAACTTCAAAAATTTTATGTGGTCCCCCACATGAGTTTTTTCGATTTTTGCCCCAAAACTGACTTTTTTCAGAAATGCGCGCTATCTTCCTCAGAGGTCGCTATGACTACCAGGAACCATTTCGAACAAGAAAAATGGCAATCAACTTGTCATGGAAGGATTTGTGTGTAATTTGAGGCCATTTTTTTCTTGACTGAAAATTCAAAAATTTTATGTGGTCCCCCACATGAGTTTTTTCCATTTTTGCCCCAAAACTGACTTTTTTCAGAAATGCGCGCTATCTTCCTCAGAGGTCGCTATGACTACCAGGAACCATTTCGAACAAGAAAAATGCCAATCAACTTGTCATGGAAGGATTTTTGTGTAATTTGAGGCCATTTTTTTCTTGACTGAAACTTCAAAAATTTTATGTGGTCCCCCACATGAGTTTTTTCGATTTTTGCCCCAAAACTGACTTTTTTCAGAAATGCGCGCTATCTTCCTCAGAGGTCGCTATGACTACCAGGAACCATTTTGAACAAGAACAATTCCAATCAACATGTCATCGAAGGATTTTTGTGTAATTTGAGGCCATTTTGTTCGTCAGTGAAACTTCAAAAATTTTATGTGGGTCCCCCACATGAGTTTTTTCGATTTTTGTCCCAAAACTGACTTTTTTCAGAAATGCGCGCTATCTTCCTCAGAGGTCGCTATGATTACCAGGAACCATTTCGAACCTGAAAAATGCCAATCAACTTGTCATGGAAGGATTTGTGTGTAATTTGAGGCCATTTTGTTCGTGACTGAAACTTCAAAAATTTTATGTGGTCCCCCACATGAGTTTTTCCGATTTTTGCCCCAAAACTGATGTTATCGTCGCCGCTATTTATTTATTTATCACCGTATGATTTGGATGACCCCGGCTGTTTATGTAAATCTTTCTAGACCTTTGGCCCCCACTTTGCATAAAACCTTAGGTCGAATTCCCTTAGCCCGGTTTAACTTTGATTATGTAATGTTTGTGGTCATGCCGCGCCCCGAAATGGCATGTCCCTGTGAGGGCAGTTGCGTCCCTGACACCGACCGACTCACACCGTTACGTCTCCCCCTGGCTATTTAAATGTAAGTAATTTGTAATTAACTTTATTAAACAATGTATAATTATGCCTCTATTGTAGTATCTTCACCCTTATCGTTTTAATGTTTATTTGTCCGATTTTACAAGCTATGTTTTTCTGGTTATTTGATCGAAGATTGAGTCTTCACCGACACGGCATTATTATTTCTCAGGCCAACGCCCTCACTTCCAATCGTCTTAATATTTGTGCAGGCTCTTCCTTTATTGTTATAGCATACATGTAGTAAGTTATTATCGTCCAGTTGTCGTGATATTTCGTATAATTATGAAGCATGATCTATTTTCGTACATGTGCATTTTCGTTGTAATTATTGCAATGTCCTGATTAATGATTTACGCACAGACCCAGAACGCCGCCGTAAGCCCCCGTATACACGCCGAAAGCTATAGCACTGTGTGCCGCCACCTTACCCCGGGAACGATTGTAAGTTTGGGTTCCCGTAATTTATATAAGATAATTGTTAAGAATAATATTGTACTTTACATTGTCTTTTGAATATCTGCCGATTATAGTTATTTGTTGCTCGTTTGTTTCCACTCTAAGATTTATTTTTTGAATATTTAAAGATGAGTTTATGTGTATTGTAATTGTCTTACTTAATATGAGTGTCAATATTTTCCGTTCAGTTTCACCTGCATCACCTGCGGTGTGCAAATAAATGGGGTAGTGTGCCACTCAAGAACATCGGAGTCCTGGTTTTTCTTTGTGCGGCTGTACACAGTGACAGTGAAAAATCGCCCGAAGATCATCCATCGGAGCTTCAGTCATCATACCCAGGTCAATCCGGAAGAAGAGCCGTCCATCCTGTGCCTGCCATCTCCTTTCTATCGGCCAGCCACCACGCCAGTCACCGCTCTCATCGTGCTCGCCGCATCGTCCCCATATTCTCCCGACGGTCATCGTGATATTCGCCGAAGCCAGCTCATCATCCCATATCCATGGCGCACCTGAAGACCGCTCGGACCACGGCCAAGAGGGCGGTAACTAAAGAAATCAATTATATTAAACAACTTATAGCTGAAGATGATGTAGATGACTTGAATGACTGTGTATTACGTCTTAAAGAATTGTTTAAGAAATTCACTTTCACCCATAATGAATATCATGAAACTCTTACAGAAGATGTTGATTTAGATGAGAGCGATGAATATTTCTATGATGAACAGGGCCTATATATAGCAGTGCTAGATTTAGTTAAGACTTACCATAAGCCCCCTGTTGAAGTTAAGACAGAAGACCCCCCATCAGTTGTGTCAGATGACTTACCGCGCGGCGAATTGTTGCGTTTACTTAACTTGCCCAAAGTAGAGCTAGATGTATTTTCTGGCAATCCATTGCACTTTCACCAATTTACGCGGGCTTTTGAGGTAAATGTAGACAAGATATGTGATGATCCTGATCTTAAGTTGTCCCGATTAATGCAGTACACGGCAGGCTCTGCTAAGGAAGCAATTAGGGGATGTCAGATAATAGGTGGCGAAACTGGGTATAACCAAGCTCTTTCCATTTTGGATAGCCGTTTTGGTAACGCCCATCTAGTCACGGAGCGGTTAGTGCGCGAACTGAAAACAGGCAAATCAGTTAGGTCCCCCCAGGAAATACGACAGTTGGCCGATGAAATGCAGAATGCCTCTCTTATACTTACGCAGTTGGACACTTTGAATGAAGTAAATACCCAATCGACCGTTGTTGATATAATCAGTAGATTTCCGAACTATATGCAGTTGAGGTGGAAAAAGTTGGTGTTTAGATCAAAGCGTTCTTGTGGTGATTATCCTCTCTTTCAAGAATTGGTTAAATTTGCAGGAATGGTCGCAGCTGAAGCCAATGACCCGGTGTACGGCAATGTGTGCCCAAAACGGCAAGATAAACCGAAGAGCAATCAGAAAACCTCACCCACCAGCTTTTCCATGTCAGTGTCTGAGTGTAGTTCGGGGACTAGTAAACCACCTGCAGATAAAGGTACCCAGTTCACTAAGAGTAGCCCCTATGCCAAAATTGAGCCCCCATGCTTGCTGTGTGAGCAAAGACATCGCTTGTGGCATTGTGAAAAATTCAAACGCATGAGTCCTAGAGAAAGGTTGAATCTAGTGAATGTCCGCAAGTTATGTCATAACTGCCTCCTAGCATCGCATAGTGTTGACAATTGTGGCAAGAGATCTGTATGTAAGGTGAACGGTTGTGGGCAGAAGCATACCATGTATATTCATATTGACGGTAGTGCGCCCGACAATGTTCAGGTGTCGAATGCAGGTTTCTTTGCCGATAAACAGGTTTATATGCCTATTGTTCAGGTCATAGCAAATCAGGAGTGCAAAGTGTTCGCCTTGTTAGATAGCGGATCTAGCAATTCCTTTTGCTCAAGTGACTTAGTCAGACGTTTAGGTATCACAGGTAAAGGCCAGAATGTCCACCTTAGTACACTAAATAGCTCTGGAACCCAGAAGTCGAAAGTGGTCAATTTGTCAGTCGCTTCCGAGTGTGGCGATAGATTAGAGTTGTCACTAGTATACGTAGTTGACGAGATCCCAGTTAAAAATGCAGCCATTGACATATCATCACATGACCACTTCCGTGGGATTGGTCCCATGCCTGCTTACGAACATAATAATGTCACTGTAGATTTGTTGTTGGGACAGGATAATGCAGAGGCTCTTATTCCCTTGGAGGTCAGGCGAGGCAACCCTGGACAGCCCTTTGCGGTGCGTACTTTGTTTGGTTGGTGTGTCAACGGCCAGTCCCCAATGAACCTACCCAGCCGAAGAATTATTTCCAACTTCGTGACAAGTTCACCAATAGACGATGATGTTTCCCGACTCTGGAAGATCGAGAACGAGGGGTTGGAACAGTTGTCGTGGTCCCAGGAAGACAGGTCAGTTATGGCTCTATGGGATCGAGAATGTAGGAAGGTTGATGGTCACTATGAGCTCCCCATACCGTGGAAGGACAGATCTGATCCCCTCCCGAATAACTTTGTTGTAGCCAAATCCAGGTTAGACAATCTGTATAAGAAGCTTATCAGTGGTGGTCTATACGATAGATATAATGCAGAGATTGAGAAGCTATTAGATAAGGGCTATGCTGAGGAAGTCCCAGATCGCGAATTATTTAATGTCGACAGAACTTGGTACCTCCCGCATCACGGAGTGCAGACAGACAAGAAACCAGATAAGCTCAGAGTAGTTTTTGATTGTGCTAGCAGGTTCCGGGGTAGATCGCTGAATGAACGTTGCTTGCAGGGGCCTGATCTGATAAACAAACTCCTGCCTGTCCTGTTGCGATTCCGTCAGCATAGTATCTCCGTCCAGGCCGACATTGAGGCCATGTATAACCAGGTGAGAATACCAGCTAGAGATAGAGATGCTCTTAGATTTCTGTGGTACGTCGACGGTCAGTTGTCTCGCTTTCGGATGACGTCGCACCTTTTCGGAGGCGTGTGGTGCGCTTCGAGTTCGACGTATGCCCTGCAGCGTACAGTCGTCGATGATCCTTGTATTGACCCCCTGGTAAGGCATGTGGTGTCCAAGTCGTTTTATGTAGATGACTGTCTCAGTTCGATTGTGTCAAAGTCCCAGGCTAAAACTGTCATAGTGCAGACCCCTAAGGCTCTTCGTCAAGGTGGTTTTAATCTGACGAAATTTGTCGTCAATGATGAAGAGTTGTTGTCAGAGGTGTCAGTTGAGTGTAGGGCCAAGGAGGTACGGGAACTGGGTTCCCAACCAGAAAGCAGAGTTTTGGGGATAAAGTGGATGGTGTCGTCTGACGAATTCTTCTTCGATGTGCAACGCGTCGTCGATGGTTCCTTAACTAGGAGAAGAATGCTTAGCGTTGTCTCATCCATATTTGATCCCTTAGGCTTACTTGGCCCGGTAATTCTAACAGGTAAATTGCTCTTTCAGGAAGCAACGGCTCGCAAACTCTCATGGGACGAGAGAGTACCCCCATCCGTGGAGAGAGATTGGAACCTTTGGATTCAGTCCTTGCATCTGCTCACTCAGCTCAAGATTCCCCGCTGCATAAAGCCTCACCACTTCGATGATGCCTCTCTCGAACTCCATCATTTCTGCGACGCCAGTTCAAAGGGCTATGGGTGCTGCAGTTATCTTCGTTGTATAAATGAAAAGGGTCTTGTCCACGTGCAGCTGATCATGAGTAAGAACAAGGTAGCCCCTCTCAAACTATGTACCATACCTCGCCTAGAGTTGCAAGCAGCTGTTCTCTCGGTTAAGGTCGACTCCCTCCTGAGACGAGAGCTCGATCTTGATCTTAATCAGTCACGCTTCTGGACAGACTCAGAAATTGTGCTTAAATATATTTCTAATGACAGTAGAAGGTTCCATGTTTTCGTAGGAAACAGAGTCAGCCTTATCCGACAGCTCAGCGAACCTGTGCAGTGGTCCCACATCGGGACCGAGGACAATCCTGCCGATTTGGTGACGCGAGGTCTACGCAAGTCTCAGGAGTGGAACAAGGACAGATGGCTGAATGGACCGGACAAGCTGCACCAGTACAAGAGCGAATGGAATCTGCCAGGTGAGCTCGGTGCGTTATCCTGCGAGGATCCGGAAGTCAGGAAGGTAGTGTCAGGTCTTGTGTGCCAGACGGTCGACACCAGTGACCCACTTCATCAAATGATGGAACACTATTCATCTTGGTACAGAATGAAGAGAGCAGTGGCCTGGTGGTTGAGATTCGTCCGAATGCTTCGAGGGCGCAAGTCCGTGGGCAATCTATCTGTGCAAGAAGTCAGTCACGCTGAAGTCCTCCTCCTTCGTAAATGCCAGTCGATGACGTACACCTCAGAGTTGGAACGTGTAGAGCAGGGTAAAGCTGTCAGAGTGTCCAGCCCTCTTCGTATGTTGAACCCATTTCTGGATGAGCTCGGTATACTCAGAGTCGGAGGTAGATTGAAGGAACGTGATAGTGGTGACAAACATCCTTGTATAATCTCAGGTGACCATGTTATAGCCACAGCCATTGTTAAGGACATACATAATGTTGCTCATGTAGGCACCGAGTGGGTCCTTAGTGTAGTAAGAAAACATTTCTGGATAGTCAAGGCTAGGCCCGTAATCAAAAGGATAATTAGGGCTTGTGTCACATGTAGACGCTTGTATTCTAAGCCTTGCACGCAGTTCATGGCAGACCTACCGAAAGAGCGTGTTGAACCTAACAAGCCCCCTTTCTCCCATGTAGGTATTGATGTTTTCGGGCCATTCCATGTTAAATATGGCCGGTCTGAAATTAAGCGCTATGGTTGTATGTTCACGTGCTTGGGCCTGCGAGCTGTTCACATCGAGAAACTTGATTCTTTGGACACTGATTCCTTTTTGAATGGCTTTAGGCGCTTTGTAGCACGCCGAGGCCACCCTGAAGTTGTGTTTTCAGATAATGGCACCAATCTTGTTGCTGGTGAGTCAGAGTTAAGGAGCAATTTGAAGGGTCTCTCTCTTAAACTCATAGATGCCTACGCAGTAAAACAGGACATAGTCTGGCGGTTTAACCCCCCGACTGCATCACATATGGGTGGAGTCTGGGAACGGATGATAGGGGTAACCAAGAGGGTAATGACAGCTCTGCTCCCTAGATCCGTTAGGCTCACTGATGATATACTAGGGACTCTCTTTTGTGAAGTAGAATGCATCATCAATGGGCGCCCACTCACCAAAATCAGTGATGACCCCAGAGACCCCACACCAATAACACCTAATCATTTGTTACTCCTCAGACAAGGCAGTTGCTTACCACCAGGTAAATTTGACCGCGTTGATGCTCTCCGAAGGCGCTGGAAACATGTTCAACATCTCGCCGATCAATTTTGGCGCAAATGGCTAAAACTGTACCTGCCTGAACTACAGAAGCGTTCAAAGTGGCTGAAAGTAACAAATAATTTGGCAATTGGTGACCTCGTCCTACTCCAGGACGAGACTACCCCTAGGAATCTTTGGCCATTAGCTATAGTCATTGGTGTTACTAAAGGCAGAGACGGACTAGTTAGATCGGTGAAGGTCAAAACCAAAACGACCGAACTTGTTCGACCTATCAGTAAGATTGTTCTGCTCGAATGCGCTTGCGCACCAATCAACAAGTAATTCCTAGGTGGTTTAATTTTGCCTTTTTTCAATCTAGACTCGCAGGCTAGTCAGAAATTGACTTATTGGCTTGTGAATAATTAACGTTTGGTGTAATCGAGTTGTTTGAATGTAATTTATTGAATGTATAATTACCTATCCCATGTTATACTTGATTATAGTGTGATTCACTTGTGTGCTTGTGCTATTGTTTCCAATTCGTTAATGTAATAATAATTAATTAATTTAATTCAATGAATTATCACTAATTCATTGGGGGGAGTGTTATCGTCGCCGCTATTTATTTATTTATCACCGTATGATTTGGATGACCCCGGCTGTTTATGTAAATCTTTCTAGACCTTTGGCCCCCACTTTGCATAAAACCTTAGGTCGAATTCCCTTAGCCCGGTTTAACTTTGATTATGTAATGTTTGTGGTCATGCCGCGCCCCGAAATGGCATGTCCCTGTGAGGGCAGTTGCGTCCCTGACACCGACCGACTCACACCGTTACGTCTCCCCCTGGCTATTTAAATGTAAGTAATTTGTAATTAACTTTATTAAACAATGTATAATTATGCCTCTATTGTAGTATCTTCACCCTTATCGTTTTAATGTTTATTTGTCCGATTTTACAAGCTATGTTTTTCTGGTTATTTGATCGAAGATTGAGTCTTCACCGACACGGCATTATTATTTCTCAGGCCAACGCCCTCACTTCCAATCGTCTTAATATTTGTGCAGGCTCTTCCTTTATTGTTATAGCATACATGTAGTAAGTTATTATCGTCCAGTTGTCGTGATATTTCGTATAATTATGAAGCATGATCTATTTTCGTACATGTGCATTTTCGTTGTAATTATTGCAATGTCCTGATTAATGATTTACGCACAGACCCAGAACGCCGCCGTAAGCCCCCGTATACACGCCGAAAGCTATAGCACTGTGTGCCGCCACCTTACCCCGGGAACGATTGTAAGTTTGGGTTCCCGTAATTTATATAAGATAATTGTTAAGAATAATATTGTACTTTACATTGTCTTTTGAATATCTGCCGATTATAGTTATTTGTTGCTCGTTTGTTTCCACTCTAAGATTTATTTTTTGAATATTTAAAGATGAGTTTATGTGTATTGTAATTGTCTTACTTAATATGAGTGTCAATATTTTCCGTTCAGTTTCACCTGCATCACCTGCGGTGTGCAAATAAATGGGGTAGTGTGCCACTCAAGAACATCGGAGTCCTGGTTTTTCTTTGTGCGGCTGTACACAGTGACAACTGACTTTTTTCAGAAATGCGCGCAGTCTTCCTCAGAGGACGCTATGACTACCAGGAACCATTTCGAACAAGAAAAATGCCAATCAACTTGTCATGGAAGGATTTTTTTGTAATTTGAGGCCATTTTGTTCGTGACTGAAACTTCAAAAATTTTATGTGGTCCCCCACATGAGTTTTTTCGATTTTTGCCCCAAAACTGACTTTTTTCAGAAATGCGCGCTATCTTCCTAATAGGTCGCTATGACTTCCAGGAACCCTTTCGAACAAGAAAAATTCCAATCAACTTGTCATGCAAGGATTTTTGTGTAATTTGAGGCCATTTTGTTCGTGACTGAAACTTCAAAATTTTATGTGGTCCCCCACATGAGTTTTTTCGATTTTTGCCCAAAAACTGACTTTTTTCAGAAATGCGCGCTATCTTCCTCAGAGGTCGCTATGACTACCAGGAACCATTTCGAACAAGAAAAATGCCAATCAACTTGTCATGGAAGGATTTGTGTGTAATTTGAGGCCATTTTTTTCTTGACTGAAACTTCAAAAATTTTATGTGGTCCCCCACATGAGTTTTTTCAATTTTTGCCCCAAAACTGACTTTTTTCAGAAATGCGCGCTATCTTCCTCAGAGGTCGCTATGACTACCAGGAACCATTTCGAACAAGAAAAATGGCAATCAACTTGTCATGGAAGGATTTGTGTGTAATTTGAGGCCATTTTTTTCTTGACTGAAAATTCAAAAATTTTATGTGGTCCCCCACATGAGTTTTTTCCATTTTTGCCCCAAAACTGACTTTTTTCAGAAATGCGCGCTATCTTCCTCAGAGGTCGCTATGACTACCAGGAACCATTTCGAACAAGAAAAATGCCAATCAACTTGTCATGGAAGGATTTTTGTGTAATTTGAGGCCATTTTTTTCTTGACTGAAACTTCAAAAATTTTATGTGGTCCCCCACATGAGTTTTTTCGATTTTTGCCCCAAAACTGACTTTTTTCAGAAATGCGCGCTATCTTCCTCAGAGGTCGCTATGACTACCAGGAACCATTTTGAACAAGAACAATTCCAATCAACATGTCATGGAAGGATTTTTGTGTAATTTGAGGCCATTTTGTTCGTCAGTGAAACTTCAAAAATTTTATGTGGGTCCCCCACATGAGTTTTTTCGATTTTTGTCCCAAAACTGCGTTTTTTTCAGAAATGCGCGCTATCTTCCTCAGAGGTCGCTATGATTACCAGGAACCATTTCGAACCTGAAAAATGCCAATCAACTTGTCATGGAAGGATTTGTGTGTAATTTGAGGCCATTTTGTTCGTGACTGAAACTTCAAAAATTTTATGTGGTCCCCCACATGAGTTTTTCCGATTTTTGCCCCAAAACTGACTTTTTTCAGAAATGCGCGCAGTCTTCCTCAGAGGACGCTATGACTACCAGGAACCATTACGAACAAGAAAAATGCCAATCAACTTGTCATGGAAGGATTTTTGTGTAATTTGAGGCCATTTTGTTCGTGACTGAAACTTCAAAAATTTTATGTGGTCCCCCACATGAGTTTTTTCGATTTTTGCCCCAAAACTGACTTTTTTCAGAAATGCGCGCTATCTTCCTAATAGGTCGCTATGACTTCCAGGAACCCTTTCGAACAAGAAAAATTCCAATCAACTTGTCATGCAAGGATTTTTGTGTAATTTGAGGCCATTTTGTTCGTGACTGAAACTTCAAAATTTTATGTGGTCCCCCACATGAGTTTTTTCGATTTTTGCCCAAAAACTGACTTTTTTCAGAAATGCGCGCTATCTTCCTCAGAGGTCGCTATGACTACCAGGAACCATTTCGAAGAAGAAAAATGCCAATCAACTTGTCATGGAAGGATTTTTGTGTAATTTGAGGCCATTTTTTTCTTGACTGAAACTTCAAAAATTTTATGTGGTCCCCCACATGAGTTTTTTCGATTTTTGCCCCAAAACTGACTTTTTTCAGAAATGCGCGCTATCTTCCTCAGAGGTCGCTATGACTACCATGAACCATTTCGAACAAGAAAAATGGCAATCAACTTGTCATGGAAGGATTTGTGTGTAATTTGAGGCCATTTTTTTCTTGACTGAAAATTCAAAAATTTTATGTGGTCCCCCACATGAGTTTTTTCGATTTTTGCCCCAAAACTGACTTTTTTCAGAAATGCGCGCTATCTTCCTCAGAGGTCGCTATGACTACCAGGAACCATTCCGAACAAGAAAAATGCCAATCAACTTGTCATTGAAGGATTTTTGTGTAATTTGAGGCCATTTTGTTTGTGACTGAAACTTCAAAATTTTATGTGGTCCCCCACATGAGATTTTTTCGATTTTTGCCCCAAAACTGACTTTTTTCAGAAATGCGCGCTATCTTCCTAATAGGTCGCTATGACTTCCAGGAACCCTTTCGAACAAGAAAAATGCCAATCAACTTGTCATGCAAGGATTTTTGTGTAATTTGAGGCCATTTTGTTCGTGACTGAAACTTCAAAATTTTATGTGGTCCCCCACATGAGTTTTTTCGATTTTTGCCCAAAAACTGACTTTTTTCAGAAATGCGCGCTATCTTCCTCAGAGGTCGCTATGACTACCAGGAACCATTTCGAACAAGAAAAATGCCAATCAACTTGTCATGGAAGGATTTTTGTGTAATTTGAGGCCATTTTTTTCTTGACTGAAACTTCAAAAATTTTATGTGGTCCCCCACATGAGTTTTTTCGATTTTTGCCCAAAAACTGACTTTTTTCAGAAATGCGCGCTATCTTCCTCAGAGGTCGCTATGACTACCAGGAACCATTTTGAACAAGAACAATTCCAATCAACATGTCATGGAAGGATTTTTGTGTAATTTGAGGCCATTTTGTTCGTCAGTGAAACTTCAAAAATTGTATGTGGGTCCCCCACATGAGTTTTTTCGATTTTTGTCCCAAAACTGCGTTTTTTTCAGAAATGCGCGCTATCTTCCTCAGAGGTCGCTATGATTACCAGGAACCATTTCGAACCTGAAAAATGCCAATCAACTTGTCATGGAAGGATTTGTGTGTAATTTGAGGCCATTTTGTTCGTGACTGAAACTTCAAAAATTTTATGTGGTCCCCCACATGAGTTTTTCCGATTTTTGCCCCAAAACTGACTTTTTTCAGAAATGCGCGCAGTCTTCCTCAGAGGACGCTATGACTACCAGGAACCATTACGAACAAGAAAAATGCCAATCAACTTGTCATGGAAGGATTTTTGTGTAATTTGAGGCCATTTTGTTCGTGACTGAAACTTCAAAAATTTTATGTGGTCCCCCACATGAGTTTTTTCGATTTTTGCCCCAAAACTGACTTTTTTCAGAAATGCGCGCTATCTTCCTAATAGGTCGCTATGACTTCCAGGAACCCTTTCGAACAAGAAAAATTCCAATCAACTTGTCATGCAAGGATTTTTGTGTAATTTGAGGCCATTTTGTTCGTGACTGAAACTTCAAAATTTTATGTGGTCCCCCACATGAGTTTTTTCGATTTTTGCCCAAAAACTGACTTTTTTCAGAAATGCGCGCTATCTTCCTCAGAGGTCGCTATGACTACCAGGAACCATTTCGAAGAAGAAAAATGCCAATCAACTTGTCATGGAAGGATTTTTGTGTAATTTGAGGCCATTTTTTTCTTGACTGAAACTTCAAAAATTTTATGTGGTCCCCCACATGAGTTTTTTCGATTTTTGCCCCAAAACTGACTTTTTTCAGAAATGCGCGCTATCTTCCTCAGAGGTCGCTATGACTACCAGGAACCATTTCGAACAAGAAAAATGGCAATCAACTTGTCATGGAAGGATTTGTGTGTAATTTGAGGCCATTTTTTTCTTGACTGAAAATTCAAAAATTTTATGTGGTCCCCCACATGAGTTTTTTCGATTTTTGCCCCAAAACTGACTTTTTTCAGAAATGCGCGCTATCTTCCTCAGAGGTCGCTATGACTACCAGGAACCATTCCGAACAAGAAAAATGCCAATCAACTTGTCATGGAAGGATTTTTGTGTAATTTGAGGCCATTTTGTTTGTGACTGAAACTTCAAAATTTTATGTGGTCCCCCACATGAGATTTTTTCGATTTTTGCCCCAAAACTGACTTTTTTCAGAAATGCGCGCTATCTTCCTCAGAGGTCGCTATGACTACCAGGAACCATTTCGAACAAGAAAAATGCCAATCAACTTGTCATGGAAGGATTTTTGTGTAATTTGAGGCCATTTTTTTCTTGACTGAAACTTCAAAAATTTTATGTGGTCCCCCACATGAGTTTTTTCGATTTTTGCCCAAAAACTGACTTTTTTCAGAAATGCGCGCTATCTTCCTCAGAGGTCGCTATGACTACCAGGAACCATTTCGAAGAAGAAAAATGCCAATCAACTTGTCATGGAAGGATTTTTGTGTAATTTGAGGCCATTTTTTTCTTGACTGAAACTTCAAAAATTTTATGTGGTCCCCCACATGAGTTTTTTCGATTTTTGCCCCAAAACTGACTTTTTTCGGAAATGCGCGCTATCTTCCTCAGAGGTCGCTATGACTACCAGGAACCATTTCGAACAAGAAAAATGGCAATCAACTTGTCATGGAAGGATTTGTGTGTAATTTGAGGCCATTTTTTTCTTGACTGAAAATTCAAAAATTTTATGTGGTCCCCCACATGAGTTTTTTCCATTTTTGCCCCAAAACTGACTTTTTTCAGAAATGCGCGCTATCTTCCTCAGAGGTCGCTATGACTACCAGGAACCATTTTGAACAAGAACAATTCCAATCAACATGTCATGGAAGGATTTTTGTGTTATTTGAGGCCATTTTGTTCGTCAGTGAAACTTCAAAAATTTTATGTGGGTCCCCCACATGAGTTTTTTCGATTTTTGTCCCAAAACTGCGTTTTTTCAGAAATGCGCGCTATCTTCCTCAGAGGTCGCTATGATTACCAGGAACCATTTCGAACCTGAAAAATGCCAATCAACTTGTCATGGAAGGATTTGTGTGTAATTTGAGGCCATTTTGTTCGTGACTGAAACTTCCAAAATTTTATGTGGTCCCCCACATGAGTTTTTCCGATTTTTGCCCCAAAACTGACTTTTTTCAGAAATGCGCGCAGTCTTCCTCAGAGGACGCTATGACTACCAGGAACCATTTCGAACAAGAAAAATGCCAATCAACTTGTCATGGAAGGATTTTTTTGTAATTTGAGGCCATTTTGTTCGTGACTGAAACTTCAAAAATTTTATGTGGTCCCCCACATGAGTTTTTTCGATTTTTGCCCCAAAACTGACTTTTTTCAGAAATGCGCGCTATCTTCCTAATAGGTCGCTATGACTTCCAGGAACCCTTTCGAACAAGAAAAATTCCAATCAACTTGTCATGCAAGGATTTTTGTGTAATTTGAGGCCATTTTGTTCGTGACTGAAACTTCAAAATTTTATGTGGTCCCCCACATGAGTTTTTTCGATTTTTGCCCAAAAACTGACTTTTTTCAGAAATGCGCGCTATCTTCCTCAGAGGTCGCTATGACTACCAGGAACCATTTCGAAGAAGAAAAATGCCAATCAACTTGTCATGGAAGGATTTTTGTGTAATTTGAGGCCATTTTTTTCTTGACTGAAACTTCAAAAATTTTATGTGGTCCCCCACATGAGTTTTTTCGATTTTTGCCCCAAAAATGACTTTTTTCAGAAATGCGCGCTATCTTCCTCAGAGGTCGCTATGACTACCAGGAACCATTTCGAACAAGAAAAATGGCAATCAACTTGTCATGGAAGGATTTGTGTGTAATTTGAGGCCATTTTTTTCTTGACTGAAAATTCAAAAATTTTATGTGGTCCCCCACATGAGTTTTTTCCATTTTTGCCCCAAAACTGACTTTTTTCAGAAATGCGCGCTGTCTTCCTCAGAGGACGCTATGACTACCAGGAACCATTTCAAACAAGAAAAATGCCAATCAACTTGTCATGGAAGGATTTTTTTGTAATTTGAGGCCATTTTTTTCTTGACTGAAACTTCAAAAATTTTATGTGGTCCCCCACATGAGTTTTTTCGATTTTTGCCCCAAAACTGACTTTTTTCAGAAATGCGCGCTATCTTCCTCAGAGGTCGCTATGACTACCAGGAACCATTCCGAACAAGAAAAATGCCAATCAACTTGTCATGGAAGGATTTTTGTGTAATTTGAGGCCATTTTGTTTGTGACTGAAACTTCAAAATTTTATGTGGTCCCCCACATGAGATTTTTCGATTTTTGCCCCAAAACTGACTTTTTTCAGAAATGCGCGCTATCTTCCTAATAGGTCGCTATGACTTCCAGGAACCCTTTCGAACAAGAAAAATGCCAATCAACTTGTCATGGAAGGATTTTTGTGTAATTTGAGGCCATTTTGTTCGTGACTGAAACTTCAAAATTTTATGTGGTCCCCCACATGAGTTTTTTCGATTTTTGCCCAAAAACTGACTTTTTTCAGAAATGCGCGCTATCTTCCTCAGAGGTCGCTATGACTACCAGGAACCATTTCGAAGAAGAAAAATGCCAATCAACTTGTCATGGAAGGATTTTTGTGTAATTTGAGGCCATTTTTTTCTTGACTGAAACTTCAAAAATTTTATGTGGTCCCCCACATGAGTTTTTTCGATTTTTGCCCCAAAACTGACTTTTTTCAGAAATGCGCGCTATCTTCCTCAGAGGTCGCTATGACTACCAGGAACCATTTCGAACAAGAAAAATGGCAATCAACTTGTCATGGAAGGATTTGTGTGTAATTTGAGGCCATTTTTTTCTTGACTGAAAATTCAAAAATTTTATGTGGTCCCCCACATGAGTTTTTTCGATTTTTGCCCCAAAACTGACTTTTTTCAGAAATGCGCGCTATCTTCCTCAGAGGTCGCTATGACTACCAGGAACCATTTCGAACAAGAAAAATGGCAATCAACTTGTCATGGAAGGATTTGTGTGTAATTTGAGGCCATTTTTTTCTTGACTGAAAATTCAAAAATTTTATGTGGTCCCCCACATGAGTTTTTTCCATTTTTGCCCCAAAACTGACTTTTTTCAGAAATGCGCGCTGTCTTCCTCAGAGGACGCTATGACTACCAGGAACCATTTCAAACAAGAAAAATGCCAATCAACTTGTCATGGAAGGATTTTTTTGTAATTTGAGGCCATTTTTTTCTTGACTGAAACTTCAAAAATTTTATGTGGTCCCCCACATGAGTTTTTTCGATTTTTGCCCCAAAACTGACTTTTTTCAGAAATGCGCGCTATCTTCCTCAGAGGTCGCTATGACTACCAGGAACCATTCCGAACAAGAAAAATGCCAATCAACTTGTCATGGAAGGATTTTTGTGTAATTTGAGGCCATTTTGTTTGTGACTGAAACTTCAAAATTTTATGTGGTCCCCCACATGAGATTTTTCGATTTTTGCCCCAAAACTGACTTTTTTCAGAAATGCGCGCTATCTTCCTAATAGGTCGCTATGACTTCCAGGAACCCTTTCGAACAAGAAAAATGCCAATCAACTTGTCATGGAAGGATTTTTGTGTAATTTGAGGCCATTTTGTTCGTGACTGAAACTTCAAAATTTTATGTGGTCCCCCACATGAGTTTTTTCGATTTTTGCCCAAAAACTGACTTTTTTCAGAAATGCGCGCTATCTTCCTCAGAGGTCGCTATGACTACCAGGAACCATTTCGAAGAAGAAAAATGCCAATCAACTTGTCATGGAAGGATTTTTGTGTATTTGAGGCCATTTTTTTCTTGACTGAAACTTCAAAAATTTTATGTGGTCCCCCACATGAGTTTTTTCGATTTTTGCCCCAAAACTGACTTTTTTCAGAAATGCGCGCTATCTTCCTAATAGGTCGCTATGACTTCCAGGAACCCTTTCGAACAAGAAAAATTCCAATCAACTTGTCATGCAAGGATTTTTGTGTAATTTGAGGCCATTTTGTTCGTGACTGAAACTTCAAAATTTTATGTGGTCCCCCACATGAGTTTTTTCGATTTTTGCCCAAAAACTGACTTTTTTCAGAAATGCGCGCTATCTTCCTCAGAGGTCGCTATGACTACCAGGAACCATTTCGAAGAAGAAAAAGCCAATCAACTTGTCATGGAAGGATTTTTGTGTAATTTGAGGCCATTTTTTTCTTGACTGAAACTTCAAAAATTTTATGTGGTCCCCCACATGAGTTTTTTCGATTTTTGCCCCAAAAATGACTTTTTTCAGAAATGCGCGCTATCTTCCTCAGAGGTCGCTATGACTACCAGGAACCATTTCGAACAAGAAAAATGGCAATCAACTTGTCATGGAAGGATTTGTGTGTAATTTGAGGCCATTTTTTTCTTGACTGAAAATTCAAAAATTTTATGTGGTCCCCCACATGAGTTTTTTCCATTTTTGCCCCAAAACTGACTTTTTTCAGAAATGCGCGCTGTCTTCCTCAGAGGACGCTATGACTACCAGGAACCATTTCAAACAAGAAAAATGCCAATCAACTTGTCATGGAAGGATTTTTTTGTAATTTGAGGCCATTTTTTTCTTGACTGAAACTTCAAAAATTTTATGTGGTCCCCCACATGAGTTTTTTCGATTTTTGCCCCAAAACTGACTTTTTTCAGAAATGCGCGCTATCTTCCTCAGAGGTCGCTATGACTACCAGGAACCATTCCGAACAAGAAAAATGCCAATCAACTTGTCATGGAAGGATTTTTGTGTAATTTGAGGCCATTTTGTTTGTGACTGAAACTTCAAAATTTTATGTGGTCCCCCACATGAGATTTTTCGATTTTTGCCCCAAAACTGACTTTTTTCAGAAATGCGCGCTATCTTCCTAATAGGTCGCTATGACTTCCAGGAACCCTTTCGAACAAGAAAAATGCCAATCAACTTGTCATGGAAGGATTTTTGTGTAATTTGAGGCCATTTTGTTCGTGACTGAAACTTCAAAATTTTATGTGGTCCCCCACATGAGTTTTTTCGATTTTTGCCCAAAAACTGACTTTTTTCAGAAATGCGCGCTATCTTCCTCAGAGGTCGCTATGACTACCAGGAACCATTTCGAAGAAGAAAAATGCCAATCAACTTGTCATGGAAGGATTTTTGTGTAATTTGAGGCCATTTTTTTCTTGACTGAAACTTCAAAAATTTTATGTGGTCCCCCACATGAGTTTTTTCGATTTTTGCCCCAAAAATGACTTTTTTCAGAAATGCGCGCTATCTTCCTCAGAGGTCGCTATGACTACCAGGAACCATTTCGAACAAGAAAAATGGCAATCAACTTGTCATGGAAGGATTTGTGTGTAATTTGAGGCCATTTTTTTCTTGACTGAAAATTCAAAAATTTTATGTGGTCCCCCACATGAGTTTTTTCCATTTTTGCCCCAAAACTGACTTTTTTCAGAAATGCGCGCTGTCTTCCTCAGAGGACGCTATGACTACCAGGAACCATTTCAAACAAGAAAAATGCCAATCAACTTGTCATGGAAGGATTTTTTTGTAATTTGAGGCCATTTTTTTCTTGACTGAAACTTCAAAAATTTTATGTGGTCCCCCACATGAGTTTTTTCGATTTTTGCCCCAAAACTGACTTTTTTCAGAAATGCGCGCTATCTTCCTCAGAGGTCGCTATGACTACCAGGAACCATTCCGAACAAGAAAAATGCCAATCAACTTGTCATGGAAGGATTTTTGTGTAATTTGAGGCCATTTTGTTTGTGACTGAAACTTCAAAATTTTATGTGGTCCCCCACATGAGATTTTTCGATTTTTGCCCCAAAACTGACTTTTTTCAGAAATGCGCGCTATCTTCCTAATAGGTCGCTATGACTTCCAGGAACCCTTTCGAACAAGAAAAATGCCAATCAACTTGTCATGGAAGGATTTTTGTGTAATTTGAGGCCATTTTGTTCGTGACTGAAACTTCAAAATTTTATGTGGTCCCCCACATGAGTTTTTTCGATTTTTGCCCAAAAACTGACTTTTTTCAGAAATGCGCGCTATCTTCCTCAGAGGTCGCTATGACTACCAGGAACCATTTCGAAGAAGAAAAATGCCAATCAACTTGTCATGGAAGGATTTTTGTGTAATTTGAGGCCATTTTTTTCTTGACTGAAACTTCAAAAATTTTATGTGGTCCCCCACATGAGTTTTTTCGATTTTTGCCCCAAAACTGACTTTTTTCAGAAATGCGCGCTATCTTCCTCAGAGGTCGCTATGACTACCAGGAACCATTTCGAACAAGAAAAATGGCAATCAACTTGTCATGGAAGGATTTGTGTGTAATTTGAGGCCATTTTTTTCTTGACTGAAAATTCAAAAATTTTATGTGGTCCCCCACATGAGTTTTTTCGATTTTTGCCCCAAAACTGACTTTTTTCAGAAATGCGCGCTATCTTCCTCAGAGGTCGCTATGACTACCAGGAACCATTTCGAACAAGAAAAATGGCAATCAACTTGTCATGGAAGGATTTGTGTGTAATTTGAGGCCATTTTTTTCTTGACTGAAAATTCAAAAATTTTATGTGGTCCCCCACATGAGTTTTTTCCATTTTTGCCCCAAAACTGACTTTTTTCAGAAATGCGCGCTGTCTTCCTCAGAGGACGCTATGACTACCAGGAACCATTTCAAACAAGAAAAATGCCAATCAACTTGTCATGGAAGGATTTTTTTGTAATTTGAGGCCATTTTTTTCTTGACTGAAACTTCAAAAATTTTATGTGGTCCCCCACATGAGTTTTTTCGATTTTTGCCCCAAAACTGACTTTTTTCAGAAATGCGCGCTATCTTCCTCAGAGGTCGCTATGACTACCAGGAACCATTCCGAACAAGAAAAATGCCAATCAACTTGTCATGGAAGGATTTTTGTGTAATTTGAGGCCATTTTGTTTGTGACTGAAACTTCAAAATTTTATGTGGTCCCCCACATGAGATTTTTCGATTTTTGCCCCAAAACTGACTTTTTTCAGAAATGCGCGCTATCTTCCTAATAGGTCGCTATGACTTCCAGGAACCCTTTCGAACAAGAAAAATGCCAATCAACTTGTCATGGAAGGATTTTTGTGTAATTTGAGGCCATTTTGTTCGTGACTGAAACTTCAAAATTTTATGTGGTCCCCCACATGAGTTTTTTCGATTTTTGCCCAAAAACTGACTTTTTTCAGAAATGCGCGCTATCTTCCTCAGAGGTCGCTATGACTACCAGGAACCATTTCGAACAAGAAAAATGGCAATCAACTTGTCATGGAAGGATTTGTGTGTAATTTGAGGCCATTTTTTTCTTGACTGAAAATTCAAAAATTTTATGTGGTCCCCCACATGAGTTTTTTCCATTTTTGCCCCAAAACTGACTTTTTTCAGAAATGCGCGCTATCTTCCTCAGAGGTCGCTATGACTACCAGGAACCATTTCGAACAAGAAAAATGCCAATCAACTTGTCATGGAAGGATTTTTGTGTAATTTGAGGCCATTTTTTTCTTGACTGAAACTTCAAAAATTTTATGTGGTCCCCCACATGAGTTTTTTCGATTTTTGCCCCAAAACTGACTTTTTTCAGAAATGCGCGCTATCTTCCTCAGAGGTCGCTATGACTACCAGGAACCATTTTGAACAAGAACAATTCCAATCAACATGTCATCGAAGGATTTTTGTGTAATTTGAGGCCATTTTGTTCGTCAGTGAAACTTCAAAAATTTTATGTGGGTCCCCCACATGAGTTTTTTCGATTTTTGTCCCAAAACTGCGTTTTTTCAGAAATGCGCGCTATCTTCCTCAGAGGTCGCTATGATTACCAGGAACCATTTCGAACCTGAAAAATGCCAATCAACTTGTCATGGAAGGATTTGTGTGTAATTTGAGGCCATTTTGTTCGTGACTGAAACTTCAAAAATTTTATGTGGTCCCCCACATGAGTTTTTCCGATTTTTGCCCCAAAACTGACTTTTTTCAGAAATGCGCGCAGTCTTCCTCAGAGGACGCTATGACTACCAGGAACCATTTCGAACAAGAAAAATGCCAATCAACTTGTCATGGAAGGATTTTTTTGTAATTTGAGGCCATTTTGTTCGTGACTGAAACTTCAAAAATTTTATGTGGTCCCCCACATGAGTTTTTTCGATTTTTGCCCCAAAACTGACTTTTTTCAGAAATGCGCGCTATCTTCCTAATAGGTCGCTATGACTTCCAGGAACCCTTTCGAACAAGAAAAATTCCAATCAACTTGTCATGCAAGGATTTTTGTGTAATTTGAGGCCATTTTGTTCGTGACTGAAACTTCAAAATTTTATGTGGTCCCCCACATGAGTTTTTTCGATTTTTGCCCAAAAACTGACTTTTTTCAGAAATGCGCGCTATCTTCCTCAGAGGTCGCTATGACTACCAGGAACCATTTCGAACAAGAAAAATGCCAATCAACTTGTCATGGAAGGATTTGTGTGTAATTTGAGGCCATTTTTTTCTTGACTGAAACTTCAAAAATTTTATGTGGTCCCCCACATGAGTTTTTTCGATTTTTGCCCCAAAACTGACTTTTTTCAGAAATGCGCGCTATCTTCCTCAGAGGTCGCTATGACTACCAGGAACCATTTCGAACAAGAAAAATGGCAATCAACTTGTCATGGAAGGATTTGTGTGTAATTTGAGGCCATTTTTTTCTTGACTGAAAATTCAAAAATTTTATGTGGTCCCCCACATGAGTTTTTTCCATTTTTGCCCCAAAACTGACTTTTTTCAGAAATGCGCGCTATCTTCCTCAGAGGTCGCTATGACTACCAGGAACCATTTCGAACAAGAAAAATGCCAATCAACTTGTCATGGAAGGATTTTTGTGTAATTTGAGGCCATTTTTTTCTTGACTGAAACTTCAAAAATTTTATGTGGTCCCCCACATGAGTTTTTTCGATTTTTGCCCCAAAACTGACTTTTTTCAGAAATGCGCGCTATCTTCCTCAGAGGTCGCTATGACTACCAGGAACCATTTTGAACAAGAACAATTCCAATCAACATGTCATGGAAGGATTTTTGTGTAATTTGAGGCCATTTTGTTCGTCAGTGAAACTTCAAAAATTTTATGTGGGTCCCCCACATGAGTTTTTTCGATTTTTGTCCCAAAACTGCGTTTTTTTCAGAAATGCGCGCTATCTTCCTCAGAGGTCGCTATGATTACCAGGAACCATTTCGAACCTGAAAAATGCCAATCAACTTGTCATGGAAGGATTTGTGTGTAATTTGAGGCCATTTTGTTCGTGACTGAAACTTCAAAAATTTTATGTGGTCCCCCACATGAGTTTTTCCGATTTTTGCCCCAAAACTGACTTTTTTCAGAAATGCGCGCAGTCTTCCTCAGAGGACGCTATGACTACCAGGAACCATTACGAACAAGAAAAATGCCAATCAACTTGTCATGGAAGGATTTTTGTGTAATTTGAGGCCATTTTGTTCGTGACTGAAACTTCAAAAATTTTATGTGGTCCCCCACATGAGTTTTTTCGATTTTTGCCCCAAAACTGACTTTTTTCAGAAATGCGCGCTATCTTCCTAATAGGTCGCTATGACTTCCAGGAACCCTTTCGAACAAGAAAAATTCCAATCAACTTGTCATGCAAGGATTTTTGTGTAATTTGAGGCCATTTTGTTCGTGACTGAAACTTCAAAATTTTATGTGGTCCCCCACATGAGTTTTTTCGATTTTTGCCCAAAAACTGACTTTTTTCAGAAATGCGCGCTATCTTCCTCAGAGGTCGCTATGACTACCAGGAACCATTTCGAAGAAGAAAAATGCCAATCAACTTGTCATGGAAGGATTTTTGTGTAATTTGAGGCCATTTTTTTCTTGACTGAAACTTCAAAAATTTTATGTGGTCCCCCACATGAGTTTTTTCGATTTTTGCCCCAAAACTGACTTTTTTCAGAAATGCGCGCTATCTTCCTCAGAGGTCGCTATGACTACCAGGAACCATTTCGAACAAGAAAAATGGATATCAACTTGTCATGGAAGGATTTGTGTGTAATTTGAGGCCATTTTTTTCTTGACTGAAAATTCAAAAATTTTATGTGGTCCCCCACATGAGTTTTTTCGATTTTTGCCCCAAAACTGACTTTTTTCAGAAATGCGCGCTATCTTCCTCAGAGGTCGCTATGACTACCAGGAACCATTCCGAACAAGAAAAATGCCAATCAACTTGTCATGGAAGGATTTTTGTGTAATTTGAGGCCATTTTGTTTGTGACTGAAACTTCAAAATTTTATGTGGTCCCCCACATGAGATTTTTTCGATTTTTGCCCCAAAACTGACTTTTTTCAGAAATGCGCGCTATCTTCCTAATAGGTCGCTATGACTTCCAGGAACCCTTTCGAACAAGAAAAATGCCAATCAACTTGTCATGCAAGGATTTTTGTGTAATTTGAGGCCATTTTGTTCGTGACTGAAACTTCAAAATTTTATGTGGTCCCCCACATGAGTTTTTTCGATTTTTGCCCAAAAACTGACTTTTTTCAGAAATGCGCGCTATCTTCCTCAGAGGTCGCTATGACTACCAGGAACCATTTCGAACAAGAAAAATGCCAATCAACTTGTCATGGAAGGATTTTTGTGTAATTTGAGGCCATTTTTTTCTTGACTGAAACTTCAAAAATTTTATGTGGTCCCCCACATGAGTTTTTTCGATTTTTGCCCAAAAACTGACTTTTTTCAGAAATGCGCGCTATCTTCCTCAGAGGTCGCTATGACTACCAGGAACCATTTTGAACAAGAACAATTCCAATCAACATGTCATGGAAGGATTTTTGTGTAATTTGAGGCCATTTTGTTCGTCAGTGAAACTTCAAAAATTGTATGTGGGTCCCCCACATGAGTTTTTTCGATTTTTGTCCCAAAACTGCGTTTTTTTCAGAAATGCGCGCTATCTTCCTCAGAGGTCGCTATGATTACCAGGAACCATTTCGAACCTGAAAAATGCCAATCAACTTGTCATGGAAGGATTTGTGTGTAATTTGAGGCCATTTTGTTCGTGACTGAAACTTCAAAAATTTTATGTGGTCCCCCACATGAGTTTTTCCGATTTTTGCCCCAAAACTGACTTTTTTCAGAAATGCGCGCAGTCTTCCTCAGAGGACGCTATGACTACCAGGAACCATTACGAACAAGAAAAATGCCAATCAACTTGTCATGGAAGGATTTTTGTGTAATTTGAGGCCATTTTGTTCGTGACTGAAACTTCAAAAATTTTATGTGGTCCCCCACATGAGTTTTTTCGATTTTTGCCCCAAAACTGACTTTTTTCAGAAATGCGCGCTATCTTCCTAATAGGTCGCTATGACTTCCAGGAACCCTTTCGAACAAGAAAAATTCCAATCAACTTGTCATGCAAGGATTTTTGTGTAATTTGAGGCCATTTTGTTCGTGACTGAAACTTCAAAATTTTATGTGGTCCCCCACATGAGTTTTTTCGATTTTTGCCCAAAAACTGACTTTTTTCAGAAATGCGCGCTATCTTCCTCAGAGGTCGCTATGACTACCAGGAACCATTTCGAAGAAGAAAAATGCCAATCAACTTGTCATGGAAGGATTTTTGTGTAATTTGAGGCCATTTTTTTCTTGACTGAAACTTCAAAAATTTTATGTGGTCCCCCACATGAGTTTTTTCGATTTTTGCCCCAAAACTGACTTTTTTCAGAAATGCGCGCTATCTTCCTCAGAGGTCGCTATGACTACCAGGAACCATTTCGAACAAGAAAAATGGCAATCAACTTGTCATGGAAGGATTTGTGTGTAATTTGAGGCCATTTTTTTCTTGACTGAAAATTCAAAAATTTTATGTGGTCCCCCACATGAGTTTTTTCGATTTTTGCCCCAAAACTGACTTTTTTCAGAAATGCGCGCTATCTTCCTCAGAGGTCGCTATGACTACCAGGAACCATTCCGAACAAGAAAAATGCCAATCAACTTGTCATGGAAGGATTTTTGTGTAATTTGAGGCCATTTTGTTTGTGACTGAAACTTCAAAATTTTATGTGGTCCCCCACATGAGATTTTTTCGATTTTTGCCCCAAAACTGACTTTTTTCAGAAATGCGCGCTATCTTCCTAATAGGTCGCTATGACTTCCAGGAACCCTTTCGAACAAGAAAAATGCCAATCAACTTGTCATGCAAGGATTTTTGTGTAATTTGAGGCCATTTTGTTCGTGACTGAAACTTCAAAATTTGATGTGGTCCCCCACATGAGTTTTTTCGATTTTTGCCCAAAAACTGACTTTTTTCAGAAATGCGCGCTATCTTCCTCAGAGGTCGCTATGACTACCAGGAACCATTTCGAACAAGAAAAATGCCAATCAACTTGTCATGGAAGGATTTTTGTGTAATTTGAGGCCATTTTTTTCTTGACTGAAACTTCAAAAATTTTATGTGGTCCCCCACATGAGTTTTTTCGATTTTTGCCCAAAAACTGACTTTTTTCAGAAATGCGCGCTATCTTCCTCAGAGGTCGCTATGACTACCAGGAACCATTTCGAAGAAGAAAAATGCCAATCAACTTGTCATGGAAGGATTTTTGTGTAATTTGAGGCCATTTTTTTCTTGACTGAAACTTCAAAAATTTTATGTGGTCCCCCACATGAGTTTTTTCGATTTTTGCCCCAAAACTGACTTTTTTCGGAAATGCGCGCTATCTTCCTCAGAGGTCGCTATGACTACCAGGAACCATTTCGAACAAGAAAAATGGCAATCAACTTGTCATGGAAGGATTTGTGTGTAATTTGAGGCCATTTTTTTCTTGACTGAAAATTCAAAAATTTTATGTGGTCCCCCACATGAGTTTTTTCCATTTTTGCCCCAAAACTGACTTTTTTCAGAAATGCGCGCTATCTTCCTCAGAGGTCGCTATGACTACCAGGAACCATTTTGAACAAGAACAATTCCAATCAACATGTCATGGAAGGATTTTTGTGTAATTTGAGGCTATTTTGTTCGTCAGTGAAACTTCAAAAATTTTATGTGGGTCCCCCACATGAGTTTTTTCGATTTTTGTCCCAAAACTGCGTTTTTTCAGAAATGCGCGCTATCTTCCTCAGAGGTCGCTATGATTACCAGGAACCATTTCGAACCTGAAAAATGCCAATCAACTTGTCATGGAAGGATTTGTGTGTAATTTGAGGCCATTTTGTTCGTGACTGAAACTTCCAAAATTTTATGTGGTCCCCCACATGAGTTTTTCCGATTTTTGCCCCAAAACTGACTTTTTTCAGAAATGCGCGCAGTCTTCCTCAGAGGACGCTATGACTACCAGGAACCATTTCGAACAAGAAAAATGCCAATCAACTTGTCATGGAAGGATTTTTTTGTAATTTGAGGCCATTTTGTTCGTGACTGAAACTTCAAAAATTTTATGTGGTCCCCCACATGAGTTTTTTCGATTTTTGCCCCAAAACTGACTTTTTTCAGAAATGCGCGCTATCTTCCTAATAGGTCGCTATGACTTCCAGGAACCCTTTCGAACAAGAAAAATTCCAATCAACTTGTCATGCAAGGATTTTTGTGTAATTTGAGGCCATTTTGTTCGTGACTGAAACTTCAAAATTTTATGTGGTCCCCCACATGAGTTTTTTCGATTTTTGCCCAAAAACTGACTTTTTTCAGAAATGCGCGCTATCTTCCTCAGAGGTCGCTATGACTACCAGGAACCATTTCGAAGAAGAAAAATGCCAATCAACTTGTCATGGAAGGATTTTTGTGTAATTTGAGGCCATTTTTTTCTTGACTGAAACTTCAAAAATTTTATGTGGTCCCCCACATGAGTTTTTTCGATTTTTGCCCCAAAAATGACTTTTTTCAGAAATGCGCGCTATCTTCCTCAGAGGTCGCTATGACTACCAGGAACCATTTCGAACAAGAAAAATGGCAATCAACTTGTCATGGAAGGATTTGTGTGTAATTTGAGGCCATTTTTTTCTTGACTGAAAATTCAAAAATTTTATGTGGTCCCCCACATGAGTTTTTTCCATTTTTGCCCCAAAACTGACTTTTTTCAGAAATGCGCGCTGTCTTCCTCAGAGGACGCTATGACTACCAGGAACCATTTCAAACAAGAAAAATGCCAATCAACTTGTCATGGAAGGATTTTTTTGTAATTTGAGGCCATTTTTTTCTTGACTGAAACTTCAAAAATTTTATGTGGTCCCCCACATGAGTTTTTTCGATTTTTGCCCCAAAACTGACTTTTTTCAGAAATGCGCGCTATCTTCCTCAGAGGTCGCTATGACTACCAGGAACCATTCCGAACAAGAAAAATGCCAATCAACTTGTCATGGAAGGATTTTTGTGTAATTTGAGGCCATTTTGTTTGTGACTGAAACTTCAAAATTTTATGTGGTCCCCCACATGAGATTTTTCGATTTTTGCCCCAAAACTGACTTTTTTCAGAAATGCGCGCTATCTTCCTAATAGGTCGCTATGACTTCCAGGAACCCTTTCGAACAAGAAAAATGCCAATCAACTTGTCATGGAAGGATTTTTGTGTAATTTGAGGCCATTTTGTTCGTGACTGAAACTTCAAAATTTTATGTGGTCCCCCACATGAGTTTTTTCGATTTTTGCCCAAAAACTGACTTTTTTCAGAAATGCGCGCTATCTTCCTCGAGGTCGCTATGACTACCAGGAACCATTTCGAAGAAGAAAAATGCCAATCAACTTGTCATGGAAGGATTTTTGTGTAATTTGAGGCCATTTTTTTCTTGACTGAAACTTCAAAAATTTTATGTGGTCCCCCACATGAGTTTTTTCGATTTTTGCCCCAAAACTGACTTTTTACAGAAATGCGCGCTATCTTCCTCAGAGGTCGCTATGACTACCAGGAACCATTTCGAACAAGAAAAATGGCAATCAACTTGTCATGGAAGGATTTGTGTGTAATTTGAGGCCATTTTTTTCTTGACTGAAAATTCAAAAATTTTATGTGGTCCCCCACATGAGTTTTTTCGATTTTTGCCCCAAAACTGACTTTTTTCAGAAATGCGCGCTATCTTCCTCAGAGGTCGCTATGACTACCAGGAACCATTTCGAACAAGAAAAATGGCAATCAACTTGTCATGGAAGGATTTGTGTGTAATTTGAGGCCATTTTTTCTTGACTGAAAATTCAAAAATTTTATGTGGTCCCCCACATGAGTTTTTTCCATTTTTGCCCCAAAACTGACTTTTTTCAGAAATGCGCGCTGTCTTCCTCAGAGGACGCTATGACTACCAGGAACCATTTCAAACAAGAAAAATGCCAATCAACTTGTCATGGAAGGATTTGTGTGTAATTTGAGGCCATTTTTTTCTTGACTGAAACTTCAAAAATTTTATGTGGTCCCCCACATGAGTTTTTTCGATTTTTGCCCCAAAACTGACTTTTTTCAGAAATGCGCGCTATCTTCCTCAGAGGTCGCTATGACTACCAGGAACCATTCCGAACAAGAAAAATGCCAATCAACTTGTCATGGAAGGATTTTTGTGTAATTTGAGGCCATTTTGTTTGTGACTGAAACTTCAAAATTTTATGTGGTCCCCCACATGAGATTTTTCGATTTTTGCCCCAAAACTGACTTTTTTCAGAAATGCGCGCTATCTTCCTAATAGGTCGCTATGACTTCCAGGAACCCTTTCGAACAAGAAAAATGCCAATCAACTTGTCATGGAAGGATTTTTGTGTAATTTGAGGCCATTTTGTTCGTGACTGAAACTTCAAAATTTTATGTGGTCCCCCACATGAGTTTTTTCGATTTTTGCCCAAAAACTGACTTTTTTCAGAAATGCGCGCTATCTTCCTCAGAGGTCGCTATGACTACCAGGAACCATTTCGAAGAAGAAAAATGCCAATCAACTTGTCATGGAAGGATTTTTGTGTAATTTGAGGCCATTTTTTTCTTGACTGAAACTTCAAAAATTTTATGTGGTCCCCCACATGAGTTTTTTCGATTTTTGCCCCAAAACTGACTTTTTTCAGAAATGCGCGCTATCTTCCTCAGAGGTCGCTATGACTACCAGGAACCATTTCGAACAAGAAAAATGGCAATCAACTTGTCATGGAAGGATTTGTGTGTAATTTGAGGCCATTTTTTTCTTGACTGAAAATTCAAAAATTTTATGTGGTCCCCCACATGAGTTTTTTCCATTTTTGCCCCAAAACTGACTTTTTTCAGAAATGGGCGCTATCTTCCTCAGAGGTCGCTATGACTACCAGGAACCATTTCGAACAAGAAAAATGCCAATCAACTTGTCATGGAAGGATTTTTGTGTAATTTGAGGCCATTTTTTTCTTGACTGAAACTTCAAAAATTTTATGTGGTCCCCCACATGAGTTTTTTCGATTTTTGCCCCAAAACTGACTTTTTTCAGAAATGCGCGCTATCTTCCTCAGAGGTCGCTATGACTACCAGGAACCATTTTGAACAAGAACAATTCCAATCAACATGTCATCGAAGGATTTTTGTGTAATTTGAGGCCATTTTGTTCGTCAGTGAAACTTCAAAAATTTTATGTGGGTCCCCCACATGAGTTTTTTCGATTTTTGTCCCAAAACTGCGTTTTTTCAGAAATGCGCGCTATCTTCCTCAGAGGTCGCTATGATTACCAGGAACCATTTCGAACCTGAAAAATGCCAATCAACTTGTCATGGAAGGATTTGTGTGTAATTTGAGGCCATTTTGTTCGTGACTGAAACTTCAAAAATTTTATGTGGTCCCCCACATGAGTTTTTCCGATTTTTGCCCCAAAACTGACTTTTTTCAGAAATGCGCGCAGTCTTCCTCAGAGGACGCTATGACTACCAGGAACCATTTCGAACAAGAAAAATGCCAATCAACTTGTCATGGAAGGATTTTTTTGTAATTTGAGGCCATTTTGTTCGTGACTGAAACTTCAAAAATTTTATGTGGTCCCCCACATGAGTTTTTTCGATTTTTGCCCCAAAACTGACTTTTTTCAGAAATGCGCGCTATCTTCCTAATAGGTCGCTATGACTTCCAGGAACCCTTTCGAACAAGAAAAATTCCAATCAACTTGTCATGCAAGGATTTTTGTGTAATTTGAGGCCATTTTGTTCGTGACTGAAACTTCAAAATTTTATGTGGTCCCCCACATGAGTTTTTTCGATTTTTGCCCAAAAACTGACTTTTTTCAGAAATGCGCGCTATCTTCCTCAGAGGTCGCTATGACTACCAGGAACCATTTCGAAGAAGAAAAATGCCAATCAACTTGTCATGGAAGGATTTTTGTGTAATTTGAGGCCATTTTTTTCTTGACTGAAACTTCAAAAATTTTATGTGGTCCCCCACATGAGTTTTTTCGATTTTTGCCCCAAAACTGACTTTTTTCAGAAATGCGCGCTATCTTCCTCAGAGGTCGCTATGACTACCAGGAACCATTTCGAACAAGAAAAATGGCAATCAACTTGTCATGGAAGGATTTTTTTGTAATTTGAGGCCATTTTGTTCGTGACTGAAACTTCAAAAATTTTATGTGGTCCCCCACATGAGTTTTTTTGATTTTTGCCCCAAAACTGACTTTTTTCAGAAATGCGCGCTATCTTCCTAATAGGTCGCTATGACTTCCAGGAACCCTTTCGAACAAGAAAAATTCCAATCAACTTGTCATGCAAGGATTTTTGTGTAATTTGAGGCCATTTTGTTCGTGACTGAAACTTCAAAATTTTATGTGGTCCCCCACATGAGTTTTTTCGATTTTTGCCCAAAAACTGACTTTTTTCAGAAATGCGCGCTATCTTCCTCAGAGGTCGCTATGACTACCAGGAACCATTTCGAAGAAGAAAAATGCCAATCAACTTGTCATGGAAGGATTTTTGTGTAATTTGAGGCCATTTTTTTCTTGACTGAAACTTCAAAAATTTTATGTGGTCCCCCACATGAGTTTTTTTGATTTTTGCCCCAAAACTGACTTTTTTCAGAAATGCGCGCTATCTTCCTCAGAGGTCGCTATGACTACCAGGAACCATTTCGAACAAGAAAAATGGCAATCAACTTGTCATGGAAGGATTTGTGTGTAATTTGAGGCCATTTTTTTCTTGACTGAAAATTCAAAAATTTTATGTGGTCCCCCACATGAGTTTTTTCCATTTTTGCCCCAAAACTGACTTTTTTCAGAAATGCGCGCTGTCTTCCTCAGAGGACGCTATGACTACCAGGAACCATTTCAAACAAGAAAAATGCCAATCAACTTGTCATGGAAGGATTTTTTTGTAATTTGAGGCCATTTTTTTCTTGACTGAAACTTCAAAAATTTTATGTGGTTCCTCCACATGAGTTTTTTCGATTTTTGCCCCAAAACTGACTTTTTTCAGAAATGCGCGCTATCTTCCTCAGAGGTCGCTATGACTACCAGGAACCATTCCGAACAAGAAAAATGCCAATCAACTTGTCATGGAAGGATTTTTGTGTAATTTGAGGCCATTTTGTTTGTGACTGAAACTTCAAAATTTTATGTGGTCCCCCACATGAGATTTTTCGATTTTTGCCCCAAAACTGACTTTTTTCAGAAATGCGCGCTATCTTCCTAATAGGTCGCTATGACTTCCAGGAACCCTTTCGAACAAGAAAAATGCCAATCAACTTGTCATGGAAGGATTTTTGTGTAATTTGAGGCCATTTTGTTCGTGACTGAAACTTCAAAATTTTATGTGGTCCCCCACATGAGTTTTTTCGATTTTTGCCCAAAAACTGACTTTTTTCAGAAATGCGCGCTATCTTCCTCAGAGGTCGCTATGACTACCAGGAACCATTTCGAAGAAGAAAAATGCCAATCAACTTGTCATGGAAGGATTTTTGTGTAATTTGAGGCCATTTTTTTCTTGACTGAAACTTCAAAAATTTTATGTGGTCCCCCACATGAGTTTTTTCGATTTTTGCCCCAAAACTGACTTTTTTCAGAAATGCGCGCTATCTTCCTCAGAGGTCGCTATGACTACCAGGAACCATTTCGAACAAGAAAAATGGCAATCAACTTGTCATGGAAGGATTTGTGTGTAATTTGAGGCCATTTTTTTCTTGACTGAAAATTCAAAAATTTTATGTGGTCCCCCACATGAGTTTTTTCCATTTTTGCCCCAAAACTGACTTTTTTCAGAAATGCGCGCTATCTTCCTCAGAGGTCGCTATGACTACCAGGAACCATTTCGAACAAGAAAAATGCCAATCAACTTGTCATGGAAGGATTTTTGTGTAATTTGAGGCCATTTTTTTCTTGACTGAAACTTCAAAAATTTTATGTGGTCCCCCACATGAGTTTTTTCGATTTTTGCCCCAAAACTGACTTTTTTCAGAAATGCGCGCTATCTTCCTCAGAGGTCGCTATGACTACCAGGAACCATTTTGAACAAGAACAATTCCAATCAACATGTCATGGAAGGATTTTTGTGTAATTTGAGGCCATTTTGGTCGTCAGTGAAACTTCAACAATTTTATGTGGTCCCCCACATGAGTTTTTTCGATTTTTGCCCCAAAACTGACTTTTTTCAGAAATGCGCGCTGTCTTCCTCAGAGGACGCTATGACTACCAGGAACCATTTCGAACAAGAAAAATGCCAATCAACTTGTCATGGAAGGATTTTTTTGTAATTTGAGGCCATTTTGTTCGTGACTGAAACTTCAAAAATTTTATGTGGTCCCCCACATGAGTTTTTTCGATTTTTGCCCCAAAACTGACTTTTTTCAGAAATGTGCGCTATCTTCCTCATAGGTCGCTATGACTACCAGGAACCCTTCGAACAAGAAAAATGCCAATCAACTTGTCATGCAAGGATTTTTGTGTAATTTGAGGCCATTTTGTTTGTGACTGAAATTTAGATTGCCCAAAGCAGGACTCGAACCAGCGACCTCCAGAATACTGTACCGGCTATCCACCACCGCATTTCCACATTTCTTTTCACAGGGCAAAGAGAAGATGGCCGACGCCCAGCGGAAGCTGATTGCCGAGGAGACGTTCAGTGATCACCTGATGCTGGTCAATGCCGTCAGGGGCTGGGAAGAGGCTCGAGACCGTGGCCGGCAAGCTGAGAACGATTACTGCTGGCGGAACTTCATGTCCGTCAACACGCTGAAGGTAGGCCGGTGTTAGTGACAGGGGACGACTTCCTCATCCTTCGTTGTGCTGGATTGAAGATTATTACTAGAACAAGTGCTGAATATTAGTTTCCACCAAGTTCATTCTGTGTGTTTTTTATATAAAGATATACAGAGAACAAATGAAATGGGAGGCTCATAAAGTTGGGCTCCAAATCAAAATATTAAGACTAATCCATTTATGTTTACAAACAGCTTTGCAAATAATTGGATGCTCTTCGTTTGTGATATGCTAATGAATGAAGCAATGTAAACAAGAGAAAACAACAAAAACAACAACAACATTCAGCATTGCAGCCAGTAAGTCCAGAAATGTTGAGCAATTTTCCTGAACTCTGCTGGGTTTCACTTCATGTTTGTCCGGAATGTGGAAATTTGTCTTAAAATTTCCTGGAAAACTATTGCCAAAATGACTGGAAGTAGTGTGCTGTTTTGTGTTCATGATTAATCTATACAGGCATTTTCCAACCAAATTTCTTTTCATACTAAACTCCAAAAGGAAGGTTGTCACATGGTTATATTGGTTGAAATTCCTTTTCATTTTTTGTTTGCTTTGGTGGACGTTAGATGCTGGACAACATGAAGACCCAGTTTTGTGAGCTCCTGGCGTCCATCGGCTTTGTGGATGGGAAATCCTGCAAACAGCGTACAGCAAACAGAAATTCTGGTTAGTCATGGCTTGCTTTGTCATCTTAAATGTAGTATCATACTTTGGTAAGAAATGTTCACAGATTTACGTATAACTTACAGGGTATGAAGATGGTGGTGGTAGAATCATACTGTTAACATTTTTCCACCTGATATTGTGTATTTATCCAGAAAATAACGACCGAGAATCTTTCGGATCTTTTAAAAGATCAAAAATAAAAGAGAAAAGACTTAAGAAATACCGTGGCTGTTTTTCACTGTTTTCTCAAAAAGTGGGCACCGTACGGGACTGAAATTTTCACAGATGACAGTTACTGTATCTGTCTTGATATTTTTGCCCATGAATATGTATTTCTTTGATAAAAACCAAAGTACGATATTACCTTTAAAGCTTTCAGTAGATTTGTGTGCATTTTTCCTCAAGGTGGAATAGAGCTGCCTTCGATATCATCATAATGATTGAAAATTGATATCTTCAGACTCTGTTCATAAAATGCTGTTTTGGAAATCATTCTGATGAACCTCCAAGTTTTTGCTCATTTTAAATTGTTTTGATCCTGAATCGTTTCAGGTAATCAACAGCTGGTCAAGGCTGTACTCTGCTCAGGACTCTACCCCAACGTTGCACAGGTCAAGGGGAACTCATTCAACAGACGGGCAGGAAAATACAGGTCAGAGGTCCAAGGTCAAAGGTCGGACTAGACTCAGGCCAACAAATGAATACTGTTTCCTTGATTCTATTTTGCTTTTTGGGATCTGTTTCTTGCTTTGTGAATTGTTTGTTTTGATCTGATTATTATGTGAATGTCTAACATTTTGTCTTTTTTGTCGCTAGGCCGGCAAAGATCATGACGCCGCAAGATGGCCGTGTCAAGATTCATCCTAAATCGGTCAACGCCGATGAGAGTCAGTTTCCTAGCAACTGGATTCTCTATCATCTCAAGATGAAGTCCTCAGATGTAAGACAAATATGAAAGACATTTGACATTTTAAAAATTAGATTTGTATTATTAACTTTGAGTTGTCAATATCACCATAGTGATTTTAAATTTGATGTCACAACTTTGCTTAGCACTTACGATAGACCTAGATTAAAGGTACAGTACAGGATTGGTAAGGGTCACAGAACATCACATTCACTTTGTCTAATCCAACATGTGTATGAAATAATAAGCCTGTGCGAATTTAAGCTCAAATTCAGAGTCCTGAGAAAATAGCGAAAAGACAACTCTTTTTCTTACAAAACAAAGAATGTTTTTACTCTTTTCTAAACAAATGTAGCATTTCAGGCAGAAATATTTTAGCAGGGGGGTTCTATCATGTCCATCTTTATACCGTGTAAGTTGGTAAAATCTGTGAACATTTCTGTTTTGGTTTGTTACCAATCCTGTACTGTACCTTTAAGATCAGTTGTAGTGTGTTTTTTTTTGTCTCTGGTTCAAATCCAAATTCTCTTACAATTCCGCCTTTGCCCTTCCGCTTCAAGCATTAATTGACCCATCATTATTTGTCTACCAGGTGTTCCTTCACGACACCAGTGCGGTCGAGCCGTACCCTCTGCTTTTCTTTGGCGGGAAAATCGAGGTCATTCGAGATTGTGACATAGAAACGATCTCCGTGGACGACCACATCAGATTCTCTGCATCGTCAAGGATTGCGCATCTCGTCAGGGTATGTTCCAATAATTCCTCCTTGAAATACTGATTTGACTGCCATACCAATGCTCTACCATCAGAGCTATCCAGCCTAATGGGGTCTAACTCAAGTCAACTTTCTTTGTTTAGGGTGCCAGTCAGAAGCCATATAACATACCATATAAAGTACTATTCCAGCACTCTACTGCCTGAGCAATCTAGCCCTATGATGGTTCCTCCCTATAGTTTGGGTGCTAGTCAGAAGCCATATAACCCATTAACTGCCATACCAGCACGCTACCATCTGAGCTATCCAGCCCTATGATGGTGCCTCCTTATAGTCAACTATCTTTGATCAGGGTGCCAGCCAGTCACAAGCCATGGGATCCATTAACTGTCAAACTACCATAGTTTCCTTCATCTGAGCTATCCAGCCCTATGATGGGGCCTCCCTATATTCAACCATCTTTGCTCAGGGTGCCTGTCAGAAGCAATATAACCCATAAACTGCCATACCAGCACTCTACCATCTGAGCTATCCAACCCTATGGATGGGGCCTCCCTATAGTCAACTATCTTTGCTCAGGATGCCAGTCAGAAGCCATAATTATAACCCATTAACTGCCATACCAGTTCTCTACCATCTGAGTTATCCAGCCCTATGATTAGCCTCCCTATATTCAACTCTCTTTGCTCAGGATGCCAGTCAGAAGCCATATAACCCAATACTGCCATACCAGCACTCTACCATATGAGCTATTCATCCCTATGAACAAAGATAATTTACTAAATTTAGAGACACCACCAACATAGGCCTGGATAGCTCAGTTGGTAAGAGCGCCTGTATGGTATTCTGGTGGTCACTGGTAAATTTTTCTTCGTATATTTTTCAGTGGTTTAAAATTGAATCTACTAAGTTTCCCTTGTGGTTATTTGGTAGTGTCATACTTTGGTAGCACACTGAAACAGAAATCTCCAAAGATTTACCTATAACTTACAGAGTAAAATGATGGTAATGGTAGAAACATACCGTTGCAATTTTTATGCCTGAAATGCTGTATTTATCCAGAAAATAGTAAAACCAGTGACCAAAATTATTTTTGATCTTTTAAAGATCAAAAATAAAAGAGAAAAGACTTAAGAAATAATGTGGCCGTTTTTTCACTGTTTTCTCACAAAGTGGGCACCGTATGGGACTGAAATTTTGACAGATGACTGTTACTATATCTGTCTTTATATTTTTGCCCATGAATCTATATTTTTTTGACAAATATCGAAGGTATGATATTACCTTTAAGCCCGTATTTTGTTTGTTTTGTTTCAGGACCTTCGTCAGGAGCTAGACAAGCTCCTTGAGCAGAAAATCAACCAGCCCGGTATGACCGAATGGGGACAAGAGAGCAAGGAGGGCCGCATCATGCAGGCTATCGTCGACCTCATAACCACCAAAGAAGACCACAGCCAGTCCACGTGGTAACCTGTAAAAATCCACCGATCAATTCCCGGCCCAGGGATGAGATAAGTTCCCAAGAGGAGAGGCCGTTACTCAGACCAGGAAATCAGGATGCGTAGACAAAGAAAAGAGCCCCGCCCTTTTGCAGGTGTGACGCCGATGGGAGACTAACTTGCCTTTCCTTTTTTTATGCAGATTAATTGCCCAAACATGATGATCAGGATTTGGCAACAACAAGGTGATAATTTGATGGATAAATTGTCCATGATTGTGGAATGTTTTCAGACACCAGTCCCTCAAGTTGGAACAAGACAGACAGGCTCTGAGTACAGGGATCAATTTCGGGAAGCCCTGCGTTGGATCATAACTCCAGTTAGGAAGGATAACTCATCGTATCCTACTGCAATGCGTCGTAAGTCCTACGATTGATTGTAAGTTACGATGAGTTTGGTGAAATCGACGGCCAGTACATCTAGGTCCGGAAGAGGTACCTAGGTCACAGCGAGGCAAAGTACCGCCTCCATCCTTTTTTACTCTCCTGAGGACAAACAGAGCACACTGTTCGAAACGTCGAGATAATACCAACGGTTCTTCTCAAAGAAGAGATTACATGGTGTCACCGCAAACTTACTTTCATTTTTCATCCACCATGCATAGCTTCAAGTCTTACTCCATCCTTTTTGGAATGTTGGTGTGTTGTCCCACCACAGTTAGTGCTGTAGACGGTCGCCCATCAAATTACTGTATCTGTTTGACATTGCTTTATATTGGGAGTCATTTTACCGTATCTTTCCACAGTGTTTTTCCCGAGATGTGATCATCAGAGACTGTGTTTTGATTGGTCTTGCATCAACAAGATGCATCGGACGGATTTTCTGCGTCTCGTAATTAATGCTTACGTATCTGTTTCCAGTTATCTGCAAAAAAATATATTCATATTTTTCTCCATCTTTTCGTCGCTTATGACTCTTAAACAGGCTCGGGTGAGATGTTCCTCATTTTGACAGAGTCAGTTGTAAGAACTCCAAGAGGGGTTGTGTGCAGATGCAGATCGATCACTCTGTCTCTTTGGTACTTATTAAACTACTTATAACCAAAAATGAATTTCATTATTTATTAGCAATGTACATACTGAATGACAGCGAAGAATATACATTAGCAAGTAACTTTTTTGAGTTTTTGGAGTATGTTTTTTGTGTGTGGTTTATAGGAGAATTGATGCCACCGCGAGAGGGCGTCCTTTCTTATCCATAATTCGCTAAACGTCTTCAGCTGCGGCTATGATTGTTACCAGGCGCATTTCTACGCGCGGCTGGCTATGCGGCGTCAGTGTAGTCCGAGGCTGTCGCTCTTGGCAACAGTCAAAGCCGTTCTGACCTGACCATGAGTTGGACTCGGAGAGAGAAAACCTGCCCATGTACCTATACTCACGTATCTATACTTATGCCATTAAAAGTGAGACTTTGGTCAAAAATGAGACTTTGATAGCATACCAAAACAGAAATCTTCACAGCCTACCTTTAACTTACATGGTATAAAAAATGATAGTGATGGTAGAAACATACCGTTAAAATTCTTCTGCCTGAAATCCTGTATTTATCTAGGAAATAGTAAAACAAAGACCGAAAACAGTTTTTATCTTGGGGTAAGATCAAAACCATTCTTTATGTTTAATAAGAAAAGTTGACTCAGGTTTTCGCTATTTTCTCGTGACTCAGATGACCGCTTAAGCTCAAATTTTCACAGGTTTATAATTTCATCATGCACATGCAGGATTAAACAAAGTGTGAGTGCTGTTCTGTGACCTTTACCAATCATGTATTCTACCTTTAATTTTTGAGCCGATAATTTGGCGTACTCACTAGCGGCGAGGAGAAGACGCCCCAAACAGCCCGAGCTATTACGTCATAAATTATGAATATGGATAATATTTTACATTTTGTCTGTGGATTTTTTCACCACCAAATGAATGTAAACCGACCACTATAGCGTGGGTTCATATATCATGTCCCAGCGGTTTTGTCGTCATCATATCCAGTCACGTACATCCCACTGACCCCGTCCAAGGCCCGGCCTTATGGGGCCACAAGCTCCATTTTCAGGCAGTGATTATGAGTGGTGATAGGGTCGATGACAGATAATGTGTGTATTACATTACATAACTACCAATGTCACCGTAGAATATGTACCATTATAGGAATGGAATCGAATGTTTGAAATTGCACAAAATCAGAGGATAGAGAACATACTGATAAACACTGATATGGGTGGTAAAAGAGATACATTTTAATGGTATGCGGTGCTTTGTGGAGCTATTGTTAGTCAGTTATCCTGAGACAATTCAAGAGCTGATACTCTTTGCTGCTGTTGCTGCTGCTGCTGCTGTTGTTGTTGCTGTTGTTGCTGCTGCCGTTGCTGCTGCCGTTGCTGTTGCTGCTGTTGATGTTGTTGCTGCTGCTGTTGATATTGCTGTTGCTGCTGTTGATATTGCTGTTGCTGCTGTTGTTGTTGTTGTTGTTGTTGTTGTTGCTGTTTTTGCTGTTACTGTTGCTGTTGTTGTTGCGGTTGTTGCTGTTTTTGCTGCTGCCGTTGCTGTTGCTGGTGTTGTTGCTTCTGTAGTGGCTGTTTGTTGCTACAAGTTCATGAAAAAGTCACAACATGTGCTCCATATGGTTTTTTTCTGAAGTCGTTGTGGAATGTTTGAATTTAGGAAACTCCATTCCTGAAATTGTATGGTATGCGAGCAATATCGTAAATTACTGGAATGAGGCCATTTTACTGACATTCCTGGCCTGTCGGTGGCGTCATTGTTGGCACCGAGCCCCGATGCATAGTCTCCAACTTTTCACCCATTTGTTTATCTCCATATCGGCTGCGCTAGAAAAATAAAATCTGGGGTAGCATTTTGTATGGTACTTTATAGTCTCCCTCCAAAATGTGGATGTGGGCTCGAATGTATTTATATAAAGTTCGCCTTGGGATTTGACTAGGCCCTATAGGTGGTCAATAGGTGATATGTTATGTTTCATGACATTCATGATCGTTGCTTTGAGTAGCAGCTAGTCGTTGCCAGATTGGCATGCTGAACCTATTCCTTAGTAGGCCCCTATGTTGTTGAAAACTTCTTGTATTTTCCCTCGAGTCTGTGCGTTCTATATGAGCTGTGAGGGTCTTGCACCTCTATAGTGGACCATGGATGGGGGTAGAGTGATCCTTGGGAATGGGGTGATAGCCGAAATTTGACCTGGAAATATGTTTTACCGTCACTTTCAAGGTAATATCATACTTTGGTTTTTGTCAAAGAAATACAGATTCATGGGCAAAAATATCAAGGAAGATACAGTAACAATCATCTGTGATAATTTCAGTCCCATACGGTGCCCACTTTTTGAGAAAACAGTGAAAAACAGCCACAGTATTTCTTAAGTCTTTTCTCTTTTATTTTTGATCTTTTAAAAGATCAAAAAGATTTTCGGTCGTTGTTTGACTACTTTCTGGATAAATAGTTATTAAATACACCATTTTAGGCGGAAACATTTTAACGGTATGTTTCTATCACCACCATCTTCATACCCTGTAAGTTATACGCAGATCGGTGAACATTTTTCTGTTTTGGTAAACTTCCTACCAAAGTATGATAGTAGGCTAGGCCTACCTTTAATGTAATTCAAGAAAATGCCAATAAAAATATGCACGGCAGATTGGACCCATCAAACCACCCTGAACAATATTCTACAACCACCCCCTTTTTTTAACTGGTTGGCTGCCCTGCCCCTTCCTCCCCCGCCTTTTTCATTTTTTTCCTTCAAAATTCGTGACAGATTACCCCCACCTGTAATCATAAATCTTCGGCGTGGCTTGGCGAGATCTTTGCTTTCCTTTCGCCGTGGCAATTTTTTCAATCCATTCTCAACTTGTGTTGCTTATCGATTCCATGTTCCTTTTCATGGGGCGAAAAATAAAATGATAATCGATTGCAAAATATAAGAAAAAAAAAAACCCAACATTTTGGAAATTCTGCAGATTCATGGGCAAAAAATATCAAGGAAGATACAGTAACAGTCATCTGTGAAATTTTCAGTCCCATACGGTGCTCACTTTGGGGGAAAACAGTGAGAAACGCCCACTGTATTTTTAATAATCTTCTTACGGTTAAGGAGATCTTCAAAAGATCGACATTAATGTTGGTCATTGGTTTTACTCTTTTCGGGATAAATGCAGCATTTCAGGTAGAACAATTTTAAAGGTAGGCCTATGTTTCTACCACCACCATCTTTATATCAGGCGCGGTTCTAGAGCCAATATTTTTGGGGGCTAGAAGAGCCAAACTTTTTTTTTTGGGGGGGGGGGGGGGCTAGACCCTTCGTACGTGACGTCATCATCTAATATTCGCTTCTGCTGTCTTATTAGGTGTAGAAAAAAAACTATAGCCCCACACAGCGCGTTTTTCAAGTAATTGCCGCGTAATAACTTAAAAGATCCAGTATTTTCCCAATTTCCTGCATTATTTTTTCCCATTGCATTTTATTTTTGGGGGGGCTAGCCCCCCCCCCCCCCCCCCCCCCTGTAGAACCACGCCTGCTTTATATCCTGTAATTTATAGGTTAATCTGTGAAGATTTCTGTTTCGGTATGCTACCAAAGTATGATGTACATTCAACAACTGTTCACGTCGAATGAATTATTTCGGTAACAAATGGATTTTTCTCAATTTTACCTTTAAGCGAGTGGGATGGGGTTGCGAACAAGAAAACCAGGGACTATGTTTGTGCGATTAATGCTATCCCCAATGTGGAATAAAAATGATGGATTAGTAAATATGCACATAATCTAGAGGTGAAGCCTCTAGGCCTATATCCATCAAAATGCCTAGCCTACAGACAAGTAATCCCCCTAATGTTCACATAATCAATACATTCATCTTGCAGAGCATTAGATCATTTTCAATTATACAGGGTGTCCCAGAAAAAAACGCAACACTGTGTCGGGACCCATTATGTTAAAATTAAACTGTTTATCACTTCAAGATTCAGATATGTGATACAACCATGTCTTGGCACCATGTAGAATTTAAGCAAAATCGGGCTTAAATTGGAGAAAATATGACCAATTGAAAGAGTACTAGCTCCTTAAAAACAAATTTGCAATGAAAACACGCATACTGGTCAATACACACATAATGTGTATTACAAGACATAGCTGTATCACAAATCTGAATCTTTAAGTGATCAATAGTTTAATTTTCATATAATAGTTCTCGACACAAGTGTTGCATTTTTGGGGGACAACCTGTATAAACAGTGAGTCTCATAGCTTGTCATTCTCGTTATAGAAAGCGATTCATCTTTCCTAGACCGAGTATAACGGGAGGTATTGCATGAAAGGAACCGAGAAAGTTCGGCAACATTTCTGTTTCTTGCTTTCTGAAAGAAGTGATGTATGCCATATGACATCTGGTTAAAAAAAAGAAAAGAATTCCACAATGTTCTGGACTAACGCCAACTCTTCATTCAAGTTTCCTCTTTTCATTCGGCGAACAAAATGAAGCGGGGGAATGTTCTGGTTGGATTTGATGAATCGGCGTTTTCATCTCTATTTGCTTTTCTCAGTGGAGAAAACAAGAAGTTCTATAGCACCCGCGGCAAATGGGCTTGGGCTTGGGAACGTGCTTCACGTGTGTTTAAAGGGATGGTACAGAACTCGTTTTTGCGACAAAAACCGTTGCTGACAGTGAAAGCACGTTATGTAATTCATCATATACCTTAACTGACAAACCTGTAGAAGTTTGAGGTCAATCAGCCATCTGGGTCACGAGAAAATTGTGAAAAACCGTTTACACATTTCAACGATATTATGCGCTCATAATAAAACGCTTCGAAGCGATTGATTCCAATCGGAAAATAGTTTCATTTATTTCTCAACGAATATGGCATTTCAGACAAAAACATTTCATGGGATGTTTTCTCCTATCATCACCATTATACTGTGTAAGCTAGTTTTATGCGAATCTGTGATCTTGAATTGTATTTTGTCTTATACCAATTCTGTACCATCCCTTGAAAAAACCATAAACGTTGACTTTGGGAAGATCAACCGAAATATCGGTTGAGTTGGAGGAATGTGCTTATATGGTGTTGGGTTTGAACGTGGCTTGTAAATCAGATTATGTTTGTAAACATCTCAGTTCTTCGTGTATAACGAGAAGGGTTTTTCTGCGTTGACGCGACGGGCGTGTACGATCGAAGACGCCCGTAGAAGTGTCTCCAGGCCAGGGGTCGATTTCACAAAGCTTTACGATCGATCGTAACTCGAAGGATAACCCATTGTATCCTACGTAGGGCTGCAAAACATTATGTCCTACGATTGGTAGTTACGATGAGTTTGGTGAAATCGACCCATGTAGGCCTACATGTAACTCTCCACCCACCGTATACGCGTAGAAACGCAGCGCCGCTTTCAGAAAACTGACGAAGTAATTGTTTCAGCATATTTTGCATTCGGGAAAATGCTTGTTAAAATATGTTTATATCCATTAAGGCCTACTTGAATCTGCTCTGACGTAAACTGTTAAGGATTCCGCACACTTGACCCTTGTGTAGGCGAAAGGTTTGGGAAATATTTGGAGACACGAACTTTTGCAAAATGTGAAGGTCGGCATTTTATAACCAATTAATGTATGATTTATAAACATTGAGAATTTGTTATGTTATAGGAACTTCAGACATGAACTCTTGGATTCTGCTCTCCTTTGCTAGCCATACATGCTGACAAAATGAGCATTTTTAGTATCAACATTTAATTAAACTGAATTTTTTGGCGGAAGTTTTCCACCCATTTACATCATAGTAACAACAGATTATCACTTGGCCCTTATAAAAGCAGACGGCATTTTAATTTACTAAGGTATTGTAAATAAGGTACCATGCAGTTTCATTGGTGATACATGGCGGCACATCAGATGGCAGTATTTATAGTGATGATAAATATTTTGGATAACTTTATGCAGTAAGCTAATCTTTACGCAGAAACTGTTTGTTTGCATATAAAGGTACTAGGATAGGATTGGTAACACACCCAAACAGAAATGTTCGCAGATGTACCTATAACTTTCAGGATATGAAGATGGTGGTGGTAGAAACATACCGTTAAAATATTTCCACCTGAAATGGTGTAGGCCTATTGATCCAAACATTAATAAATCAAAGACCGTTTCGATCTCAGGGTAAGATCAAAACCATTCTTTTTGTTTTATAAGACAAATTGAGTCTAGTTTCCGCTATTTTCTCATGACTCAGATGTCCGATTGAGCTCAAATTTTCACAGGTTTATTATTTCATGTACATGTTTGATCAGACAGAGTGTAAGTGCTATTCTGTGACCAGTTTTAATACCAACTCATACATTATACCTTTAAGTAAAATATGAAGCCATACTCTTTAAATCGTCTATGACCACATCAAATACCAATTTCACAGTGTAATGTTTATTAATACATGAAAGATTGTACATGCAGTCTCATTCACTTTCCATATACAGCATTACTATGATAGTTTGCTCTGCGTCTTCTGGGGGTGAATTTCAGGTTATGTGTCATGCAATCCGTTTTATCTCTCTGAGGACCGTAACGGCCAGAATTGACTTTGGACGACATTTTCACTAGGAATTCTGGCCTTATCTGGAGTGCATGGGGAAAAATGTTCTCTCACGACCGAATTCCTTAACTTTTATCTCGTCCCAATTCGTTATCTGCCTTCCCTGAAAAATAAGAAAGAAGAAGAATGGTATCAGACGAACGACATTCCGGAAATGTTGGTGCGCCCTCATTATTTTGGGTGGTCGGACACTTTGAACTTGGGTGTGGATGTGGAATTCCAAAGATTGAAGAGTCGAACTCAGGGCACGCCGTGAGACCGCGTTGCATCCCTCCTTGAGCAAGGCAAGTTTACACCCACTGACTGCTTCGCTTCTTTTCGCCCACGAGTAGACGGTTTATAGGCCTTATTCATGTCGCATCCATTTTGTCACGTTCCTTGTATACCTTTTGGGAAAAGACATCACCAATTCTAAAAAGAAAACGGGTACAAAATCAAGCCTCGGTTTGACTGCACTGCTTCGAACGTATATGTTAGAAGCACCGTGAATAAGGCCTATAGTCCTCCATGGCGCAACCATTTTGATTTTGTCACCTTCCTTGTATACCCTTCGGGAAAAGACATCACCAATTTTTAAAAGAAAACGGGTACCAGACTATTTTTAACCCAAGCCTCGGTTTGATAGCACTGCTTCGAACGTATGTTGGAAGCACAGTGAAAAAGGTCTCTAGGCCTTTATGGCGCAACCATTTTGTCACCTTCCTTGTATACCCTTCTGGAAAAGACATCACCAATTTAAAAAAGAAAACGGTTACCAGACTATTTTGAATCCAAGCCTCGGTTTGATTGCACTGCTTCGAATGCAGGATGGATGCACCGTGAATAAGGGAGGGATGGATGTTTGCGTGATCGGCCTTCATGCGCGTTCATACACATCACTAGCAGCCGAGCCATATACGACAGGCTGTAACATTTGGCCTAGTGACCGGTGAATATGGACATAAGTGAAATCTCTTCATTATGAATAATGGCCATAACATTTCTCACTCCATTACAACGTTTTGCAACTTCCGCGGTTACACAGCGGAAATACTGGTCGCTATAGACGACAATACCCGGCCGTTAAAATTTCGGATTCAACCCAGAAAACTTCCTTCGATGAAGTATCGGATCATGACCTTGTAGAGTACTGAAAAATATCAATGTCACCAAATTTATTTCAGGAAAAAAAGTCAACTTCTTTTCCTGTTTGTTCACTGCTGACAATATTTCATAATCACCTATAGAGGCCTTTTAAATTTTTTTGTCAATTGCCAAATCATGGTCTTATGACACACGTACGTTCCTGGGGTCATTTCACGAAGCCTTACAATCGATCGTAACTCGAGATACGAACGGGATAACCCATCGTATCCTTCGACTTTCACGTGGGGCTGCAATGTATCATAAGTCCTGCGATTCATTATAAGTTACGATGAGTATGGTGAAATCGACCCCTGGTTAAAATTACCAGCGGCCTATCTATAGGAAAACGGGGGCAAGCGCTAAATGCCCCCCTCCCCCTCTGGGTCACGTGCCCCCTTTGCCCCCCCCCCCACCCCACCCCAGTCACGTCACTGATAACTACAACTGATGTTGTAGTTGGATTTTGGAACAACTTTCAATGACTCTTTTCAGAACTTGAGTACAGTTCTTTCTAGAAGAGGTTTTGGCCCAAACATCAGTTTGTCTGATTTTGTTCAGCCAGCAGGGGCCAATTTCATAGAGCTGCTTAAGCTCAAAATTTGCTTAAGCATGAAAAGTTTTCCTTAGTCAAACAGGATTACCAAACAAGTTTTCATGTGATGTTTACTGCTTTTGACTTGTATTTGGCCATTGTTGTATGAGCATAATATTCACAAGCAGTTTTGGCTGGCATACTGATTTTATATGGTTTTTGGTGCTTAAGCAGCTCTATAAAATTGGACCCTGTTGGCATTAAGGCCAACACTAAGCAGACGAATGGAGGTATAGGCCTAATGGGTGTATGATTAGGAATGTAAAGGCCACAGTCTGTACCGCGTCAAGAAGTTCACGAACTTTTTCTATTGATTGAAATTTAAATGCTCCTACAGTGTATAATAAGAGAACGGTGCTGAAGCGACCTCTAGGCCAAGCATAAAACCCTCAAGACCGCACCGGTGGCCTAGTGACATTGACCCTAAGTCTCTGGCCAATTGGCACTATAAGAATAAAATCTTAAAGGTAATTTCACACTTTGTTTTTTGTCAAAGAATTGCAGATTCGTGAGAGAAAATATCAAGGAAGATACAGTAACAGTCATCTGTGAAAAGTTCAGTCCCGTATACGGTGCCCACTTTGGAGAAAACAGTGAAAAAACGCCCACAGTATTTTGTTTCTGGATAAATACAGCATTTCAGGCAGAACATCTGTGAAGATTTCTGTTTCGGTATGCTACCAAAGTCCAGGGTTGGGCATCAAAACTCCACATCATTGGGAAAAACACATTACGTGCTGCCAAATGTAAAGAGCTCATTTCCGCTTGCTTAATGCATTTGCAATGACATCAACATGTCGGATGGGGGCGACTTTCCACCCACTTATTGTGGTAGCTAGGTAGGCCTATAGGTATGGGTCCATCTTTCTCACACACGTACACACCTACATCAATCTTCTCTGATCTTTATGTTTCCCAACGGTCATCTAATTGTGCATTGCTTGCCGGCCAGAATTTATAACTGTTTGTCCGACTGGTATAGCTGAAATGCAATCTTGTAAACTTGAACGTTTAGGCAAACTGTAAACCAACTAGCCCGTGTCGAATTTTGGTGTTGAGAAGGAGGTGTGTTTATTTGTGGACGGATCGAGCTCAGTTCAAAACCCTCTAAGTCAAAAACACCGAAGAAAAGGTTTGGTTTGGCCGATGTTGTGTAGTCAAAATTGCCGAGCGCATGCACTCAATAGAAGCAGGCTCAATAAACCCCACACAGGTGTCGTTTGCGAACCGAAATAATTTATTTGATGTCAACAGTTGTTAATTCTCTTGCCTCTTTTCCCTTTATTTTTCCCCGCTGTCGGTCCGTGCATGCCCACTTGTTCCCCTTTAAAGGTAATTTCGGGTTTTGTCAAAGAAATGCAGATTCATGAGCAAAAAAAATATCAAGGAAGATACAGTGACAGTCATCTGTGAAATTTTCAGTCCTACGGTGCCGACGTTTTGAGAAAACAGTGAAAAACGGCCACAGTATTTCTTAAGTCTTTTCTCTTTTATTTTTGATCTTTTAAAAGATCAAAAAGATTTTCGGTCGTTGTTTTACTAATTTCTGGATAACTTTACACAATTTCAATTTCAATTTTTTTTCCGGTATGTTTCTACCACCATCATCTTCATACCCTGTAAGTTATACGTCAATCTGTGAACATTTCTGTTTTGGTCTCTTACCAAAGTATGATACTACCTTTAAGCCTATTATTGTACCTTTTTCCTTTCTTTTTTTCCCAGCTGTCGGTCTGTGCCCACTTGCTCCCCTTTAACATGCATTTCCCGTAAATGCATTGCCGTATCTATATCTTGTGACAGGCTGTGAAATATCGCGCTGACCGTATGATGGTTACCAGGGGAAGGACGACCAAAAAAAATCCCAAGTTCAGTGGGCGAACACTCTGCGCATTGCGAAAAAAATATCCCGACTTCGGTGAAAAGGGAAACACGTCACTTATTCGTCAGTGGAAACATCATCTGTTTGCCAAACGGAGTAGGTCTATAAAAGAAGCGGTGTCGCCCGCCTGCCCGAACTATTGCTGAGTGTGTCGAGGTGTTGCATGGTGTCACCGATAAGTTTGCTCGCTCATAGGCCTTCCTTCCGTAAGTGAAGTTCGTTTTTTTAAATTGTGTGTGGATTTGATTTACATTCTGTTATCTGGTACTATTTCATTCTATCGGTATTCGGGTTCATATTGCGTGGAGACACTCATATGCAGTTACTGCTTGAAGTGATTTGCGATAAAACTTATTTCTTCGTTCCTTTTATCAAAAAGCATTCCTGCGAATGTTTGTGTTATAGCATTTTATGATATATGGTGACATAGGTTAACTTTTTTGTTTATATTCGTATAGGTTGGGTACCGACTTCGACAGGAGTTCGATAGGCTTAGGTCTATACTTCGGCGCAAGGATAGGCCTACTTTTTGTCTGAAAGTGGGGACAAAGAAGGCCACTTAGTTGGTTGAGCGGCTGTTGGAGTTCGGACGTTTTGAGCGTTGGGCATCGTTTCAGATTGAAGATTTCATTTTGCAAGAGTTTTGGCAGCAGACATTTTTCCGTGGCTACCCAGAAAGATGGCTGGTAGTTCATCTCGCCTCCTTGCAATTTTCGTCGTCCTTTTGGCAACCGGCGCGACCGTGCAGTCCCAGTTCTGCTCCAAGCGTCCAGGAGGATGTTGCCCAGGCCGGGACGATGCCTGCACGGCGCCCAGGGGAGACTCGCTCTGCTACTGCGACGAGTTCTGTCTGCGATCCAAGGACCCGGACTGCTGCCCCGATGTCTTCAACAATTGTACGGGGCTGCCGGCTACAGAATCGCCGTTGGAACCCAACCCTCTGACCGGTACGTGAACACTAATCCATAGATTAAACTGAATACTGAATACTCAGGACTCCTGATGATGACTAGAGTAGGCTAGTCGAAACGTTGAGACATTATACGAGAAGTGCGAACGAATAAATAGAAATAGAAGTGCGAAAGTACGAACGATTCTTACAATGTGTTTCAGCAAACCTATCAAAATACTCATTTTCTGAAACCCTGCAGTAAGTACTTCTGTGCAAATTATATTACCTAACACCGACCGTTATACTTTTATAATATTACGTAAGACCACTTGATTTTGACCAACTATTTAAAGTAATTATCAAACGTTGGTTGCATACCGAAACAGAAATTTTCAAAGATTTACCTATAACTTACAGGGTATAAAGATGGAGATGGTAGAAACATACCTTTAAAATTGTTCTGTCTGAAACGCTGTATTTATCCAAAAAGGAGTAAAAACAACCAATTGACCAACAACTATTTTGATCTTCTGAAGATCAAAAATCTTATGAAAATGTTTCTGTCTGAAATGCTGTATTAAAGGAGTAAAAACAACCAATTTTTAAAAAACTATTTTGATCTTTGGAAGATCAAACGTCTTATGAAAAGACTTAAGAAATACCGTGGACGTTTTTCACTGTTTCCTCAAAAAGTGAGCACCGTTAATATGTGACTGGGAATTACAGATGACTGTTACTGTATCTTCCTTTATTTTTTTTGCCCATGAATCTGTATTTCTTTGACGAAAACCTCAAAGACGTATGAAAATGAAACTATACCTTTAAATGATTTCTCCAGAATATGTTGCCCCACAATAGATTTCGATCAAAATAAACCTGACAAAACACGACTAAATGCGGACTGACAGTATAACATGAGGCCTTGAATAATATGAATGGGTGTTTGGTGCGTTCATTGTCATTTTTCGCAAAAGAAAATAAACGCGTATACACTCAGACTAAACATGAATTGAATACAATCACCGGGAAAATCAATTCCACACGTTCGTTTCCTTTGTCAAGGTTGTCGCTTTCCAGGGCTTGTTCGGTTTTATGTAATCTTGTATATCTATTTAAAGGTTATCATACTCTGGTTTTTGTCAAAGAAATGCATATTCATGGGCAAAAATATCAAGGAAGATACAGTAACAGTCATCTGTGAAAATTTCAGTCCCATCATACGGTGCCCACTTTTTGAAATTCCATTTCGCGTGAAACTGAAAGGCACCTCAAAATAGTCACTCGATTTCACTTCATATGCAAGCAAAATGTAAACAAGCGTCAGGAAAGCCTTCCAATTTAAAATTCCATTCGAACAGCATTCAAATTCGCAACGATTTTTGGCAGCGTGCTAAATTGAATGCCGATTTTGCATGGCTATTAAACTGAACGACTGTTGAATTTAATTGAATGCAATGCTATATAAATACGGATGCATCAAAGTGAAATAAATCGAGCGACGGTTTCAACCGAGGAGGCAAGATCACGTCAACACGAATGCGTGAAAATGAAATTGGCCGCTCATTTGCCGAAAATGACCGGAAAAAACCCCTATGATAACCGAGGATACAAGGATACGTAGGGTCCCATAGGGTCGTGCACAAAATTACTTTACTAAACTATTTCTAAACATCCTCCAAACTAATGAACTTGAAAGTGACATATGTTCATACTGAGAGCATTCTCTGTCTTCTATTAAAAAATGGGCCACAAAATATGTCTTTAAAAGGTAGCTGATACCTTAGGGAGACATCAAAAATGATGTCTCCCAAATGTTCACAATCCGACACTTATCCTGTCTCCCTTATACCCTACTTTGTAGAAATAATTTCTTGAACTTTTCCCCTCCTCTATACAGGAGTATGTGTCTTCGATGGTAGACACTATTTAGCCGGTGACTCTTTTAAAGTCAATTGCAACATTTGGTACGTATCCACTCCTAGATGCCCTTTGATCCCATACGGCACTCATGAACCATATTTTGGTCGTAAACAACAAGAAATTGCTTCTCACATCTGAAATGGTTCCCTCTTACCCGCGGGAGTAAAGTGCTTGAGGGGACACTTTGTTTATTGTGTCATAGTTCTAAACAGAAGGAGTAAGGCTAAAGACAGTTTTTAAACATTGTGAAAAAAATGTGAAGCAAAATACCTGTTCTGCTTCGTTGACAGCACGTGCCGGTTGACGGTCACCGGTTATGAGTTGCAATGTGGGGACGAGGCTTGCCTCATCCGAGAGGACCTTATTGTGGATGTGAACAGCGTATCACACGGGTGAGTATTATATACAGTGACACATTATCCAAAGATTGTGGTTCGAATCCTGTCTGCTCACACTAGGGCCAATTTCATGGAGCTGCTTAAGCACAACATTTGCTAAAGCATGAAACGTCTTCCTTAATCGAGCAGGATTTACCAACTAAATTTTCATGTGATGTTTAGGCCCCCTACTGCTTTTGATTTGTGTATTCGGCCATTTTTTGCTGACCATAACATTCAAACAAGGAGTTTTGGCTGGCATACTGATTTTATTTGCTAAGGCCTTTTGGTACTTAAAAGCACATTTTGGTGCTTAAGCAGCTCCATGAAATTGGCATCTGGTGACGTGCCAGTCGATGTAACGGTATCTCTTAAGAAATTGCCATGTCCGTCTGAATATGCATGATACACAAAATGTGACAATTTTTGATATTTTTCAGTTGATGATGTTTATAACCTGAAATTTTTGTTTGTTTCAATCTGCCAGCTGGACAGCTCGTAACTATTCCTTCCTATGGGGACTGACCCTCGAGCAAGGCATAAAGCACCGGCTGGGGACGGCCAAACCAGGGCGTTCAGTGGCCGCCATGCAGGAGATCGAGATCGAGCAGACGATCAATCTGCCCACAAATTTCGATTCCCGCCAAAAATGGCCGGGGCTGATAGAGGGCGTCATGGACCAGGGGGATTGTGGGAGTTCTTGGGCCACCTCGACCACGGGTAAGTAAAGTCATGCATACACTGGGCCCAAATTCATGGAGCTGTTAAGCACAAACAAAATGCTTAGCAGAAAATGTTTTGGTGAATGAAACACACAATAATTAAAGATTTGATATTCATTGTCAGCGAACAACAACCACTGAACAATCACAAGTGATAGACGACATTTGGTAATTTGGTTGTTAATCTTATTTTTATGAAGACAGAAATTTCGTGGTAAGCATTTTGTTTTTGCTAAGCAGGATTGTGAAGTCGGCCCCAGGTTACGAGGGTCTCGGTTGGATTTTTTTTAACAAATGTGAGACTTTAGATTTTTGTCACGTCAGCGGAAAAACAACATCAAATCGAAACATTGTGTGCCTTAAGTCGGTGTCCTTCAAACTTACATTGGAACCGTTATAAAGGAACTACCATACTTTGGTAGCATACCAAGATAGAAATCTCCAAAGACTTGCCTCTAACTTACAGGGTATTAAGAGGGTGATGGTAGAAACATACCGTTAACAATTTTCTGCTTGAAATACTGTATTTATCCAGAAAAGAGTAAAACCAATGACCAAAAACAGTTTTATTGACCTTCGGAAGATGACGGTGACCGTAAGATATCTTTAAATACCCTGGGCGCTTTTCACTGTTTTCTCAAAACATGGGAACCATTATGAAATTGGAAATTTCACAGATGGCTTTCATACTGTATCTTTTTTTGATATTTTGCCCATGAATCTGAATCTGCCAAAAACCGAAGTATGCATATCAAACACAAGTAAACGGAGGCTTATTGATAAATGATTTATCATAATTTTTTTCTAGCCAGAACATTTTGCTAATATATGCTGTCCCTATCATGACGACAATGTATATAAAGACGTTGATCAATATCAAACATGTTTTCCAGTATGAGTCCTTCACATTTTTCGTCTCTTGTTGTTCTAATAGCTGTTGCATCAGATCGCCAGGCCATCCAATCTCAAGGTTTCATGGGTGCGCCCTTGTCTCCTCAGCATCTTGTGTCTTGTAACACCAGGGGCCAGAGGGGCTGTAATGGCGGCCATTTGGACAGGGCGTGGTTCTTCATGCGCAGATATGGGTAAGCGAAAACTCTGAAGATTTTATCCCTTGAAAAAACAAACTATCTTCGTCCATCGTGAGTACTGTATGGATTGGGTTGTCAGTCCAGGGGTAGATTTCACCAAACTCTTCGTAACTTACTATCAATCATAGGACTTGTGATGCATTGCAGCCCTACGTATAGGATAGACCCTCTACGATGGGTTATCCTTCGTAACTTGAGTTAAGATCGAACGTAGGGCTTCGTGAAATCCACCCCAGGACGTCATGTACACAAATTCTGGACTCATAACACAATAGTAGTAACAAAAATTACACCACAAATTAAGCTTTCACATTACGAGAACAAACTCGGACACCCTCAAATTCCTTGTCATATAATTTCGTGTCTGACATGCGCTCCAATTTGTATGCCCACTGATTCCTAGCAAAAAAAAACCTTTCCGAAACATCGATTTAAAACGGCATTATTGTGTTGCATTTTCTGAGGAGACAGACCTTTAAAATTTCATCCGTCGTTCAAAAAATATTTCCCATCTCTAAATTGATTTCATTGATTTCTTTTTTCAGGGTTGTGACGGAGCAGTGTTATCCATACCGAAGCGGAATAGACCTGGCGTCCAAAATGAACAAGTACGCGTGCGCGATACCGCTCGGCCGCTCGGGACCTTGCCCTACGAGTGACGTCACTTCCGGTAGATACCGAATGAGTCCACCGTATAGGATATCCGCCAAGGTGTGTGCATGCGCAAAATAAGTAGGCCTACTTATTGCGTTATATGGTGACATTTCCATAGGGATGTGCACAAAACATTACTTACCTACAGTATTTCTAAGCATCCTCCAAACCAATGAAATTGAAATTGACATATTATGTTCATATTGAGAGCATTCTCTGTAACTTTGGACAGCAATGTCTTTAAATGGTAGCTAGGACGTTAAAGGTAATATCATACTTTGGTTTTTATCAAAGAAATACAGATTCATGGGCAAAAATATCGAGACAGATACAGTATCAGTCATCTGTGAAAGTTTCAGTCCCATACGGTGCCCACTTATTGAGAAAACAGTGAAAAATCAGCAACAGTATTTCTTTAGTCTTTTCTCTTTTATTTTTGATCTTTTAAAAGATCAAAATGATTTTCGGTCGTTGTTTTACTAAATTCTGGATAAAATTAATACACCATTTCAGGCGGTAAAATGTTAACGGTATGTTTCTACCACCACCATCTTCATACCCTGTAAGTTATTCGTAAATCTGTGAACATTGCTGTTTTGGTTTCTTACCAAAGTATGATAGTACCTTTAAAAGGTAGCTAGGACGTTATGGCGACCTCCAAATGTCACCCTAAGTACCATTGTCGCCCTAACCTTGGCTGACATACGAAAACCGGTCTCCCTATGCGCTTATAGACCAATATAAACTTACATGATAATGTAATGTCACATGTTTCACTTTCATATGTCTGTGTCAGTTTCCCTTCAACACCCTGGATTTCTTAAGGAGAAGAGAAAAAAAAATTACCATAATGTAACAACGTCTGTTCCTATAGAATTGCATTGACATTGTTATTGTATGAAGGCTACGGTGTCAGGGACATTACCACAGTAGCGGATAAGTTACCCTGGTATTGGAAATTAAAGGTAGTATCATACTTTGGTAAACCACAAAACAGAAATCTTCACAGATTTACCTATAACTTGCAGGGTATGAAGATGGTGGTGGTAGAAACATACTGTTAAACGTTTTCCGCCTGAAATGCTGTATTTATACAGAAAACAAAAGACCGAAAACAGTTTTGATCTCCAAAATCAAAACCTCCCTATTTAATACAATTACCTTACAATAAATTGCGTGTAACAATTGCAATGGTTTTTTGCTGTTTTACTGTTATAATGATCAATTGAGCTGACAATTGCACAGGTTTGTTTGTATTTTATGACAAATCAAATCATGAACAGACAGCAGCTGTTCTATCAACTTTACCAAAGTAATGATACTATACCTTTAAGTCACCTTGAACATAGTTTCCATGTACATGAGACAAAAATAATGTAGGCCTATAGTGTAAACATTAGGAATACGGAGCACAGACCATGTATTCTGAAACATAAATTAAAGGTACGTAGTATCATACTTTGGTAAGACACCAAAACAGAAATGTGGACAGATTTACTTACAGAGTATGAAGATGGTGGTGGTAGAAACATACTGTTAAAATTGTTCTGCCTGAAATGGTGTATTTATCCAGAAATTAGTAAAACAACGACCGAAAATCTTTTTGATCTCAAGTTAAAAGATCAAAAATAAAAGAGGAAAGACTTAAGAAATACTGTGGCCGTTTTTCACTGTTTTCTCAAAAAGTGGGCAACTTATGGGACTGAGATTTTCACAGATGACTGTTACTGTATCTGTCTTGGTATTTCTGCCCATGAATCTGTATTTCTTTGATAAAATACAAAGTATGATACTACCTTTAACCTTCGCCCTGAATAAAACTCAGGCGGGCTTCAACCCAACGACCTAGTTTGAGAAAGACCAATATACCCTCTATGCAGATGATCGTTCAAAATTTAAGATAATCATCAAATAACCGCAAGGGAAACTGACTGAACCTTTTTAAATTGGCCGTTTTTTCACAGGAAGAAGATATCAAGCAAGAAATTTTCACTAACGGTCCTCTGCAAGGTACGAGCCATCATTTTGTTTTAATGTCATTGTTTTATGCAACCTTATATCTTGATCCCTGTATATTATGATTGAATTGATTTTAAGGGAAGTTTGTTAGAATTATATCAAGTTGTACAAATCCAGAATTAGAATAGGAATTTCCTCTAAATGCAGACGGAAACAAAATAGTTTTCTGATATGTTACGTTATCCAACATTTTGGTTGTTTAAACTTGCAGTGTCTCCCACCTTTTGAAAACTAGATATTCACAATAGTGCGCATCCTAGAGTTTGCAACACGGTGGCCAATCGCAATGCGTAAAATCGGTTGACCATTTTCCACATGCGCAATACACGGGTTTACACTTCGGCGGCCATCTTAGCTTTTGATCGCAACTTCAAAACGAGACACTTTCAGGCATGCGCACTTTTCGAAGTGTAAACCCGTGTATATGTATTGAATCGACAAATTCCGTGCATTGTGATTGGCCGAAGCGTTGCAAACTCTTGGTGGCGCACTGTTGCGAATCGCCTGTCTTCGAAAGATCAGTGTCCAGTTCGCGGTTGCTGTTGAAGAGCTGTGCATGCTGGAGAAACAACCAGAGACCTTTCATTCATTTTGACATTTTCTCATTTTCGAGTTCACAAAAATAAAACTAGGTTTTCCCCCATTTTCTGGACTTCCCACTTGCAGCTGTTATGGAAGTGAAGGAGGATTTCTACTCCTATGCTGGTGGTGTGTATCGCTACACGCGTGACTCGCTGAAGGAGTCGGATGAACTCAGACAGACGGGGTACCATTCCATCCGTCTGCTGGGATGGGGAGTGGATACCAGCGACCCTTTCAACCCCATACCTTATTGGGTAAGTATCGCTGGCTCCGGTTTATTATAGGATAATCGGTGAGATGAAACTCGGAGCCTGACTGGAAATGTTTGCAAGTTTTCTCTTGGAACGAGGTTCCACATAAACAAGACTTGAAGCTATATGCATGGTGGAAGTACTAAAAAGTGGTGACACCATGTAATATTTTCTGTGAGAGTGTGTGGTTCTGAGAAGAACCGATGGTATTATCTCGACGTTCCGAACAGTGTGCTCTGTTCGTCCTCATGAGTGAGTGAGTCAATTATTTTGGGATCATTTTTTGTAGGTGATATTTTTGTGTGTGTGTGTGTCTATGTTCCGTTTTGTCGCAAGTATAGCTGTGCGCCAATTGGAATTTTGGGTCCAAAGTAATAACTCGTTTGTAGACTTTTTAGTCGATGTTGATAAAGAAAGCGTACTATTTCTGCGTTTACTGTTAATTAACAAATACAATGAAATGACAATTGATCGTAAAGCTCACATAACCCTCTCTGGTCTGTGTTTTGTTCGCCGGTAGCTGTGCGCCAATTCCTGGGGGAGCCAATGGGGCGAGGATGGCTACTTCAGGATCCTACGCGGTACCAACGAGTGCCAGATCGAGTCCTTCGTGCTGGGCGTGTGGGGCGACGTGGATTTGGAGATGATGCACGCTCTGCATGGCTAATTTGCCGTCGGTTTGGCGGTGTTGGGGACGAGTTTACCCGTCCCGCCCTCAAGAACCTTCACATTTAAAGATGAGAATAATTAAATTCAAACTATTACAGTAAAATGGAAAATGCTAGGATTTTCTAAGTTATACATCACGAGCTTTCAAATATGCAGTGAAATCGAGCAGCCGTCGCCATTTTGATTATTCAAAACTGACCAGGATGGATGGAGATATGCAAACGTGTTTTTTTTTTTCGAAATCTGTAAATATTTTATTAAAGAGTATTTTGTTGTGGTTACAAGCGAAGGGCTAGTTTTAATACTAGCTCACCACGTAGGCCTACTGTATACGGAAATCTACATCTTGTTATACACAATAATACAGTTTTATTCGTACGGTTAAAGGTAGTATCATACCTTGGTAGCATACCGAAACAGAAATCTTCACAGATTTACCTATAACTTATAGGATGTAAAGATGGCGATGATAGAAACATAATTATCGTTAAAATGTTTCTGCCTGAAATACTTTATTTATCCAAAAAAGAGTACAACCAATGACCAAAAACAATTTTGATCTTTTAAAGATACAAAAATAATGGTGACAAGATTTTAAAAATACTGTGGGCGTTTTCACTGTTTTCTCAGAAATTGGGCACCGTTTGGGACTGAAAATTTCACAGATGACTGTTGCTGTATCTTCCTTGATATGTTTGCTCATGAATCTGTATTTCTTTGACAAAATCCAAAGTATGATATTACCTTTAGGAGACCACCCGGGTTGTTATATAGCTCTTGTGCACTCGAGTCGACCCCCGAAACAAGAACACGCCCACAAACTCAATCTTCACTCTCTCGAAAATGTATTGAATACTTTTTTCACGGGCACATTTCATTGTTTTGTTAAGGAAATGTAAAATATAGTTACAATGTTTCATTAACGGTATTTAAGTATTAAAGGCAGTTATTTCAGGAATTTGGCATTAGGCTTCTGCCAGCATGCATGCACCCTTGCAACCTATTTTTCAAAAGCCACGAGAACCCGTAATGGGAAAGCGCTTTTAAAAATGTCCGTTACAATTTTAGATTGGTGCTACTATAATAATTCTCCCGCCATAATTTTCACTGCCAGATAAGAAATAATAACATGCATGAAATAATATAGTAACATGCTAAGCTGTTGAATATAAATTTATATTCTGAAATATTATGCATTTTCTGTCGTCTTTTGTTACGTTTTCATGTAAAAAATTAAGCTCGCTTTTTATCAGGTTTATACGCACGCTTTTGTACTATACTTATGGGCTACTAAACTTTGAATAAAATCTCGATATCGACGCGTAAATACGTGTGTTATTGTGTATACCGTATACTATAAGCGATGTGTTATTAAGAAAACGTTACAATTTGTCCCTGTTTTCTGCAATGAATGTACAGTACATGTATCTAGGTTAGTTTGTAAAAATGTTGCCGTGTCCAAAAAAGTGTGATCTGAATATGTCACTTTAAACTTCGAAAGGTTGAAGTGCCTACTTCCGTGAAGGTTATAGGAAACGTGACTGAACATTTATCATAATGATTTTAGCAACTGTAGCAGGCTTTTAACGACATTTTTAAAAATGTAAAAATGTATTAGGCTTTATAGGTCTTTACCGACATTTGCATAGATTTTCATAGATTTTCTATAGAGAGAATTCGGTTATAATTAGAGGCCTATGTGTGGTTTACGAAATGGAGGCTCAGGCTCCATTTCCGAGTGAATCCATTTTTAAATAACGGGTATCAAAATAGAGGCTTTTGGCTGTGGTTCGGATGTAGATTCTCTGGTTTTGAAAAAGGGAAACCGAGCTTCAGCTTTAAATGAAAAACCACAACCTATATTTTCGGCATTCAGAGCTGGAGCCCGAGCCTGAGCCTCCGTTTCTTAAACCCCATGGATTGCGTTCAGTTGTCAAACGTCTCTATATTGGACGTTCTAGTCAATGTGTAATCCTTGTAATCCGTAAAATTATCAGTGAGCCATTTACTCCCCTCGCGGTTGCAAGTGTTGATGTGACTTTCATGTCAAAAAGAGGGATCGCACGTGCGTTTTTTGGCCTTGCCCCAATTATAAAGAAACGTCCCTTTCGTTTCCTAGTTCCGTTGGTGGGACAGTCGGCCGTACCGTACGCGCGCGCCCAGAATTTATGGCCTACACGGCACGATCACGCGTGATTGTATTTTAACGAGGTGTAACATGGTAGGGCATGTTCACATCAATGTGATACAGGCCTACGGGAAGTGACTCGTTTGAACTTCACGTCATTATAGCGGTCATACAATATGCCTGGAATTCTCTAAGGAGTTTTATTTCATTTTTTTTCTTGGACATTGATCTGTTTAAAAAGCGGTTGTAGTTATTAAAGCGACCCTGTAAGATTTACAGCACACCATAAGATGGCCGTTTTCTTACATTTTGAGAAGTGTTTACACAATAATTATGTGCTTTTTTGATAGGGACTTTATTCAGACAGAGTATAAAGTTTACTGGATTTTCCACCCTATATTTTAGAAGTGCCATAAAAATGGAGTCTGGCTTTAACAATGAATATGCCCTCTGAAACACATTGCGATTAGGGTCTTTATGTTGTCTAGCTCTTGTTGGCAAATTATAGGACTACGAAGCTGTATTACGGACATGCTGAAAAAAACAAAATTTGCCTCTCTCTGACCTAACTCGTACGACATACGACTTATATCTGGTACGTACGAGATGTAAATCATACGTACGAGATATAAGTCGTACGTACGAGATACATCTCGTACGTACGATATTTGATTCATAAGTCACACGTACGACATAACTCGTACTTATGTACGACATATAGGCCTAACTCGTACACATTTTTTTTTTTCAGCATGTCCCTAATACATTCGTATAGAACAACTTAAGGTATAACGGTATAAACTGTTGTTGCTACGGCTGTCTCTGTTGTTGCCACTGGTTGTTGTTGGTGGTGACTGTGGTTGATGTTGCTGACTGCCCTGCATGCTTCCCGGGTTGCTCCGCTGCTCGTTATCCTGGGGCCAATTTCCTAAAGCTGCGTCAGCACAAAATTTACCTAAAACATGGAAAGCCTTCCTTGATCAAACTGGATTGCCAACCAAATTTCATTGCTTTTGACTTGTAATTGGCCATTGTTTGCTGAGCATAGAATATAAGGAGTATTGGCTGGCAATCTGATTATACTTAGCAAGGTTTTTGGTGCTTAAGCAAATTTGGGGGCTTAAGCAGCTCTAAATGGGCCTCCGCTTGCTTCGCTGATGCTGCCTGCTTTCTGTCGCGAGCTTGCTGTTGGTGGGTGCTGATAGCTCATCATAATAGCTGGTACTGTTTTAGCTGCTATTTAATCCTTTTTCCCGTCTTGGTATATCCTTGTAATGTCATGGCTCTGCATACATGTAGCAACTTAAAAAGCTGCTCCTCTTTCTGCCACATAGAAAGAAAAAATTAACAACATTTAGGGTCGATGCAGAGAAACCCCATTCGTTATATTAATGTCGAACAAACAGATTGTTCTCAGAAACATTGAGCTTTATAAGGAAGAAGAGGAAAATGTTAATACACCTGCTCAAGGATTCCTTTGAGTTTCTGGAGCTGGTTGGGTTCCTCTGATGCTGCCTTGGCAGCCGCTAGGCTGATGCTGGTAGAGTCCATCATACTGATGTGGAGATGGCAAGCACGAGAAGAGTAGCACAGAGCAAACTACAGAGGAGAGCAACAAGATAGCGGCTCTCAGTTACATCTTGGCAAGCTCCCCTTCTCTCTCTCGTGAAGCCCTTAGCGCCTGCTCCACCATACCCTCTCTTTGAATATTGCTTCTCTTTTTCGACCACTTGCGCATCTTATCCGACTTTTCCCGTTTTCTCCCCTATACTATGGGGGTTTGCTCAGGCTCAGGCTCAGGCTCAGGCTCAGGCTCAGGCTCTGTTATCCATAATACTGAACATATAGGTTGTGGTTTTTCATTGAAGCTGAAGCTCTGTTTCCCTTTTCAAACCAGAGAATCTACTTCAGAACCGCAGCCAAAAGTCTCTATTTCGATACACATAATGATTAGAATGGATTCATGAAATAGAGCCGGAGCGCCTGAGCCCGATTCTCCTTTTCGTAAACGCCCTATGTTCCTATCGACTTATTTGAAAAGTTATGTTTTGTTATTATTGCGACCATTTAGAAAAGATTAGTGATGTGAAATGAAAAACAATAATTGTATAATGTGACGTCATTCGTAAGAATTACGGTTCTCAAACCCGAGAGGGCGCCGTTTTCATGTCATCTGCGTGATTGATGAGTTGGCCATATAGGCTGTCACCCTAACCTCAAGTAAATCTTTTCAAGGGCAGACTATCGTGCTTTACCTTGGGGACGAAGACCAGGCACAAGACCACGGTGTTGGCGAAGATCACCGCTATGCCTAAGATGAGGAAATAGTTATCAGCATCGTGGACGAAAACTTGCAAGGTGGGCAGGGCAAGGACGATGGTGATGACCACGACATACACCGACAGCACAATGTATTTACCTGCCAATCAAGGGACACAAGTTACGACAACGTGTCACCGTATCGCCGTCATTGCCAACAAGATTTGCCAACATGACTTGTCACTGTCGTGTCATTCATGTGCACATGGGACCAAGTAGTCATCTCAGCGACTGCATGTTGACAATTTTCAGTTGGCAGTCATGTCAATGTCGTCGTTTTCGTGACAGTCGTAGTCATCGTCGCTATCTTCATCAGTTTGTTTATCATTTTGACCTGCTGAGTCACTCACTGTCGTTGAGTCACTTACTGTCATTGAGCCACTCCCTGTCATTGAGTAACTCCCTGTCATTGAGTCACTCACTGTCGTTGTGTCACTCACTGTCATTGTGTCACTCACTGTCATTGAGTCCCCGGACATTGACTTTTCGTATCTCCCAGGACAGGAAGAGACCGAAGACCAGGAGAACGCCCTTGAAGCCGTAGATGGCGCCCGTGAAGTAGATCTCGTGGCTGGAGCCGCATTGCCTCAGCACCGGCATGATGTAGATCTCGCTCTCAGGGTTTGCATCAGGTGAGAGCTGGCAAAGGGATGATGAAGAAAGGAGAGAAGCATGTCGAGGGCTATTTGCAGCATTACGAGGTGGAGGCTACCGGCCGTAATTGGAAATCATCGGCCGCATTTTAACTTGCAGGCCGGTCGGAGCAAGCAGGTCGGCCGGGGCACGACTGCCGGTCACCTCACCGACTTACCAGCTAAGCATCTACGGCATAATGGGGCCAATTTCATTGATCTGCTCAAGCACAAACATTGCTTATTAGCATGAAAAGTCTTCCTTTGATCAAACAGGATTACCAATCAAATTTTCATGTGATTTACTGCTTTTTACTTGTATTCGGCCATTGTTTGCTAAGCACGACATTCACAAGGAATTTTGGTTGGCAACTTGGCATACTGATTTTATTTACCAAAGGTTTTTGGTGCTTATGCAAAGTTTGGTGTTTATTAAAGCTGCTCTATGAAATTGGCCCAGGTGCCATCAAAGCCTACGCGTACAGTCAACATTATTTTTATGATGACTTGGCCCCAGTTATTTCGGGTTTCAACAAAAAACAGTGGACCCTAACACCCCAAGTGTCGCCTCCCGTTGGACGGCTCTTTCCCAGCCGATTGCACTGTCAATGATATCTCAGTTGTGGATTTTTGAGAAATTTTGAGAAACTTTTTCAGCCACTTTTGCTGGATTGTACCTCTGGCCACTAACCTGCGGCTCCAGCTGCAGGGTCTTGACCGTCGCTTGGCCCAGGATCGCCCACAACGCCACGATGACGCTGTCGGTCAGCACAAGCAGCATGACCACTGAGATCAGCTTCTTGTCCGGCAGATCCTGAAACAGATAATACCGATTGGGACCTGGGTTCGATTACACTAAACTCATCGTAACTTACTATCAATCGTAGGACTTATCATGCTTTGTAGCCCTACGTAGGACACGGTGGGCTATCCTTCGTAATTCCAGTTACGATTGATCGTACGGCTTCGTGAAATCGACTCCTTGTGTTGAAAATGATATGGACCGTGAGAAAAAAAGGCCACTTGCCAAACTTTGCCACCCATCCAAACTATCCTCAGCCTCTTTCACACCGGGCCTTACGTACAGTTGCGTAGCATTGCGTAGCGACTACGCTGCCCTACGCTGTTCCTACGCTGTCCCTACGTTAGTCTACGCTGGCTTACGTAACAATACGCCGAGCACGCAGAAGGAGTACGCGACCTGTACGCAAATAATTAAACATGTTTAATTTTTCGCGTACTCTTTGCGTAGAGCACTGGACACCAGACGTACGCAGTTTTTACGCACGTCTACCGTACGTAACACTACGCTACTGTACGGTGTGCCTACGCAAAAGTACGCTACCCTACGTCTGTAATACGCAACACTACGCGCCTGTACGCCAATTATATTTTGCGGGTAGGTACGCGGTGCCTCTGCGAAAGGTACGCAACTATACGCTGTCGCACTACGCACATCTACGCAGGCTCACCTTGAGTACGCAACCTTATTTCGGCGTACACGATACACAACACAACGCAACTCTACGTAGGCCCGGTGTGAAAGGGGCTTTAGGGGGAGGGGTGCACAGGGTATTATTACCTTATGTCCAAATGTCAGAATATCTCAATAATGTTTGTCTTTCTCACAATTTGAATTAATCTCAATCGAGTTATATTATTCATGTCATAATAATTGTTCATGGTCTTTCAAATTGTGGTATAGGTGACATATTATTAAATGTAGGGCCTATCTGAAACTGCATCCCATATCGGTTGCCAATTGGTTTTGGAAGTCGTGCTATATACTTGAAATTTCGGCAATGTCTTTCAAATGTGGCAAAACCGGTACCATCTTGATCCTAAAGAAACATAGTTAAAACGGCTATATTTTCGTACAAGCTCCCGCTCGGCGGCCTCAGTATTGTGAGAGTAATCGCCATTCATAGCATAGAAATATATCTGAAAATGTTCATTCATTAATTGTCATGCCACTATGGCATGTCTTTGTTTTTTTATTTCTTTGCGTTACAAAAAAGTATAATGCAAATGTAGCAAAAAACGGTATGCTGTCGTGGAAACATTTTCAGATAATTTTCTGTACGGGTTTGAGCTCCATATTTTCCCAGGGAGTGAAATTTTATTTTGAGGAAACAAATTAATCCGATTCCCTTTAAAAAATGTACTGATTTTAATCATTATTTCTTCTTTATAAACAACCCTCTCCAACTTTTGTGGCCCATTCGGGGCCCAATACCTTATTAAAGGGCATGCACAAAAATTGTTTAAAGCGACAGAACAGATGCGGTATGTTCATAAATTGATTTGGCACGGAATAAAAACAAATCTGTGAAATCTTCAGCTCATATCACCATCAGAAACAGAAGAAAACAACAAAAACCCATTGCAGTTGTTACGCCAAATTGTAACTTTCGAAAAAGAGATTGTGATCTTATCCTGATATCAAAAGTTTTCGGTCTATGTTTTTACTTATTTGTGAATAAATAATTATGGCATTTCAGGCAGAAATATCTTAACGGTATATTTCTACTAGCACCATCTTTGTTACTTGTAAGTTATAGGCCTATGTAAATCTGATCATTCTGGTGTGAACATTTCCGTTTTGGTTTGTTCACAATATTGTACACGCCCTTTAAAACGCGTTTTACTTATTTTCACACAATGAACAGTCCACGAGTAGGCTGAAATAGTTCCCATTATGAATCTAAAGTCTTTGGTCCAAAATTGGAGGACGCTCGATACATGTATATTATGCAATCTTTGAAATACCACAGGAATTTTCTGCTGAGATTCACAATTCAGGTTTTGTACAAAGACTCATTATCAACCAGTATAGCCCTGTATTTCAGACAGTGAATGGACATGGTCAGTCTGCACTGCAGAACATGTATTTATTTTACTCAACCGTTCAGCTCTATGTTTATGCGACTAGAAGGAATACAAATCAACTGAAATGTAAGTGAAAATACATTTTAATGGCCTCTTTTGGATAGCCCCTTGATACCCATGGACACCACCGAAGTAGATAAGAACTAGAACAAGAACTAGAACAAGCATAATGCACGGTAGCGTACAGTGCGAAGTGTCGGCATCGCACACGCGCTCGCAGCCATTTTGATTATCACTATTCATTGTTCATTTATATTCTATAAAAAATATGCCTCACAAAAAGAAAATTTAAACTGTATTTTTTTTTATTTATATAAAAAGGTAATACCCTATGTGTATAGGTGCCCCAGAAAAATCACACCGGAAATTAAAAATAATATAAAATAAACAATAGGCATTTAAAATAATTTGAACATGAAAACAGAAAATAGATAACTGACTATTTCTCGACATAAAAAGTGGTAACCAATATGGCGGCCGCTGGCGATGAATGGCGCCTCTTATGAATGTTCTAGTTTTTATCATACTTTGAAGGTGGACACGATGTGCAGACGTGCTGGTGGCAAGGTAGGAGAATAGATTATTAATTAGAGTAATTTTCCATAAATATATGAATACAAAATGGATGGCAATTGAACCAAATTCACGTTAACCAAAGTGTCACCCTTAAAATGACTTTTTCCTATGGCTGAAATAACTATAGTACTGTGCACTCGTAAATAGGGACCACAATGTATAGACGCTAAGACGGATATAAAGTAAAATAATTCTTTCATATGTTCGCAAAATCGGTACCATCTTGTAGGGGACATGTACGACTACAACGTCGTACAAGTTTCAGCTTGATATAGCATACAGTTGTATCTGAAACTGTTCCCGTGTAGTAATTCTGATGCTAGCTCGGCTGCTTTCTGGCGCGGCAAATCATGCTATACGTGAAATTTGTTAGGGAATAACATGTCTTTTAAAATGTGGCAAATCCGGTACTTATGAACGGCTACATGGCTACATCATCGCACACATTTCAGTTCGATAGGCTCAGTATTGAAAGAGTAATCGCCAACTGTAGCATAAAATTTGTATCTGAAACTGTTCCCGTGTAATAATTCCGATGTCAGCTGGGATGTTTTCTGGCACGGCAAATCATTATATTATGCATTTTTTGTTGGGGGGGGGGGGGGGGGCTGGGGGAGGGGAGGCCGGAGGGGAACAACATGTGTTTCAAATGTGGCAAAACCGTACCATCTTATAGGAAACATGTATATAGGCCTACGACTACATTTTCTTACAAGTTTCATCTTAAAGTGGTGAGATCAAAACTCCTATGAATATATTTGAAAATCCGTAAGCGTTTTTCACTGTTTTCTACAGTTTCCGATGATGGAATGAGCTGAAAAGTTTACAGCTTTGTGTCTATTCCATGACAAATAAAATTATGAACAGTCTGCAGCTGTTATATCACCTTAGCCAATCCTGTGTTTATATGCGGTTCATTCTGAGCACGATGTTCTCCAGCTGCCCGCACATTTCTAGAGCAAAATGAAGAAAATTCCAGTTACACGAGTCTTTTTATGGACAGTGTAGACCAGAGATCATGTATCTTTAAACTTGAAGTCGCCCTGCTCAGCGAAATCTGTATTAAAGGTCCGTATTAAAAACAGGAATAAATTTGGAGCACTTACAATTTTCTTGAATCTGGCCACTGCTTTCTCGAAAATGGCAAAGATACGGTAGGTTTTGACCAGGAGCGAACCGAACGACAGAGAGATACCCACGCATATTAGCCATACTTTCACCTGTCAAAAAAACAAACATATTTCACTCTGAAAGGTATAGTCTACAGGATTTGTAACATACCCAGTCACAAATGTTCACAGATTGATGTATAACTTTCAGCGTATGAAGATGGTGCTGTTAGAAACATACTGTTAAATTATTTCCGCCAGTAATAATGTATTTATCCAGAAATTAGTAAAAAAAGAAAGACCGAAAACAGGGTAAGATCAAAATCATTCTTTGTGTTTTACGATGAAAATTTATTTGGTTTTTCGCTATTTTCTTGTGACTCAGATGTCCGATTGAGCTAAGATTTTTACAGGTTTATTATTTCATGTACATGTTTGATCAGACAAAGTATGAGTGCTGTTCTGTGACCTTTACCAATCATCTATTGTACCTTTAAAACTACTTGATCTAAGTTCATACTGAGTAGATTTATGAAACGTCGTTTGCGTACATCGGGTCAGAACATGCGAAGAGTTAATATCAGCCATATTATTTTATTATCAAGGAAACAACAATTATACATTGCATTACTGCAATTTAGAAAATTTAAGAAATGGACAATTTTGGAAAACTTACAAAGCAAAGGGTGACGAAAGTGTAGTCTGTGAATCCTGTCGTGTTTAGCCCACACACGAAGACCGACGAGTGAAGAAAGAGACAGCCCACAACGATGAGGTTGTTGATCTGGGGACTGGAAATCTTCACAGCTCTTCCCAATAAATAAGCAAAAACAGTAAAATGTTAATATCGTTTTTGATAATTCATCGGTGATGACCAGAGCAGGCTAGTCCAAACGTTGAAACATGTATACAAGTGCGACGTAATAATAAGTGCTGAAAGTACCAACCGAAACTAACCTGGTGTTTAATACCGCAAACCAATCCACAAATTACCTATCAACATGCTAAGCCTAAAATATTTCTTCTTAAGCATTTCTGCTTAAAAAAGCCGTCACTTTTGTGGCATATCTTCTCTTAATACACACATCATAATGAAATACACGAAGAGAACACATTTCTCTCATTTTTGTTGTTAATTCATTTCCTGAATAATTATGATGATGAAATATGAAGACACAGCCCTTCCATAACTGTCAAAAAGCCGCATCGTCTTTGAGTGATCCCCATGTACTGTTTCTCAGGTTGCAGCATTGCTAATGCTGCATGTATCTTAAATGATCCTTATACAAGGGTAGGTGAGTTGTTTCATGGCTTCTGATTTCAAAACGAACAAATAAAATTGACTATCAGGGACACCACCAACATGGCTGAATAGCTCAGTTGGTAAGAGCGCTAGTGGTGCGGTATTCCGGAGGTCACTGGTTCCAATTCCGCTCTAGTCAATCTTTCTGTGTTCACTTTCTAACGACTTAAAAGTTTCCCTTGTGGTTATTTGATTCTGCTTGATATTCAACTCCGTGCAAGCTACAAACATCTTCAAGGAAATTAAAAGGCTTGTCTAAAGATCGCCTGCATGGGTGGAACCTTTGATTTCGCAGGGCCACGTTGAGCGCGAGGAATACCACGGCCAGCAGGGCGCCCAGGGCCGCTGAGGAGAGAACCCCGATCTGGAACGGTACGGAGATCTGGACAAAGATCGACTCCTCGGTCTTGCCGTCTACCGGTTGACTTCCCCCTGCAGTGAGAGAAAGAGAGATAAACAACAGCAATCAAACCGGGCACCGTTCAGGATTTGCTCTTAAGCCTCGCCCACATGTGCTTTCCATAATGTGTGTGACACAGTTTGACCAAGGTTTTCATGGTCACGTGATTAAAAGGCGTCCTCCAATTGGTCAACGTGCACTGTTTGATTGACAGGCCGGAAGGGTCCATTGGAGTGTTGTTCATGTTAAGAGTTGCTGTTTGCTGCAACTGTTTCATGATGTTGAAGGTTGTTGGTGTGCCTGTGCATGTATGTCTACGGAGAACCTGCTGTTTCTGTAGTTGATTATTTTTGTTACCAACCTTTCCACTGAATAGATTTGTTGGCTATCTCCTCGTAGTCACCATTAATCGTGTATTTGGCGAATTTGACTGGATGTCCTCCTGGCGAAGAAGATAAATAATTATTGTCGAAACTCTACGGAAAGAAAAAGGGAATTAATCGAGTCTGTTTTCACTGCAAAGTGCCAAATTTCCGACTGTAACGGTTCAGTGACAGTGGCATTGACCGGAGCAGAACCGATTGTGCCGGCACAGTGCCGGTTGTGCCGGAATATTGCCGGCTGTATCGCCAAAGTGCAGGTTTTACCGGTTGTAAAAGTAATTATCTTGCCGCTTCAGTACATTTCTGGTTACACTGGTTCAGTGCCGGTTGAAATGGCATGGTGCCGGTTGTACCGGAATAGTGCCGGTCATACAGGTATATTTCCCGTTTTACCGGAAAGTGCCGGTTGCATCTGGACAGTGCCTCTACAGTTTGTGCACATTGCCGGTTACACTGGCACAGTGCCGGTCATACATGTATATTTCCCGTTTTACCGGCGAAGTGCCGGTTGCATCTGGACAGTGCCTCTACAGATTGTGACTAAGTTCCACGAGGCATCCGCGTTGTCAGAAACTGCACTGGCTAGTGCCGATTTCACTAAAGGCTACGTCGCGTCAGCTACAAGCTTTAGCACACGGAGAACGAAACTGGAGTTAATTGCAGCAAAGAGCCATCAATAAACGCACCTTGCAACTGTTCCACAAAAACCGTAGAGAAACGCACACCTTCGTCCCCTATGAAAACTCGACCCTAAAAGAAGAAAAAACACACAACTGACTCTTAATACGCACGTGAAATACGTAGAGCCATCTAGCGTTTGACGACTCTTAGATGTACTGCTTTACAGCGATAACATTCAGTATTCGATATTCATCATGACAGCCAGGCTGACACTGACCAAGGCGTTGAGCTGATACTTCTGATTATTTTCAGAGATGCACCTCTTTCTTCGACGAAATATTCACATGGTGCATGCACTTTAAGCTATGTATTCTGTGTTTCGGAGCCGTACTCCAGAAAGATCGGAGCCCATACTCCAGATAGGTCGGAGCCATACTCCAGAAAGATCGGAGCCATACTCAATAAAAGTATCGTCTTACAACATACAGTAATTTGGATTTTCTGTTCTATTTCCAAGATAGTGTATAAGCTCACGGTAATTCCAACGAAGTCCGTCTTGAGCGTGTTCCTCAGCAGGATCTCTGCCACTTCCCGGTCGCCGTAGTGAAACTCGTCCAGTCGCCTGGGCGGCCGCAGCTCGGCTAGATCGGCCAGCGAGGCGTTGAGGGCCAGCGCGATCGCAAACAGACAATCGTAGGAGTACGTGTCACGCGGGTTGTCATCCATCTCATGGAGGCGCTTGAGGTAGTCACGTTGCCCTGGATACGGTTTCTAGGCAACATGACACATTAAAGTTTGAGTAGGAGGATATTATTACTTGGGAGCCTCTGAGATGCAAGCCATATTATATTCAATGATCCTCTAAAGGGCTTCTCCGTCTTGGCTTTCATTGTGTACATCACAGGTTTTGCGATTGTTATACGGAGTGGACCATTTCTTATCGTGTTTTGGAATCTAACTTGGAATTAAAGAGTAGATGCAGTATACTCACCACGCCATTGAAATCAATCAGAGAGACGTCACTGATAGTCTGGTCCCCGTGAAAGCCAAGGTGCAGGTCCAACGCCGCGGCAATTTCATCAGCCGTGCACGCCCCGTTGGTTACATCTCGCCACCAGTCGTCGGGGTACCAGCCCGGCAATATCCACACATACTTCGCGCCGAAAAGTTTGGCTTTGTAGACCTATACAGAGATGGGAGAAAGCGATTACTGTTCGTCAATATTCTTCTTCTCCTTCTTCTTTTTTTTTTCTGAGTCCAAGCGTTTGATTCATCAGTTGTGTCAAGACAGGGTCGTTTAGTACAGCACTGGAAGAACGCCTCCAAATTAGGCCTACAAATGGGAATGAGATATACCTATTCCAAATCGACTTGTGATTGTTTGAACTAAGCTGTTTTTTTCGTATGGCTTTCGTATGTTGTCTAACCCTTTGGGTGTATAGTTTGCCTGGTTGGCAAGTTGATCATTTGGGTTGGCTGTTTTCAGCCTGGGTGTTTGAAAGAGTGCGGACTGGTCTTTGAAGCAATGGATCCCAATGCTGATCATCTGATTGGCTGCTTCTCTTAACAGAGCCTTGCTGATTGGCTCACTGTATCTAATCCCGAATGTGATTGGTCCATTGGATTGGACTCGTTTGGTACAAACCAAAGCCATGACCATTTAAATTTGAACTTTGAAACATTTCTGTAAAAACAAGTTGCTCAATCTTGCAAGCGATGCGTATGCTACACAGTACATACATAGGAAAATTAACTCCTGGACAAATACCTTGCAGAAAAAGATCGCGGCCGCCTTAATATAGAATCCCGTTATGATGATCCTAGCATCGTGTCTCTATAATGAAACAAAATAGAAAAGTCTCTTCATTCAACTCATTGTTACGATACATAACTCATCGTAACTAACGATCAACTTAAGATTCATTTGCAGCACCACGTAAAAGTCGTAGCTTAGGATATATGCTGGGTTATCCGTCGTAAGTCGATCTATGATCGATCGTGGGGCTTCGTTAAATCGATGCCATGTCCCATGATAAATATTGTCAAACTCCTATTAGAGTCAAAATAAGTCGTTCACAATCTCCATTTCTTGGGTTCTAATAGACAGAGAAAAGTAGCACAAAGAGTGTCATACACCGCTTGGAAATTCCCCCATTTCAGCTTAAGTCAGTGGTAATAAAATCATAATTTTAGGCAGGCGTGTCCCCTGTGTAGGCCACTCTGTAAAAGAGTCCTTAGAAGTACAGAAAACACACGTGGGCTGAAATGATGTTCACAAAACAATTCTTTTATCAAGGCTCAGTCAAGTTCAGGTATATCATAGGGCATTTACGAAACGGAAGCTCATGCTCAGGCTCCGGCTCCGGCTCCATTTCGTGAATCTATTTTTAAATAACGGATTTCAGAATAGAGACATTTTGCTGCGGTTCGGAAGTAGATTCTTTGGTTTGAAGAGGAAAACAGAGCTTCAGCTTCAATGAAAACCTACAAGCTATGATCCAGCATGTGGATGACAGAGCTGGGCTCGATTTCACGAAAGGCTAAGACAGATCTTAACATGCGTATCAATCTTAATTGCTCAGCAAAGTGTGATGTCACAATACTAGTTCCTATGGAAACATGTATTACGATTCATCTTTTAGTAAAAGATGAATCGTAAATCTTTTTTGAAATCGACCACAGGAGCCTGAGCCCCCGTTTCCTACTGTAACACCCCAATAGGCCGATGCGAACGACCTGGAAAACATGCAGATAGTATGACCTGCAAATTATACGCGCATTCAGTTTTCAAACGGCAGTGTATGTTGTTTCTGATAGATCCCTTTTACCTTGAGGTTATTGATCTGCTCATCCGGGTACTCTTGGTTCGTGACAGCCTCCGTTTGTAGGACGCTGATGCCACTGTTGCCGAGCAACAAGGCCATATTCTCCATATTCTACAGTGTATACAATAAACAAATACATATATCAACCGTGAACGAAACTGTTTGCTTTTGTGCAACACAACAAAGAATTAATGAGTACGATCAAAGACTGTCAATTAAATATACGTAAAAAAAAACCTCCTTGATTTCGATTTTGCATGTCTGTATTATCATTATGTGTTCCTTCTAATTACGCACTAGGTCATTAGGTAACTCGAGAGTGCACAGTGTAACTGAGATAGACCGGTATGTTTGCTGCAGCTGCTGCTGAAGCGTCTCAAGTTATATAGTGAAGCCATTTCTGCCGAGTGACCCCGGTTATCAATACTCAAAATAGTCCCTGACGTTGAGACTTGAGACCCAGTAAAAACGAAAAATAGAATACGCAAGATCACGAAGGCCTGTAATTCTTCCTCAACGGAAAATCGGAAGGGGAAGAAAAGTCGCTTTTTCTGTATGAGCAATTAATGCCAGGTGGCTCGCAGTAGAGCGAAATTTGTCTCCGGTTTACTCCTTGCTTTCCAGTGTAGTTCGTTTGAAATTCACTCTTAAAATAGACAAGTTACAGATACAGCTTTGCCGCTGTATTTAAAAGCATTTGGCCGTCACATGGCCCGTAGGCAAGGGCGTTTTGGTTGATAACCTCTTAGTAGATTGACAAATGTGTAATTTGTTCCACTCCACTCGCGAATTGAATTTAACATCAATTTCATTTTTAAATGACCGAAGCAGAGTGAATTTCGCTTTTAAAAAACCAAGGTGATACCAGACTTGCACAAGTGTGGCACGGTGTTTACTACCTTGAGAATTATTAAGGTTTAGCCATAACCCTAGCTGTCTTGTAGTTGTACTCAAAAGTTACGGCCTCATTAGTGCATGTATATCGTTGTTTAAATTCAGATGCTTAAAAATCACCTTCACGACACCACCTGAGATAGATTCCCCCATTAAATGTAGAAAAAGGTTATTGAAAATATTCTAAACAACCGAAGTCGTTCTTGTTACCATGCTTGAACAACCTACTTAAATTAAACAGTTTTCTTTTCGGGTATAAGGCATATGAACGACCACTGCTGCTAAATCAAACTTTGAAAGATCGGTTTGATGTGACCGCATATACCTGTCTAAAATACGCATTATCCTCGAAGACCAGTGCCACTTTCCTCCACCCCATGCGCTTGATGAACGCCACCCTGGCCGGATTCAGCAGGTCCTCGTCGTTGGCAATTTGCACGGTAAACGGGTAGCGGGATCGATCCTTGAGGGTCGAGGATGAAGCTGTAATAACCTGGATAGGAGGAAGACTTAAAATGAAAGACTGGAAAGGACTTTACGCCCTATCCCGCTCAAAGAATGCTAATCATCAATCAAAAGCAGCAATTAATGTGCCATTAAATGACCAATATTTGTCGCGAAAATCACAGGGAAAAAAAACCACAATTACGGCGAAAAACTTGATTTTGATATGGGAAGAATAATGGAAAATGCGTGGGTTTTTCTAACAGTAAAGACACCGCGATCCGAAAATTACTAATGAGTTACAAGCCCAAACCAGAATCAAATATTAAATCACAATATGAGAAAACAGTTCTAGTTTTTTCTTCTTCTTTTTTTGTATACCACAAGAAAAAAAATGATTGCGGATGCTCGAACGTAAAGGAAATATTTCTTGTCAAATATGATGAGTTCTGCTTAATACGTGCCTCTTAAAAGATTTTGTCAAAAAAATGCAGATTCATGGGCACAAATATCAAGGAAGAAAAAAAATGATTGCGGATGCTCGAACGTAAAGGAAATATTTCTTGTCAAATATGATGAGTTCTGTTTAATACATGCCTCTTAAAGGTTTTTGTCAAAAAAATGCAGATTCATGGGCACAAATATCAAGGAAGATACAGTAACAGTCATCTGTAACATTTCCCAGTCCCATAGGTGCCTTCTTTTTGAGAAAACAGTGAAAATGCCGGTAAATGCACGGTATTTTCAAAAAAATAATATTTTCACAGGATTTTTGATCGGCCGAAGATCAAAATTATATTTGGTCAATTAGTTTTAATCTTTTCTGGATAAACATTTCAGGCACAGAAATTATATTTCTACTATCATAATCAGATTTCTGTTTTGGTATTCTACCAAAGTATGATAGTACCTTAAAGAGATTCTGGTTTTAAAAATAGCGATTTAATCTGTTCCTGCTCCTCTAAATTCTTCTGGTAAGATTTTAACATAAAATGGTAATCAAATCTTGAATAATGCCGCTTCATTTTGTCGGCAGAATGCGTCATTGACCCTTCCTTTTTCTTCATGCTCCAAATAATCCCCCTCTTTTATCTCAAATGCGAGCAATATTTCTGGTTCCAGAGCTGGAGAATTGCAGGAGAGTATAAACACTTGAATAAAGGTGGTTTAGTTCCACTCCAAATCATTTATAGTACCAAACTTCGCCATTGCTTGCATTAGTCAAAACGTGCACGGTTGCATGCAAGCAGCATCGAGCCATATCATTTTCTTGGTGGCTTTTAAAGCTCTGTCACAGTGACATGTATACGTAAATCAAATTCTGGAGGAATTCGTGCGTGAGGTGGGCCGGGAGGGGTAATATGAAACATTTTGAGAGCTTGCTAGGTCTTTTGGTTTGCCTCTGCAACTTTAGAGGAGGAATTAACCTTGATGGGCTGAAGTGCAAGGTTGGTTAGGATGTTGTAATTACAGGCTGAAAGTCGGTGTTTGAGGTTGACGTTGGAAGTTGGAGTTTGAGGCTCAATTTTGAGGTTTTTTCGGCAAAGATGGAGGTTGTGCTCAATGTTTGTGGTTGACATTGGAGGTTGGAGTTTGAGACTGAATTGTGAGGTTTTCTTGGCAAAGATGGAGGTTGTGCTCGAAGGTGTTTGAGGTTGACGTTGGAGGTTGATATTGAATTGAGGTTTTCACAGCAAAGATGGAGGCTGTGCTCGAAGTTGTTTGAGGTTGACTTTGGAGGTTGGAGTTTGAGACTGAATTCTGAAGTTTTCTTACAACTTGAGATGAGTTTGTGCTCGAAGGTGTTCGATGCTGAGGTTTGGTGTTTGAAGTTGAGGGTTAACACTGAATATTGAGGTTAGAGGTTGATGCCGTGTTTTGAGGTTGATCAGCTGTTGTAAGAGGGTAGAGGTTATACTTATTATTAGTTTATACATAATGGTGTGCATAGCGGGATGCACAGATATTGTCCATTATAGTGGTCGTTCGTTATAGTGATTTAAAGAATCATATTCGGTATGTATTATTATTTGAAACAAAAAGTGGGAACCAAAGATGATGTTCGGTATAGCCAAATGTACGATATAGCGGTGTTCGTTATACTACATTGGCGTCCCACTGCACTGTACTTATATTAGAAGTTATTAGAGCATATAACATTCACATGAAGTTTTGACTGGAATACTGATTGTATTTACCAAGGTTTATGGTGCTTAAACAAATTTTGGTGCTTAGGCATCTCTACGAAATTGGCCCCTGATATCACAATATACCAAGTGAGTTACTGTCCAGGCTATTCTAGTCCAGTTCAGACGTTTTAGGCATTTTACATAAACTAAGTGGTTTGAAAGTTTTGACTTTTTTGTATATCAAGAACAATTATCAACAACAAACAACTCAATTTATTACAGTCAAAGGGAAACTGTTGCCATTTCTTTACCTGGACGATGCCATACCGTGGTAGTACCTCGTTCACGACCACGGCCACACTGGAGAACATGGGTCCCCACACCATAGCCACTGGTGGTCCACTCTGCACAAAGTCATTCAATATCCGTAGAGCGTTTGCCGGGCTCCCCTTAAGTTGAGAAATAAGAAATTGTAAGGTAGTTGTACATAAACAAACTCACCTGTAGCACCTTCACAGGGTCTGCTTACCGCGGTCTGATCCGATACTGCTTACCGTATAATTTTTCGCTTATTATATCCGCTTACAGGGTTAGCTATGGATTTCCCTGCTAGCCAAACGAGCGAGACTTCCAAGGCTTACGAGAATTTCGTTTACTTAGCACACTTCTGAATTGCTTAATCCATGAAATAGAATCTCGCACGACTTTGGTTTCCTGCCTCTGTAAGCGCCAATTCTACGCTTACAGTATAAGGACCTGGGCATTGGTGCTCTTGGACACCACAAGGTTGTAACCAACGCTTCTTACACATTATAAAAGAAATAGGCCTTTCTTTAAATTAACGTTAGTCAGAAGTGGTAGGCTTACGCATCATTGTAGATTCTTGACTGTATATCATGCATGGTTCCCAGTTATACCTTACGGCCAATACTTTTTCGTCCTAAGCAAAATAGCCACGCTTAACAGAATCCCGAGACTGGCACCATCAACTTGATAAATTCATTAATAACACAGCTGAATTCACACACAGAATACCGGCGGGGTCAGGGCACCAGCCCGGCACATTACCACAACGTGTTTTTTTTTTCGCGCCAAAAAAGAAAGGTTGGCTTTGTGTATCATCCCCTCTGGGAAATTGCTCATGTATTATAGTTACTTCGTACTTCGTAGATTAGATTAAAAAAATAAGCTTGCATCAGTCACTGGGCCGTATTCACGGGCCGAGTTTGTGGAAAGCTTGACTGAGAAAAGCCCAAGGCTTGCCTCACAAATTTTAATTCAGGCGATATTATCATTTTGTGGAATGAGAAGATACGAGTTCCCCAACCAAATGCGACATTTACGGTGGTATTTGGAAATGCACTGTCGTAAAGGTATACAATATAAGTCACGATATAAACGTACTTCGATCCTTTGAATATAACATGGACGGGCTAATGGCGCCTTTAAACCGTTCAGGATTCAATGAAATATTTTCGTCCAGAGACAGACGGCAACAAAATGGGCCGTTTGCCCCCGAGATTATTGCATTTCTGGCCGTCAAGACACTTGGAACAAAACCATCTGCTCCGCGCCAAATCTCCCCGGACGGGAGATACGAGCTTCCGCCACAGCAGCGCGAATCGGATAATTACAATACCGTGACATGCTGGCATTTGACGGTTGATCGGAGTACAGAGTGCACGGTACTTTTACGGATGGATTATTCACTTTGGGGTTTTTCTATGAACCGCGCAAGATAAGCCTCCGGTTCTTTATTAAAAACTCCATGCACCATAAAAAATGCCAAGAATTTATCATTTTGATTTCCATGGGGGATATATTTTTTGTCGTTAATTTAGAGAAAGTTACTCCTATCCATCCTTTGTGGTTTCTTCTTCTTCTCCTTCTCATGGATGTCAGACGTGATAACCCTTAGCAGGTTTATTAGTATTAATCGTGCGGCCACGCACGTCGGTTCAGCCAGAATGAATTTAGTACTTGAAATACACATTAGTGGTATAGCATAGGATGAATGTACACAAATCATTAGACTGGATATGAGGCCGTGTATTGACTTAACATGCAATTGAAGCCGTAATCAAACATTGTCATATTAAACTTGTTACAATTCTTTGAAATATCAACTTGATGAGGGGACAAAATACATGTAGTTAATAGACCCACCAACAAACAAAACAAATGGTACAATATACCGTATTCACGGTGCATCCATCCTACATTCGAAGCAGTGCAATCAAATCGAGGCTTGGACTCAAACTAGTCTGGTACCCATTTACTTTTTAGAATTGGTGTTATCTTTTCCAACGGGCATACAAGGAAGGTGACAAAATGGAAGCACCATGATTAAGGCGTATTGGGTGGTGTGTGAATGTAATAGGGCATGGCGATTTTTTCATCACGATCTTGTCGGTGCTATAAAAACCCTGAAATTTACTTATAAATTGGATCTTAGCGTAAGTATTCCCTGACAGGTTTTTAATTATTATTATTATTTTTTTAATTATTAAAACAGCCTTCACTGCATCGTTGATTTCATTAAAACTGGACTGCAACGATTGTCACAAACAGTATTTAACTCACGTTCCCACAGTCTCAATTAGCATTTCCTAAGATTTTCAGTACCCCAATTTCTTTTCATTATTTTTTTTCATTAAATAGGCCTATCAATTGGAGCTCGCGTTTGATGAATCGCAATTCATTTTACCGATTCGTGATTTCCGTTTGATGTCGTGTTTCACGAGATTTCAGGGCTCGGGTCCCCTCTAAAGAAAATAATAATTAGGTTTCGTCTGGTGAACATTTGAGGGCAAATATATCATATTAGAGTGAGGCAGAAAATGATAGCACTATCTGTTAAAAATACCACGTGAGTGACAGTTGAATGTTCTACTTTGCTGCTATCAAACGAAAGACAGTCAAATCCTAAATATTACAGATCCCACAGCTGACTGTCTCTTGCAGTAATACAGAGACATCTCGAAAAAAAAGGACCACTTAAAGGTACAATACATGATTATTAAAGGTCACAGAGCAGCAATCACACTTTGTCTGATCCAGCATGTACACAAAATGATAACCCTGTGAAAATTAGAGCTCAATCGGACAGCTGAGTCACAAGAAAATAGCGAAAATCCGACTCAGTTTTCTTATAAAACATATAGAATGGTTTTGATCTTTTATACCCCGAGGTCGAAACTGTTTTCGGTCTTTGTTGGACTAATTTCTGGATAAATACATAATTTCAGGAAATATTTCAACGGTATGTTTCAATACCAGCACCATCTTCATATTGATAGCCCATACGTGCGACGCAAGAATGGAAATTTTTAAATGATAGAGAAATTAACCTCGTTCTAATTCCCCAGTTTTGAAGACACTTGGAATCAATGCATATAACAGAGTCTAATGCGGACATGCAGATACGCAGTAATTATTGACACACGGGGTCTATATTTAAATTCGTATATTTGCCAAGCTGAATGCTTAGTTAAGTGCGGCCTATACTGTTTGCATGGGTAGGGTCTTGGATGTAGAATATAAAGGCCCTATCCTAGAGAGTTTGATTATGTTGGAGTCTGCAATTGATGAGCCAGCTCAAGTATCATGGACGGCTGAAAGTTCAATACACTTCAAGTGTTGTCTGCTATAAATTCAATCTCTGTGTATTTCTGCAAGAGTATTAGTCAGGCTAGCGGAATGAGAGGACTGGATATAATAATAGGCATCCCAGGAGAGGACCGTTCATTATAATCAAACGTGAACCGCCCTGCATCCCATCACATGCATGCGAGTATCATTAAGCGTCCCTGTAAATGTCTTAAAGGTTCTATCATACATTGGTAGCATATCGAAACAGACATCTTCACCGGCAGATTTACCTATAACAATACAGGGTATAAAGATGGTGATGGTAGAAACACGCCGTTACAATTTGTCTGCCTGAAATTCTGTATTCATCCAGAAAAGAGAATAAGCCAATGATCCAATTTTATTTTATCTTTTAAAGATAAAAAATAATGATGAAAAGGTACAAAAATACAGTGGGCGTTTTTCACTTTTTCTCAAAAAGTGGGCATCGTATGGGACTGGAAATTTTCACAGATGACTGTTACTGTATCTTTCTTGATATTTCTGCCCATAAATCTGCATTTTTTTCCCCACAAAAACCAAAGTATGATATTATCTTTAAGGCAGTGACATATTCGTCAGACTCAGACATCATCCCTTTTCTGTTTATTTGTAATTCTCTTAATTCTTTCTTTACCTCCCCCCTGTTAGTCCGTGGCTACTTGGACCTATTTCGACTTATATAATTGCCAATATGGTCTGTTTGCTGACGATCTGCTTGTCTTGTTTCAAAGATTGTTTCAAGCGCCTGCCATTTCACAAATTGTCTTTCTTTTGTTGTTTTGCCCGCCAGTGCGTGGCTAGCATGGACATACTGCGTTTTATTACCTTGGGGCCTGTACGGAAGATTTGATTGTTTGGATTCATGGACTGTTTCACGATCCGGCGAATGTCTCATAATGTCTTTCTTTTGTTCTTCCCCCTAGCTGTCAGTGCGTGGCTAGATGTACCTATTGGGACTTATTTAATTGCATTGGGGTTTGTCTGCGAAAGATTTGCTTGTTTTGCTTCATGATTTGGCGACTCTAATATCGAACTTGTGTTTTCATAAGGACATGAAAAGAGGTCTGTGTAATGGATGTATAAATTGAAATAAAACATAACTAAGGCAAATTTATGAGGTATTGGAACAGTCTTTACGATGCATGTTATATACATCTTCGTGTAATTAGTTTTGGCGTGACATTGGGTTGTTTTCGGTTACAGATCTTGTTGCTTGAACAAGTAAAGGCCTAGCGCTTTCACACGATGCAAATAAAACCTCGCAAGGCTTGCGAGTTTTTCTCATGCTTGAGAAATCTTACGAAAGTGTCATCGTATGAAAGGACACCAATGCTTGAGAGTGACCGATGTCCCTGGTGAATCCTTGAGAAATTTCTAAAGCATTAAAAAGAACTCGCAAGCCTTGCGAGTTCTTTTTTTTTTAGCATCGTGTGAAAAGGTTAATATTTTGGTTTTGGATTGGGAATACATATCAGTTTATGATTCCTTTTTTAGGTATCATATATCGATGTCGGAATTTGTTGTATTGGTATAGTTGTTTCTCCTTTTTATTTGTTTCATAAATTGACTTTCATTTGTTTAGAGTGACATAGGCCTATACACCCTTTATTGCAATCGAGGGCATGGATGGCAACTATTTTTCATGACAGTTTGGGTGAACCTCTGATAACATGCCCCCAATATTATGGTGAATCTAAAACAACAAATGGAGCAGTCAGCTCAAACAACACATAAGGTAAAATACATTAGGTACACAAAATTAGATTATGGACACCACCAACGTATATAGCTGGATAGCTCAGTTGGTAGCTAGAGCGCCTGTACAGTACCTAGGAGGTCGACGGTTCGAATCCCGCTAGAGTCAATTTTTCTTTTTTCACTTTTCTAAAAATAAAACCCCTTATGCCTATGCTATATAAAAGCATACTGTCTTCGCCCCGACATAATACGAACACCTGGACCCGTTCCCATTAGCGTAAGTTGGGGGAGGGGGATGGGGCGGGGTTAAGGGGGCACGTGCCCCGCGCGACACTATTTTAGGTGCAAAAACGAAAAGGCATACAAAAAAAATAGCTGTTGAAGTTATTGGAAATCTAATCCATTGAACAAAAACAAAGAAAGATTTCAATTTCAAATTGTCTGATATTTTTAATTGGTATCAGAAGTTGTAATCAGGGGTGCAATTATAGCACTTGCCGTTTTCCGTAGATACGCCGCTGAAAGTTTGTTTTTTTCGTGTCATGTGGGACTAAAATCGGCCATTTTATTGCTCGAGAAACTTCGGATAAATTAGACGAACCCGACTGCTGATAGACGGCCTTCACGACTCGCGTCTTACCTGCGTCCATTCCCACCGCATCCTCAGCTCATACCCGTCCAGAATACCCGTCAAGTTGTTGACGTGGTCCACGGCTGTCTGGACGGTGACCGGCAGCGAAGCGAAGAACGGGTGGGTGCCCACCGGGAAGAACCCGCCGATGTAGACGGGTCGTGCCCCGGTCGTGTTCCCCTCGACCTCGCCGGTAGCCGCTGTAGCCAACGCCAATCCCCCACGTAGTTCATCGAGACTAGCTGCTATCGTCAGTAGCAAGCAGAACACTCGTCGACTGCAAAACCACATGACGCGTCACTGTATGAGTTTCCCTGTTGATTGAGCGTGTGTATAGGATTTCAGATCGCTAGCTTTTAGCATAACCTTTATCGCAAAACTAAAACGATTCTGCTAGCACTGGTTGTGACGCACTGTGGAGATCTACGGTCCACATAACGTAATTGAATAATAGCAAAAGCCAACTTGGTATATAGTTGGTGACCAGACTCACTCTCGCTGATTTCATTGTGTTGGTTCGCTGCAAGAGATATCACGTGATGTGTGATGAAGTTCCGAGTCGGTTGTTGCAGAGCGCATGAGCAGTGCGTCTTAATAGGTGCGTTCGTTTAGCTCCCCCGGGTCGACACCAGTCAACCTCGCCCCATTCTTTCGCTTGTTTTGTGCAGTAAAACACGACCATCCCCAGTAAGGGCTGACCCGTGTCAGCTAAACGAATGCACCCATACATAGCCAATAGCCCCACGTGACTCTGACGTATACGTCGCTCCAGCTTCAAATCTGCGTTTAGGCGACGTGGTCTCAGCGCTGGTATGCAAGCGGGTACCAGTGACACCCACACAAAATATTAATCTGTTTAATAAAATTTCCCAAGAGCCACTCGAGTAATAACATTTTTACTGTATAAGCACAAAACCTAACTTGAATAATGCTCTTTCAGAAGTATCTGTAGCCGACAGTTCTTGAAGTGTATTGAACTTTCAGCCGGTACATTAATCAACAATGCGACCCCAGCCACAGAATAAGCATAATTAAAACAAATTTGTATGAAACTATTTCTTGTAGACCATTTAGCAACCACATAATTCCAAAACAATAGCCCCCAACAATATCTTTCAAATATAATCTAACTACTTGAATCGTCAGAAAAACAGAACCATTAACGATTTAATGTAGAAATGAATATGGAGTCTAGAATAACTCAATATTATACATACTCCAAAAAGACTAAGGGAAGCCATATTTGATTCTATATTTCGTTCTTTATTCAGAACATCTTCATTCCTGAAGATGTTCTGAATAAAGAACGAAATATAGAATCAAATATGGCTTCCCTTAGCCTTTTTGGAGTATGTATAATATTGAGTTATCTGAATATTATCAGTGGATCACCATCTGAGTCTAGAATGACACTTCGAAAAGCATCTGATGAAGTAGGCCTAGTTGTTGCTACGAAACTAATGCACATTTGAAACTCTAGTTAGTCAATAAAGTGCTACTTGTATTTTTCTATTTTATACTCCAAAAAGCGTCAAATCTTCAACAATATGAATACCGGTACCTGGATTAATTCACTGTGTGAGGGCGCTTTCTACTGTAGACAGAAAACGCAACCGAATGTTTACAACTGACAATGCGTCATTTTCTGTTCTGTTTTCCAATCTTCACAGGGATTGCATTTCTGATATTGTATTCTATTTCATTCCTTTCCTGCGGATCTGTACGCAGTATTGCCCTATTTTATTATCTTTAAATGGAATTCATATATGAAATTGAAACCACTTCGAGTTCATATGGGGCCTGTTTGTTTCGGACGAATCCTGTGGATCCGGATCCCATTTTTCGGATCCACCTCCTATGCAGGGTACGCTAAAATGGGATCCGGATCCGAAGGATTCATGATCCTTTGCGTGAAACAAACAGGCCCATAGATGCCACATGTAGTTATCTAGAAAGCCTATTATAGATTGTCTGATATTTCAACAAGATTTGCTTTACGTGCCCGGCTTTCGACTAATGGCCTCTTAAATTTTCAGAGAGAAAACCTCTTGTAATTCAAGTGCCTGCGCAACTTTGAATTGAAAGGAAATTTAATTTAACTTCGTTGAATGTGGGAAGGCTTAGACATTGAGACGCCACTTATATTAATTCCTGCTAAATAGTGGCTAGGTGTTCTATTTTGACATCAGATATCCTACTGAATTTCTTTCGCACTCAATGTCAACAGTGCCATTTTCATTTTAGTGCTACCGTAGAAAAGTGAACAAAGAAAATGACTGGAGCAGGGTTCGAACCAGCGACCTCCGAAATAGCGTACATGATTGCCGCTCACGTCTTCTTCTGGTGAATACAGCATTCGACACAATAAATAATTTGGCTTCTGTTTTCTTGGGCATGTTTAACTTTTGAGTGTTGTTCGGTCGGACTGGTACCCTGACTTCATCCCCGCAAAGAGTACTGGGCCAATTTCAAAGAGCTGCTTAAGCGCAAAATTTGCTTAAGCATGAAATGTCTTCCTTGATAAAACAGGGTTACCAACCAAATTTTAAAGAAAAGGCTCCCATATCTGACGTCACGAAATCACTCAGATTTGTCTGCTGCCCCCATTGACGAAATTCAGAGAATCTGAATTTTGGGGAGCTTGCGGGTTGGGCATGTTGAGAGAAAAATCATCAAAAAAGACTCTCTTTTTGTGTTCAGTGTGAGATAAATATTTTTTCTCATGTCAAGTAATTTCAGGATTATAGTTCTAATAAATAAAGCGAGGTTTGTTGAGTGTTGAACATCCTCTTTAAAGGATAATGCCCATTAATAGATTGCACAAGTTAACCTCCGTTTTCTGACAGCCATCCTACCTATGGGTTTATCCGATCCGTTAAGTGTGGTATTATTGCTGGGGTCGATTGTGACCGAGGGGGGGGGGGGGAATGGGGTTAAAGCTCATTGGGTCACAATACAATCAAGCTGGCAAAATAGCCCGAATATTCCACGACTGCAAAAACAGCCCCAGGCGTGTGTGCTACACAATTCCAAGCTAACACGAACAACGATATCATATTGGTTGAAATAAAGGATGGCGCTTTTTATTTGGCTTCCTTGCTTTTTTTCTTTTTTTTAGACAGATGATATGACAAATGATGTTCCTGACTTGGAAGGAATAACATAGCAATGTTGATGCTCGAGTATGCGTTGATTAATATGTGTATATCTAGACTATGATAGAAATCTTGAATGGTGCAGACCAGTAAATAGGTTCAAACCAGTCATCAGAGCTCATTAATTTTTTGTAAAGCCTCAAAATATTGTTTGTAAAAAGCATTTGCTGAGCCTACTTGGCAAGTCTTGTATTAATAACCAAATGGATTGGACCCGGTCACCAGAGTTTGGACTTTCACCTTTGAGCTGTTTGGATGAAATCAGGCCATGTAGTGGAATGGTACTTTTTGAGTTTGGCACTAGTCAATTTGACAGCTTTGGGCTAATTTTTTATTTAGATGGTATTTTCTCAAAAGGTCATCTTTGAAGAGAAAATGAAAATTGAAGTTTTCAAGTTCATGTTGGTGTTTTATATATAGCTCGAGTGCCTGAAAAACTTTTGAGTATTTTCAATATTTTTTTGAAATTGGCCATTTAGTATGGGAGCCCATACGGGGGAGTATTTTCTGTTCTGCACACTGAAGCGAGCATGAGTTATGTTATTACAAGCAGCAATGTCATATAGGCCTACTCCCTCCCCCGATCAGATATCCTTAAAATAAAAGTGCCGTTTATAACATTTTTCTATGTTTGGCAAGTATGGCATCTGCACTAATAAGCAGGAGGTCGTTGGTTCGAATCCCACCTGAGACAAAAGGAACTTAGTGAAGTGCTTATCTGCGTGGTTGAAGGGCAATAAATTATTTGCATTTGTCTATGTTGTTGTCCTGCATTTACACACACCTTTTCACTAGATGTGGGAGGAGTGTATAAAGACAACAGGGGCCTTTTTCAAACCTAGGCTCCGGCTCAGGCTCAGGCTCCGGCTCCGGCTCCATTTCGTAAATCCATTCTAAAATAACGGGTATCAAAATAGAGGCTTTTGCATACGGTTTGGAAGTAGATACTCTATTTTGAACAAGAAGGCAGAGATTGAGCTTCAAATAAAAAGCAACCACCGATATTTTCAGCATATGGATGACAGAGACGAAGCCGGAGCCTGAGCCGGAGCCGAGGTTTGGAAAAGGGCCTAGGCTGGATTTGACGATTTAATTGTAGGGCGCCCTCTTTAGGCTCAGCCTTGCAGTGATTGATCTCAAGACCTTCCTCCGTGGTCTTACTTACTTACTTGCGTTTGTGGTGATGATAATTAGGTGTTCGGGTTCAAGCCGAACACCTATTGTTATTGTTCGAGTTTTTTTTTTCTTTTTTTTATTTTCCTTCTTCCCAAACTTGTCCGCAAGACTTCTTGATGACAGTTACAAGATATTGACTTGAAACTTGGTGGGAACTTCGGTCATGATGCCAAGTTGTATTTAGAAGATTGACGTCATGATGACGTCATCGGGTATCAAATTACATGCGTTTTTAGGAAAAACTTTGGTGCTCTGTAACTTGAGAGCCACATAACCTACGATTTTGATATTGACATATGTTACTCATCACGTAAATTTCAACAATTAACATATTAGTGTTGTGTACAAATGACCTTCACTTCCGGTGTTACCGGAAATTAAAGTTTGACTCAAAATAACTCGAAAACTGAAGGTTTTGGGCACATAAAACCTCTCTGGGTAAAAGATAGAGTAGGTCTTAAGCTTTCAGAAAATATAAATGATGACGTCATATGGGCTGTATAGCGCCCTCTACGGTGGATTAAAGATATACAGTGATTACGTAATCCAAAACTAAACAGCGGATTTCCGCCAAATTTAGTAAGTGTGAAGAACTAAGGCATCTTGACATTTGTGTGAAGTTTAAAATCTGTGACGTCATTCAACCGGAAGTTATGCGTTTTTAAAGGAAACATGATGTCATTATTCAAATACTGTTTATTCGGTAATTACATGACGTACATCAGTGCAAATTGCAAATTGTTTACATCGTATGCATTCGATGATTTCTCCAAATTTTCAGTTGTTTGTGATTAACTAAACGGAAGTTATCGTCCGGGCAATTTTACATTATTTAAAGGTGACACGATTTTCTATACGCTATAAGTCAGTGTACATGTACGAATACACTGTGCAATCAACATGATCAGTACTTGCTCAGTCACACAGTTTAAGTGTATTTCAATATGCTATACATGCGTTCCATCAAACATTCATAACACTTCCAATACGAAACTGAGACCCCGAACACCTAGTGGTTGTTCCCACAACCACAAAGTCTAGTTATGATTTTTGTTTAGGCTTGCATTTGTTTGTTTGTTTTCATGTATTCTGAGTTTAGTTATTCACCACGTGACATAGTTGCCACGTGTCACATGGGCCTGTGTATGTTCAAAGGCAAGTTTCTGCTATACCGTTATTCCAACGAAAATCTCCTGAATTATTGCATGTTTCGACAGACAGAGTAAACTATTTTGTTGGACTATTGGAAAGCTCCAGTCCCAGACTGGTTATTTCCGTGAGTGCTCATAATACTTATCTGGATATGTGAATTTTTTACAACTTTCGATATTTTGTGACCTGAAGCCACAAAATATGAATCTAATTAGTACTGGAATGTAGGCCAAAATATTTCCTTAGCGACCAATTACCAAAATGCATATTGTAACAACATGTTATTGTGACGGCCCCTTGTTAAGCTTTGCAACATTGTGATGTATAATTCAAATCAGTGCTTATGCTTATTGAAGTTTCGCGCAGCATTTGGTGTCAAAGAACACCCTCGCCCAAAAAAATTATACGTCTGGGGATTTACAAAAAAATGTGCTTTTGTGCAAAAACAAAAATGTGTTTTTACAGAAACGATCGTTTGTGCCTGTGCATTCTCGCTCAAAACGTGTTATTTTCACCGTCTCTTGGTTCTTTTGCTCAGGGGCAAAGATCAACTGGATGTTCCCCCGAGAAATCTGCTATTTTCACGGTACAGCTTATTTTAGGCTGTGACCCACTTGACAAGTTCACCAGCCAAAGTTTGGAGCTTATTAAAGGTCATATCATATTTTGTTTTTGTCAAAGAAAGGCAGATTAATGGACAAAAATATCAAGGAAGATTCAATAACAGTCATCTGTGAAAATTTCAGTCCTATACGGTGTCCACCTTTTGATAAAACAGTGAAACCTTCCACAGTATTTGTTAAATCTTTTCACCGTTATTTAAAAGATCCAACTTGTTTTTGGTCACTGGTTAAGTTACTCTATTCTGGATAAATACAACATTTCAGGCAGAAACATTTGAACGTATACCATCTTTATACTTGTCAGTTATGGGTAAATCTGTGAAGATTCTGTTTCGATATGCTGCCAAGTATGATAGAAGTTAGTACCTTTAAACTCCTTGACTGAGGTGTTGTTACTCGTAGCAGGTTGCGATTTTTACAGTCATTGTGGGCAAGATGATAACCACAAAAAGCATCTTGTTCTTATGATTGGCTTACACCAGAGAAAATGGTTAACAAAACTCTTAATTCTCATAATTCAGTTTTTGGGGTTATGCAATCGTCTTCAAACAATGCATAACAAATACCTTCGTCGTCATTACTATTACACGCATTGTTGCTAATATATTTCAAGTTTGTCCCGGCCAATTCAACCAATTTGAACGAGAAATGCGCAGCCCGTAAACTTTAAAGCTCGTCTCATTTTCGCCTTTGGTCTACCCACACATTTGAGTTCACGAGAGGACGCTGCATTGGCCGACGAGATAATAATCAGAGAGTTTTTTGTAGTCGCAGAGATCTGAAATGACTCCTTCGAAACATTTTCCCCCCCGTGTCGTGCACCAAGATCACAGGGGTCAATTTCACCAAACTCGTCGTAACTCACTCTCAATCGTATAAGACTCATGATGCATTGCATCCCTACATAGGTTACGATAGGTTAGGCCTATAACCCTTCCTAACTCGAGTTACGATCGATCGTAGTGCTTCGTGAAACCGTTTTATAAGAAACTAACCCCCTGCAGCATAGTGAATGACAAAATCTGCTGAGATTTGACACCATAAGGCGAGTCACGCCTGAGGAAAGTCTTCGTTTTTTTTGAAGCGGTGCGAATCGGTCCTGCTCAGACCTGCATGCTGTCATAAGAAAAAAATAAGTTGAGGTTTCGCTATTTTCGCTATGATGTCCGATTGAACTCAAATTTTCAGAGGATTATTATTTCGTGTACATGTTTGACTAGATAAATTGTGCGTTCTGTTCTGTGACCTTTACCTATAATGTATTATACATTCAGATCTGGCTTAAAACAGCCAGACTTAGCCATGTCTTCCTATTACCACTATTCGTTTACAAGTAAACGATATTTTCAGTAATGTGCCTATTACAATTCAAATCGTATTATTAAACTTCCCCTACTCATACTCTTCATAACTTACTAAATATGACAGCTTCTTAAATTTTCCCTCAAGGTCTTGAAATATTTCTACCCATTTTCTTAAAAGAAAAACACTTTTCAATATTATTTTAGAGAAAAAAAGGGAGTATTTGACCTCCATATTTATTCCGTGAACTATCAATCCCGATTAGACATTATTTTGACAGGTTGAAACGAGTCGTTCACACGAAAATATTTTGAGGATTTTTCTTTGACCGGCCTCCGTCTTGACCGAGCGATGGCTGTCGGGGGTTGACCCTGGTTTTTGTCAGACCAGCCCGGTCACCCTACATGCAACCTGACTGGCAGGGGAGCAAAATATCAATTAAATACGCAATTGTGCTACTACCCCCTCGAGACGGTTAGCCCGCGCCAAAATGAAAATAATAATGCATTTTTGTTTTAAATCACACGAAAGCTTTGACTAACGAACTTCGACGTGTATCAACCCAAGTCTAATTCGTGTTGGAAAGCATTCCGGAAATAACAAAAGTCGAACATTTGCTGGTGATAATGATTAATTCAGCTGGTTTGCTCACCAACGACAGAGGGCGCTTAATATTGCATTGAAATTATTTTTTTGATTGAAAAAATTCAACAGGAGACCATTGCAGACGAACAAACCAAAATGTTTCGAAATATCGTATTAAGGCCTTTCCACTGGATGCAAAAAAAAAAAATCGCAAGACTTTTTCTCACGCTTGAGAAACTTCTCGACGATTCACAAGGGACACACAAGTTTTTCTCATGTTTGAGAAATTTCTCAAGGATTCACCAGGGACGTCGGTCACTCTCAAGCATTGTGTCCTTTCACAAGACACTTTCGTAATAAGATTTCTCCAGCATGGGAAGAACTCGCAAGCCTTGTCAATTTTTTTTTAGAATCGTTTGAAAAAGGCCTTCAGTCAACTGTTTCTTCTCGCAACCAGCACGGATCTGGGCGCTTACGGTAAAATAATGAAGAGTTGCAGGTTACCAACTGAAAATTCCGCGTGTAATAAGTGTAAATTGATCGGTCGCCACTGAGTTTTCGGCCGGTGTTCTTTTATTTGGACACGAAAGCTTGGCTGTGCAATTTGGAAATGAGTTGGAAAACAGTTTTGTGCAAAAAAACCCCATAATATATGTATAATACTAGAGTTTTCATAGCCGAATCTTACCTGCAATTTTATGTTGTTTTCTTCGTTAATTTTGTATTAAGACACTTTCCCAACCCGAAGTACTGGTTTCGTACACAAAGAAATAATTAATTGGAAATGCTACAGTTTAATTACAGCAGGTTGTCGTGCACAGACCAATATCGTTACAATTTCGTCACATCTTGAACTTTTTAAAACTCTCAGCTAAATATTATAATAAAATCAAGCAAAAAACGAAACAAGGCTATATGCAATGTAGTACACACATGTGTGTACTACACTTAAAGGTTAACATGAGAATTGTGTTCACATTATGTTTCCATTATCCTGTTTTTAATCAGAGTAATTTCTCATTTTTAATCAGTTCACGAAGGGATATGAAATCCAGGCATACCATAACTAGGCAGGGAGTCCCCACCGTGGAACGTATACGTTGCTACCGCACATCTGAGGCATGGAGAGGGGGGGGGGGTCGACAAATTTGAGCAGGAATGTTGGGATTATTATTAGAATAATACCCACTGAGGGGAAATAGAAAAGAAAAGGCCAAGAGCACAAGAAAGCTGTTCCACTGTAATGTGCATTGGGTAGCGGTAGTGAGCTGTATAGCTATATGTACAAAGCAATGTGACTGATTGACGATTTTTCTGGTTATTTTGATAGAAACCCGTTGAAGCGTGTTGGTGTCCGGTTGCTCTGTGAAGTTCCGTGATTCTACGGGGGTTTAGCTGCCGTGAACACCCTCTGACAAGGCCAGTCGTGTGCGGCGTGTTTTCCTGAGGAGACGTGCCCTCGTGTGTGGATCGCTAGATTCATAATCTTTTTAGGGCAAAGCTGGTGGTGTTTGGATCGGGACCGGGTGTCGAGTGTGCTACAGGGGACCTCGCGGTTCGCTCACGGACTAGGACAGCGTGTCTGCAACTTCTTCGGTAGCTGGTTCACATGCTCGACGGTACGGTACCGTGGAGCTCGGAGGACACGGGGGAGTGTTCGGCAGAGGAGGAAAGTTCGGAACATTTGATGAGGAGACTGGACACTTTTATGTGAACACTGACTCTTCTTTTGGACCGGTGAACTCGTGGAGTTACAAACACTGTTTCCCTTTCACATCTATGAATGCGAAATGGTTCTGTTTATCTAAAGGAAGCGTCATTTGTCATAAAGGAACATAATTGAAGACTGCATAACTCCAAGGACGCATCGCTGCTCCCTTTTCTTTGACTGGTTACTCATCGAGTTGCGAAGACTTCTGCTGGGGAATTTTGGACAAGGACGCTTGACTCGTACACAGGAAAATAAGGTAAGACAAGGTAAGACATCATTCTCTATTTGTAGCTAATTAAAGATCGTTTTTCTTCCAAACCTTAATTTGTTTGGATGATTTTTTCGAGATTCAAAATTCACTTTGCCAAGACAAGCGCATGGAAAACACAGCTTCATTTGCATAATAATGAATATTATCTCCGTAACATTTTGTCATCTTAATTTTCTTGGATCTACATTGCCTAAGTTTAGCCTAAATGAAGATAGCAATCGTAACCCTTGGGCATTAAAGCTACGATACTTTGATGCACACTCCCTCTGACAGTATAAAAACTACGGTTTAGAAACAAAACCAAGACAATAACAGGCCAACCAAAATCCAGATCAATATTTTGCGCGCGGGTTGAATTCTTTAAAGGCTCCGGCTAAAAATTTTTAGCACAATATAAATATTTGCCTGTGTTCCCGTTATGTCAACCTGCCGTCCTCCCAGCCCACTCAAACGGGAGATTACAGGCCGTAATCCGGGGCCCTTGTTGACGATTGAACACGGGGGCAAAAAGTAGGTCTCGGACTCATGGTTGAGAGCAGGCGATGAAGAAAGTCACATAACATTCCTAATATTATTCATTTTTTGCCCTTTGCCAATTCGGCACTGGATTTGCTCGCTGGCTATACGCACATACTTGACAGGGTCTCCGGCGCCTTGCTGTACGTGAAAAGGTAAACAGGGCTACGAATGTCGGCATCAGTTTGAGGGTTGGGAGCTGGGGATGCCGTATAGGTCCCTTGAAGAGGATTCAGTATAGCATGGAGGAAGGCTCCTCCTTCATCCATGCCATGAGTTCGCTAAGAGCTTGAGGAAAGCAAGCAACATAAATCATTGTTAATTTGGACGTACAGGCAGGCGCAGTTCTACGGTGTGGCTAGCCCCCCCCCCCCCCAATTATTTTGTCTAGCCTCCTCCCAAAAAATGCAATTGAAAAAAAAAAGTCTGGACAATACTTGATCTTTTCAGTTATTCAGCGCCAATAACATAAAAAAAAACGCGTTGTGTAGGCTATAGGTGCATGTTTTTCTACTCCTAATAAGACATACCAGAAGCGAGTGTTAGAAGAAGTGTCTCGCCCAAAAAATTTGGTCTTCTAGCCCCCAAAAAATATTGGCCCCAGAACCGCCCCTACTAACGCACACTACAGTCACTTTTCTATTGAAGCTTCGCGGTTGCTTGTGCTACCCTCAGTTTGTTGAACAAATCTCTCCACGGTGAACTTTCTATTTCCTCTCAGCTTGGCTTCCTCCTGTCAAGATATTTGAGCTCTAACACTCTGGGTTGTTTTCACCTAGTGTCAACAAAACACTCTGACTATTTCTGAACGTATAGAACCCAACTTGCTATTATTCGCTGATAGGTTTTTCCTCGTTCCACATTATATTCTCGAGTTACGAAGGATAACCCATCGTATACTATACGATTGATAGTAAGTTACGTTGAGTTTGGTGACATCGACTATTTTCATTTTCGTCAATCTTAGCCTGCCTTTATTCTCCGTGAGATATGCTTGATTCTACCTTTAACATTGGCATCTTCAGTATGTTCTTACTTTGAGTGACTTGTACTACTGTAGGCAAATTTTCCATTTATTTGGCCGTGCAATGTGCATAACCCATGATATGGCATTGACAATGGATTATGATGTCATTGTCAATGATATGGCGGTATCTATTGTGAAGCCTGGTACCCTGGTACCTGTGATGGGCGGCTTCTTTCATCCTCTGTATCGTGTACCCCCACTGACATAGATATTTATTATGTCGATCGTCCAACATGTATCAAACCACCTTTTCATTGTCCGTGATCTTCCAAAACAGATTTCCCTACCAACTCCATTCTGTCTTGAATGTTTGATTGATGATAATTGTTTAGAACATCGAGGGTAGATTACCAAACACTTAAAAAGTGAAGGCTATACTTTGGGAAAAGCATTGAGAAAGCAGTACTTATAGGTTATTAAACTAGGGTCAAAATTATGAGGGCTTGCAGGGGGTGCACCAATTCATCATGTTATCGTATGTGGGGCATGGCAATTCTTTCAAAAGAACGGAGGGCAGTAGGGCACCCAGGGGACACAGACATCCCCTGCATGGGAGGGGCTTGTGCCTCCGGTTGGCCTCTCCTCATACTTGCACCATCACCACCCAGAGTTGTAATGACTCGAGTCAATGACTCGACTCGAGTCCGACTCGAGTCACATTTTTTTTGGCGACTCGACTCGACTCGAGTCCCGAGGGCTAAATGACTCGACTCGACTCGAGTCCCGAGGGCTAAATGACTCGACTCGACTCGAGTCCCGAGGGCTTAATGACTCGACTTGACTCGACTCGACTACACATTGTGACTCGAGTCGACTCGACCTTCTTGACCTAGTGACTCGTCTCGACTCGTAACTTCTTTAAAATGACTCGACTCGACTCGAGTCACAAAAACAGTGACTCGTTACAACTCTGCCACAACCATTCTGTAATCTGTTTCACCGGAGTAAAAACTGTTGATCTATGAGAATTAAGATAATTTAAAACGTTTCAAGTAATAAACTGTTGCGAACTGCTCATTAACCAAAAATGACCTGAAATTTTTACAAAATGCTTGGATCCTAGCGGGATCTTTCTCAAAGGCTATGAGGTTCGATAAAGATCCTTGGGTCGATTTCAGGAAGACCTACGATCTATCGTGACTCTAGTTACGAAGGATATAAACCCATTTTAAGGGAAGTATCCTATGTTAAGGACTGCAATGCATCATAAGTCCTACGACGGATTGGTAGTAAGTAACGATGAGTTTGGTGAAATCGTCCCATGGATCGGAACGCGTCAGGCCCTCCTAACTCCAAGCATACTTTCTAAATGCAAAAGAGTGAAAATTCGCCACTCTTTGAAGTGCCATTACGAGGGACAACTTTTTTTCGAGCTGTCTTCCACTCTTCATAAATTAAAACGGGTATCTAGTCGATACGAGCAAAGCTCGTACCACTTAAAAAGATATGATATTATTCTAATAATCCTATAAAGCATTTTCTTCGCGTGTCCGCCTGTTTCTCAGCTGTCGTATCTCATCACGCAATTACGCCCACAGAAATATCGCATAATATATCTTGCAAGGTCACCAAACACACATGAGGTCCGCTATGACAAAATTTCTCCAACCAAAAATTTCGTATTATACTCGCGTGGGCACTGTCGGTATGTTTTTCCTTTTGCCTGGGCAGAAGTGAAACCAAATCTGCTTCAAATTGCTCCCGAATGCATCTGGATCATCATTAGATGAAGTTTAAAGGTAGTATCATACTTTGGATTTTGTCAAAGAAATACAGAAATATCAAGGACGATACAGTAACAGTCATCTGTGAAAATTTCAGTCCCATACGGTGCCAAATTTTTGAGAAAATCGTGAAAAACAGCCACAGTATTTTTTAAGTCTTTTCTCTTTTATTTTTGACCTTTTAAAAGATCAAAAAGAATTTTGGTTGTTGTTTTACTAATTTCTGGATAAATACACCATTTCATGCGAAAAATTTTAACGGTATGTTTCTACCACCACCACCTTTATACCATGTAAGTTATACGTAAATCTGTGAACATTTCTGTTTTGACTTCTTACCAAAGTATGATACTACCTTTAAGACTTTTGAACAGGTGTTGATATAGTGTAGTAATCCTAATATCTGAATCAGTGCGAAGTTTGTGACAATTAACGGCTGCCAATTGTTTAAAGGTACTATCATACTTTGGTAGCATACCGAAACAGAAATCTTCACAGAGTTTACCTATAACTTACAGGGTGTAATACACATGCCTACATGTTAGAAACATGCCGGTAATATAATTATTTCTGCCTGAAATGCTGTATTTATCTACAAAAGAGCAAAATCAGTCGCCCAAATTCAATTTCGATCTCAGGGAGATCAAACAAACCGTGGGCGTTTTTCACCGTCTTCTCAAAAACTGGGCACCGTATGGGACTGAACATGTCACAGATGACTGTTACTGTATCTTTCTTGATATTGTTGCCAATGAATCTGCATTTCTTTGACAAAAACCAAAGTATGAAATTACATTTAATGTAAGTCTACTTCCGTCGAAGTTCCCAAACCCACGCGTTTTGTAGAGGCAATAAATTTGATTGAATGTTACACCCCACCTGCACAAAATGCTGTTAAGGTGATATTTTATTTCCCCATTGAAATAAGTCCTGTTTTTTTCGGAGAGTGAAAAGTCAAAAGGTCAAGTCGAGAATCCTACAGTTGAATCAAACTGACGGCCAAAATGCCGAGCAAATTTGTGAGACCGGCCCCTCGCCGAGTTGTCCCTTGTGAGGCTGTCAGTTGTACTTGTACGTCGCATCCATTCACCCATACCCATAAAAACCTGTGTCGTATTAACAAAAACATTAATAATTCCATCCTTCGGTCTCTTGCTGTTTAACAAGTGGGTATTGTATCAAACCTGTAACTGTAACCTTGGTGCATTATCCCATATTGATTGTGTAAGAGCACTATTAAATAAACCCATTCTAACACCTTGTTGTTGACACATTGGGTATTTATGCAGTTTCCGCACGATAAAAACTTCTGACATGTTAAAAAATTGTTTATTACATGAATGACCCTGTGCAGAATATTGAAGAAGAATTAGGCGTAAAGAGTTAATTCAAAACACGACAATCAAAATCTACCTCACATGTACTCATTTCACTCCTTGGTGGATGGAGAGGAGCAATAGCCGGCTCTGCGCTTTTTTATATTATTTTATTTTAGGTTATATTTTTTACCATTTTGCTGTGGGTGTCCTTTTATCATGTTTTTTAGGGCTATGTTAAATGTAATTCATGTAATTAATTGTATATTGGTGAATTTGTGTGTTTTTATGACTTGTGTGCAAATCAAGAAATTAAATTTCATGTTGCGGCGTAACGAATGAGTATAATCTAAACCTAAATCTAATGACGTCACAAAATCCCCGGATGTCAGACAAACATTGTCTCACACACGTAGTGTAGCCCTGGGTGGACGCGCACACGCACACACGTATGCATGATTGCAATGTTTGTGTGCGATCCGGTGCTGTTTTAAGCGCAAGTGCGGAGCGCTATTAATTACAAAGTGTCCTGCTCATGGACATATGCACGAGGCACTGAGAACCCACGATATGTGGAGTTCACCGTATAGGGATATTGGGTTATACATGTCAAACCGTTTAGCCACTGCATTCTGTAATACTCTTTTGTATGAAAAATTATCAAGCAATGTTTGTTTATTTCAAATAATAATAAACACATAGAATATAGATATGGATTTGTACATATAGACACATATTTCGCTGACATATAGTAAAAAGTAGGAATATAAACCGTCAGAATTGAACAGATACCAGCATTGTGGCTTACATACACGGGTTTACACGGCGGCCATCTTAGATTTTGATCGCAACTTCAAAACGAGGCACTTCCATGCATGCGCACTTTTCGAAGTGTAAACCCGTGTATTGATTGTGGGACCTCTGCCATGTTTACAGTATCCACAACAAGTCATTTGGGACAACCAAGCCATGATAACATAAACCATTGTGGGTTAAACATACGTCGGTGTTTGTTCACTTTCACGACTTGAAACTGCCAATTACCATCCCCAGAGTGGGCAGAAAGGCCCCCCTTCACCGGGACCACAAAGCCCGCTCACGGTGGGCCTCTGGTACTAAAGAAGATCACTCGTACGGCTTCAACCGTACCGAATATGAGGCTGTTTATTTATTTCTACGAAGAAAAAAAATCTCATTCTTGAAAGAAGAACGCTAAAAAATAGATACCGCGTCCGCAGTGTAATTATGTATCATGTGCTGATGCGCACATAGCTGCGTAGTCTTGTCCTCGTGATTTTTCAAGATCATCAATCCTTCCCGCGTACCGTATAATGCGTATTAAGCACAGTGAAAGCTCTCTTTTATTCTAGGCTGCAAAAAAGACCATCAAGTATAACAATGGTGTTAGTTTTTCATTAACTTAGCAAAAACTGAAGAAGCCCACTTATTGCATCTTCGAATGTCTGTGGGATTAGCAAACGTTCTCAAACATTACAAGTAAAACAAAACTGCTGCAAACTGCTCAACTGCCAAAATAATGACCTGAAAGTTATGAAATGCTTAGAGTTAGGAGGGCCTGACGCGTTTCGATCCAAGCAGGATCTTTATCGAAGGCAAAGTGACAAGACAAACATTCTGAAACATTCGTTGACTTTTACCCGTAGCCACCACGTATACACAGTTAACTGGTATGTTTTATTCATCTTTCGAAGATATTTTGTAAAGTCGTTTCGTTTGTATACTATAGATCCATTACTTGTATACCGAAGCCGGTACAAAATGTCTTAGCACTCGTTTTACAGGGTTAGAATCGTTGCTGTGAGTGTGGAAGATGTTTTGGCTTCCTATGTGGTTGTTAAACTGTTGACCGAAAGGTATAACTCTTGACTCCATGCTTCTGTGCACTTTAAACGTTTAATGAAAGTCTATTAAGCAAGACGGCAGGGGGCGCCCTAGGGCTTACTTATTCATTATGGAAAAGGGGAAACAATACAAGCAATGTGAGCGCACCAATATAATATACATGTAGTATAAAAGTGTAAATAGTATACAAGTAAAATAGCTTTATATGGATGTAGAATATACACTCTAAGACCATGTGATCAAAATGGTCCAATCCACTCATTATATGTCGTTTAGGTAGCTCCGTTCAGTGTTTGCTCATAGGTTCGCTGATTCACCAGTGGTTGACTGAAGTCAGTCAAGGATTGACAACTTTATTAACGGATTGGCGCGTCACAAGTTTGAAAAAAAAATTGAAGAAATGGGCATCCTTTGACCAATTATTAATTCCGGAGCATTTTTTTTTCAAACCATTTTTCACACCTGTGATTTGATTGATTGCCAGCTTATTATATTAAGCCCTATCGATTGAGAAAAATCTCGACAAAAACTCGTCTGGTTTGTGAACGAAAAAATGGCGGCCGTGCCCAAATTCATGCTATAGCCATTACATGTCCCTCAATAGGTTTTTATGGCCCCCTTTCTTCATGATTGCGACTCAGTTTAGGACTTCACTTGATTTCATCAAAATGGCAACAGCTGCAGCAGCAAAACATTATCAATGACGACTACAATACAGAACAACATCACCAAAAGTCATCGACACAAAACAACATCAATGACCAATCCCACAAGATGCTTGTTAAAGGTAGTATCATACTTTGGTAAGAAACCAAAACAGAAATGTTCACAGATTTACCTATAACTTACAGAGTATAAAGATGACGGTGGTAGAAACATACCGTTAAAATTTGTCCGTCTGAAATGGTGTATTTATCCAGAAATTAGTAAAACAACGACCGAAAATCTTTGTGATCTTTTAAAAGATCAAAAATAAAATAGAAAAGACTTAAGAAATACTGTGGCCGTTTTTCACCGTTTTCTCAAAAAGTGGGCAACGTATGGGACTGAAACTTGCCCATGAATCTGTATTTCTTTGACAAAAACCAAAGTATGATACTACCTTTGACTAAGCGAATAGTAACATGCCGCGCGTAAGCGAAAAGCAAAACAAATAAACAAACAAACATTTTTGTTTTATTTTCATTAATAAAGTGGCACTTTATTACAACAAATAAAAAAAACAAGGAATCAACCTCCGTAGAGAAAAGTTCCAGTTGATATTACAAATTACATAATTAATTATTATTATGAGTACATGTATAAATTATAGATAGGTTACGCAAACAAAGAAAGTAGGCGCTGATTGGTGGGTTCATCCAATCACCTCAGTCGAAACCTCTTCACCAACATCTTTTATTTGGTAATATTAAAAAAAAAAATTCGGGGTTTAAAAATCTCCCCATAATGACAGTGAACTTTCCCAGTGCACTTTCAGCAGTCATGAGGCTGTTTAGCCAGACACAATGAGCCTGAAGTGATCCCCTTATCTCATCTATCAAAATCCTGACAGAGAGTTAGAGAGTCTGTGACTTTACAGCCAAAACGGTGGGAATTCTCAGGTAGAAGAGAGAAAAAAATACCCAAGCACCACTTCACCCCCGCGTTCCTATTGTGTCGACTTCACGATAAGAAATCACTTTCTTAATATCCAGGGGGCTGTTAGGGCAGGCTGATAACGAAGACTAGGACATCCTAGGTCAAAGGTGACATTGTAAAAATTCTTTGACGTCTGGGAACCGTGGTCTGCATGAGCAAATATTTACAGAATGAACTCACAACAACATGATTATAATGCATCATTGTAAAAAATAAAAACGTTCCGACTGTCACTTTTATTAACTGCCTGATTTATTTGTAATGTTACAATGGGACATAACACTGGTAATCTCATCTTGTGGGAATTCAGAGGTGAGGTTGAAAACATCTGACTGGATATGAATAACAGGGACCAATTTCATAGAGCTGCTTAAGCACTAAATTCGGCTTAAACATGAAAAGTCTTCCTTGATCAAACAGGATTACCAACCCAAATTTTCATGTGATGTTTACTGCTTTTGACTTGTATTCGGCCATTGTTTGCTGAGTATAACATTCACAAAGGAGTTCTGGCTGGCATACTGATTTTAATATTTACCATGGTTTTTGGTGCTAAAGCAAATGTTGGTGCTTTAAGCAGCTCTATGAAATTTGCCCCAGGCAATATGCTTCCAATGATGATGATGATAATAATAATAATAAAAACATTTCATAACTTTAATGCAAACCGATCAATCTTGTCTCCTCCATAAGTTCAGAAAGAGTTCAGAACTAGAAAAAAGTTAGATGCCAAAGCCAGAAACAGAGAAAGAAAGAAGACCAATACCTTGGGTCGATTTTTCGAAGCCCTGCGATCGATCGTAACTCGAGTTTACGAAGGATAACCCATCGCATCCTATACGTAGGGGTATACAAGACATCATAAGTCCTACGATTGAGAGTAAGTTACGATAAGTTCACGAATCCCTACGATCGATCGTAACTCAAGTAACGAAGGATAACCCATCGTATCCTATATGTAGGGCTACAATGCATCATAAGTCTAATATGATTGATAGTATGTTACGATGAGTTTGGTGAAAGCACAGAATATCATTAACAAAATAATCATCTTTGCACACTGTACGGTTTGCTTGTTTCGATAGTCATGAGCGTTCATTGTCCTAGTTTCCCCCGCCACTCTCAATTTCCCATTGGTTTTGGATTCGTTGTTCTTCCCTCGAGCATCTGACTCGAGTTTCATTTCCAAAGATAATTCGAAGATTGCCACGAGCTACATGTATCCGATTGCCATCACAAAAAAAAGTCTGTAATAATTCACCAATAATGTCTCGAAAATGTGGTATATCACAATGCACATTATACAATGTGAGAATTAAACCGGTACCATATTAATAACTACAGAGCTCCACCGGTGCCATTCCATTTTTATGCAGATAACCACATAATTTTATCTCGCCAAGTCGACTTATTAAGCCCTAAAAGTCGACTTATCGAGAAAATGTATCCGCGCAAGATGACTTAGTGAAAACTAAGAAGTCGACCTATACACAGAAAAAAATCCTCACGCGCTTTAGCAATGGTCCCATGCACAAACCTATGCGCGAAGGCAGGGAACTTTACCGCATGTAACTGACTATGCCAAACATAATCAACGACCGTTTCATGGCACAACTCATGTTGGTCCATGCAAACTACGCGGGCTTACCTATAAGCGTCATATGAAACAGTCTTTACTTATAGTCAGTGTCATGCGGTCAAGTTTCTACACTTCGTAATACAGTTTGTACACGGGATCATTGCTAAAGCGCGTGTTGATTTTTTTTCGAATTTCTCCATTTGCCTGCACATTTCTAGGGCAAATTAAGGAAAATTCCAATTACAAGTCCCTTTATATTTTCAGTCTAGATCAGAGATCATGAATTTTTTAACCAGAGAAAGCGCCACTTAGTGAAATATGTGATGTTCTATTATATATATTACGCGGTATCGTTTTACAGTGTATGTGTATTATGTATGGCAGCGCGCTGTCAAATCGTACAATCTGGGCCCGATCTTTTCAATCTGCCTGCTCATTCCTAGGGCAAACTGGGCAAAATTCCAATTACACGTGTCTTTTTATTTTCAGTCTAGATCAGAGATCATGAATTTTTAAACCTAAAAATGAATTGCGAAATTTGCCCTGATGTATTTATGATAAGTGAATGGCACTCTTGGAGCTCCGTAAATAACAAACTCCATGATTATTGGAGTAAAGATGCATACAGAATGTGTACCAGACTTCTTTCATGAATATTATTATTAGGTAACCGTTTCCCAGTCTTATATATTTCGCGAATTGAGCATGCTGCTCACGAATATGAATTTACATTTGCATAGTCGGCGCGCGCGGGAACTTTTCCCTCCACTGTCTATTCAACCAATCAGAGTCGTCCAACTTCTTGGGTAAGTTATTGCGCATGCGTTTTTACGGATGAACTCAACAGAGTATGACGATGGTGGCGGTAGAAACATACCGTTAAAATTGTTCCGCCTGAAATGCTGTCATTTATCCAGAAAAGAGTAAGACCATTTTGACCCAAAGGGATATCAAACTCCTGTGAATAGATTTAAAAATCCCGTATGCGTTTTTTTTCACTGTTTTCTCAAAAACTAGGCACCGTATGGGACTGGGAAGTTGACAGATGACTGTTACTGTATCTTCTTTTATATTTTTGCCCATCTGCATTTCTTTGACAAAAACCAAAGTATGAAATTAAGGTTTCGAGTTGAATTGCTTCAACCCTTAGCCCAAGATCTTAATTTTGTTAAGAAGGATTTTGCTTTCTCTATAGAATAACAATGCCTTCTGCATTCGTTGGCATTTTCTAGTCGAACTTGCTCCGCCCCAATGTGGGACGCCCGCTGCCGTCCCTGGTTATATACATGTACCAGAACGGATACATTCAATAACAAAAGATGAATAATTTCGATATTTTTCCCAGCGTGAGTGTTTGTGTCGTGATAATTGGATCAAGGTTTGCAGTTAGTGTGAGGCACTTATACCTCTAGTTCTATAACCTCTAATTGCAGTGAGGCCGATTTTTAGGGGGCGGTGGAAATGCATGCGTCATATCGTCACATTTTGTCGGCGGGGCGCCATCGTGTTTGACATGACCCGAGGGTAACCTTTTGTGGCTGCAATGACATAAGAACAAGTAAAGATTGTTCTTAAAGTTTGTTAGGATTTTATCCCCCGCCCCATTTCTTTTTTAAGAGTGCGGGTACAACTTGGTATATGTGGCACCTTGCACTCCATAATTAATTGAAAGTTGCACCCATGAATAAAATATAGATAATATTACTACTCGATTAAGATGAAAACGAGCTCTCTAACGGTACAGCGACACTTTGGGTGATGTCCGTCCATGTCTGTTGCACTAGAAAGATAAAGTTTGGACATTAAATTTGGTAAGCTAAAATAATGTAACGCTTAAATAGCGAATTTGGAATAGATCCCATTGGACTTGTTTTGCTTACCGTGGCTACGCGAAAATCTTCCCCGGCCACATTCGGCCTGTTACATCGCGTTCGCAGAGAAGTTGATAAGGGGCCAATTTCACGGCCATGCTTAGCACAAACAATTTGCTGACAATGACATCTCTGTCTCAATAAAATAGGATTAAACTACCAAATGTACATGTGTTGTGTAGGTCTATCACTTGTGATTGTTCTTTGGCTGTTGTTCACTGACCATGAATACCAAATGGAATTTCGTAATGGTGGTTTGTTTTATTGGGCATGATGTTGTGCTAAGCTATATTTTGGTGCTTAGCCTGCGATTATCGACAATTGATATATATATGGAAGGTAAAAACAGTTCCCAAATACAATTTTTCTTTTGAGGACACACTTTGTCAGTGACTTCAATGCCACTGAAATTTCTCCATTGGCATGCAGTGCAATAATTGAATACCACAGAGTTACCGGTGAAAATGACTCCGTGTGACATGGCCCCTATACCTTCGCTTGACCTGGTTTTATTATAATATTCCCGTACCAGTTTTCCCCCATCAGTTCACCTATTGTGCTATGAAAAAAAACCCTCCCCACCCCCACAAAGAACGCACCTGTTAATACAACCCTAATGATCCTGTAGTGCAGACCTGAGTGTCGGCGCGTGAACTTGATAAAATATGGATTATATTAAATATTATTGTATGAATACAAAAAATCGGTTCCACGTATGAACGTATGCAAGATACCAATGGAACATTATAGTTTACACGTATATTAAAGATAAGTGGTTTTGCGAAAAGCTCTTCTGTTGACAAAATGAGTGGTTCTGGAAGGACCGAAGACTTTTTTAACTTCAGAACAATTTTTACTTATATCTAGGAGTTATTCGCATACACGATGTTTTCTTTCGTGCTCACAAAGAAAATCTTGTATAATGTTGTTGATCTGTTTAATGGTAATTTCGTACTTTTTTGTCAAAGAAATGCAGATTCGTGGGCAAAATGTCAAGAAAGATACAGTAACTGTCATCTGTGAAATTCCCAGTCCCATACGGTGCCCACTTTTTGAGAGAACAATTCAAACGCCCACGGTATTTTAAAATCTTTTCACAGGATTTTTGATCTTCCGAAAATCACAATTGTTTTTGGTCAATTTGTTTTTACACTTTTCTGGATAGATACACCATTTCAGGCAGAACAATTTGAACGGATATGTTTCTATACCATTACCATCTTTATACCCTGTATTTAAAGTTAAATAGGTAAATTTGTGAAGATTTCTGTTTCGGTATATGCTACCAAAGTATGATTTAACAAAAGCCTTAAGACATTCTTGTTCTCCTGTTTCTAGCGATCTGCATTGTCCTTGTTTGCATTTGTTTATACATGTATTTATTGCTTTTTTTGTAATTGATCTGTGTATAGAAATACCGCCTCGAGCATGGAAAAATTGGCGCGTTATAAATACCATTTATTCTAATAGATGCGAGACTGATTCTAAAAAAAATGAAAGAAAGTTGGCATTTTTCTTTTCAGCATGTTTTCAATTTTGTATAATATCCCCTGTATGTATTAATGCAGTCTGTGTCAAACCAACCCCAGGTGCGAATTCTCGGTGCAGATAGCCGGCGACATCCCCCTGGTTCGGGTTTTTAGTTTGGTTTTCACTCAGCTTGGTGATGTCAAGCTGTGGTCGCTCTTTTTTGGGGGCAAGATACTCGCTGGGAAGGAGGTCGCATACAGGTCAGAGATTAATTCGACGCGCCGCGTGTGGCAGAGGTGTACATGTACCAATCGTGAGGCGACTGATCAGGGGCCAATTTCATAGAGCTACTTAGCACACACAAAAAACTGCTTAGCACAAAAATAGCTTGCCCAATAAAACAAACCACCATTGAAAATTCCATTTGATATTCATGGTCAGCGAACAACAGCCACAAGAACAATTGCAAGTGATACACAACACAAGGAAATTTGGTTGTTAATCATGTTTTTACTAAGACAGAAATGTCATGTGTAGCGAATTTTTGTGCTAAGCAGCTCTATGAAATTGGCCCCAGGTTTTTTTTTCTTGTATCTGTGACGTCACCCTTAAATTGGAGCTCCAGATTTTGAATGTCCTTAATCCTCAGTGTCGGTTTAAGTTTCAAGGTTTCGAAACCAATATCAAGGACCCGATACTAAGTATTTTTGTACATGGGTCATTCCCATCAAGTTTGGGGAACAATGTGTTCATCATGTACAAGTTTGTACATCAATACCAATCGCTATTCTTTGTCATGATACGACATTGGTGCATCTCCTAATACAACTCACTGTTATAGCTCATTTGGTATAACAAAATATTACCAATGTTACCACATGTTATACCATGGAGGAAGGAAAACAGATACATAGCCACAGTGCAGATCGTGTCCCAAGAAACATGTTAGTTCCTCGCGAAGATCGCCTTGAAATGACTGCCTGCATTGTCTTGGCGCCTCAGAATCGTCACAAAGTCGAACAAATCATTTAGAATATACATGATGAATGAGATGAAAAAGAGAAAAAAATCCTCCTGGTGTTAATACATGTACATTTTCGAGGTGCACTCAAAACTTTGTAAAACTGTAAAAAAAAAAATAAAAAAAAAAAGCTTGTGAAACTTCTGGGGATTTGAATGGGTTTCGTCAACACATGCAGCGAGTTGCCTTTGGGTAAGGCTATACTATTGGCACTTGGCAGGCACGGTACTGAAAAATAGCTGGCTGCCAGCTGGGTGGGTTGTCTGGTTCCCTGACTGCAACCTGCCGTGAAGTTATGTTGGCTTATAAACATGTTGACACCTGACGCATCTCCCGCCTATACCGATGCCTTCTCACATAGGCCCTTTACGAAACGGTATATTAGGCTTGGGCGTGGGCTTAGGTTCCGTATTTTTAAAGCCGAAAATACAAAATACAATTTTCCCTGAGGTTGAAGTTCCGTGTTCTCGTTCGTTTGTCGAAGCATGTCCTTCGAAATCGTACCCAAAACCTCTATTTTGATACCTGTTACTTTAAATTGGAGTGAAATGGAGCATAAGCCAGAGCCGGAGCCCAAACCGAGGGGCTCGGTTCCACAATAATTCCACTTCAGAGACGGAACCAACCACAAGGACCGTACACAACCGTCCTTGTTCAAACACTCAAGAAAATAACTTATTCTCAGAATCTGAGCACGTCGAATGGCACTTTCAGAGCTCCGTACATTAAAAATAGAACGTAACAGGAATTTGTTATAATCATGCTCACATCATGGATAACAGATGCACCCTGAGTACATTGGGCTGCAAAGACAAGCATGCATCCCTACTGGAGGCACTTGCTTAATATTTTAGCCGGTCCCTGGACCACCAGAGGTCCACCATCTCGGCCGCGCGTTTCCATTTGGTCATTGAACATGGAAATAATAATTATTATGACAACTCGGCCCAATTATGTGCGTGAATATCTAATTGAAACATAATCGGTCGTGTAGTGCGTATTACTTACCTGGATGGTAACTATAAATTTGACACGTTTGAGTGTGATTTCCTTTTGATATAGAATGGGTGTCTCTTGCACTTTTGCGGTTTGTGGTTGCCGAGGCGGATTTTGACACTGGGATAAAGTTGTTTTTCAGTGTGGTTTCAATTAACGGGCTTTGTGCAACTTCATGCGTGAGACATGTTGACCAGTCTACTTCGCCTGCCGTTTTATTATACATCTTGATGCGACTTTACGAGGCGTGTCATTTACCCAATTCCAGTGGCATTTTCATAACAGTAATCTCCATGTTTGTGTGATTATTACGGCGGTCTCTTTACTGGTATACACTATGACAGGCGTACAATATCGTAAGCCGATAATTTGGTGATTTGTATTATTGACTAATTCGGTCTACCGTACCCACACTGGGGTCAATTTCACTATTAAGCCCTACGATCGGACCGTAACTCGGGTTATGGAGGATAACCCATCGTATTCTACGTATGCCTGCAAAGCATCATACATGTCCTACGATTAATTCTAAGTTACGATGACTTTGGTGAAATCGACCACTGGAGACTTAAGCCAATGTTGGCTTCATATTCTCAGTCTTGCTAAGATTTTAATTCTAATATCTCAGCTTACTAATACACTACCTTGTTATTGACCTGCCTTGCTTGTGGCATAGCAGTTACTAAATACTAGTGACCCACCTTGCCAATGCCACAAGTTTATATTGCCCTACTTTGCTATTGGCCTCTTTACAAGATTGAGTATATAGTCCCTCGTTGCTATTGCATCTCCTTGTCATTAGTGCCACCTCTTGCTAGTGCACTGTTTAGCTAGTGCTCTACAGTGGCATTGCCCTTCCTTGCTAATAATTTGCAACTTTGCTAGTGCTCGCGTAAATTGGCATAGGGCCGGCACTATTACTACATTTCGTGCTAGTGCCTGTTAGTGGCATATCTTGTGTGTGCCCCACGTTCCTAGTGCCTCGCGTTCCTAGAGCCCTGACCATTTATGCTAGTGCCCAACGTACTAGTGGCCCCATTAATGGTTCCCTTCGTTGTTATTGCCCCACCTTGCCAACACTCTACCTCCTCAGTACCCTTTCTACCTAGCGCCCTACTTTACCACTGCCCGCCCCTGCCAGTGCCCTACATAGTGCGTTTCTGGTATTGTACCCTGCTATTGCTGCACTGTGTCTATTACGAAGGACACTCCTGTTGCATATCGGCTATATACCAGCCTCCTCCTCCTTATTAGCGACGCCCCTTATTAAGTATACCATCAAGCCTGAATCCCAAGAACTCGTCACCGCGCGTGAATGCATCTTATCCACCACGCCCACACGAGGCATCCTGCAGACAGTCTTCCGCCTGCCTCTCACCCGTGCGTCTGCTAATTGGAAGTGGCATATTCCGACGGGAGTATGGGCCAGTACGCCGTGGACAGGTCACCGGTGCCATCAGCCACCGTGTGTTGCCCGGCCGAAGCCGCCCGCCGGCCCCAGCTGATGATACCCGACCGCCCTTAGTTATAATCCCGGCATCAGAATCATGAACACAGCCCCGGGATCGATTTCACCAAACTCGTCGTAACATACTATCAATCGTATAGGAGTTGTGATGCATTGTAGCCCTACGTAGGATACGAGGGGTTATCCTTCATAACTCGAGTTACGATCGATCGTAGGGCATCGTGAAATCGACCCCAGGTTCCGTAATTGCCCAAATCTGCAGCTTTTTTCCCGTGAAACTCGGGGGTCTTTTCCAAACCTCGGCTCTCTCTCAGGCTCCAGCTCCAAGTCAGGGTCCGGGTTTATTTTGTGCATCCGTTCTTGCAACCTGGTAAGAAAATAGTGGCATTTGGATGCGGTTCGGAAGTAGATTATCTGGGTTTGAAAAAGGAAAACTTGCTTCACCGTCAATGAAAAACCATAACCTATATAATTATTTTCAGCATTATAGATGACAGAGAGGAAGCCGGAGCCTGAGCCGGAGACGAGTTTTGGAAAAGGCTCTTGTTTTTGAAGATAACTTTCATCAGGAGTAGCTAGAGCCTTCTGTCAATCTTCTGGTGAAATTCAAGTTTCTAAATACGGATTGTTTGCGATTATGGGTCAGGAAACGTATTTACACTATTGCCGTCGTATGTTGATATGTCTCTGTGTTTAACTGTTGGCTCCATGATGTTACCGGTTCACTGAACACAGACGCACCTGAGACGTGGGACAACCTTGCTCGGCGTCCATTATTGTTTATTTTATACCTTATATGTCAGGAATAATTCTTGCAGAATCTTTGAAGAAAATTTGATACTCTTCCTATCCGACCTTCCACCAGATACTAATATTACTATTTTGTTGGTAGATATTTCATTTGATAGTCCACAACCTCGAGAACCCTATAAATTGTTCACTATTTTTTTTAACTAACTTTCTCTTGAAATGCGGCAGAGGTGAAGATATTGTCTTTAAAGGTATAATACATGATTGGTAAAGGTCACATAACACCACTTACACTTTGTCTGATCGAATATGTTGCATGATATAATAAACCTGTGAACATTTGAGCTCAATCGGACATCTGAGTCACAAGAAAATAGCGAAACCCCGACTAAATTGTTCTTATAAAACGTAAAGAATGATCTTACACAAGATCAAAACTGTTCTTGGTCTTTGTCTTGGTCTTTATCTTTGGATAAATACACCATTTCAGGTGGAAATAAGTTTAACGGTATCTTTCTACCAGCACCATCTTTATACCCCGAAAGTTATACGTAAATCTGTGAACATTTCTGTTTGGGTACATACCTATCCTGTACTGAACCTTGGTCTTCTGTACCGCATCTCATAAAGAATTGAGATTATTTAAACCAAGAAGGAAAAATATAATAGTCATTCAGATTTGGCGTGATGCCAACAGTTTGAAAGATTACGAATCGCAATGAAATGACAATAATTTTCGTCATTGGAATCTCTACACCGAGTACACACCCACCCCATCCCAGGCACTTGACCGATGTCATTAAACCAATGTTTGTTTCTGATTCTGCCAGTAATTTTCCATTCACCACACCCAGGCATAACTGAACATCTGCGTCAACTTTGAGGCCTTCCTCCAAGCGAAAAGTGTACATACAAAACAATCTCTCAATATGATATATACACGCAATATCTATATCTGTACTCTGGAGTGAAAGCGATCCTGAATGGTAATTTGTGCACTGCGGGAGCCCACGTGTAATATTTATATACATATTCTGTTGAGATAAGAAACCACAAACAAATTAATGATTATAAAAAAGGGCGCTCGCTGGTAACCTTGAGGTATCAGCATTGTATAACATTACAAGAATAGAGAGCCAACGAACGTGGTTCCACTCCATGCACATTGGCTTTTATATAAAGACCGATGCTATAAGGCGGTTCTCATTTCACATCATGTACCAGTCATCGCTGGGTTGTGAAGAGTTGAAGCTGGCCTTGTTTGCATACATCTGTCACAACATATGACGACATCTACATTTTGATCTGGTTCCCGCACTCTCGACACCCGTAGGGATATCTAACAAACACGTCTGGCGAACGCCGTTGATGGACTTACTCGTATAAAAATCTACCGTCTTTTACGGTAAGTTTCCCTATCACTTTTGTCGTATTTTTCATGTAACTTTTAAACGCTCTTCTATAAGTTGCAATGTGGCACAAACAGAATGCTTCAAGGGTTAAAGATAATTCGTTCTAGAGTTATCGTTTGTGAGATGATGAACGTTAAAGCTTGCAGTTTAGTGACTTTGGAAGCTCGTGCCCTGTTTTGTATTTCGTTGTAAGAAGTGACGTATATCTGGTTCTCAAGACTTGGGGACCGATGAGGAAGGATTGGAAACATATCCGTATTTGTGCATTTGCTTCCGGCTACTAGTACATCACACTTACAATAACCATGATATTCTGCTACAAAATCATTTAAAGTTCCATTGACAGTCTGTATAGCCGCAGACTAGCTATACAGATATTATTGTGGGCAGTGTTACACAATTTTAGAGCCATTGGCCACGAAAACAGCACGTTTACACATTAATTATATTAATCTGCTTTTGTTGATTGTGTCAAACATGTTTTTGACATTCGGCCTTCAAGACACATATTCAATTGTAGCCCTTTAGCATTATCTGTTGAACAAGTGCATGGATTGAAGTCGAGCTGTCAATCAAAGATATTTTTAGTTACAGTATTGTTAAGTGCGACATAATGTCCTTGTAATGGCGTCATGTCATAACAACATCAGCCGGTACACATGGAGTGGGCACACTTTCATTAAAGGTACTATCATAATTATTTCGGTAGCATACAGAAATGTACAGAAATCTTCACAGATTTACCTATAACTAACATGGTATAAAGATGGTGATGGTAGAAACATACCGTTAAAATTGTTCTGCCTGAACTGAAATGCTGTTTTTATCCAGAAAAGAGTAAAAGCCAAAAACAATTTTGATCTTTTAAAGATAACAAATAAAGATTTCTAAAAATACTTTGGGCGTTTTCACTATTTTCTCAAAAGGTGGGCACCGTAGAGGACTGAAAATTTCACAGATGACTAACTGTATCTTCCTTGATATTTTTGCCCATTAATCTGCATTTCTTTGACAAAAATCAAAGTATGATATTACCTTTAAGGTAGATGTTTGCAGGAAAACCGTCATTGTGCAGTATGAGGAGATGCATATGTCACAATTTGCCACTTGAAGACGAACTTAGATCATGGTTCGAAACGTCGGCTTATACCCAACCGATTGCTCTCGTAACCCCCAAACTAAAAGAAAAATCTCCCACAAACCAAGAATCCTTCTGTTCATGACGTCAACACTTCTCGTAGGTTCTCTGTTTTCAAAATTCAGACTAATTTCTTTCTCCCCTTGTGCCCATGAACCCTTTTGGGTTTTTGACAGTTTCCATCAATCATCTGTCCATTGTTCTGTGTGGTTTGCTTTTGATATCAGTCTTTTTGGTATGCATTGTGTAATCACGAATTGTGTGTTTGGCTCTCCCGCCTTTTTTTCTGAAGAACCTTGGATTAACATTCATAGTCGGTAATAATTGCATGAAAGGTATGTAAAGCCGACGCCATGATAAGTTTATTAGGGATCGAGAGAGCTTCTGAATAACCAGGGTCTGCTTGATAGATGGGACATGGGATATCTGGGTTAAGAGATAGGTTGTCCTGTTGACTGACAGAGGAAAGGGGGGGGGGGGTTCCTTACGTGCTAGACTTGTCCCAGGTCTCTCGCGGTGCGGTGCTATTTCTCACTTTTCAAGCTCGGTGGTATAGAAATGTCTGGTAGTCTGGTACCCTGACTTAAACTGACTGCACGGTATGCGATATTGCAAGACAAAACGTGTGTACGTTATTGCTAATTATCTGCATATACATATTCATGGTGACCTATTATTCTTCACGGCGACCCTTACCTTCTTTTGCCATAGCGAAACATACTCAAGGATTTATGAATATTCATGCGAATGACGTATACGTTGAAGGTGAGCTTTGCGTTTACAATTGTAATTCTACCTGTGAGTTGTGATTTTGACATAGCACTGTGATGTTATACAGATTCTGTGCCTATTTATTGTATCCTGCTTGGCAGAACAGTTCATGGTTGTTGACACGGGTAGGCCTACGTCTTTGCATTTCCAGTTATCGAATGTTCAGTCTACCCGCTAGATAAGGCAAAAACCGTTGCTGTGCTGTTAGAGAGGGACAAGTAATCAGAACGACTCCGGCTAGAGGTTTGCCATATCTAGAAACGGCGAGACTGGCAAGTTTTGATGTTATTGAGTAAAAGCAACCAGTTTGTTTTGGTGAATTTATAGAAGTGGTTGTCGAGCGTAAACCTGACACCATCTCAGCGCATTGGACCGCCTCCTCTGATGGGTACCGGTGTCGACAAAGCTTTTCATCCCAAGTGGTAAGTGGTCCTCTGTCACGGGTGTGTGTCTGATGGATTCCTTGGTCGGTTTATGTTGCAAGGGGGAACTGTTTTGGTACCGCACAGGTGGTATTTAGCGGATTGGAATGCATGAAACATCGACACTAGGAGTCGTTGTGATCCATGCTTCGCTGTATCGCATGACGATAACAAGACAGGCGTTTAGCATCTGTCGTGCTCGGGAAAGGTTGTGATGTTGTAGAACGAACGAAATTAGGTTGTTTCGGAACCTTTGCTACTATCTATGCTGAGCAAGTATCTGTCTTTCAACAAGTACTTTCTGTATGCAAAATAGTGAACAAATAGCACTCGTTTAAAATCGAGTTGTCCTTCAAATGGCTCTTCAAAGAGTGGTGGTTACTTCACTCTTTTAGAGTGGTTTTCACTCAAAAATTACTCCAAACGATGCAAACTTCACTCTAAAAGAGTGGAAGACAATATGGCTCTTCAAAGAGTGGATTTTCACTCTTTTGCATTTAGACAGTATGGTTCTGGTAAGGATTCTTGAAAGTCGAAGTGAAAGTTTGCTTGGTATTTTTATTCCTCACCCGCAGTTTTCCAATTATTCATCGATACTAAAATTATTCGACAACAGAGAGTCTTGCTTTTAATGGCCTAGGCTTCAACTTTGATTTTGACCTCAATGCACAGACTCGGGTTCAAGCCTCTTGTGCTGGTCGCCAATAAATTGGTTCTGGAGATCTCGAAGGGACGTGATTTCATTTCAGAGATGTATGGTTGTGGTGGTGATGGTGTTGTTTTTTTCTCTCCAAATCCTCTCTGACGTCGGTCGACCTGTGAACTGTTTTGAGTTTCGCACAGGAATGCTGCGAATGTAGGCCGTGTGCGGCGGGTATGGTCGAGATGTCCGTTGGTAGAGTGTGTGTTGGTGTGTGGTGTCCTGACTTCGCCTAATTGATCTTGCACAGTCAAAGACTGCAGTCGCCTGACGAGAGGCACTGTTGTCGCATCGTGACCGAAGCCATGGTACTTTACGAATTGAGTCTTGAGGCTAGGCTTGGGATTTTATTTGCCACCGCCCCCTTTTGTGTCCTAAAATGAAACCAAGGGCTTATTGAGATACATGGTGAAGCTGGAGTCTTTCTTCGGCTTCGTCATGCGGCCCTATCTCTTCATGTCGTTTCGTGGGCCTCAAATGGCGGTAGCGAAATAAGTCGCAGGCCTATCCTCAAGCCTGGTTTCGTAAAGGCCATACATTGCATAAGTATTTTTGCTCTGGGTTCGAGATGATTTGGTGTCACTATGACATTCCTACCCCCAAATTGAACATTGTAACAGTTTCAGCCTAGTTTGCTACGATTCATGCTTTAATTATACCAAAATGTGTCCCAGAGGTTCGGAAATTAATTTGGCTTACCAAAAAAAAAATCATTTTCCATTATTTAGAATTAAATACGAAGTATCATTTATGGCTCATCAAATTTTGCTGTGCATTTCAAGTTCAATTGCAAGGTATTTAACGCAATTATCTTGAATAGTTCCGACTTTTGTCCAATTTTGGAAGTACATCCAAAACATTTTCAAGGAACATATATAATTATTATCTAAAATGCCCACACAGTACTTCTTTAATAATCAGTCCTTCGCGCATTGAATGAGCATTGAACTCAAAATAATGAAACCTTTCCGTGGAATGCTGGATGAGGTTACTGGTTCAGCCTGAGCCCTTTGTACTGTTCACCAACATCAGACATGCACTGTTGAACCTCTCCACCAAACAATGAAATCCAGGTCTGATGTTATGACGAGAGTCACTATAAAACATGGGTCATAGTACTCCTATGCGGTAAGAGGCTTGGTATGCAGACCTATATTTTCTCCAATCAATCATATTTCTTTGGGGTCTATTGTTAATGCATGGATATTGCTATGTCATGTCTATTGTCTGCTGGTCGTAAACATAATCTGCTGCGACGAATTCTAGCTCTAAGTTCTGGAGCTTGACTGAGCCTAGGCCGAGGCCTATGATTCCATCGGAGACACTTTGGTAGAATATTGTTTCATAAACAATGAAAACAAATTGATCCTGATCCCAGAAAAGTCTAGCCGAGTAAACCTAAAGGTTGACATCGACCTCCCCCCGAAAAAAACCCTCCACTTTACAATTGTTGCTTCCAACAGGTCTTCAGCTGGTTCCTGAAAATCGAAAATCCCTGTTTCCTGTTAAGCAGTATCCATAGGATTCACATGGAAGTCTCAATGGGCATTTCCATGACCAATGCACAATGTAAACTCTTAGGGAAATCGTTCCTATGGAAGTCGCGCGTAGCATACCTTTGTTAAAGCTCTTTCTCAAGTTCGTTTCATTGCAAGTCTGCAACATTAAACATTTTTGATTTTGTACGAATAATTTCGATGAACATTAAGGGAGTAAATCAGTAATGTATGAATTGAAGCATGCGCACGCAACTCTCACCTTGACAACGAGCCAATCAAAACTGCTGACGTCACTCAAGCAAGTTCAAGGAGAGGTTTCGCTTTCAATCCTCCTGAATTGCCTTCGCGAGGGTCTGGCCATTATAGGTATACAGCTTTCAGAGCTCGCATTATAAGGCGTCTTGCTGAGCAGTAACAAGCATACAAGTCAAAATAATGATCGATGTTTAAATGTTATATATAAACACGGCTGAATTTCTTTTTAAAAGCCAATTTCTCAAAGAGTGAGGCTACTAAAACTCCTCAAGCAATGTCTCCTCTGAATGACAGCTCAATGCATGCGACCCTTGTGTGACATGTTTACACTCAGCGCAAGCACAATCGCAATACTGATACGTCCTCCTGGAGTCTTTGAACCTGGGGCCTGAACAATGCTCGCACACCTCAGACTGTTTGGTGTCTGCGTTTCGGGGTCCGTCGCTCGTCAGAAGTTGATGCCTCGGGACCTGCTTGATGCAAAAAAGAACCCAGACATTTCATTGTGATCCTCCGTGCCAATTGGAGCTTAAAGATCAGTTTTGAAACCCATTCTAGTCGCCTTTTCGATGTTGACTCTAGTCCTGACCGAAAAGTGCCGAGTGGTGACACACATTATATAAAATCCCTCCCTAAATTTGTCATTGTCAATCGGTTAAAATTGAGGACAGTTTTATGGACCTGTCTGGAGGCAGTCAGAGCCGTCACGGTAAAGTGAGCACGTCACTGATGTGTAGTGTAGTGCATCAGACTGTATCTGACACAGGTGCATTCAGGGGGCACGTTTGCACGTGCCAGTTTTGTGGAAGAAATAATTCCTGAAACTTTATAGTTTTTGTGTGTGTAAGGAAATACTCAGCGAGAAATCTTTTGGAGTTTTGGGCCTATGAATACGGTATATTTCTGATCACGGTATGAGCTTGAATGAGACGTTATTCAGTCCACGGTGAAGCTATGCGGTTGGTCACTGGTATAGCTCGACCAACTGTCAACGGAATCTAGTGTGAGCTACTGAGCTTTAATAATCAAAAGTATGTTCCAATTATACCACCAGAAAATGCCAACATGGAAAGTACCGATAGAAAAACCCCGAGATTTATCAGAAATTATTGCCCCTGACTTTTCAGAGCTGTAAAAAGAGAGAGTTGCAAGAGCCAGATTATAGTCTGCAACTAAAAATCAAGGCTGGAAATAAAATAAGGTTTGGTGCATGAGGGCAAGGCCAAGGGGCACTTCCATTGGAAAATCATAATGTCAATGGAAACATTTGAAGGGACACCAATGCCAAGAACTAGGGCAACGAAGGCCATGGCCTCCCTGGCCTCCGTTTATTTGGAAAATGGCTGGTTATTTTTGTTATTTATACGCGGGATCCACCATTTTGATTCCAGGTTTGGGTCGTACCTTCATGAAACAGATTTGCGTCTTACACTCCCCAACATTGAGAGTGAACTTGCTGTGAACTTGTCACCCTATTGGTCGCCCGACCGTGACCGATGGATACGGTAGAGTGCGCGGCACCCTTGTGGTGTCAGTTGATACTGGGTGCCGCGCCGCACGAGCAGTGTTAACCAACTTATTGGACAAAAAGAAGTCAAGTGTACGAAATTACACCCCGGGTCATTGTTGGACTCAGGACCACTTAATGACCCCCCAAAGTCACGGGCAATTATTACTAACTTGAATGCGATATACTCGATTGATTGTGTTGAAATGTTTTCGTAACTTGTTGATGCTTTGAAATATGGAGTAGACATCGATCAAAGCATAGGTACTTTAGGTAATAGTTTGACTTTCTGTAATAGTAAATCCATTATGGGATTGGAATTAAGGTCTGAGTCGTATGAAATTGGAGTTTGTTAAGGTGCAGGTTTGGCATGTTATTCATCAAATAACAGTGATGGTATTCTTCCCAATCAGTTTGCTGTCTGTATTATCTCAAGTTAAGTTCACCTCGATCCACCACCCACTGTCTGTTTCCATCTCCATGTCACTGTGACACCAAGGTTCTCGTATTCCGGATCTGATGTGCATAACAAGTCACTTCCAATCAGTTTCTCTCTGAAGATGAGCACCTTTTGGACATAACCATTCAGACAGCGGGCGGGCACCAGCGTTGCCCGGGGCACCAGCGATTCATCCAATTGAGTGTTTGCAGGCGCGAAGGGAAGACGCAAAGAAAAGTATCTTCCTGAATGGGAAAATATCCATGTTCAAGCGGAACTAATTGTTTTAAAGTGAAGATAGTCCATGCATTTCCCACGATGGAACAATAGCAGTGTATGTAGGGAAAGGCAGTAGCGAACCGAGGTGGAAAATGTCAATTGAAATTTTAATAATCATTCAATATTTTAGGCACGTTTCGTATGGAACTCAAAGTGAGGCTGTCGGATCGCAGTTATCGTCTGGTAACGCTATAATACGCACAGAGGAAATGACGCTTTAACAATGGCGTACCTGCAGGGAACACGACCAAAATCTGAACGCGCTATTTATAACGTACGGTGTTATATCTCTTACCGTGTCTTTGAAGAAAGAACCCAGGGACAAAATATCCTACAAGTTCGATCCTTCGTCTCAGATTTTCTTTTCTTCCAGCGGCCTTAAGCGATATTATCACGGGGATATATTAGCGTGACCCCTGACAAAGAGGTCAGCGCTAACCCGGTGTAATCCTACCGTGGTCTATTTTGAGTACAGTGTCGTGTTTCTGCACGTCTGTGACTATTAATACGGACCAACACCGGCGTTCTCAGCCGGGTCCCTTTCGGAGCCCTCCGAGTATATTCCGCGTGATGACATACGGTGCCAAACCTATTATGTGATTTTTTTTCTGCAATGTGCACGTCATTCTACCTATACCACTGTGATTATAGGTATAGTTTATAGCACTGGTTCTGTCTCTAGCCCTCCAGATCAGATGTGAATCGGCAAGCTCCAGCTCAATACGTGAATCTGCTTCTTACTCCAAGGAGAGCAATTTCTTCTGCAAATGTCAATACTTTTTTCGACCTGTGAAGCTTTGAATTGTAGAAGCTGAACGAACTGTACATTACTAGTGCTCAGGTAGGCGTGAAATATAGACCAGTTGTTTGATAGAAGTTGATTAAGGATATGTGTCTTGACTTCCTCCTTTTTTTATCGTTTGACGACATCGATTCATCAACTTCCATCGAGAATCATCAGACATCTCAACATCGTAGATTTAGTCCTGACTGATCATCCATTCTCTGGTTATACTGTCACACACTGAAGTTGTTTTTGTTTTTATAATACTCACTTGAAGAAAATATCTTTCTTTGTTTCCTCAGATCCCGACACTCACAAGGCCATCCATCGGATGTTTTGAGATCGTTGGACATCTGTGATCTTGCTGATCCCTACTTCAGTCTGTTCTCCACCTGTTCTTGGGGATCAACGCCGGGGTTTTTGTTGGGGGAGCAGCCAAGGTCCACCGTGAATGCGTTTGCGGCGAATTCCTCCGTCCTCCCCCTTCGTCAAATTTGCAGTGTGCGTTCTACACTCCAGAACCTCATGAGGTACGTGGTCAGTGAAGTAGGATTTTCTTGTTTGGTAGCCAAATCTTCCAGCCTTCGGGGCGGGATCAGTTCTAGACCCGGAAGTCCCCGAAGGGGAGATTGTGGCTGTCAGATTGAAGCACCGTTGAGACGCAATTGTAAACCATTGTATTCGATTCACCTGAAACATGTATGGCTTGTTGCCACATATTATTTTCGAGGTTTTCAAAACCTGAAATGTCAGAACGATTAGATAAGGCCCTAGAGAGGTGGTACCGTCTGTTGAATCCTGGAGCAGTTCTTAAAATGTGAATAATTTGAATAGATTAATGACAATATAAATTAATGTGTCTCCATGTTTATGTAGGCCTATGTGATCATCAAAAAACATTACGGTATACGGTACATTTGAATAATTTAAGTCACAGGCATTCCAAATTTAACAAGGAAAAGTGGACAGGAGCGGGATTCGAACCTGCAACCCCTGTGAATACCGAACCGGTGCACTTACCAACTGATATCCAGCCCTGCGTTGGCGGTGCACATAATAGTCAATTATCTTTGTTCGTTAAAACATTACGTAGGCCTATAGTTCTTTGCTTCATTTAAAATTTGCGTCATTTATTTGAGCTTACTTCCAATTTTAGTAATTTCAAGTATTTTCAGGGGTATTATCATGAATTTTGGGGCCATTTTCCCTTCACTGGAACCCACGGTGTTAAATCTATACCGCCACTGCCAGTTCATATTCCATCGTGTTCATTTCAGGCAATATGAGCTAAGTCGTTAGTGGAATATTTTAGACACGCTGCAAAAATAATGTCGTTAGCGCCAAAAAAAACCCAGCGGTACGTTTAGAGGATTTGGTAATCGATGCAGGCTAGTTAGTTCTACCGTACGGTGGAGGTAGTTTCTGGTTCTATATTGGTGTGTTTATATTGGGTCATATTCTTGAATGCAGTATCTGGGGCTGGCATTCCACAGGGCCCCCTGTTCCTACATCCAAGCTCCAGCAATCCCGCAGCGGGCACAGCTCGCTCGGAATAGCCGGGACACCCCGCCGTCCCGTCCCCCGACTCCGTGCCCCGAGTCCGGCCGGCCATTCCGCCTCAATCATATTTCGTTTCGTATAGTTTAACCGGAGCTGCACCGCCACGAGCACGGACGCTATGGGAAGGGAAACAAGAAAGTATATATGTGTTGCACCACAGACCCACCCCCATGGTATGAATTCCAACCGGGATATGGGATACCTTATATCAATGACCGCACGGGTGCACCAAGAATGCCATTTGGTCGTCAGATAAATTTCCTTCGGTCATTTTTTAGTTGATCCAGGAATTGTCAGTGATTTTTGGATTACTGTTTGTCGACACTTGGGAATCTCAGTTGCATTTTTTGAATTATCCAATTTGTTGAGGTTAAGTGAACCGAAATATGCGTTATTGATAAAAAATGTACTGCATTCAATGTGCGATACCGCCACCTATAGTTTATACGGAGTCCATCAAGTGCCCTAAAGAATTCAATTTTTTTTTCTCAGGGACGCTTTCTATCAGATTGGCCTCTAGTTAACCTGGGAAAATTACCCCCAAACCACTGACTTGTCTCAGAGGTTTGTGTATGTATATCAATCAAGTTATGATTCGAATAGTTTACCCTGTATTGACACAGCAGTCATAGACCCGTGTACAACTTGATCATTGACTGTGATTTTCATACGCAACGACGCCAAAAAGTGACACCGGTCTTGTACGAGTTTCCACTGGTAACCCAGTAAAGTATCGTATACGCTTAGCCTTTGCACTATATGCGTCGTGGTAGCAGCCATTGTGCCTCGTTTACCGCTAGGCTCGGTAGGATCGGGAAGAGGCGAGTCGGCTAGGAGGCCTATGATTATTACCGTATATCGACTGTACTCCAAATTTTACCCAGAGCGACACCCATGCTATGTTATCCGTGTTGTTATGAACGCGTAAATACGTGTATGCGACAAGTTCATTGAATATGAATTGGAATCGGTCGATCTCAATGTCGCCTCCTCCTAATATTGTCAACCTACGAATCAGCAACCTCCTTCCCAGCCAATCTCGTCCTCGTATTCATTAGGTATAACGACGAAATTCCCAGGTACTCCGCGAGACTTCGATCCGTGCCCTCGTTATCAAAAGCAAAGAAGAAAAGAAGAAGCTTCTTGAAATTGAGACTATAGCAAAGAGCTCCCTTACAGAGCATAAACAAACAACATCGCACACTCCCCTCAGCTAACATTCAAAGTAGGTTTGCAGGTAGCTTGGCCCCCTTTTATAAAAAGAAGTTGTCAGCACAGCATAAGCCCCCACATGCACCCCTAGTAATCCATCCATCCAAGTGCACCCCTATCATAATCCCCAATATGCACCCCTGCCACACCCCTTGGGTCTCTGGGCGATCTGGCACCTCTGACCTTGAACGCATTCTTGCTCTTAATGGAACATCTGTCGGCCAATGTTATGATGACGGGACGCACGCCATGTTGTTGAACTATGTGGGCCAGGTAGGCCAAGACGCAGCTTTAAGTTCACGACCATGATATAATCCATTCTAAATCAAAATGGAGACATAGGTCCTACTTTTGTGGGACTGGATGGGTCTGTTAACCATGGGCCACTTTCATAGAGCTGCTTCAGCACAAAATCATACTTTGGTTTTTGTCAAAGACATACAGATTCGTGGGCACAAATATCAAGACAGATACAGTCACAGTCATCTGTGAAAAATGTCAGTCAAATACCTAGCCCACTTTTTTGAGAAAACAGTGAAAAACGGCCACAGTATTTCTTAAGTCTTTTCTCTTTTATTTTTGATCTTTTAAAAGATCAAAAAGATTTTCGGTTGTTGTTTTACTAATTTCTGGTTAAATACATCATTTCAGGCGGACACATTTTAACGGTATGTTTCTACAACCGCCATCTTTATACCCTGTAAGTTATAGGTAAATCCGTGAACATTTCTGTTTTGGTTTCCTACCAAAGTATGATTTAATCATGAAAAGTCTTCCTTAATCAAACAGCTGATCAAAACTGCTTTTCGTCGCAAACATCGACAATGGGGTTAAAGTTAGTTGAACCTTTATTAAGATAATTATGTATTGCTTCTTTTTCGTTTCTTCTTTGATTAATGAAGAGCTTCCCTTGCTCTGTGGAAATTGGCGCCAAAAATGTTGATAATGATCGTATGAGAAATGTTCTTTGGTGTCACATTTAGAAATCGAAAGTTTGTATCTTGCAACACAGTTGTCAAAGCATAATAGGTCATTTGCCTAGTTCATGAGCAGATTGCAGGTCATTGCTTTTTAGAAAAAAAAAATTCATGAAAAATTTTGGATTTTTTCACAGCTTTCAAAAAAACACCATGTATAACTGTGTTGATGACCTAGATAATAATGATATTTCTGCCCCGTAGTATTTGCACATGCTAGCCGTGTCTATTTCCCGTTCTTTAAGCTCAACCGGTTGGAGCGTGACTGTCGTATTTACATGTACTCGATAACCTGGTTAATTATAATAACGGGGCAGATTTATTTGTGTTTCTGTCCGCGGCAAGATCTCAAAATAGGCCCATGACGAATTCGGCTTTATGAAGCTCTGAATCTCGATCGTGTACACAGTATTTTCATGTTATTGGCTTGTGTGTGATGTTATGTGCCGATCGCTGTGTGTGTACTCTTAGGGATGGCTGACATACCGATGTCAGCTTCTGCAAATACGGACAGGCGTTCCAGTTTAATCTGATTATTTTTATGAAGTGTAAGTCATGTTTGTATGATAAATACGGTGAATTGTTGACTTTATGTCATATCTGGGGCTATGTTGTTGGTATTTTTTTTATGAGCGCGCTATTTGTCCGTGGAATCAATGAATGATAATGATAAAGATTGGTCGCTTGTAGCGCGGGGGCGTAGCTAGAATTGGCTTCGCCCACTTTTGCCAGATTACACACTTCATCCCAACCCCCACCCCAACCCTGAACTATCCAACCTCTCACATATATAGGTGTACAGAATTATTTTGAGGCTGTTGGGACAATCATTTCTCACAGGAAAGAAACTCCCTGAATATTACCACCCTATTGTTCTTCCAATTGTTCTCTTTCTTTCTTTCACTGACTATTATTTTTTTTATCAATCTTTCTATTCTTATTCCCATTGTTCTTCCAATTGTTCTTCTGATTCTTCCTCTCTTTATTTTCTCAATTGTTCTTCAAATTTTTCGTTCCATTGGTCGACTCATTTTCTTGCCATCGTTCTCCCTATTGTTCTTCCTATTGTTCTTCCTATTGTTCTTCATATTGTTCTTCATATTGTTCTTCCTAACTTGTTCACTTCCTATTGTTCTTTAATACTAATGTTCTTCTCATTGTTCTTCCCGTTCTTTTTCTCTGTTTTTCCATTGTTCGTCCAATTCTTCGCTTCATCGGTTGGTTCTTTTTCTTGTCATCCTTCTTCCTATTGTTCTTCCTATTGTTCTTTCTATTGTTTTCCACATGGGAGTTCCCATTTTTATTCGTATCTGTCTTTCCATTGTTTTCCATCATTCTTTCCACTTTTCGTCCCTTCGTTTTCCTATCTAAGCGTCGTTCGCCCTGTCTTAAATTTGTCCATTTATCACATATCTCCCATACTCTTATTTCAAATCATTGTCTTCCAAAAAAAAAAATCAACGAAATGCCTGCACAACAGAAATAAATGAATGAAAGACCTTTACGTCGAAGCGGTTGGATATCAACGGCGAGTTGACAAGAAAAAACAACTGTATCAAAAGGATGAATCTGACCAATGTAAACAATTTAATCCCCCATCATGACACCGGCATCCTCGGTGTGTTGAGGATGTTGCCATCGGTCAGCCACGGGCCACCAACGGCAAAATCACCGGTGGTCACCAGGGGGGCAGCCCGCTGAGGTATGCCATCCAGGCCGGACTTTTCTCGGAAATAGTGTTCTCAGCGTCAGCATAAGCTCTGATACTTGTTTTTAAAAATTCAGTAATGATTTGAAGGTCATTTCCTAAATTATTGCTGACTTAGCCTCAGCTCTGTCGTGCATATGGCGTCAATGCAGTATTGGTTTATCGGTATAACATTTTCAACATGGTTGTACTGATTATTTATTAAAACTGAAGGTTGTGACTGAAAATATATAGCATTCTCGACAAACGTATGGTTCTGAATTTCTTTGGAGGGCAAAGAGGCGAATACTTTGAGTGGGGAAGGTCATGGGAGGTCAAATGCAAGTCCAAATATCAAAAGGTGAAATCTGTTGACTTCCATTCCACTTAAATCTCCTGAATTGTCTCAAGGTTTCTACAAACAAACAGTTGAAGGTAGCACGACAAGTGTCTCATACTTGAAAGAATTCATTCCTAGATCACGATCATTGCAGCGGTGGTGCTATTTCATTTAAAGGTAGTATCATACTTTGGCAAGAAACCAAAACAGAAATGTTCACAGATTAACGTATAACTTACAGGGTATGAAGATGGTGGTATAGAAATTACCGTTACAATTTTTCCGCCTGATGATGGTGTATTTATCCAGAAATTAGTAAAAACAACGACCGAAAATCTTTTTGATCTTTTAAAAGATCAAAAATAAAAGAGAAAAGACTTAAGAAATGCTGTGGCCGTTAGTTCCTTTTAGTTGTCGCTATAGCCGAGATTTTATTTCAAACTTCTCCAAAGCAACTTGAATGAAAAACTCTTCATGTCAACCAGACGTGCGCTCCCAGTGGAAACGCCCCAAAAAGCTCTGCAATAAATTTACATCAGTCTGAGTGCACATCCGAAGGATCTGAGACTAGACACATGTGCGTAAATCCCAGCGTGGGAGAATAGTAGTCTGGCTCCTTAACGTTCTATGAATAAATCAGAACCCAAAATAATCACCTGGACGAAAAGGCTACTATATGATTGAGATTTATTTGAAACATATGCAGGTTTTCGTATAGCCCATGTGCGTGCGATATAATAGCAATATGCTTTATCATCAAAATATAAAACTGTCCTGTTGTATTTTTTTTCATACCAGACTGTGGTTTTGCAAAATGTAACTAAACTCGCTCTCAATTCAGCAAATATCGCTCTAAGCTATATATGATATGATTATATGAATGTTTTCGGTTTTATTATGTTGGCGAGGATATCATAGTTGGTTCTAGACTGCCTCATACAGGGTGGATTGCCTGGGGTTTTGGGGAATATTAAGTGATGAAAATGTTCTGTCTGAGATCTATTCAGCTGTATGGGGTGCTAAATGTTAAATACAAACCCAGAAGTACTGAACAATAACAGGATTAAGTGTCAATAAAATGCGAGTAGCAACCGTAAGACCCCCGCCACACGAGTCAATTTACAGGCAACCATATTCTCTGAGGAGAAATGACATTCGTTTAAACATTTTCATATGATTTCATATGGTATAGTGACGAGAAACCTGCTGGAAACAAAGCATTTGTGCTACCGAAACCTTCAAAAATGTGTACGTGGCGTGCAATGTACTTGGTTGTTCATAAGGTTGGTTGTATAAAATTGCCTAGTGAACTTCAGACACAAAGATGTCCTCGGAATGCACCTTCTAATGTCCTCGGAATGTACCCTCCTAATGTCCTCGGAATGCACCTTCCTAATGTCCTCGGAATGCACCTTCCTAATGTCCTCGGAGTGCACCTTCCTAATGTACTCGAAATGCACCTCCCTAATGTCCTCGGAGTGCACCTTTTTTAATGTACTCAGAATGAACCTTTTTAATGTCCTCAGAAAGCACCTATAGCTTCCTAATGTCCTCGGAATGCACTCTCTTTCCTGAGGGCAATCCGTGGACCCGCAAGTGTCCACATAGGGGTTTTTTGTTTTAGAAAAACGGGGACAATTTACCGTAAATTGTGAATTCGTAGCAAAATTGGAGCATAGCGCAGTAGGAATTATTCACACACAATTTTAACATGAAAAACAGACGATTCAAAAGATAACGGTTTGAAGGGCTCACGAACGAAAGAGTGGTCTTGATTGGACGTGTATAAACTTTAAATAAACGTGAGTTGGGTGTTGACGGTTTTGTGATCAAGGCGAATGTGAAACTCTATGTCAAAGATGCGTGTTTCGTACAGATTTCTAGATGCAAACCCACGGATTCTGACTGCTACCATCAACAAAATAATCCAGTTATAGAATGCGTCATTTGGTCGTCAGGTATAGACCATATTCAAATAAAAACACCTTTTTTTGTTGTTCGTATATTCTTGAGTGGGTTTACTTCCCTTGTGACTTAAGCCTACGCCTACAGTTGCCCGTTGACCTCAAATGACCCCAGCAGTCCACATACCACGCACTCGATCCCCAAAAAACATCACTTGTCTCTTCAGTCAGTGCCCGTCTCGGCGTATTAACGTCACCTCGTACCCAGAGGCGATCCTGTGACAGGGAAACGTGACAGAGGGCTCGAGTCAGACACTCCGGTGACTAAACTAAAGTGCAAAACTGATTTAGTGTGATTTGACAATGATTCTGTTATCTCGTTCGTTTTTCAGATGTTTGGTAATGCATTCAAGTATACATGTCCAACGTTGTTTTCTAAACACTTATAATTTGTTTGGCCTTCGCCTGGTGCGAAGGATAGTTATACTTGATAAATGGCAAACATGATCGATTTTGGCAGCATCAAAACAATTTTTTATGGGCAAGGTAGTATTTTTCCCTTGAGCAAATTTGCTGCAAATCTGTGAATGGCGTCCAACTCGCACCGCGGAGATATTTTTCTCTGGACATCACCGTAAATAACACATTTAATGCATTGCTGATGCAGCAGTGCAGCCTCCAGTCTAATTGTGGTCGATTTCACGAAGCCATTCGATCGATCGTAACTCGAGTTACGGATAACCCATCGTAAGGCGGGCATATCCTATACATAGCACCGTAATGCGTCACAAGTCCTACGATTGATAGTAAGTTACGATAAGTTTGGTGAAATGGTCCAAGCATTTTGGAGGTTGTTCATTGCTAACTGTCTTCTTGAAGCCACCAATGCAGTTAATGGATTCGGCAGCGGGCCTGCTGCTCAATATTAAAGCTAGAGTAAGAGGGGGGGGGGTGTTTCATGCTAAGTCGACTAAGGTCTTATCTTTGATCTATAAGAAACCACGATTCAAGATTGACACTAAAAAATAGACTTGTTTCAAGTTCTCGTAAAAAATAATAAGCAGTCGATGCAGAAGCCCGACCAAAAGTTTTGCCTATGAAGTCAGTGTATCAATTATTATACCTATCTACACAAGGGCCTAGTTTTTGTCTAATGAGAGAATGGAAAATTCTTTAGCCTAAACATTGAGGCCAACACGTTAATTACAAGAAAACTACAAGAAAACATTATACAGAAAACATGTATCTCTTAATGGTGATGTGGTTTACGAAAACGAAATCATCCTAAAAAACTTAAAATTTTACCTGAAAAAAATACTGGGCACTATAATAAGAGAACCTTCAACACTGCATGTCTTTCGTCATGATGTGAGCCACTAGCATATTTTTTACACACACAAAAACAAGCTTGGTAGGTGTTTCTGCTACACAATAATGCCCCTCCTCCAGAAGTAAAACCTTGCCGTATTTTTAAGCACAACCGCCCCCGGGGCAACGAGCAAATCCCCCCTCGAGTCAACAAACACGCCACCGGTCTTGTTTTCTCACTCCGCGGACTCCGGAGTTAATCCCGTGTTTTGAACAATGACACGACGCACGCATCACATTTTATTCAGACGAACAGAATTTCATTTTTCTGCTCATTGTATGCAGACACGAGTCCGCTTGACTTGCTTTTTTTTTTTTTTTTTTTTTTTTTGGGGGGGGGGGTTGATGATGGTGGTGAGGGGGCACATGCTACCCTAGATTTTGACACTTCGAACTTTAGAACAAATCTCTGAGAATGGCGCACCCAATGTAAGAAGCACTGATAGGCCTACTGGTGAACGTTAAGCCTCGTTTGTGTGTGGAATAGGCCTATGGTTGATAATACACGCTGAGACAATCAATAATATTTTTAATACAAATAATTAACCCCAGCCCCATGATTCTTCTATACACACTTCTGTTCTCATACCTTTGGTCTTGCCCTCCCCTAACCCTCTTTATACTTTACTACACTTACCTACCCCCCCCCCCCCCTTGCCTGATCCTCTCATCCATTTAAGTGTGTGTCTTTACTTGTATGTTCTTGTCCTTTTGTCATCTAGCCTTAGATGAAGATCCTGCTTTAAACGAAATGCGTCAGGCCCTCCTATCTCCAAGCAATAATAATTACAACAATTAAAACGTTAGAACAATGTATACCGACATCACTGCGGCCTTGCAAGTTGCCTGCTCAATTTGGTTCGTCCATATCCGTGGCGAGAACTCCTAGATCCTACAGTATTCGATAAATATTTACCACGTTCTATCTTTTGAGTATTATTGCCTAGAGCATGTTGGTTCAATTCCGATGCCCATCTTTTACTTAGCACGTCGTATACGCGTTATATACACCAAGGCCAACTTTATTGTGTGTATTTGGATCCCTTATAACATACGAGGAAGCTGTGATAATGTTTTTACTTCTCAAGTTGTTCAGGCTCTGCCAACAGGGAAATACCAACTGATGGATTCCTAACCTGTCAATCATATACTCCTTGTTTTGCTTTGATACTTAAAGCCCCCCACTTAAGCCAGTAGGTTGTGGCTGATTGGCTTATCTGGCACGTCAATCAATATAATTGCTGGTTTTTTTTTTTACTTGAGTCACTCAGATTCGCGTTTCTCAACCTTTCTCAGGAACGAGGCCAGGGGCCAATTTCATAGAGCTGCTAAGCAGACAAATTTGCTCAGCACAAAAATATCTCGCCCAATAAAACAAACCACCATTGCAAATTCGATTTGATATTCATGGTCAGCGAACAACAGCCAAAGAACAAATCACAAGTGATACACAACACGTGGAAATTTGGTTGTTAACCCTGTTTTTATTAAGACAGAAATGTCATGCTTAGCAAATGTTCGTGCTAAGCAGCTCTATGAAATTGGCCCCAGATGAAGTTTTAAATGTTAGGCTTGGTATAGAAGGATATAGAAGTGTGGCATGTAAGTTGTGAGTAGACTTAATGGGTTTTTCGACCTCTGGGATTTACAAGCAATGAAGCCATTTAAAATCCGAAACAATTTGTACAACGGCTATCAACTGGGTAAGTACTTTGGCCGTATTGGTCGATTGCCTCAGAAACTTGCGAGTATTTGTAATTGGTTTTTTTTTTTAATTGGCCATTTTGCGTGGGAGCTTATGGGAAATTATTTAATATTGGTCTGCACCCTTGTACACTGAAAACAAATCCTCACGCGCTTTAGCAATGGTCCCATGCACAAACCTATGCGCGAAGTCTGGGAACTTGACCGCATGTTACTGACTATGCCAAACATAATCAATGACCGTTTCATGACACAACTCATTTTTGTCAATGCAGACTCTGCGGGCTTTCCTATAAGCGTGACAGGAACAGTCGTTTGGCATAGTCAGTTACATGCGGTCAAGTTCCCAGACTTCGTAATATGGTTTGTACACGGGCTCATTGCTAAAGCGGGTGGGGATTTTTTAAGAGTGCACAAACGTATTGAGCCTTCAACAATTCTCTACATGTTCGAACCATGGAGATCTGTTTTATAGCTCCATGTTCGAACTGACGTGCGACAAATTTGTTGAAATTCCAACCCCAAAAATATTCGTAAGTACCACTGTAGTACCACTTGTTCATCTTTGACATGACTATGTATAGAAGCCGGCATGTGGTTTTATGAGTGTTTTGACTTGACTTCGGGCATTTTTGAAGCAATATTTTTTTATGATTTATGTTTTTTTTTGTGGGGGGGGGGGCTGGAGACGTCTGCTGGGCCGTTGCAGCAAAAAATCGCATGGGTTGCATGCATTATTGACTATTCCATACTTTGTGTGTTGTACCTGTTCATTTGAAATTGATTTCAAATGGTACCTTGTTCGTTTGATCAAATGTAACTTTTGGGACCTAGTTTTGGGGGTCCCCATGGAGCACATTACACGATTGACAGTAAAACGATGAGTTTGGTGAAATCGACCAAAGTACTGTCTACAGTATTCATGAGAGGTATAGCTGCCCATTCGTTGTGAAAATGTTGACTTCAAACCCAACATTTGGGACTAAAACAGACCAGTTTTGCATGCATTTGCTAAATAATATGCCCAACGTTCTTATAGTGGAATGAAAAGTTAACTATAGTACAATATAACAATAGATATTGTTAGTTGTAAAATCAGCTAGGCTATTAAAGAAATGGCAACAGGAAAAATGTGATAAAACCTTCACTCCTAGACAGAAAGATCTGTACCGTGCCTGCAGGTACAAGGCTTAAAACGGATTTATTCCAAACCTTTTTTCTATTTTTCCCGAATTGTATTTTCCCCCTTTGGCTGATCGGTCTTAGATCTAGACTCCTAAGACTGACATCTGTCAATTACATGCCAAGTGTGTACTAAAAGTACCACATTACCTGAGCTTTATTATATAGACATGCTCATCGACAGAAGTAATATTTACCGAGTTACTGACACTGCTTTTAAAGGTAGTACTTTGGTAAGAAACCAAAACAGAAATGTTCACAGATTTACATATAACTTACAGGGTATGAAGATGGTGGTGATAGAAACATACTGTTAAAATGTTTCCGCCTGAAATGGTGTATTTATCCATAAATGAGTAAAACAACGACCGAAAATCTGTTTGATCTTTTAAAAGATCAAAAATAAAAGAAAAGACTTACTGAAATACTGTGGCAGTTTTTCACCACTTTCTCAAAAAGTGGGCACCGTATGGGACTGAAATTTTCTCAGATGACTGTTACTGTATTTTTCTTGATATGTTTGCCCATGACTCTGTATTTCTTGGACAAAAACCAAAGTATGATACTACCTTTTATAGTCGCAGGTGGCATATAAACGGAAAACAATATGGCTGACCAGAATCCGGACCTACATTTCTCGTCCATAAATCGCACACAATCGATGTCTACTTTAAGTAAAGGAGACACGACGAGTGCGGCCAGCCATTGGCAATTCAATCGTCGACATTTTCCTGTGAAATAGATTTAGTGTATGATTTATCCTCGTTGACTTATGCTAGGAATGTTCCGTGTATGATTTTTAAACGAGCGCGTTCGTGTTGCTGATCTTTCAGAGTGCGATATGCTTCAAATAGGCCTACAGGTTTTAAAAGCAGCATCTTTTCTACAGAGTACGGAGCTCTATAGGTGCCATCTGACTTCTTGAGATCCTGAGATAAATTATCTCGGGATGACGACATATTATGTGCAAAATGACGACATCCTGAGATAATTTATCACGGGATGACGACATCCTAAAATCAAAATGACGACATCCTGAGATAATTTATCACGGGATGACGACATCCTAAAATCAAAATGACGACATCCTGAGATAATTTATCACGGGATGACGACATTATAAAATCAAGATGACGACATCCTGAGATAATTTATCAAGGGATGACGACTTCTTAAAATGAAGATGACGACATCCTGAGATAATTTATTACGGGATGACGACTTCTTAAAATCTCAGGATCTCAACAAGTCGGTTGGCACCTCTAGAGCTCCGTAGCAGAGGTCTCCATCTCCTGCCCTTCCTATTCATCCCAAGACAACCCCTGCAGCATCTATTCACCCTCCTTCCCTTTTCGCTGAGCACGGTGAAGAACCAAGTCAGCAGCGTGTCGCTCGCCTCACCATGACCCAGTGAAGAACCCGAGGCCACGGTATACTGGCGATCGACCACGCTTGCCACCTCGCACGTAACGATTCGTCCGTTGTTGTGATTGGCATAGGTGGTGCTCTTTGATCTTGTTTTGCCCGATTTTCGACAACCTGGCATAACAATACTTAAAATATCTTCCTTGGCCCCAGGATCAAGAAGAAATCTGAAGTGTCAGTTATAGGATTTAACTATTAGCATTGTGTGCATACCTGTTCGAGTACTTTGGGTAGACGGAGGGAGTTAAGCCCATCCCATTCGTGGGCAGCAATACCAGGGGCCAATTTCATAGAGCTGCTTACCACAAAAATTTGCTTAGCACAAAACATTGTTGCTCAATAAAAGAAATCACCATTAAAAATTCCATTTGATATTCATGGTTAGCGAACAACAGCCAAAGAACAATCACGAGTGATACACAACACATGGAAATTTGATTGTTAACCCTGTTTTCGTTAAGTGAGAAATGTCGTGCTTAGCAAATTTTTGTGCTAAGCAGCTCTATGAAATTGGCCCCAGGCGATGTCCCTCACACGCCCTCAACGTCCCAATTGAACTGTTTAACTTTTACCTTTTGAGACATCTTTTTTCTTCCATTCATCTTTTTCTTCTCCCTTTCTTTTCACTAAAAACCCACTGACGTCACTAGTGACGTCACTGGTAAACCCAGTGCAGTGGCCATTAAAGCGAGTGTAGGCGACCTTTCTTGTTTCTTTTTTTTTTGCAGCTGCGCCTAGGAATTTACACCCAAAAGTATGTTAAGGAGACTCCGAAGATTTAGGACGTGATAGCATTGTGTGACGGGTGAAGTCATTGGCATGTGTTGCCCATAGACTCACGGCGTTAGGCCTACCCTACTTGCTTTGTAAATACCGAACCGTGTATTGTCCGACGCGCACTCGAGTCCAAGATCGTTGGGCATATATCCGTTTTCCGAGGGGAGAGTCTGAATAAAGTCAACACGTGGTTACTTAGGTTTGTGATAGTCAGTCCAAGTGCTAACCGCATTTAACGGTGCCAAATGTGTGGCAAATCTGGTACCATCCTGTAGGGAACTCCTGCATGCTGCTAAAGTTTTGCACAGGTTTGAGCTCTATGGCCTCAATATTTAGGAAGTATTGCCAACTCTAACGTAAAAATATTTCTCAAACTGTTCTCGTGTGTTCTCTGTGAAGCCCGCTCGACTGCTTCTCACGTTGAACTCGATAACCTCAATATTGAGGGATCACTCGTCAACACTACCGTACAAAATGTACCTCAAAGTCAAACTGTTCTCCTGCGGATTTTATATAATTACAGTTGCCCATCTGTCCTATTTGACAAATCTAAGTGGACAAGTTGGTTGATGTTTTTTGGCCCGGACGGAAACTTCAAATGGATGGAGTTTGATCCATGTTTACTTTTGTTGTGTTAGGATGATCGTACACTACGTTCCATAACCAGCTTGCATCGTTCTGCTCATTTAACAACGGAGAGAAACTACAAGAAACCATACCTCAAGTCGTATTTTTGAATATCTCTTGGCAATGCAAAGTAAAAACTTTAACAAAAAACAACAACATACAACAGATATAAATATAAGATAAATGTTTCATAGTTCATGTTTGTACTTATTGATTAATAATTCTTTGTTGTTGTATGTGTCTTATTTTTCACAGATGTGGCAGACCAAGAAACCGATGTGATCCTTCTGTCAATAACTTCCCATCCACCCAAACAAGTGGCTTTATTTCAAATCAAACGAAATAAAGAAAGACAAACCAAAAAATACCCAAACTCAGACGAATCAAAATGAAACCCGGAAGCTCCCAGTGGATTCAGTTCCAGCTCCTCCTCCTGCCCATCCTCCTGATCCTGCTGTTGCTATGTATAGCGCCCTCTACGGCTCGTTACTGTCAGGAGATAGAGTGCTGCCCGGGCAGGGATGACGAGTGCCACATGCCGTACCCGGCCCTGGTGCCCAACACGCGCTGCTACTGCGACCAGTTCTGCAACCGGACGCAGACCGATTGCTGCCCGGACTTCTGGGGGTTCTGTCTGGGCATCGAGCCGCCCGTGCCCATCGAGAGAGGTAGGGTATGGTTAGAAGATGGTTCAACGCAATGATGAGGGTTATAGCTGGTATAAGACCTATACCCTATCCTCCAAATCATACCCGAGTATCCCACAACCTTCCACAAACGTCTGTAAAATGTACCCCTCTATGGCGCTGCATTAACCAGCAGTACAGACGGGGCCTTTTTTCTCAAAGCACGAATCATTTTACGAATCCATTCTAAAATGTATCAAAATAGAGACTATTGGCTGCGGTTTTGAAGTAGATTCTCTGATTTGAAAAGGAAAACAGAGCTTCAGCTTCGATGAAAAAGCACAACCTATACTTTCAGCATATGGATGTCAGAGACAAAGCCGGAGCTTGCCCCTGAGCCGAGCATTGAGAATAGCTTCAGCATTCTCCAGAAGCCATCCTCCTCCACATTTGTCCTACCCAACCAAGACCTAACCTACCATTCCACAATCCACTACCTCTCCGCAGCTCACCATATCGCTGCACCAATCTTCCACTCCCCTCCGCAACCTCCGCTCCATAACCTACCCTGACATCCACGACCAACTCTCTGTACAATCCTATAACTGCAGCAAGCCCTTCTTCCTCTTACATCCTATCTTACCCATTGATAATCCACTCTACCCTCCACCACCTACCTTGCATCTCTCCAACATAGCTTACCTCTCCGCAACTTCCACTTCCTCTCCACAACCTACCCCATTCCCCCTTCAACCAATACCCTACCCCTGAGCAATCTCCCACATCTCCACAAACCACTCATCAACCCTTCCACAATCCTACACAGCTCTTCCACGACCTATCCTACCACCTCTGAAGCCACTCAACCAGAGTCCACCACCTATCATTCCATTCATTAAAGTAATGAAGAGAAGCCTGGGAGCTGAAGGAGAGATTTCACCAAGTTCCAAGTACCAAGTTTTTCTCTTGAAGGCATCCCTAACGCTCATGTAGTTCACAAGAAAAATCAAAATGCCCAGATTCGCTGTCCAAATCAACCTTTATGTCAGATGCTGTCATACTATAGGTTATTGGAATGTGTTCCTTGTTGTGAAACTGGAAGACATTGGAGGGATTCCTGGCAGTCTTGCCTTCTCTGCTTTAACCTCACACCTCTTCCTCCCTCCCATCAGGCACCTGCTGTCATGACGGCAAGGACATCGAGGAAGGCCAATCCATCAAGATCAACTGCAACCTCTGGTAAGGAGAAGCTCTGGATCGCATTCTCTCCTCCCTAGCTCTCTTGTCCTTTTAAATCAAGCAAGGGCTTCATCATGACCCTCAATGAGACCCAGCTCAGTCTAGTTTTATTTCAGACACCTTTTCTAGCTCTTTGGTAGATATATTTAGTCACCTTTGGAGATTTTTGTTACTGATTTTTCTTTCTTATAGTTGCAGTTTAACAATTTCACTCCTTCCACAGCCACTGCAAGAAGCTCCTGTATGGCTTCTACGGTTTCGACTGCGAAAGTAAAGTGTGCCTCATCCAGCCTGAAGTAGCCGAGAGAGTTAACATTCACGAATTAGGGTGAGTTCACCCCTTGTCAAACAACTTATTATTTACCGTATCAGGTGTAACCGAACATCACCAAAAATAAACGACCAGGCAAGTCGCCCGGTGTCGATTTCACGAAGCCCTATTATACGATCGATTGTATCACGAGTTTATAGGAAGGATAGGCCATCATATGGGACCTATTCTACATAGGACTGCATGCAATGCATCATAAGTCCTACGATTGATAGTAAGTTACGATGAGTTGTGATATCGACCCCTGCATGGGGTTGATTTCACCAAACTCATCGTAACTTACTATCAATCGTAGGACTTATGATGCATTGCAGCCCTACGTAGAATACGGTGGGTTATCCTTTGTAACTCGAGTTACGATCGATCGTAGGGCTTCGTGAAATCGAACCCATGTCTCATAGGCCAGTCTAATATCAGACTGTCTTAGACCTACATCAACCTTGTTGTCGTTGTTGTTCCAATAGTATTGCGCGACCAATGTTTCCATACCATCACGTGACATAATGGGTATCTTTTGATCTCATTTGGTCCCTAAAAGCAGTTGAAACGAGCAAAGGAGACTATTATGTCGCCCACATCCTTTTTTGCACATGTCCACAGCTGTTCTGCATGTATGTTGCCTTAGGTTTCGGTGGCCCAAAGTGCATTTCTTTCGTCACAAAAATATTGCGTGACCGATTTATAACTTTAGAAGGCAGTGGTGTTAACATTGCTAGGAACAGTAGTGAAGACACGTCCTCAGACCTGGGGGGTTGATCGTGTAGCTGGGTCGTACTTCCATATACGTTTGTGCACAAAAATCATTTTTTATATATAAAAAGTGAAAACCTGGGGGGGGGTGCAACTCCCCTAGCCCCCCCCCCCCCCCCCGGGATCTACGCCCATGGCTAGGAATCAGCAGACGATATTGTGCTTATCAGCCTAGTTTAGGCGGGAAATAAAGACAGTCAAAATTTGCAGGTAGATTATATCATTTCCAATCGCCGTTCCACAACTGAGATCATCTGAAAATGATCACGCAATAATTTAGGTCGCAATTTGTTGCGTAAGTCACGGCTTGGCATCAGAAGAAGAGTTCGTGAAATTGTCACGATCGCAGCGCAGCGTGTGAAAAGTTGGCGCAGATTTAACCAATGCATTTCGGCGCCATGTTGGTTTACGTCATTCTGTTATGTGTTTTGTTTACAATAGGCCAAACTTCCCTTCTTCGAACGCAATTGACATCATTCAGTAAAGTGGTTGGGTTATTAACCTACATGTCTGCAAATCAACAATACGAGAAAATGATAACTGTTGTTTTTTTGTTTTGCTGGTGAATAACTTTGACTATGAATGTCCCCCTTTATCCTATATACTTTCATCTTTGTCTATATCCCCATTTATTGTTTTCGACCCAGTAGGCTATCTTTGGGGATTTCCCCAAATTCTACCGAGAAAAGTTGTTTTGTCAACACGTTGTATCTCTCTAAGGGCTCGTTTTCAATAACAATCTTCTTATTCTTCTTTGGTCAAGTAGTTTATATTTAAAAGTTTTAGTGAACTCAATCGAAAAACAAAACTTGTTTGTTCACTCCGGCGTTGACTCTCAGTTTCGGCTCTCCCACGGATTCAGGTTTTATTTTTTGTGTCCCGGATCAAACTCTTGGAGTTTCAAAAACAACCTCCAAATTTGGACAGTGACCGAGCACCAAGTTCAAGATCTCGCAATCCCATTTCCATGGTTTCCAGTCCCGCTGAGTCATAACAATAGGGAGGAGTCGCCAAAATAAAGACGGGCTATCAGAAGGGATGTGTAGAATCCAAGATGAAATAGGGTAACAAAGCAAAAACTAAAAGCAACATTTGCTATAAAATGTGAAGCAACATAGTCCCGTGACCACAATAAATCACACTTGGTACTGATAACTACGAAGTCGTTATCCAATAGGTTTGTTTTGTATCGCTGAATGATTTAGAACTGTAGGCCATGCATGATTCAAGTGAAACTTCGACAAATGTGAAACGAACATAGTGTCAATCTTGTACCCCTGTAAAATTGTCCTTGAACTTAAAGGTAGTATCATACTTTGGTAAGAAACCACAACAGAAATGTTCACTGATTTACGTATAACTTACAGACAAATGGGATAAACCATATAGGGCCTAAATGTTACTTTTTGAATAGTTATAATACTCAAATCATTTTGTGAGTTAGAAATTTTCTCACGACGAATTTCGATCTTTTGAAAATGCAGACAACTCTTGCATCTACATTGACTTTTCTTCAACCAAATCTCGGTCTAAAAATTACAGACGTTAAATCTTTGAGTCAAAATGTTGACTTCATTAGGGTGCACCCAAGTAAATAGTCCTTAAATCCGTCCGCCGAGCTCATTACTAAAAGTTAGCACTCAGTTTATTATAAATGAGAGGGTTCTGACAGCTATGAAACTGAGGGATTGAAGAAATATGGCACTGGACCTCCTGCCTGAACTCTGGGCTACCATTTTTTTACCATTTGTGATGCAATTGGGTGAGAAAGTGGGTCTATTTCAGCCGCTTTGCAGAGGGATGTTTTTTTAATGGCTTTTTTGACTGGAGTGATCCCGTTTACCTTGTTTTATGGGTGGTCAGCTGAGAATGAGTACTATCTCAAAAATTCAATGGTCAACCCACCATATAAAAATGAAAAGAAAATGAAAGATGACATGTTCATCATCATTTTTCTGTGCAACTTGAACACCTGTGCGAGTTCTGAGTATTTTTAAATGATTTTTGAAGTATTAGGAATTATCACTGTTGTTTTATGGGAGTTTATTTACTTGGGTGCAACCATCATCCGCGCGTATGATTGGTTGCTGACTGCTGAGCCATGTTTCAGTGCGCCCTCTGTTGTTCTACCTATGTCAGTTACACTTAATGTAAAGAGAATATATTTTTTTTTTTACCCTGGATATTTCTTGAAACAAAATACCAAACTTGTTGGTCTTATTTTTAATATAAATCATCAATGTTTGATGTAACTCGAAACATGTTATACCCCAAGTGCCTAGAAGTTCATAACACACTGGGGAGAGAAAAAAAATCTTTATGTACTCCAACATTCCACAGTGATCTGTATAAGATGATTGACAGATTAAACATTGAGTTTCCCTTTCCATTCCGACTGGGAGATGAAAATAAAAAATGATGAATTCCTTCTATAAATCGGGTCTCAACATTGAGAGAAAAAATCCTTAACACTTGACCCATGACTGCAAGCTGAAATGAAAAAAAATCAAGGCGATGGTTTGATTATTTTTTTTTATGGCCGTTTTAAATTACCAGGAGTGAAATGACGATATGGGTTATTAAACAGAAGCAAGTGTTCAGAGCTGTGAAAAGGGAGGAGAGATTTAGAATTTGGGATTTACCAAAGGGGAAACGTTTTACAAAATACTTTGAATGTCATTCTATTGAAACATCTGGATGATTTATGGCCGTCTGGGTTATATGGGCTGTTCGTGAGCAGCACTTAGTAATCCACCCTTGAAAAGGAAAGTACACGGAACTTGTAACTCGTATTTAAAGGTAGTATCATACTTTGGTATAACTTACCAAAACTGAAATGTTCACAGATTTACGTATACCTTACAGGGTAAAAAGATGGTGATGATAGAAACATTCTGTTAAAATGTTTCTGCCTGAAATGCTGTATATATCCAGAAAAGAGTCAAACCAGTAACCAACATTATTTTTTATCTTTTAAAGATCAAAATAAATGAGAAAAGACTTAAGAAATACTGTGGCCGGTTTTCACTGATTTCTCAAAAAGTGGGCACCGTATGGGACTGAAATTTTCACAGATGACTGTTACTGTATCTTTCTTGATATTTTTTGCCCATGAATTTGTATTTCATTGACAAAAACCAAAGTATGATATTACCTTTAAACGAAAACAAAACAACAGTGAAAATGAGACCGTGAAAATGCCCAACTTTCAAAAACTGTCACCCCTGGCTTCCACATATGGCTCATAAAAATATTGAATATTCGTTGATGTCTGTCAAATTTAAAAAGAAAAGTTACGAGAATGTGAATTATGGGGCTTTTTGCCTTTCAAGGGCAAAATACCACATGCAGACATTGTTGAATGCCCATGCGAATTTACCTTAAGACCACCTTATATCTATTGGTATGCACACGTGTGCACGTATTTTTGTTAGGTTGTTTTTATATTATCAAATTGCCCTATTGAGTTTTCCGATGGCTTCGAATTTACCGCATATGGAAATATAGAATAGAAATACTGTACAGTAATACCGGTAAACCAATGAAAAAGTGAAACGGCAAAAACTTAGGAAATTATAACTTTAAATTTCCACAAGGGAAAGTGACTGGTTAATTTGAAGTCGTTGAAAAGTGAAAAAGAAAGAAAAATTGACTGGAGTGGGACTCGAACCTGCGACCTCCGGAATATTGTACCGGCTGGGTATAGCTCTGTTGGTAAGAGCGCCCCTACGGTATTCCGGAGGTATCTGGTTCGAATCCCACTCCAGTCAATTTGTTTTCTTTTTAATGACTTGAAATAGGAACTTCCTACATTTTGTCAATTGGGTTTGTTGAGGCATAAATCACATTGGGTTTACCACCTTACGTTGGATTGTCCGATAAGAGACTTGTAGGGGTGGATTTCATGAAGCTGTACGATCGATCGTAACTCGAGTAACGAAGGATGACCAATCGTATCCTATGTAGGGCTGTAATGTATCACAAGTCCTACTATTAATAGTAGGTTGCGATGAGTTTGGTGAAATCGACCCTCTGTTCAAAGGATGCAGTTTGTTTTCAGAATATTTCCGCCTTCAATATCTGCAGCCTGCCATCACAAAATGAGTGAAAGTTTGCCAATTAGGCCAAAGCTGAACTTTAGCTACATGTATTTATCAAAAGACACGACACGAGTTGACTCAATCATCCCTTGAAATCTCCCGAATTGGCTCTCATCTTCCAGGAGAAAATACCAGCACAAATGCTGAGTTCCATGTCGTTGAAAAAAGCTGTTTGCCTTCTCAAATCTCAATCCATCTGATAGTTATAAAGACAATCATCCGAAGTTTCTATCAATTCTTATGATGTTGCTCACATACTATAAGCTTGTTTGTGTTTTGTTCTGTTTCTTCTTGTTGTTGTTTATTATCTTAGTTGGATGGCTGCCAACTACTCCGAATTCTGGGGCATGACCCTGGACGAGGGCATGCGGTTCCGCCTGGGCACCAAGAAGCCCACGCCCGTGGTAGAGGCCATGAATGAGATCCAGATGGACGCAGCCTCCTTGAACCTGCCCGATGAGTTTGACGCCCGTGAGAAGTGGCCCAACCTCCTGGACGAAGTGGCTGACCAGGGAAACTGCGCCAGCTCATGGGCTGTATCTACGGCATGTAAGTAGAGGCGTATCACTTCGCGACACAACCTTTGCGTAGAGGTAATATCATACTTTGGTTTTTATCAAAGAAATACAGATTCATGGGCATAAATATCAAGACAGTAACAGTCATCTGTGAAAATTTCAGTCACACACAATGCTCACATTTTGAGAAAACAGTGTAAAACAGCCACAGTATTTCGTAAGTCTTTTCTCTTTTATTTTGGATCTTTTAAAAGATCAAAGAGATTTTCGGTCGTTGCTTGACTAATTTCTGGATAAATACACCATTTCAGGCGGAAGAATTTTAACGCTATGTTTCTACTATCGCCATCTCTATACCATGTAGGTTATACGTAAATCTGTGAACATTTCTATTTTGGTTACTTACCAAAGTATGATACTTCCTTTAAAGATTATGGAATTCAATCTTGTGTCGATTGCATTTTGTCTTTTAACTCACACTTAAAGTCATAATACAGGATTGGTAAAGGTGACAGAGCAGCTGTAGACTGTTCATAATTTGATTTGTCATGGAATAAAAACAAACCTGTAAAATTATCATTTTATGTCATCATCAGAAAATGGAGAAAAACAGTGAAAAACGCTCACGATTATTTTCAAATCCATTCACGAGTTTTGATCTCACCCCGAGATCAAAACTGTTTTCGGTCTTTGTTTGACAAATGTTTGGATAAATACACCATTTCAGCCGGATATTATTTAAACGGTATGTTTCTACCAGCACTATCTTCATATCCTAAAAGTTATTATGTCAATCTGTGAACATTTCTATTTGTGCATATGTTACCGATCCTGTACTTTACGTACATTTAATATAATGAGATAAACATCTGAATAATATGAATTAATAAAACAATTGTACATGAAAGTATTGCTGAAAAAATGCTAGCATTTTCAACTGGCATGTGCGTGGTTTCATATGATTTCACAAACCATCAAAAACGATGGCCGGTTTGAGGCACCAGCCCACTTTCCATTTTACAGATCTTGCCAAAATTTCGAAATGTCAGGCCATATCAACTCTGCAATCTCCCTCCTATTTTCACTTTCATTTCCACCGGCCCCCTGGCCCCTCCAGCAAGTCACCTAAGACTGAACATGACCATATTTGGTCATGGTGACGCCAATGACGTCAGACATACGTCACTGGACAAAATTTAAATTGACATCACCCCCACAGTTGTCCGAAACCAGGATTATGTCTTCAGAGCACGAAACGTCTCCCAAAATAAGTTTCAACTTTTTTCTCCCCTGAAAAAAATCATGTCGAGACTGAAACTACCCTCTGAGTCTAATAATCCTTTCGGCAAGGATTATAGCCTAGCGCGTTGTGACGTCATTGCTCTCCATGGCTACGGTGACGTCATACCACCCAGGCAGAGAAAGCGAGATCCAGATCGTAGTAGAAATTTTACGAGAGAGATATGTTTTCATATTTCTCTCATGCATTCATGTCAGGCGTGCTACCCTCTTTTGGTTAAAGTTTCACTGCTGCTTGAAAACGACTTGAAACCGAGACTACAGGGAAATTTCACTTTTAACATCTGACATCAGGGGCCAGTTTCATGGAGCTGCTAAGCTAAAAAAAATGCTTAGCACAAAAATGTCTTGCCCAATAAAACAAACCACCATTAAAAAATTCCATTCGATATTCATGGTCAGTGAACAACAGCCAAAGGGAAATCACAGGTGATTGGAAATTTGGTAGTTAATCCTGTTTTTATGATTAGACCGAACTTTCATGGTTAGCAATGTTTGTACTAAGCAGGGCTGTGAAATTTGCCCCAGGTTGAACTTGTACCGATAATGTTTTCAGACATATTTCATCTCACCCACCAGAGCGTGTTCTATCAGTGTTCCAGCTTATTTTAACACCGTGTGTGAACGCGACTTCAAAGTTTCGGCAGAGCGCAAAAAATTGTATTTTCAGTGTTTTTACAGAACTTTCTCGAAAGTCGAAACTACCCACAATCCGAACGTTTTGTGTTGAGAACGCCGCCGTAAAATTTACGAATTGATTTTTGCTGATTCCGTAGGACTTAAAGATGGCATTTTTTTTTGGGGGGGGGGGAACCCGGCTAGCAGACGCAGACGTTTTTAGCCATTATATATGCTAATTCACAAGATGTTTATTACTTTTATCCAATCGCATTGCTCGTTATTCACCCACGTCTTTATGTTCCATCATCGTCCAATCAGCTGTTGCGTCTGATCGTATCGCCATCCAATCCAATGGCTCGGTTGTCATGCCATTATCGCCTCAGCATCTGCTCTCCTGCAACATCAGACGGCAGCAGGGCTGTGACGGCGGCCATCTTGACCGCGCCTGGTGGTTCCTGCGCAAGAAAGGGTAAGTTCTATATTGGCCTACTCACCAAACTCATCGTAACTTACTATCAACCGTAGGCCTTTTGATGCAGTACAGCCCTAATTAGAATATGCCTCCTCAGATGGGTTATGTTTGTTCGTAATTTGAGTTACGATAGATCGTAGGGCTTCTTGAAATCGACCCCAGGCGTAGTTCTTAGTTCGTCAGTGAAGAAGCCATCTTGAGCAAACTAAATTTCTTCCAGCTTCTGAAAAAAGATTTGGCCAACACATACAATGTTGGATAAAAAAATTTCATAATTGAGACTCGAATCTTAACGGCATTATGGTGTGCATTATAAAGCTACAGGTAGCATGTAGATATAGGCCTACAATTACAACCATGTATTCATGTATTCCCTGTTTCGAAGATGGCTGGCTCCGAGAACTTGACGTTTCGAGCTGAGCACTCTGCTCGTCTTCAATCAGGAGTGGCGCTCAATTGTATACAATGTGAAGATATTGTATCAAAATATCCTTCAACAATAATCATTATATCTTATCGTCCCCTCTTGCAGAATCGTCACCAGTGACTGTTACCCCTACGAAAGTGGACTGTCCCAAGATATGAAGATGGAAAGGGGATCCTGCTACATCCGGGGATTTGAAGCTTCCCCCTGCCCCAAGAATCGACAAGTCAGCGATCGGTATTTCTCAACCCCACCGTACAGAATCTCAAGAAATGTGAGTGGGATGTATGACCCAGTTGGTGTGTTTTAGGAATCTCAACCTGAACAGCAGCCAATTTCGTGGAGCTGTTAAGCACAAAACAAATTGCTTAGCACAAAATGCCTTGCTCAATGAAACAAACCATCATTACAAAATTCCATTTGATATTCATGGTCAGCGAACAGTAACCAAAGAACAATCACTAGTGAAACTTGGGAATTTGGTTTTGAATCTAGTTTTTATTAAGATAGCAAATGTTTGTGCTAAGCAGAGCCGTGAAATTGGCCCCAGGCCATGACGTTTATATTCAGGTTTCAACAGACTGAGGAAGATAGCACCCCAAGTGTCGCATACTATCCCAAATCTCTACTTAGCCAGCTCATGCCGTGGATGACTGCGAATCAGGGGCCAATTTCATAGAGCTACTTAAGCACCAAAATTTGCTTAAGCACCAAAAACCTTGGTAAAGTATGCCAATGGCAGCCAAATCTCCTTTTGAATGTTATGCTCAGCAAACAATGGCCGAATACAAGTCAAAAGCAGTAAACATCACATGAACATTTGGTTGGTAATCCTGTTTGATCAAGGAAGACTTTACATGCTTAAGAAAATTGTGTGCTTAAGCAGCTCTATGAAATTTGCCCTGATTATTTTGGATTGTATGACTGTTTGGGGTTCAAATATCAAGATGTACCCCTCGTGGTGATTTCAGCAATCAGCACGGAGTATGAAAAGGAAGCTTAATAGTGGTTTATGAATATAAATAAATTACCATTGAAGCTCATTTAAAAGCATGTCAGTTGAAGCAAAAAATGTAGACGTGAACAAGCAACTTATATTGAACCTTTTGGTGTTTTTTTTTCGCCCAACTAGGAAGTAGAGATTCAGGCTGAGATATACTGGAATGGACCAGTCCAAGGTAAGAATTGTCCTCAGGATTGCAGTAATAATTTATGTGCTTCTAAAGATTGTCATACTTTGGTTTTTGTCAAAGACTTCAGATTCATGGGAAAAAAATATCAAGAAAGATACAGTAACAGTCATCTGTGAGGCGGGCATTTTGTCTTGCTTCGCGGTATAGGTGTTGCTCTTTCCATTCCTTTTGCACAAATGTACCCTTCTCATGGTATTGTATTCTTGAACTGGATGATTTGTAAGTTGCTAGCAAATATATACTCTTTTCTAGAAGTGTGGTTCTGAAAGAACCGGTGACAATTTGCCTCTAGAAGTGTGGTTCTGAAAGTAAGAAGTGAGAAGTTGTCTCTAGAAGTCTAGTTCTGAAAAGAACCGGTGAGAATTTGTCTCTAGAAGTGTGGTTCTGAAAAGAATGAGATAAGTTGTCTTTAGAATTGTGGTTTTGAAAAGAACCTGTGAGAAGTTGTCTCTAGAAGTGTGGTTCTGAAAAGAACCGGTGAGAAGTTGTCTCTAGAAGTGTGGTTCTGAAAAGAACCGGTGAGAAGTTGTCTCTAGAATAGTGGTTCTGAAAAGAACCGGTTAGAAGTTGTCTCTAGAAGCGTGGTTCTGAAAAGAACCGGTGAGAAGTTGTCTCTAGAAGTGTGGTTCTGAAAAGAACCAATGAGAAGTTGTCTCTAGAATTGTGGTTCTGAAAAGAACCGATGAGAAGTTGTTTCTAGAAGTGTGGTTCTGAAAAGAACCAGTGAGAAGTTGTCTCTAGAAGTGTGGTTCTGAAAAGAACCAGTGAGAAGTTGTCTCTAGAATTGTGGTTCTGAAAAGAACCGGTGAGAAGTTATCTCTAGAAGTGTGGTTCTGGAAAGAACCGATAAGACGTTGTTTCTAGAAGTGTGGTTCTGAAAAGAACCAGTGAGAAGTTGTCTCTAGAAGTGTGGTTCTGAAAAGAACCAGTGAGAAGTTGTCTCTAGAATTGTGGTTCTGGAAAGAACCGATAAGAAGTTGTTTCTAGAATTGTGGTTCTGAAAAGAACCAGTGAGAAGTTGTCTCTAGAAGTGTGGTTCTGTAAAGAACCAGTGAGAAGTTGTCTCTAGAAGTGTAGTTCTGAAAAGAACTGATGAGAAGTTGTCTGTAGAAGTGTGGTTCTGAAAAGAACCGATGAGAAGTTATCTCTAGAAGTGTGGTTCTGAAAAGAACCGGTGAGAAGTTGTCTCTAGAAGTGTGGTTCTGAAAAGAACCAGTGAGAAGTTGTCTCTAGAAGTGTAGTTCTGAAAAGTACTGATGAGAAGTTGTCTGTAGAAGTGTGGTTCTGAAAAGAACCGATGAGAAGTTATCTCTAGAAGTGTGGTTCTGAAAAGAACCGGTGAGAAGTTGTCTCTAGAATAGTGGTTCTGAAAGGTTCTGAAAGGAACTGGTTAGAAGTTGTCTCTAGAAGTGTCTCTACTTAAAAAATATAATTACACTTTGAATATTTCTTTGTATTCCTGACACAGCTGCTTTCCACGTTCAGGAAGACTTCTTCATGTACAAAGAGGGAGTCTACATGCATTCCAAGATGGCAAAGAAGGACGCCCAGAAAGCAGCCGGCTGGCACTCAGTCAAGCTCCTTGGATGGGGTGTGCACAAGAACAAAGGAAAGCCACTCAAATACTGGGTCAGTATTCCGTGATGACTGGGGTCGATATCACCAAACTCATCGTAACTTACTCTATTAATCGTAGGATCTATGATGCATATAGTACAGCCCTGCATAGGACATGCCCCCTACGATGGGTTATCCTTCATAACTCGAGTTACGATCGATCGTAAGGCTTTGTGAAATGGACCGGCCCTGGATGGAGAGTGTGGTCACTTTCTGTCACTGGTCACTGTGCTCGCCTAGCCTGTAAAATCATGTCGACTCTGTCGTTCTTATTAAAGACGTTTTATGTTTTGGTATGGGCGGCTTAGATGGCGTTGAGGTTCTTGTCTTCCACACTTGGGGTCCCAGTTCACATCCCATCGAAGGCATTACAGACCTTTCTTTTGTTAACAAACATTCGCTGCTGGTTGGCATGGGCGGCCATGCAAATGTTGCCAATCATTTCGTCTTCTCGAAAGACGGCGTGACCAAATTCAACACTTTAACAAACTTTCCAAAGCAGTACAAAATGTTACCATTACATTCAGCAATATCGTTCAATGTTTATGTAACGTTGTGTACAAATTGCAGTTATTGTATGCCCGGCTTTGAGTGGCTCTCCATAGTTTCTGCCATTGGCAAAAACTCGTCCTGTGACGTTGCAAAAGAAAGGTCTAGGTATAGGTAAAAGGTGGACTGGATTTTCAGCCTCTGTACCAGATTGTTACTCGAGACACATTTTCTTTGGTTAATTTTCCACCCAGAAAAAAGTTGTTTGCCAGAAATAGTTTCAGTGTCCATCGTGGCATGAATTTTCTAATAGACAAGGGAATTGGCTTATAGACCAATTCATTTTTTCAAGACCAGGGGCCAATTTCATACGAAATTTGCTAAAGCATGAAAAGTCTTCCTTGATCAAACAGGATTGCCAACCAAATTTTGCTGAGCACAACATTCACAAGGATTTTTGGCTGGCATGCTGATTTTATTTACCAAGGATGTTGGTGTTTAAGAAAATGTTGTTGCATAAAATTGGACCCAGGATTAGTTTATAATAACCTTTCTTCTCGATTTTCCTTCCTTTTGGTCATTTATTTTTCTTGCAGATTGCCGCCAACTCTTGGGGTAAGAACTGGGGCGAGGATGGCTACTTCCGCATCCTGAGGGGCGAGAACGAGTGTCAGATCGAGTCTTTCGTGGTGGGAGTCTGGGGCAAGATCGACGCCGACATGATCAACGGCAACAACGTGCCGTTCTGATTCTTCGCCGTTCCTGTCGGCCAGACTGTAGGCCTACCTCCCCGTGCCGAGGGTGTTTTCAAAGGGGGGAACCAGAATGGCAGCAGCTAGGGGCGTCTACGTTACTCAACAAGTTTTTAGGGGTTGATTCGAGCTGGAAATGAGTGTCCGCCATTAGGCCTGTAAAGTTTCTTTCATATGGCAGCCATGTTTTCCAATAAAGGTATTCCTCATCTTTGGTTTCGGGAAAGTATGATTTAAGGTATTTAATGCAATTGAATGTGGGATTGAAGGTTATTATACTGGGCCTCCCTCTCAATACTATATTCAAAAACAAAACAAAATGGTGGCAATAACCATCCCGACCAGTCAACATCTTTGTTGAGAATCATCTTCTGCCCGCGCATGCGCATTTTCACAGACGACAAACTTGGCACGGCACATCTTCAGCATTTCGAAAACTACTTTGGAGCTTCTTATTTTTTTGTAGTGCAGAAGGCAGGGAAAAACAATTGAAATGAATTTATTTTTTCGATGGAACGTGTACGATATGTTTTATGTTATTATTAGGTCCTAGACGCCATACAGTATAGCGCCCTCAAGATAAATGGAAGTATTCCTTTTAAGTGGAATAATTAAAAGAGAGGAAGAAAACGCCCGGTGGCGCTATTCTGTGGAGGTGGTAAAGCCGCAAACAAATAATTTTGTTATGCCACAGGATTTGGACCAATAATGGCTGCGCTATTTACACGATGAGCCGCGCGTCCGGCCCTCATCTGAAAATTATCCGTGCATGCGCATTCATTATGCAAAAACGGCTATGTTTGGTCCAACTCTGGCGCCCTCATCGTCTGAAATATCTCGAAAGGTCTTACGTATTAATGATACAACCCATGGTTTGTAAATTTTTTTATTTACACAAATTGGCCCACAAGGCATTTTTCTCTGACTCGTTTAGGTTGATGATAATACTTTTGGTTCACATAAATACAATTCTTTATTAAGCAGCCTATTCCATAGAAAACGCCCTCAAGATTTTTTCCCCAGACAATATTAAAGGGATGGTACACAACTGGTTTTTGGGACAAAACCTATGCTGACAGTGAAAGCACATTATGTAATCCTCCATCATATACCTTAACTGACAAACCTGTAGAAGTTTGAGGTCAATCAGCCATCGGGGTCACGAGAAAATAGTGAAAACCCGTGTACAGAGAACTGTACACATTTCAACGAATGAATAAAACGCTTCGAAGCGATTTATTCCAATCGGAAAATAGTTTCATTTATTTCTCAACGAATATGGCATTTCAGACAAAAACATTTCATGGGATGTTTTCTCCTATCATCACCATTATACTGTGTAAGTTTTATGTGAATCTGTGATCATGAAGTGTATTTTGTCTTACCAATTCTGTACTCTCCCTTTAAGATACAATGCCCAAATGTTGTTTCCTGAGTGTTTTTTTTCTTTCTTAAAAGCATGTCAAATAAAAATAAGCCATGCAACTTCTATATATTTATTATTATCTATTTGTACAAAGCTTGGATTAATTACTGTAGTCGGTTACTGTCATATTGGAACTATGGGTATAATATTTAATAATCTACGACTGTTTCATTTCTCAAGATGAGGACATTCTGGAGCGCGGTGCTAGATATTATGCAAAACAACCCAACAATTTTTTCCCAAGGTATTTTTTTTTTCAGGTTGCAGTGTATTTGACAATCTTTCTGTAACTGAACTTTGTATAATGGTGCTCTAAGTTATAGCTTTTAATGAACCAAATCTTGTCTTGTAAAATAATAGTAATGGCCACTTTGCTTCAATATTAGCTTTAGCGAATTCTATATTATTACAGGGTACAAGGATTTGTATTAAGAAAAAAAAGATAAATGAAATTGCTGATGCAGAAAAAGAGACATGAAAAAGCCGTCGTGTAAAAATATATTATTATCGATGTTGCAACAGTACTTTTTGCATACTATTTCATGTCTGCATCCTGAACTAATGCTTCACAAGCAATTATATGTCAAATATTTACTTATTTAATCAAAATGATGCTTAAAACTTTCGCACGATTATCTAATTCTAGTTTTATATTCCCGCAACAGCTATGTCACACCGCAAATGGAGCTATATCACTATAATATAAAATATTACCTTGAAGGAAATGTTAACAAGGGTACGATATAAAGGGCAATTTTTCTTTCGTTGGGTCACTTTTATCGAGAATTTTTATCTCGTTTGTAATTTCTTCCTTCAGGGCATGGAAACTACAGTATTTCGCCATTGAAAAACAAAATATCACAAGCACATAATATGAGTCAGTCACAGGGCAGACGAAAAGAATAATTAAGTCGAAATAGGACAAAATAGATCTTGTTTTCAGGATGTTATCCTTTCTATTAAATTCGAAGAATTTTTATCACGAAATAGAAATATTTTTGTACGATCTTTCAGTATTGAAATACCAATTTGCAGCATTGTAGTACTGATTAGTTAAATGAAATTCAATATAGTAGGAATGGGAATGTTTCTTAAAAAGAAAACTGATATGAAACAAAACTGTCGCAAAAAAATATGACGCCCGTCAAAAAGGTATGAAAAATGATGAAGTTGACGGCGCTGATTCTGCGTCCATCTTTTTGCTGCGTGTGGATTTAAAAAAAAAAATATTTAATCGGACTTGAATTTTTGATTCATCGCCATATCCTTGCAAACATAAGTATAACAGTACTCCTATGGCCTCGTTAAGCAGAGGTGTTTTTTGTTTTTAGAAGGCAGTTCTAAAATGAAGCCACAGTCTCCCAATTTGTTCGTCTTTCTCTCACTCCGAGAAACGGTTTTACGGTTAGCCACCGAGCAACTTTTATTTTTCACTTGAGCAGTACTTGAAAAGTTACACGACTGTTACCGACAAAACGGATTACAAAGCCGGTTTTGTTTTTTACTGTTTTTGTTTCCTTTTTCTGTTTTTTGTTTCGATTGTACATGCAAGCTTCATTACTTTCTTGCGAACGCTTAATTTGGACAGGTTTTTACGTTATAAAAAATAACGTATAATAATGTATAATTAATATTATAGTATTGAAGAGAAAAGTGTGTTTCTCCCACATGGCAGAAGGGATAAATCCTTCATTTTCATTCTTTTTGGTTCCTTGATTTTTCTGTTTGTTCTTTGTCTTTTGTTTCTTTTCTTTTTCTATTTTATTTTTCTTTTCTATTAAATTTTCTCTTTGTTTTCTTTTTGTCTGATCTTTTTTCTATTTTTCCTTTATTTATTTTGTTTTTCTATTTTTCTTAATTTTTAATGCGTTTTTCCTCTTCATCTTCTTTGTTTTCGTTTTATCCTATAAGAGTCTGAAATCAAATTTGATATTTTCACTATGAGTTTAAATTTGTGATTCGGTTACTTGAATTTTTAAATATTTTGATGTTTGGAAAGGGCCTTATACCCATTATTTGCAAAAAAAATAATTATATTAATAATATAATCCAATGTTGTTGTTTTTTGTTTTGTTTTTATAATACAATTGATGTATTCGCTGTTAGAATGATGAAGCATTTTATACTTTTATACAAGTAGGCCTATTCAACCTAAAACCGCAACATTTTTACTGCACATTGTTTTGTATAAGTTGTTAATTTTTTCCGGATTGTTAATCAATTTATAACTTTGCAAAAAGAAAATAGGAATTTCTGACAAGTATTATAAAAAAAACAATAGCACCAGCTCATTTCCAATAATTATAATAAGCGATGCGATATTTTGTATATTATATATCTTGCAGACGTGCGATCTTACTATTTAACTGAAATCTGGTGCTTTTTTCTTGAATTGTTTCGGAAAATATAACGACTCATTATTAGGGCATAGTCTTTTTTTCATGTAGGTTATTATGATTAGGCCTACTTGGTTATTTTACTCGATATAACCTAGGTCAGTATTGTTTACGGCACCATCTAATTTACACACTACGGTTGCGTTGTGACGTACGTTAATTGCTTGACTTGATTTCGATGAAATAAATGCTCCAGGTATTTTGTTTATTCTTTCACTCCCAATAACCAAATTACCCTGGCGTCTGACCAGAATTTGAGCTTATTATTGCAATTATTCATTGGCCCGTGGGGTGGAGATGGGGTGGGGACATTGTGAACGTGACAATACCCGTCATACGCGTGGGTGGGGACGGTCTGTGCGGTCAAAGCCAGGGGCCAATTTCATAAAACTGAACTGAAGTACAAAAATGTCTTGCCCAATAAAACAAACCACCTTTGAAAATTCCTTTTGATATTCATGGTCACCGAACAACAGTCAAAGAACAATCACAAGTGATATACAATACATGGACATTTGGTTGTTAACCCTGTTTTTATTAAGACAGAAATGTCATGCTTAGCAAATGTTTGTGCTTAACAGTTTTATGAAATTGGCCCCTGGTGTGGAGAAAGGGGAAACTGTTTTTAATACGAATTTGCACTGTATGACACGTAGCGTATAAGCATGAACGTAATGGAATGGTGCCAGTCTATTTTTACACGCCATGTAAATGCTGCAGAACCGTCTTGTTCCTGATAGCTTTAACCCACACACATTTTCCCTCCACTTTCTTTAAGTATGTTACGTTTTAATAAAAAAGGAGAAGATATTTGTACCTGTATTAAACACATTCATTTTGGTAGAATAATTTGAGAGTATAATTATGTAAAAGTTATAATAAAGTTTTAAGAAAAAAAAACACAAATCGACTTTCTTGTCTCACATTCTTTTAATTCGAGCACAAATTATGTAATATCATTCCCGACTTCTCTTTCAAAACGTTCACTTGTTGTGGGTGTGCGCGATTGGCTGTTTTATGAAATTGGCTCACGGTGATTGCCCAACTCGTATACCCGTAAAATTGGCCAACCGTCGCCCCTTCCTTGGCCAACTCGCCCCTTGGCCAACTCGTCCCTTGGCCAACTCCTTATACCCGTGAATTTGAATATGGGGCAGTTACGTTTTTGGGTAAAACCGTTACGATGCAGTTTTCTCAATGATGAATGTATTTCTGAGAGAAATATTTGACGGCAAAATCCACTTAGTATCAAAACAAGGGGGTTTCGCACTGACACCGAGCAAATCTTGTCTCGGTCATGAGCAATCTTGTCCGAACAGTATTCTGGAAACGAGGTTGTGATAATTGCAGCCGTGTAAGGCCGTGTCCCAAATCTCTGGCTGCGACCGCAAATAACACACAAGTCTATGGGTGCACCCAAGTAAATAGTCCCAAAAATCCGTCCGCCGAGCTCATTAATAAAAGTTAAGCACTGAATTTATTATAAATGAGAGAGTTCTGAGAGCTATGAGACTGAGGGGTTGAAGAATAATGGTACTGGCCCTCCTGCCTGGACTATGGGCTTCCATTTGGGAACAATTGTGATGCAATGGGTGAGAAAGTGGGTCTATTTCAGCCGCTTTGCAGAGGGATGTGTTTTTTTAATGGCTTCTTTCTATACCTTGTTTAATTTTAGGGGTGGTCAGCTGAGAATGAGTATATCTCAAAAATTCAATGGTCAACCCTTCATAAAATGAAAAGACAATGAAAAGTGACATGTTCATCATCAACTTGAACACCTGTGAGAGTTCTGAGTATTTATAAATGATTTTTGAAGTATAAGGATCCGTTGTCTATGGGAGTTTATGTACTTGGGTGCAACCCTAGTGGCTGTTAGTTGCAGCCGCAGCCAGAGATTTGGGACATGGCCTAATTTTCAAGGGGAATTCCTGTAGAGAACAGCGGGGCATCGCGTCATCGTTTCACTTGAAACAAAAATACTGTGGGAAATGTGACTTCCAAGAAACAAAAAGTTACTGTTAATCATAGCATTTTGCTTTGAGATCCTTCTTTTTTTATTGTTGCTTAAACCACGCCCATTGAGGTGGAACATTGCTGTATTCTCGTAGCTTCTATGAGGTGCTATATACAATGGGAGACTTTTGAGAACCGGTTTTCAAGTCAACAGCTCACGCGCACGCAATTGTGAGCATGCGCGCGTTGTTTTGCGCCTGCGCTGTTGTGCGTGCGCGTGCGCTGTTGACTCGAAGACCGGTTCTCAAAAGTCTCCCATTAGAATGAAATATCGATAATTATGATGATTCTGTGCATAAAATTGCTTCAAAAAATGACTGCACGATTCTGTGACGTCATGCGTCCTCTTTTCATCTTGACTTGGTCATTGTGCTCGAAGGCCAATTTCTCTATTATTGCTTTGTAAAAAAAAAATCTTCATCTTCTTGATATCTGGATCGGTTTGCGGAAACACCATGTAATTATCGTTCGTACTTTCGCACTTCTATATCGTTCGCACTTCTATATCGTTCGCACTTCTCGCAATTAGGTCTCAACGTTTCGACTAGTTTGCTCTAGTCCTCATCAGGAGACGATGGTGTGACGATAGAAGACGATAGAAGTGCGAAAGTATATCGAACGATAATTACATGGTGTTTCCGCAAACCGATCCACATACCAATTGTCACCATGCAAAGCCTCAAATCTTTTTTCTTGATATCATTTGTATTCATGCATTACTATAATGCACACTTATTTCAAACTTGTTTGGGTTCTATTAACCAGAGGAATTCTACTATACTATGCTTGCAAGAGAAAAACAATTTAAAAATTTTGAAATGAAATTCAAAAGTCCCTCGTCAGTTCTTATCTTTCTTCTGATTTGAAGCCGGTCGTTGTTGCTGATAATACGAACCGGTTTTCCAGTCATTCAACGTTCAAAGTTAGTCACCACGATATATTTGTGTGATTTCAGTTCCACTCGTATCGTTCAAGATTTAATATTTGTCAGTGCCTATTCCAGTATTCGTGCCATTGTTTAATTCAAACCGAAGTGCGATTTAAAAAGAAATATCAAAAGTCTCAAAAGTTCTATGCTATTAATTTATGAATACAATGTTATCCAGTTGTCTTTCTTGAAATCTAATTTAGCATTCTGTTCACTGTTGAGATGAGAGTTTTTGCTTCATCAGATGAATGCCAGAGATAGGAGGTGGGGCATTGAGGCTCCGCCCACCACGCCTGGTCATCCCAGTGAACAGTAAGCTGGTTCTTGATCTCATCGTTGTGGAGGGAGCCGACACTTCTTAAGATGTGAAGCGACCGTCAGCATCGGCTTGCATGTAGGAGTGGCGACGCACGTGCATCTCGCAGACCACGAATTTTTCTCTAGTGCAAGGATTATCTCCCCATTTGCCGCCAAATCGTTGAGCCATTCTGATGCATTTGTGTGACCTGTCATCCGGCTCAGTGGCTTTCCAATTTGTGTAGGGATGGTCCACATCCTTCCCCATGCACGCCAACTTGTCCTTGGTGTTATGAGGATCAGTGCAGCCAAGCCACAGTTCGATTAGCTCATCGATATCATCGTCGGACCTGGCGCCAAGTGACTCCTCCATCCGCGGTTTCATTTCCCGCCAGATGAAGTCGTGTTCTTCCTGCGAGTCGGGCATGACCAGGGACACTCCGGGTCGGCCGCACTGGGCCTTCACGACGTTAGCCCCCAGGCTGCTCGTGAGATCGTCGCAAGCCTTCGAGGCATCTCCCCAGGTCATTCTGTCACGCAGCAGGAGGTAACAAGAGAACCTCCCTGCCAGCCAGCCAGGGGGACAGACGGCCGCGAGTACCGGGCACGCCTCCCCCATCATCAAGACAAAAACCACGACGGTTTTCAAGTTCATCATCAGTGTCACTGGTTCTATTCTTTGTGAAAATGATGAAGTAAAATCTGCTATTTTATAGCGATATGATGACCAATTTATAACAATATCAGCTCAGCCTGTGATGGTGGAATTTTCGATGACACTCACTAGACGTGTCGTGTCGATTGTTCGTCATCAAATGCAGAGTCGGGTGTGGGCCTTGTACCCTTATTGCAACAGAATTTAAGCTGGGCACTGTATGCAGGATTGTTTACTAGCAATTCGTTGCTTAGATACCCTACATGTTTATCAGCGATTCGAGCGTCTGTAATTTTGGGTAAATAATAGAAAACGCAATATTCCTGCAAGCAATAATTGTAAGCTTTTGGACCTCAATCAAGTGTTAGAAATTGCAGTATCAACAGCACTTGGTTTCCGGAACGGAAATCGTGTTACTTTCTAACTCGATCGTGCCCCTTCATTATTGGTAAAGAGATGGAAAAACCTTCATTTCCACGTTCAATGCATCACTTTGACCGAAAGTAATGTTCTTGCCGATGCTCACTCCCGTTTCAAGCCTCCGTTCACCGTCACGGCTAACTCCACTGTGTGAATAAATTTGCTATTATTCTACAGTGTCCTTAATAATTGTTGCTTCGTCAAATATTATGGCCGGGAGGAGTGGGAATTGGCGCATAGGAAGATGACAAAGCTACTTTCAAATTTTCCAGTGAGGCGATAATTCCCGTGTCCGTCAACATAGTTTCATCGGCGTCAATTTGACAACACATTAATAGGAAGGTTTTGGCGCCCATCACCTACTCCAAATGAATTTCAAGTCGACTTGAATTTGGAACAACAATAAGGGTCTATTGATGATGGTGAAACTGTATTACTCATGCGTTGCATCCAAGTTGCTTTATTGGGTACCGTAATTGGGTCGATCTTTGGAACTTTGAAGGCCGGAACATCAGAAAGATACTTTGTGTTATTTGCATTAATAACTTACTTGTTTGGCTCTGGCAACCAATCAGCTGGTAAGCATGTTTTTTTTTAATTATGAATATTTATAATTTTGTCACCCTCGGGAAATTCCGGCACAGTATTTCTTACAAAATGTCTCCTAGTTAAAATTATCTCATTTTACCAAACCACCGGTACACAAAAATGTCATTTCAGCGACCTCTTTAAAGGTAGTACCATACTTTTGTCAAAGAAGTACAGATTCATGGGCAAAAATGTCAAGGAAGATGACAGTCTTCTGTGAACATTTCAGTTCCATACGGTGCCCACTTTTTTTTAAAATCGTGAAAAACGGCCAAAGTATTTCTTAAGTCTTTTCTCTTTTATTTTTGATCTTTTAAAAGATCAACAAGATTTTCGGCCGTTGTTTGACTAATTTCTGGATAAATACAGCATATCAGGCGAACATTTTTTAACGGTATGTTTCTACCAGCACCATCTTCATACCCTGTAAGTTATACGTAAAATCAGTGAACATTTCTGTTTTGGTTTCTTACCAAAGTATGATACTACATTTAATATGAACGTGTATGAATTTTATTTATCCCTTTATTAATTTATCTCGTCTTATGAAGGCGCCATTCATTTACATATTTGTTACAATAATTAAAACTAATTCGAATAATTGTATTCATCCACATGTTTTACTTTCATTTTGGGGGCATGAAATAATTGTTTGCTTTTTTTTTTACGCAAAATGAAATAGCGCCACCAAGGGTTCTATTAACCTCAGCTGTGGTGGTCATGGCTTAAACGTTTATCAGGGACATTACTGGTTAACCGGCGTTTTAAACCGGTTTATGATGACAGGAACTCCACGTAATCAAAATGGCGTATCACCGAAGTTGACGAGCTGCGAGAGGTCTTCACGATCTTCAAATCTGTACAATTTTAAGGGTTCTGCAATTGTATTTTCTCAGTATTTTAGTGTGCTAAATTATTTAAAGGTTTTCAATTTCGAGATTAGTGGACATTCTTGAATATTCTTGTGTTTGAAATTGTGAAGGAGGAGTGAAGAAATATGGCGAGCCCACGAACCAGACGTGTGATGAAAGAACTGCGACCACGAGATGGAAATAACGTATGTAGGCCTAGGCCTATTTAATAGGCATGTTGTTAGGGGTGCCAGTCAACTCGGTCCGTAACCAACTCGGTCCGAGTCAACTCGGTCCGTGGCCAACTCGGTCCGTGGCCAACTCGGTCCGTGGCCAACTCGGTCCGTGGCCAACTCGGTCCGTAACCAACTCGGTCCGTAACCAACTCGGTCCGAGTCAACTCGGTCCGTGGCCAACTCGGTCCGTGGCCAACTCGGTCCGTGGCCAACTCGGTCCGTGGCCAACTCGGTCCGTGGCCAACTCGGTCCGTGGCCAACTCGGTCCGAGGCCAACTCGGTCCGTGACCAACTCGGTCCGTGACCAACTCGGTCCGTGATCAACTCGGTCCCTATGGGAAAAACGTACACAAACAAGAATCCATGCAGTTTGCTGCAGCAGTGTACAACATGTAGGCTATTTGCATTAATGTTTTTAATGTCATCATAACATAGGCCTAATATGTTTTGCTTGTGGCTGAAACCGTGAAGAAATTAATTATGTCTTATTATGTTGATACCATAATTATTTGATAAAATGGCACAATACAATTTTAATTAAAATATTAATTAAATTATACACGAAGTCAAATGCCTTATGAAAATGTGCTTTTTATTTTTAGAATTAATAAATCAATTAATGAATAATAATGATGATTGTTTTGTGTTTTTGTTTTTGATTTTTTAGCTTTGTTTTGATTAATCTGTGTATATACACCCGAGGTTCGAGAACTCACGGACTCCGTGGTCGTATTTGAACTTTGGTTAGCTGCATTTTTGTTGCCATTTTACCACAAAACCGCGCCACCGTCTGAGTGTGATTGTTGGGTCGTTGAATATTCATATAGGCCTAACGTGTGTTGGGTCTATTGGTTGTGTATACTGTATGCATAATTGCATGGCCACCCGGAGATGTCGTACGGCCGACCGTTGGTCGTTGCGTAGTCATACACCGTGTGTGTTTGCACATCGCGTGATACGTACTCCGTACGTACCTGCAGCAGTCCTGTGTGCGTGCGTAACAAGTTGGGCCAGCACATGGTTTCCGTGATGACACGAGCACGGCCTCGCGCGTTGACCAATCAGCGCGGTCCTCTTTACACATGGCACAGTTCCCATCTGTGTTACAGTACATGGGGAATTTTTCGCTGTCTAAGGTTAGGCTTAAAATTTAAATAGTAAATTGGCGTATGAAACACTATTTTGCCGAAGAGGGAATATCAAAAATAAGGTTGACTCACCCCTTACCGACTCGCCCCATCCCCAGCCCTTGCCAACTTGCCCCCTGGCCAACTCACCCCCTGACCAACTCACCAACACCGCCCCCCCCCCCCATTCCCCCCGATTTATTCAGAAATGAAATGCAAAATGTGAAGATTCAGTTAGGCCTACTAGACCTGCTGTCCAGTGCTTTTTTTGCCCTGCCTACCATAGGAAGAATGTTGGAGCTGACAAAATATACACAGCTACATGTATTAGAGGTAGTATCATGCTTTGGTTTTTATCAAAGAAATACAGATTCATGGGCAAAAATATCAAGACAGATACAGTAACAGTCATCTGTGAAAATTTCAGTTCCATACGGTACCCACTTTTTGAGAAAACAGTTTAAAACAGCCATGTTATTCTTAAGTCTTTTCTCTTTTTATTTTTGATCTTTTAAAAGATCAAAAAGATTTGTGGTCGTTGTTTTACTAATTTCTGGATAAATACACCATTTCAGGCTGAAATATTTTAACGGTAGGTTTCTACCAGCATCATCTTCATACCCTGAGACTGAAAGATATATGTAAATCTGTGAACATTTCTGTTTTGGTTTCTTACCAAAGTATGATACTACCTTTAAGAGAAGGAAAGGAGAAATTATTTTGTTGAAAGTATAAAACAACAGATGCCGTACTCCCATAGACATCACATAGTATTTGTGCTTATGTCAGCCAGGTTCAAGTCATCTGAAGAACTCCTTCCCCATTTTAATTTTATGCCGACATTCTTGCTTTCAATTTAAAAAAAAATGTATTTGTATGTAATATATTCACAGACTTGCTTTGAATGTAACGGCCACAACCCGCAGTGGGTGAGTGTATCCTACGGCATCTGGATCTGTCTGGAATGCTCTGGAAAACATAGAGGTCTTGGCGTCCATCTTAGGTAAGTTGGAGACACCCCTCTTGCAAAAACATTCTTTCCTACCAAGTACTCTTGCAAAGTAATTTACCAAACCATCACTTATTGTAACTAAATTTTGAGGTAACCATCAAATAAATAACCACAAAGGAAACTGACTGGATTAATTTTAAGTCATTGACAAGAGCGGGATTTGAGCCAGCGACCTCCGTCCAGAACTCCGTCCGGCGCTCTTACTAACTGAGATATCCAGCCTTATGATGGTGGTGCCCATAATAGTTAAATTTTGAGTTGACTAACTCTTTGAGTGATCCCCCATGTACTGTTCTCAGGTTGTAGCATTGATCAAATGATCCATGGGATATGTACATGTAGCAGTATGTGCGTGGTTTCAATGCTATTGACTGACAAACCAACAGAGATATTTACTACATGTATTAGGGACACCACCAATGTAGGGCTGGATAGCTCAGAACTTGGTAGAGTGCCTGTACGGTCTTCAGGAGGTCGCCGGTTCGAATGCCGCTCCAGTCAATTTTTCTTCGTTCACCTTTCAATGACTTTACAAATTCAGTCAGTTTCCCTTGTGGTTATTTGACTAGCTTGAGTTAGTTAACTAACTTTGACTTTGCATTAAACCGACCTCCATTGTCAAGATTATTATTAATCTTATTATTTTCTGTGTCGTGTCCTACAGACTGGTCTTTTTGCTAGAATTTGAAAACGAGATAGGCCTTGACAAATATGGTGTACACTGATAAGTAGGGCCTTGCGTGGTGTCTGTAGTAGTCCTGTTTGATTTTAAACACTATACCTTTAACACCATCCACAGTGCTCAGCTAGATAGCGTGACTATTAAAGATATAATACATGGTTGGTAATAAGTCACAGAACAGCACTCACACTCTAATCCAACATGTTCATGAAATGATAAACCCGATACGATGTGAGCTCAATCGGACATCTCAGTCACAAGAATATAGCGAAAAACTGACTCATTTTTTCTTATAAAACATAAAGAATGGTGTTGATCTTACCCCGAGATTTACTAATTTCTGGATAAATACACCATTTCACGTAGAAATTTTTGACGGTATGTTGGTACCAGCACCATCTTCATACCCTGAAAGTTATACGTAAATCTGTGAACATTTCTGTTTGGGTATGTTACCAATCCTGTACTGTACCTTTAAAAAGACTCTCAAGCATCACTCTTCTCCATCCAAGACCTCACTCCTTCTCTCTCACTCTATCTCCTGCTTCAGCTTTGTGAGGTCCGTTACCATGGATAAGTGGAAGGACATTGAGCTGGAGAAGATGAAGGCTGGAGGCAATAACAAGGCCCGGGAGTTCTTCAAGGCCCAGTCGGACTACAATCCCAGCTGGAGCATGCAGGAGAAGTACAACAGCAAGGCAGCAGCCCTGTTCAGGGATAAGGTACGTGTGTGGTGCTGCGGCCTAGTCTAGATACAAATATAAACTCAATACAAGTAAGAAACTGCTGCAAACTGCTCATCATCCAAAAAATGACCTAAAATTTATTTTTAAAAATGCTTGGAGTTAAGAGGGCCTGACGCGTTTCAGTTCTAGCAGGATCCTTCTTAAAGCTACAATGTAACCTTTGAGAAAGATCTTGCTAGGATTGAAATGCATCAGGCCCTCCAAACTCCAAGCAATTGAAAGTCTCATCAAGTCTCCTTTGATGATATTCACTTATCTTCTGTTGCACTGCCTTGCATCATGCTGTGTGTCTACACGCGGCGCATCGATGATTATCTTTCTATAACACAGTTTTTTTTTCAAATTTGTTTTGGCAGTGGCTAGTTGCATCATGTTACGTCATGACGTGCTTACGTCCTCGTCCACTCGATCGTGTGCACGTTACGTTGCTCCAATCGTGCTATTTTATAATTTTCGGTGTCAGAAAAAAAGTTCTCTCTTACGTTCTGCTTGGCCTGTTGTACGAGTGGAAAATATTAGATCCAATATCTCTCTCAAAACCAACCCTTCCAGTTATCAAAATTTTCTTTTGTTCCTTTTTTTTTCGTTGCTGTTCCTCAGATTGCCACAGAAGCCAAAGGAGAGTCATGGTCGGCCGCTACCTCGCCGGCCAGAAACCACGTCCCGTACGTCGCCGCCAAGCTCAAGACTAACTCCTCCCTCAGCACTTCGTCAGGCTCCTTCCACACCTCCAGCAGCTCCCCGAGCTTCTCCTCCTACAATTCGGGCGGAGCCAGGGTGGAGTCTGGGACCGGCAGCGGCGGGTACCAGTCGGCAGGGAAAGACGACTTTGAGCTGAAGTACGGCTTGTCAAAGTGAGTGGACTATTAAAAAAATTGTCTGTTAAGGAGCAAGAGGTATTAAAGGCTTCATTATCAAAGTGAATTGACTGTACCAGATTGTTGGTTGGTTTTGTTAGAATTGCTGTCAGCAATTGTTGATGAAAACTAGATAAATAAATACCAACAAGAACAATGCTCTATACTGTTTGTAGTATCACATTCAGAATAATAAGAATGCAATCAATCTATGTATCTGATATAGGAGAAAGAATCAATTGCCCTGTGGTCCTGTACTCCGATGTGTTCTATTTGAGATCTTGTGGTCAATCTATAGATTGTGGGTTCGAATCCAGCCATGGGTTAATGGTGCTTGCATCCTTGGGCAAGATGCTTTGTCACATATTGTTCCTCGTTACCCAGGTGCAAATGGGTCCCTGTGAGGGTTGAGATGGCTTTGTGGTTTGATTTATTGCCTCTGTGCACCTCACAGTAGCTGTGGCCGTATACTCCCAGGGGGTTGAAATGGTTTCAGGGGTGTAAATGTAGCAAATGACTATGGATAATAATGCATGCCTTGAGTATGTACAAAAAAATTGTGAGCCAAGGATGATGTTCGGTACAACAAACAATTCAGTATAGCGGTGTTCGTTATGGCAGCGTTCCAGTGTATTATTGTTGTTACACCTATCTCTCCAAATCTATGAATATCCTTTATCTTGTTCTGTCTTTGTGCTTATAGGAATGAGGTCGACAATAAAAAGTTAGATTTTTTCGACAGAGTACAGGCTGAAAATGCAGCCAGACCAGAGTAAGTATGATACATTTACAGGCGATTCATATTTTTTTTATTGATGACAGATTTTTGTCTTTTTTGCACAGAATTGCCCCTCTTTAAACGAAATTCAGTCATGAAACAAAGTTCTGGAATTTGATTCGGGAAAGGGAATGGAAATTATTTTAGGCCAACAGGAAAATCTGGATTTTTACGGCCACATTTGAAAGGCTGTAATACTTTGGTTTTTGTCAACGAAAAATCCAGATTCATGGAGAAAAATATCAAGAAAGATACAGTAACAGATATCTGTGAAATTTGCAGTCCCATACGGTGCCCACTTTTTGAGAAAATACCGGTAGTGAAAAACATCCAAGTGCTGTATTTTTAAAATTTTGATCTCCCGAAGATCAAAATTGTTTTTGTCAATTTGTTTTACTTTTTTCTGGATAAATACAGCATTTCAGGCAGAAATAATTTTAACGGTATGTTTCTACCATTACCATCTATACCCTGTATTGTTATAGGTGAATCTGTGAAGATTTCTTTTTTGATATGGTAACAAAGTATGATAGCACCTTTAATACCATTAGCTTGACCATTGTATTTTGTTGTATTTATTTCTCAGGGACTTGCCACCTAGTCAAGGTGGAAGATATTCCGGATTTGGAAATTCGCCCATGCAACCAGAAAAGAAGAACGAATCATGGGACAATGCTGTCTCATCATTGAGTGCCGTAAGTCTACTCAGTAAAAACAAAAATGTAAAAACCCAAATAGTTGCTCTTATTTGTGTGTGGACACAAATAATCGCGATTTGGAGCGCGATTCAAATCGCACTAATAGTGCGTCTTTTTGTAAATAGTCGCGATTATTTGCTGTGTGAATGGTTCACCAAAAAATACCTTTTTGTTATATTCCATCATGCAAGGCGGGCATGCGAATTTAGCACAGGATGCATGCCAACTTCACGCTTCACTGCGTATGCGCAGTTTGATAGAAATCGTACCGGTGCGATTTGGGTAACTACAAAAAACGTGACTATTTGGGTCACAATTTGGAGCGCGACCCAAAGAGTCATGCTTTTTGGTGTTCATTCAAAGAAAAATTGACTGGAGCGGAATTCAAACCAGTATTAAACCACTGGAATACTGCACCGGCACTTTACCGACTTATATCCAGATCTATGTTGGCGGTGTCCCAAATAGCGCTCCGCACTTGCTCTAAAAAAAAAAAAGGCTAAATTCTCTGATGTCACACTGGTTCTCAGACAAACATTGCAACCATACAAACGTGTGGTGGGTGTGCTTGTGTGCATGCATGGTGTACACTACATGTGTGAGTCAATGTTTGTCTGACCTCCGGGGATTTTGCAGCGCGCTGGCCAAATCACTCGTGTGATGTCATTACTGTGGTCAGTTAATATCTCCGTTAATTTCCACCAAAAAATTGTCTGTTTGTTTTTCTTTTTGCTCACAAAATACACATATTTCCAGATCATTGGACAAAACTTCTTCCATATTGAAAGGTTTTTCTGGCAATTTTCTGTTTTGCAGGGTTGGTCTACTTTTGCGTTGGGAGCAACAAAATTTGCTTCGGCGACCAAGGAGGGGGTATGTATCTCTGAATATTTTTGTTGATTTCAATCTCAGTTTATTTCCCGTGCCTAATTATTGTGAAAAAATGGAAAAGATCTGGCAAAACTGAGGAGTTATATATACCAAGTTCTCTCCTTTATTAAATTTCTTTGATCATTTTCTCCTAATTTGTGAAGATAAGACGTATTTGTGCATGATTTATTTTTGGATCGGGGCTGACTGTGCTAACCATTAGTACAACTGCACTATGTGCATTATCTTTGCCTATTGGGATGCTGTGGCCTATTGGTCTGGCGTGTCGTACTCAAGGGCTTGTGATCAATCTACAGATTGTGGGTTCGAATCCAGCCATGGGTTAGTGGTGCTTGCATCCTTGGGCAAGACGCTTTGTCACATATTGCTCCTCTTCACCCAGGTGTAAATGGGTACCTGCGAGGGTAGAGATGGCTTTGTGGTTTGATTAGCCTCTTATGCACCTAATGGTATAAACATGGGGCTATATACTCCCAAGGGAGTTGAGATGGTTTCAGGAATGTAAATTATGGCCCGATGACCAGGGACAATAATAAATTTGTAATGTGTATACAAAAGATGCATGTATGCGTACTGTGTTATTGTCAATCAATTCTCTTCTTGCAACTGCTGCTAATATTGGTCATTTGGCATCCAACTTTGGAAGCCCTCTGTCACTACTTTCTATGAATGTTTTCGAAACGGAGGCTTAGGCTCAGGCTCAGGCTCTAGCTCTGTCATCCATATGCTGAAAATATAGGTTGTGGTTTTTCACAGCTGAAGCTCGGTTTTCCTTTTCAAACCGGAGAATCTACTTCAGAACAACAGCCAAAAGCATCTATTTTGATACCCGTTACTTCAGAATGGATTCACAAAATGGAGCCGGAGTCCGAGATTGAGCCTGAGCCTCCGTTTCGTAAACGGCCTATAATTATTCGCAATGACTGTCAAGTTTTGTGGTAGGAAAGCGAATAGCGCCCTCTTGTGACAAGTCTAGATTAGAATACTTGGACTGGAATAAATGCTGCCCTCTTGTGTTCAGAGGTCCACTTTTCCTTACGATCTGTTGCATGTGGAGCTGTAATATTGGACCATGTACATGTACACCATGTACACTGTACAGGCAACCATGTGTGTTTTTAATTTCAGTTTCAAAGTAGGAAAAATTATATTTTTGGGAGGGGGGGGGGGTAAGAAACTCATGTGCTCGTTTAATTTCCTGAGGAAAAATATTAGATATGCAAATAAACTAAAGATGAAAAGAATTGGATTGGGGTCAATTTCACCAACCCAAACTATAAATCGTAGGACTTATAAAAGCACATAAATATTAAATGTCAAGAGGTTTTGTTCTTGCAAAGAGAAAGAACTTCTTCTTATTACCTTCCTGATCACAGTACACTGCCAAATCGTGTAGCGTGAAACCAGCCACCCACAGATTTATTGCTCTTTGCAAAAAAGGCAGCAGTGCTAACAAGAAGTTTTCATTAATAATCCCGTGGCGGGATCGTCTACGTCTGCTGCTTTATGGAGAAATAAATAACTGAGCAATTTATGGACTGTGATTGCGGGATGGAAGGAGGGCTTATGAATTGGAAACTTGGTCATTTCGTACCGGCGGGTTAATTTCCTGTTGAATGGAAACCATTTGGGGACGGTGATAAACTATTGGGGATTGTTTTTTGTTTTGTTTTTCATTTATGTGATTGATGAATGTAGTGAAGATTGGTTGTTCAGTTTTAATTTATTTGTTTTGTTCTGTTTATTTTATTAGTTTGAAGGTAATTTTATACTATGGGGTTTTTCAAAGAAATGCAGATTCATGGGCAAAAGTATCAAGGAAGATTCAATAACAGACCCACTTTTTGAGAAAACAATGAAAAATGCCCATGGTATTTTGAAATCTTTTTTTTTTTTTTTTTTTATCTCGTTAAGTTTTGTCCTCTTCAAAACTCATTTGTTTCATAAGAATAACAAATTATTGGAATTCTGGGAAATTTTAAGTGTCTCTTTAAAAAAAAATTAAGTGATATGGGAAAGCCTTTTGGCCAGTATGTGGATCAGTTTGCAGAAACACCATGTTTTGGCCAGAAACACTTTATTTTTGCCAGTCTAATAATTGCATTACTGAAATTCTACAGCTGTTTCATGTAGTGTTCCAACAGCTGTTTTGCTTGAATTGTGTGTATTGTAAGGCTGCAGTTTGTATCCGGTTAACCGGTTAACCGACCGTCCAAAAGGGTACCCGGGTACATTTTCCCAGTTAGGTTAATCGAAAAGTATCTTTATAATGGCCTCTTCTTTTTGAAACAGACACTTCTAGAGTTCACAAAGAAAAAAGTCAATGATCTTTTGAAAATTGGACCAGCAGGCTTATAAATGCAAAGCAAAGGCCAGACATTTTGCTATGTCTCCCACTGCTAAATGTTGTGACAAAATAATGTTGTCAACCAAGTTCCTGAAAGACCCAAACTTACTATTTCTTTGTTTTTCTTTGTTTTCTTTGTTATAAGGGTAATCGTAACCGTAACCGAAAAACAGACGGGTAACCGGTTACAAAATTATTCGTAAACTTACAGCCCTAGTGTATTGCCTTGTAATTGCATACATTGCATACAAATCTTTGATTAGTACATTGTAGTTAATAGCTAACCTTTCAAAAGTTTCATTTTGCATGTATTTAAACTCATGTAAGCTGACTTTCTTCCTTCTTTGTAATATATTGAAGTGACTTTTTTCTTTCTTTCAGTTTTTGATCGATTTGTACTCTTTTTTTGTTGTCTATGTCTATTTGGCTAAGGCCACCATTATTATACATGTTATACACTGTTTGATACAGTGTATACATGGACATCAGGTGACATACCTACAGTTAATCAGTAACCGCTTTGCCGCCGGAAAAACAAACACCCCACAAATGAACGCCCAAGAACAAAACACAAAATTGCTTGAAATAGAATCATCCGTGATTTTGCCCGTTCGTTCCACTCGAGATCAAGTTCTCACTCCAACCATGATATAATATTCTGCCGAGACTACCTACTAACAGGTCTCACACCGAGCGAGCGACATCGTAATGAGAAATAAACAAAGCCAGAAACCATACACATCAGAAACAGATTAGCTTGAGAAAATCTAGAACAGTCTTCCCCCTTACTCCTTTTTTTTTGTGGATAAGATTGACGGGCGGCTAGATTTGTTGTTGGCTTCCTGACAAGCTGTCCGAGATAAATTCAGCCCTGATGATTAGGTCGTACTTTGTTTCCACTCAAGAGAGGACTGTGAATCAGGCTTTGCTTATACCTTTGGGAGTAGTAAGGGTAGGAAGACAAAGTTTTCTTGGTTTGCAGCAGATTCAATAATTTTTGTCTTGATGTGAGGGAGGATAAAAGTAATAATGATATATTGTCAAGTTTTGTGTGCTTCGTCGTAGCAACTAAAAATATGGATCCCTTGTCTTGCTTGTAGGGTTACCCGCAGCACGACATCAGTGTTGTGTTATTTTCATTGCAAGCATTATTATATAATTATTTTGCATTATTTTTTTGCAAGCGCAACATCATTTCTTAAGAAATTGTATTCACAGGAATATTCGGAGGGTTATGATTATACTGTTATACTGGTTTCCGCTCTCGTTTGAGGTCTCTTAATCTGTTGGGTCTGGCTATCAGACTAACCAACCAGACCAGACAAAATGGCGTCACACGACAACAAGCAGGTTAGAAAAATTGAATATTGCAGAAATTTCTTCCATCTAGAGGGTTTTAAAAACTCAGGAACATTTGCTGAAAATTAGAAGTATCATTTTGGAGCAGTAGAAGCTATAAAAAATGTTGTTTTTATTTCCTTTATAGTTCTTGAACCTAGTACTCCACAATCCCCAGCGTCTTTCTTGTTTTAAAATCTTGGCATTTTCACTTTCTCCCTCGAGGAAAAGACAAGCATTAAGCAACGTCTTTGCAGCACAATCGCAACTCCATTCCACTTCCTTTGTTTTTTCTTGAGCCACAAGAATAAATTTAAAAAAATAGAGATTGAGGAAGAAGAGATGACATTCAAATGCCCCTTGAGGCCGCAGAGAGATTTTTTTAAAACTCAAATCCCCGGGCGTTCTTTTTTTTCTTCTTTTGAGCGTTGTAATCTGTGATGAATTTATTGAGGTTTTGTAAGTCTCTGTTTCTTCTAGGTCGTTCTTATCAATGTGCATTAAGTATAAACGGCATCAACATCTGTACGTGCAGTCCATTTTGTAGTTGGTCATCCTTTCTTTGTTGTGTGTGTCTCCTGTTGAGTGTCTAGGCAGTATTATACAATGGGTATAGAAATAGAACATTGCTGGGGTTGTTAACCTATAGATTTGAGTCTTGAGAGGCAGCGATTTGTTGCGGTTTCTTCTTAAAGGTAGTATCATACTTTGGTAAGAAACCAAAACAGAAATGTTCACAGATTTACGTATAACTTACATGTACAGGGTATGAAGATGGTGCTGGTAGAAACATCATGTACATGCCGTTAAAATTGTTCCGCCTTAATCGGTGTAATTAATGTATCCAGAATTTAGTAAAACAATGACCGAAAATCTTTTTGATCTTTTAAAGGTAGTATCATTCTACTTTGGTTTTTGTCAAAGAAATACAGATTCGTGGGCAAAAATATCAAGGAAGATACAGTAAAAGTAATCTGTGAAAATTTCAGTCCCATGATACGTTGCCCACCTTTTGAGAAAACAGCGAAAAACGGCCACAGTATTTCTTAAGTGTTTTCTCTGTTATTTTTTATCTTTTAAAAGATTTTGTTTGACTAATTTCTGGATAAATACACCATTTCAGGCGGAAAAACTTTACCAGTATGTTTTTACCACCACCATCTTCATACCCTGTAAGTTATAGGTAAATCTGTGAACATTTCTGTTTTGGTCTCTTACCAAATTATGAAACTACTTTTAAAAGATTGTATTGTACCTTTAATTGTAGCAAGTATTTGAATCCTTGTATTAAACTGAAACCATCTGACAGTGCAGACCTGCTTGCACCTGTTAACCATATCTCATCACGAAATGGTTCAAATGACGGTTCTGTTTTGTAATATTTGAAGTATTTATTGACATTTTTTTACCCCTCTTCTTAACTTCTTTCCCTCTGCTAACCAACCACAACGGCCAACAATTCTGTGATCGATTTCTCGTCGCCTCCTAATCAGCTTGACGACGACGCCCCATTCTCAGCTTTCCAGTTTTAATTCCGGCTCCTGTAGAAATATCGTAAACATCTTTAATTTCTTCTTTTTCTTCTTCTTCTGCTTCTTCTTTTGTATCCGAGGGAGATCTGTCATCGCCCTGTAATCTCTTGAAAGTTATCTCTTGGGCGACAAATTGCACTGTCTGTTAACTTGGCCCAGAAGAGTAGATTTATTAGTACACACCTACGTGCTGCGTACTTGTGTCGGTACAAGTAGGGGTTGTGTAATTTGTTTTGTAAGGGCTACAAATTGGAGTACATTTTTTTTTTCATGAAATTACAATCCTCTAGGCTCTACAGGTACATGTACACCTACGGCTTTTTAAACAAACAATTCCCTTCAACAAATGGTCATTCCCGTTGCCTATTCCTATATTTGACAATCAGCATGGATTCTAGCTTAGGCCATAAAAAAAAAATTGTTGTATTGGCGTAACCCGCCCGACCCAAAAATATGCCCCGACCGTAAACATTTTAAACCAAAAAAAAAAAAATAAATAAATAAATAAATAAAAATCGGGGGAAAAAAAAAATAAATTTAAAAAATCGCAAATTTGTATGCAGATTAAAAGCTTAAATGGAGCAAAAGATGGAAACCAGACTGGTTAAAGTTGTTATGTCATTTCTTGTCTTTATTTGACACGTCAAATACTGTGATTATACAGGGGAAAAAGCATTTAATACCCCAGGAAAAATTGAATTAAAAAAAAAATATCCGCCCGCCCTACCCTATTTTCCAAACCTCTGTTACGCCAATACAACAATTTTTTTTTTATGGCCTTATTTATATGCTGAGCTTTCAAAGTCGTTGACAGACTTGGCTTTTTGTGTATTGGCTTTGGATTTTGTGATTATCTGTATTATGTTGCCATGGAGATAAGTACAAGATGAGGCTCTCGTGATTATAAAGATGTCTCGATCTGTGTACGTGCTGCACATGCTGTTTAGAAGTCCCTTAATGAGGCAGCAATTTAGTCTGCTTTGTGGACTCCCAGCCGTGGTCTCTTGTCTCTCTCGTTGCAGTTTTCTAGACACATTATGTATGTTGCAGCCATTATGACAGAATGGATGCTTAATTGGATCCGGGCTCAGTGCAGTAATGAGCCAATGACTGGACTCGTATTAGATTTCGCAGCATCCCGAACACTCAAGCTCAACTTACATGAATTGAATGAGCGTCTAGATCTATACTTTACATGTCGTAGTCAATGATTACATTTACAGGGGTGTGAAATCTCTGACTTTTGAGCTGATTTCAAGTTTTTTGATGAGTGTGTTGAATATTTTTTTTTCATTGAAAAGTGAACAAAGAAAAATTGACTGGAGCGGGATTTGAATCCGGCGACCTCCTGAATACCGTACAGGCGCTCTACCAATTGAGCCATCCAGCCCCACATTGGTGGTGACCCCAATAGTCAATTATCTTTGTAATGCAGTCAGTTTCCCTTGTGGTTATTTGATGATTGAATTTTATTTTTCACTTTTTGTAACATGCCCCAGCGCCGACTTTTTCCATATTTTGGGTTCTTTTTCTACCAATACGACAGGCCAAAGCAAAACTGTGCACAAAAAGTCACGGTCACTCTCCTGAGGACAAACAGAGCGCACTGTTTGGAACGTTGAGATAATACCACCGGTTCTTCTCAGAACCACACACTCTCACAGAAGAGATTACATGGTGTCACAGGGCTCGAATTTCGTGAAAAAGGGCACCGGTCTAGTAATTGAAACATTTTACTAGATCTGAACTTGTTTCACTAGACCTGTAGCATTATGTACATATGTGCATAGAAAAACCCTAATTGTATGCAATATTGTGTCAAAAATCATCAATTTAGGAATCATTTCGGTCCTCGGTCCATGGTCTAGTGGATATTTCGAGCCCTGTGTCACCGCAAACCTACAGTACCTTCTTTTAAAACTGTGCACGTTCTCCTTTTTCGGAAACCGAATAGCTTTGCAATGCAATACACATGATAGGAAGTACACGTAATATGTATGATTTATTCGACAGGATAAAAAATGTAATGCAGTTTCCCCCATGTTATCGAAGCAGACAGAATTATTTCTCCAAGTCAGAATGACAAGTAAGAAACTATGAAACTAGTCAAACAAGAATGAATAAATATATGAATTTATGATCAACCTGAACTCTGCAAGCTTTGTGCTGTAGTGTACTAAAGAAACATGTTCGTCATTGCCGAAATGTCTAAGAAGCTCTTGATGAAAACATTTATGTAGATTCCTAAATTGAATTTTGGTTTATCTATTTTGGTGTTTTTGACTCTCTGTCCATGTTTATTTCAAAGGTATAATACATGATTGGTAAAGGTCACTGAGCAGTACTCATACTTTGTCTGATCCAACATGTACATGAAATGATAAACCTGTTAACATTTGAGCACAATCGGATCTGAGTCACGAAACAATTGCAAAAACCTGACTCAAATTTTCTTAGAAAACATAAAGAATGGTTTTGATCTTACCCAAGATCAAAACTGTTTTTGGTCTTTGTTTGACTAATTTCTGGAAAAAATACACCATTTCAGGTAGAAATATTTTAATGGTATGATTCTTCCAATACCATCTTCATACCCTGAAAGTTATACGTAAATCTGTGAACATTTCTGTTTGGGCATGTTACCAATCCTGTAATGTAGATTTAAAAGCACAAAGAGACATTTTTTATTGTGATGTAACTGTTAGCAGTGGCCTATTGGAAAACAGCGCCCAGGGCATGCGCTATAATTGCGCCCCTAATTCCACTGAACTTCTGACTGTTGCCAATGAACACAAAATCAGACGATTTGAAATTGGAATCTTTCTTTCTTTGTTCAAACGTCATTGGATTAGATTTCCAGTAACTTCAACAGGGCAAATTGTTTGTGCGTTTTTTTTGCGCCCTCTAAAAAGCGGCGCCCATGGCACGTGCCCTCCCCTAAGTTACACCACTGGATATTTTGCTATGAGAGTGGTTTATTATTATAATTATTTAATATTATGAAAACGCAGCATCAAACCATGCGAATCCCCTCTACATGATAAATCCATTTTAAGCCATCAACATACGTACATGTATAAAATTGTACAATTTTTTTGTACGTTATTTTTGGTTATCATTTTATGCATGTATTCGATTATTTTTAGCTGTCGCCGGCAAAGTATTACATTTGTTGTTGACTACCTAAGCCTGAATGTGTAATGGCATCATGGTATTCAGTTCTATTGATTTTTGTCTATTTTATTTTGCTGCTAGCTAGCCAGATGTTAACAATTCCCCCAGACCGTATAAAAAATGAAAAACACAAAAAAACAAAAACATTTTATACATACACGCTCTGTAAAAGCTTGACGCACATTTTAAATTATTTTCCAACCTGTACTATCATGAAGGTCTATACATTGCATTTTGGTTTACTTTTTGTTTGGAGTTTAATAGTCCGGAGGGCCCGAAGTTCCAATCTCATTATTTTCCAACCTGTACTATCGTGAAGGTCTACAATACCGTTCCGCACAAATGACGTCGCACCACGCGTGACGCACACAAATACTTCCACTCACCACACGTTTGCATGGCCACGTTGCAATGTTTGTCTGAGGTTCTGTGCTATTTTTAGCGCAAGTTCTTGTTGTCTGGATTTTATAGACAGGACGGCCTGACGTTTGATCTCAGTCCAATCTTTCTCAAAGGCTAAAAAAAAATTGAAAAATTTGAAAATGTTCAAAATCCAGTAAAAAGTACCGGTAGATTGATCGTCTGAAGTTGTATTGTATACTGTATACTGTATAGAGAATTATAAAAAAAAAAATTGAAGTCAAAATCAAATAAATTAAAAACGATTTGGAATCCACTTAATAGCAAGTGGTTTCAGAAGCAGGACGACGACCGGGCCAAATTTATATCTTGATCGAAGTAGACAGGTTCCCAAATGCCAACATCACTCAATCTTGAACAAAGAAAAGAAAAAAGTCTAAAGTTCTTTTTTTGATTTAATATATCTTTGCTTGTTTTTTTTCCTTTTTCCCCTACTGATAATGACTTTGATTTGATCCATCTTGGCAGCTTTCGTGTCCAGCTCAAGACTTTCCCCACCCTCCCTCCTCCCTACCTACATTATCTCTTCTTCTTTTTCCAGGACGGAGCGAATGATGAATTTGCCGTGCTGATTGGATGGCAGAGAGGGGGGACAGTTATTTATTTTCATTGGGGGGGGGGGGGGGGAGGTGACGAAGCAAACAGGTTTTTGTCTGTTTTTGTGTTTTTTGCGTGGTCTATGTTTTTTTATTGTGGGCAAAATGCATAGTTTCTAAATTGTACATATATTAAAGGTACAATACATGATTGGTAAAGGTCACAGGACAGCACTCATACTTTGTCTGATCAAACATGTACATGAAATAATAAACCTGTGAAAATTTGAGCTCAATCGGACATCTGAGTCACGAGAAAATAGCGAAACTCGACTCAATTTTTTCTTATAAAACATGAAGAATAGTTTACTTTATGTTCAAATGTTCCAAAAATCATTCGGACGAACGATCTTTGGAATCTTGATTTGCTTGAAAAAACCCAGCATCTGATGAACCAAGATTTCCCATGGTGACTGTTTGCACTGTTTACAAACTGTTCTTAATCTCAATAATTTTTTTGGAGGCTTTGCAAATCCTATATGCTCCCTTTATTTAAACTATATTATCCTCTTTGAGTGATCCCCATGTACCGTTCCCAGGTTGCAGCATTGCTGCGTGTATCGATGAAATGATCCCTGGGATATGGCTTCTGACTGCCAAACGAACAAAGATAATTGACTATTGGGGACACCACCAACATAGGGCTGGATGGCTCAGTTTGTAGAGTGCCTGTAAGGTGTTCAGGAGGTCGCCGGTTCGAATCACGCTCCAGTCAATTTTTCTTTGTTCTCTTTTCAATGCTCAGTAGGTAGAGCGCCTGGTCGGTATTCAGGAGGTCGCCGGTTTAATTCACGCTCCAGTCAATATTTATTTGTTCACTTTTCAATGACTTTATAAAATTCAGTCAGTTTCCCTTGTGGCTATTTGATGATTAGATATTAATTAGGTTGTTGTTATTATGATCATGGTATGCTCAAGTTGCTCAACTACAGTGGAATGCCACTAGGCCTATATATAAAGGCCGAAAAAAAAAGAATTTGTTGTGTTGCCCTCAACGACCGACCGTAAAATGCCAAAACTTTGGGTCGGGATTTTTCTTTTTCTTTTTTTTTTGCTCTGAGTCCTCAAGTATAAAAACTCACCATTTTTGACAGAAAATGTAAGATTTAGCAGTTAAAAAGCGTGTCTCCTCAAAACGACCCAAGATCATAGATTTATAAGCCCTGGTGACCATACATCCTGTATTTATTCTTAAATGTTTGAAAGTCTGGGGAAAAAAATAAATTAAAAATCGATCGACCGACCCAAATTTTTTAATTTTTCCACCTGAGAACAACAAAACAATTTTTTTTTCGGCCTAACGAACACGCCAGGTTGCTTGTGCTTGCTAGCAAAAGTTTTAGCTTGCAAGTACACATGTAACATTGGCTTATTTTTATGCATTTGGACTCAAGTAAAAGGCTAGCACAAGCAATTGCTACTTTTTATGCATACGTCCCATTGGGTGATTGTTGCATGTAACTATATCTTTTTGGGGAGGAGTGGAATAGAGCCCGACTTGACATGGGACAAGCGTCCTGGCTTGCCTCCACTAGTCCATTTTTGTTTTGTTTTTTGGCCTCGTCCATTGATTAATAGAAAGATTCAAGATTTGGATTATAGGAGACTGTATTGATTATCAGTGATGGATCCCTTTCATTACCCACCTTCATCCCCAAACAAAAGCATTGTTATCTGTTGCGTCCCATCCCATCCCAGCAGCTTTTTTGTTCCGTCCCATCAATATCTAAACCTTTTATTCTCCCCCTCCCCCTCTCAACTGACATGTAACGACCCAAACCAGCACACACACACTGAAACCCATAGCGTGCACTGTGACTGTACTGAAGATGCACTCACACACAAACACGTACAACACGTAGCGTAGCGGTCGGGTCTGGAGCAATCAAGTCATTTGATCGTCATTGATCCAGTATCTCCGGAGAGTTTTGTATGATATTTTTCTGTTGGTGAGGTCTTCTTGTCTTCCTTTCTTCACCGTGTGTCTGCCGTGTCTGCGTTCTCCCGCCAAGTTGTTGTTGACTTGTTCACAGAGGTGATCTTGATGCCATAGTGTGCTTTATAGGTTGCACAGTGTTGCATTTTAAAAGCGTGTCATACAAACGGTTGTACACGTGATTACAGTGTGTGTGCGTGTGTATTCTCCTACATCATTCAGCTGGTTGGCATTGGCACTTTGATCAACCATCGGGTCTTTCGTGTCCTGGTTGGTTTTGTGGCCGACTCTGTAAGTGAACAGTATTTTTTTTGTTTCAACTGTGATGGGAAATTTAGGGTTACTCTTTCTCAGATTTGATATTGCCAAGAGGTCGTGTTCATTGACAGGTATTTGCAGTCCTGCGAGAATTATTATGATTGTGGTGTGTGTACATTGTGTCGTAATTTAGTTGTCATTCTGTGCACGTGTACATTATGTGCATCAAGTGCTTTATGGATAACATTCATGTACACTGTACAATGTACATTATGTGTACTGTAGCTGAAAGTCGGGACATAATTTTGCATGCAAATACATGTACACGACTACACGTAGGAAAAGTGTACAGAATGTGACTTGCTGTATCCATGGAGAATGAGTTACTCTTTGGCCCTTGGCCAATTTGATAGAGCTGCTTAAAGTGCACACATGCTCAAAATTTTGCTTAGCGTGGAGAGTTGTGGAGTGGAGTGGTTGTACTCTTTTCTCTATAAATACAACATTTCAGGCAGAAATATTTTCACAGTATGTTTCTACCATCACCATCTTAATACCTTATAAGTTTATAGTAAATCTGTGAAGATTTTGTTTCGGTATGCTACCAAAGTATGATATTTCCATTAAGTTTTTATTTTTATTTCAACCGTTCCTGTAATTCGACGATTGTTGCGCTGTTGGAAATGGTGAATAAATAAAGAAATGAACAAATGAATGAATTTATTATTACCAGAAGAGAACATGTTGTACTTTGGTTCCCTGATGAAATCACCATGTAGGCCTATGTGTACATGTACCAGTAAAATTGAACTTCAGTGTGTACCAGACGTGTTGGCATTTGAAATCGTGACGGCTGTTAAAAATCAAGCCAATGCATTACACTTTTGCATCAGCATTTGTGTGTGAATTGCACAGCATGTTCATTTAGCCATGTTATCTTTAAATGTAGTATCATACTTTGGTAAGAAACCAAAACAGAAATGTTCACAGATTTACGTATAACTTACAGGATATAAAAATGGTGGTGGTATAGAAACATATAGTCTCCTTATTCTGTACCGTTAAAAATTTTCCACCTGAAATGGTGTATTTATCCAGGAATTAGTCAAACAACGACCGGAAATCTTTTTGATCTTTTAAAAGATCAAAAATAAAAGAGAAAAGACTTTAGAAATACTGTGGCTGTTTTTCACCGTTTTCTCAAAAAGTGGGAAACGTATGGGACTGAAATTTTTACAGATGACTGTTGCTGTATCTGTATTGGTATTTTTGCCCATGAATGTGTATTTCTTTGATAAAAACCAAAGTGTGATATTACCTTTAAATAAAAATAATTAATTTCTCATTTTACGACTGCAGTCATAAATGGGAATAGGCCTACATCCACATATAAAAACTCTGGCAAAATGCTAATTGCAAGCAACGGGCTGGGTTGTGTTCAATATTAATTTTGTTCGACCAGTAAGATGAATTTTACCAGGCCCACGATTAAACCTATCATACTTTGGTTTTTGTCAATGAAATGTAGATTCATGTGCAAAAATATCAATAAAGATATGTCACAGTAACAGTCATGCAAATTTCACTCCCATATGTTGGAAATTTTTTTGTAGAAAACATTTAAAAAAAATACCCACGGTATTTAAAAAATCTTTTCACCGTTATTTCTTTTTATCTTTAAAAGATCAAAATTGTGTTTAGTCATTGGTTTTACTCTTTATTTTCCGGATAAAATTACACCATTTCAGGCAGAAAACTTTAACGGTATATTTCTACCATCACCATCTTTATACCCTGTAAGTTATACATAAATCTGTGAAGATTTCTGTTTCAGTATGCTACCAAAGTATGACAGTACATTACCTTTTAATTTCTTTCTTTTTTCTATCCCACTGGGATAGAAAATCAAGTTTTTAACTAGCCCCCTGGAAATTCTATTAGCCCGTTCTTAATTTAACACAACTTAATTAAGCAAGTTTTAGGGTTGTCGGACTGGTCATGATATTTGATGGAATCCAGTCGGAAATTGTCTGTTCCATAGAAGATCAGGTTCTGCTTCCTTCAATGTTCGAAATTTAAACAAACTTTTCCAAACTGTTTTCAAAGTTCTGTGTCTCAGCTACATTTTTTACTAGTCTGCTTGGCTAACAAAGTGGTGTGTTTTACCAGTAGCCCATGGCAGGTTTTACTAGACAATGACCAGGTCGTGAATATCATACTTCGGTTTTTATCAAAGAAATACAGATTCATGGGCAAAAATATCAAGACAGATACAGTAACAGTCATCTGTGAAAATTTTCAGTCCCATACGGTGCCCACTTTTTGAGAAAACAGTGAAAAACAGCCACAGTATTTCTTAAGTCTTTTCTCTTTTATTTTTGATCTTTTAAAGATCAAAAAGATTTCCAGTTGTTGTTTTACTAATTTCTGGATAAATACACTATTTCAGACGGAAACATTTTAATGGAATGTTTCTACCACCACCATCTTCATATCCTGAAAGTTATACGTAAATCTGTGAACATTTCTATTTTGGTTTCTTACCAATGTATACCTTTGATATACCTTTGAGGTCGAGCCCTGATATTTTTTACATTTGCTAAACATGACACAGGCTACAATGTACAACTCAGAATTCCACAGGTTGTTTCCACTTGTTGATTACTGGTAAAATAAGGCATGGAAAACCCATGTAGCCTCTTGCAGTATTATTTGGGCCTGAATTTGTACATGTAATCCATCTCTGCATTGCAGGTCACTCTTTGGTCTTTGTGTCCAGTTTCTGAAGTCCTTTGTTAATAGTCGGCCGGGTCAAACCTTCCATGTCCAGTGCTGGTCTGAATGTTCTCACTCTCAGCAGTGGTCAATGGTCACTTGCCAGAACGGTCATTTTAGCCATTCTCAGCTATACATGCACTTTCAGTGTGTGTGTAATATACATCAGCTGTGTATATATCAGCTGTTGTGGGATACTGTGAAATTGTTTGGAACTTTGGAGAGTTAAGTTTTAAATTTTCTCTCTCTCTTTGTTTTTTTATTCCAAACAGGCAGTGAAACTTGGATCAGCTGCTTCTCAAAAGGTAAGCCACTTTTGTTTTAATTTATTTGTTTGTTCTGTGATTTATTCTTTGTTATATTTTGTTTAATTTTGTGTGTGTGTGTACGTTTTGTCACAAATTGTTTGTTTGCGATGGAGCAAGATTCAAAGCGCGCACTTGTCAGCATGGTATATTTCCTTTGTAGCGTACAATAAGGATGTGAAACTTCAGATTTAAATCTTAACTCCGATTTTTGTGTGTAGATTTCAACTCAGAATTTCAGCTTTTTTTTGTACACCTGTTCTGTACAAAAGTATAGGAACTTTTCAATTTCATAGAGCTGCTTAACCATTAAAATTTGCTTAAGCACACAAATCCTTGAATAAATAAAAACAATATGCCAGCCAAAACTCCTTGTGAATGTTTATGCTCGACAAATAATAGCCAATAGTCAAAAGCAGTCAACATCACATGAACATTTGGTCGGTAATCCTGTTTGATCAAGGAAGACTTTTTATGCTTAAGCAAATTTTGTGCTTTTTAGGTAGTATCATACATTACTTTGGTAAGATACCAAAACAGAGTTTTCACAGATTTACGTATAACTTACAGGGTATGAAGATGATGCTGGTGGAAACATACCGTTGAAATTTTTCCGCCTGATATGGTGAATTTATCCAGGACAAACAACGACCGAAAATCTTTTTGATCTTTTAAAAGATCAAAAATAAAAGAGAAAACACTTAAGAAATACTGTGGCTGTTTTTCACTGTTTTCTCAAAAAGTGGCCACCGCATGGGACTGAAATTTCCACAGACAACTGTTACTCTATCTTCCTTGATATTTTTACCCATGAATCTGTATTTATTTGATAAAAACCAAAGTATACTACCTTTAAGCAAATTTTGTGCTTTTAAGCAGCTCTACAAAATTGCCACATTGCGACATGTACATGTAGACTTGGAATGTCATTGGCATACATGTACTGTGATAGATAACGAACTTGGGTATTTCTCCCAAACATATCAGTTGCCTAATCAAAGCCGCTGCAGCCGGCAGGAAAAAAGTAGACTACATGTACCTCCCCACGGAACTGACCTCCAATCCATCATAGTCCAGAGAACCTACATGTATAGGATCATACAAAAGAGCTTTGTCCCTCAACTCTCCCCGATGTAAACAAATATCCCCAATTGGTTACAAAAGAAGAGGAAAATGGAAACTACGGTTGATTGGTTTTGAAGGGTGAATGGGAAGGTTGTCGGTTTGTTGCACCAGACGGTAAATTAAAGAATTGCTTTTACATCGGCCGTCATATAAAAAACTCAGTGTGAGTAATATACATCCATGGTAATAATAAGCCAGAAATGTAGGTCAGAGTGGAGACACCTAGTACAAAATCTTGCAGTAAATTTACATGTAGTTCGCACTTGCATTGGATTTCATACTTCACCAGTATGAAATTTAGCCAATCTACTCGCCCGTTTCTTAATGAATTTTGCAACTGACCGGCACTCACTAGCAGAGAGTAAAAAAAAGCCATCGGAAAATAAGCTCAGAGCCTACAGTTACCAGGGTTACTATGATACACAAAATAGAAATCACACCATAAGCGGCACAATAATGGGCTGTAATTAAAGTAGCTAGGGCCCATTTCATAGAGCTGCTTAAAGGTAGTATCATTCTTTGGTAGCATACCGAAACAGAAATCTTCACAGATTTAACTTTTCAGGGTATAAAAAGGTGGTGATGGTACAAACATATCGTTCAAGTTTTTCTGCCTAAAATGCTGCATTTATTAAGAAAAGAGTAAAACCTATTGACAAAAACAATTTTGATCTTTGAAAGATCAAAAATAACGGAAAAAAGGTTTTTCAAAATGCCGTGGGCGTTTTCAATGTTTTCTCAAAAAGGCCTCCGTAATCCATATAGGACTGGGAATTTCACAGATGACTATATTACCTTTCTTGACATTTTTTTGCCCATAAATCTGCATTTCTTTGACAAACAACTGAAGTATGAAATAACCTTTAATCCCTGTTAATTGAAGGGATTACTTTGAGGAGATTGTAATAATCTTATCAGGCCTGGCCTATCCAAGGGGATTTTGTATGCAAGGATGACACGCGTGGATTTAATGACCATTATTTTTAGAAACTTTTCGTAAGATTTCCGGGATAACTTGCCCATACTGTAAATATTCACCACTTGGTACTTAAAGTTAACGACATACTGTGGTTTTTATCAAAGAAATGCAGATTCATGGGCAAAAATATCAAGACAGAGTGACAGACACAGTAACTGTCATCTGTGAAAATTTTAGTTCCATACGGTGCCCACTTTTTGAGAAAATCATGAAAAACGGCCACGGCATTTCTTAAGTCTTTTAAATGGTCAAAAAGATTTTCGGTCGTTGTTTTACTATTTTCTGGATAAATACACCATTTCGGGCTGAAAAATTTTAACGGTAGGTTTCTACTAGCATCATCTTCATACCCTGTAAGTTATACGTAAATCTGTGAACATTTCTGTTTTGGTCTCTTATACCAAAGTATGATACTACATGTACCTCTAAGCAAATGTTGGTGCTTAAGTAGCTGTATGAAATTGGCCCTTGTTCGTGGAAAATATTGACTTCAACAATGCACGTTTGCACTGTTGTTGAAGTCAAGCCCCTATAATGATGAATATGTAACAAGTGTGTCCTGTATGAAGTACATGCTGAAACAAAACCCCACACAACAACAACCAATGGGTCCTGACCTCACCCTTTGCATGTGTTCAGTTGCTATGGTAACTAAACCCTCCCAATTCCCCAGACATTGAAAGTGAAGCCAGTTGGAGAATGGTTGTCGTGGCGACCGTGGAGGGCCCTGACAATATACAGACTTTTAGAAAAAAACACTCATGAATACAACCTGTTAAATTTATCACATTTTATTACAGTTATTGCAAGAATGTTGGTCTTGTACAGGGGCTAATTTCACGTCCCTGCTTAGCACAAAAACTTGCTAACCATGAAATTTCTGTCTTGATAAAAACAGGATTAACAACACAATTTCCATATCACGTGTTGTGTATCACTTGTGATTGTTCTTTGGCTGTTGCTCGCTGACCATGAATATCCAATGAAATTTTTAGTGGTGGTTTGTTTTATTGAGCAATACATTTTGTGCTAAGCAATTTTTGTTGTGCTTAACAGCTCCATGAAATTGGCCCCTAGTCTTTTTTTACAAGTAAATTCCAATAGCTATATTTTTGTAAGGTTGTAATGAGCAGACAATTTTTTTTCTATTCCAAGATTTTCCTGCATCTTTCTATAAAACTTTTCTGTGAAAAAAAATTACATAACCACAAGGGAAACTGACTGAACAATTGACTATATTAGGAACGCCACCAACATAGGGTAGGATACAAATGTAGCTCAGGTTGTAAGAGCGGCGGTTCAGTGTTCCGGAGGTTGCTGGTTCGAATCCCACTCCAGTCAATCTTTCTTTTTTCACTTTTCAATGAAAAATACTGATTTTATGTACATGTTATCAAGAAAACAACTCAAGAAGGTTTTTGTCTATAAAAGTGAATTTAAGCCTGTTCCTATGTATGAAGTGATTGATATCGGTTAATAATAATAATAATAATGACAAATTCTTATATAGCGCACTTCCAGATAAATCTGCTCAAGGCGCTTCACAAAGAAAAGACGTAAAAAAAGGTGATTTGCTCTCCAAGTTTTTAGTATAAACAAGTCAGAAGGAGAATAAGTGTGCTTTCAATTTCTTCTTTAATGAATTGACTGTGAGACAGGAACAGTTATCAAGAGGGACATTAGGCCGAAAAAAATGTGTTGTGTTGCCCTCAGCGACCGACCGTAAAATGCCAAAACGGTGCGTCAGGATTATTATTTTTTTTTTGAGTCCTAAAGTATAAAAACTCACCATTTTTTACAGAAAATGTAAGATTTAGCAGTAAAAAAGCGTGTCTCCTCAAAACGACCCAAGACCGTTGATTTATAAGCCCTGGTGACCAAACATCCTGTCGGCAAAAAAAAAAAATTATTAAAAAATCGACCGACCGACTGACCCAAAATATAAATTTTTCCACTTGAGGGCAACACAACAAATTTTTTTTTTCCGGCTTTATTCCAAATCCTGGGACCGACAAAACTAATTTGATACAAGCCAAATCATCTGAAAGTGATCTTAATGGTTCCCAAGTGCCATTTGTCTCGAATACCAAAGCATTTTGAATGGAAATATTCAGCAGAAATCGTGGCATGCTTGGCGATAGGCAGCTTGTCTGCAGCACAAGAAGTTGCTGTAATAGCCTCCATCATGCATTTTCTCTGTCACTGGTCAAAAGAAACATGTTGACGATTGATAATGTTTTGTCGAGTTGAAACTGACCGAACAGAATCCGAACAATGCGGAAATGTCAGACACGTCAGAAACTGATTGGACTCAGAACTAGAAAGAAACTCTTCATTTCACGTGCCTAGTTGAACACTGCCCCCCTCCCCACCGCCCGCCTGCCTGTCCTTTTAATTATTCCTTGACATTTTAAAACCCCTGAGGAAAAACAAAAATCCCAGAAACGAGTAAAAAATTAGAGTATTTTGTTTGTTGGAGGAGAGAAAATGTCAAGTCTGGAGTTTAAATTGCTTTTGCTATTATCCTTCACAAGTTAGAAGCAGTTTAATAGTACCTGCATCTTTCTGTTGTGTTTTTTTCCCAAGCGAGGATACTTCATTTATAATCAGGCGTCATTTGATTTTTCTTTTTTTTCTTTCGTGACTCATCCCGGGGAATTTTAATTGCCGTTTAAAAGTCCTTGCACATTTTGTTTTTGGATATTGTTTTTTGTATGACGGTGGAGGACTGCTATAACGATTAATGTAGGATCCACAGACAGCGTGCGTCATAAAGCGGTGGTTCGTTGTTAAACTATGGAATCAGGGTAACAAGCCCTGGGGTCGATTTCACCAAATTTGCACCATAGCTAATACTATATCAATTGTAGGACTTATGATGCATTGCAGCCCTATGTAGGATACGTTGGGTTATCCCTCGTACAAGCGTAACTCGAGTTACTATCAAACTTTGGGCTTCATGAAATCGACCCCTGCTCCCTTAAAGGTAGTATCATACTTTGGTAAGCAACCAAAACAGAAATGTTCACAGATTTACGGATAACTTACAGGGTATGAAGGTGGTGGTGGTAGAAACATACCGTTAAAATGTTTCCGTCTGAAATGGTGTATTTATCCTGAAATCAGTAAAACAACAAATGAAATTCTTTTTGATCTTTTAAAAGATCAAAAATAAAAGAGAAAAGACTTAAGAAACTCTGTGGCTGTTTTTCACTGTTTTCTCAAAAAGTGAGCGACGTATGGGACTGAAATTTTCACACATGACTGTTACTGTTTCTGTCTTGGTATTTTTGCCCATGAATCGGTATTTCTTTGATAAACACCAAAGTATGATACTGCCTTTAAACATGTTAAATCACAATTTCTATAACCAACAGTGTTTGGTACGTTCTGTACACAAAAATTGGGAGTCAAGCTCAAGGATGATGTTGGGCATAGCCAAATGTTTGGTACAGCAAAGTGTTTATTATAGCGTTGTTACACTGTATTTGATTTGCTTATATTCAATTTTGCTGGCACTGTCAATGCACTCTGATTTTCAATTATTTGTTTCCGTGGTGGATGCAGTAATTATCCATCAAGCACTGCGTGGGACTGTGCTCGGAATTGCCTCTCATTATTATCAAGGATGTCAGTGGCTGGCCACAAAAAAATTATGAAAACATCATGGAAAAAGCTGAAAATTTCAAAGTTCCTATACACTATACAGAGTAGGTGTACACAAAAAACTTGAAATTCTGAGTTCAAATCAAAATAAAAAAAATTGAAATCAGATAAAAATCTGAAGTCTCACTCCCAGTCTGGCATTCCGTAAATGGCCATAGATAGCAAGGGCGCTATATAAATGCATTACTACTATTATAAATGTGAATTTTGTTTTTGTTTTTTATGTTTTTTAACAGGCTGTCCCAAAGGAGAGCGGTAGAATTTGAAATTGGGAATATGTTCCTCATCTTTTTTGTGATTTATTTTTGTCCGGGGATAGAATTATTGAAATTGAGGCTTACCAGACACCAGCATGTACATGTAGCAGCGCTGCATGCATATGGACAGGTCTATGCAGCCTGTCATTCAAACTGTGCGCATTGACCAATTGGAGGGCGTGAAAGCTTATGAAACAACTGTTGCTAACAGTCATTGCCCTCCATTTGCTGATAATTTTTGCTCTTGTTTTTTTTCTTGCCAGACGCACGAGTATGCAGCAAAAGTGAACGAGAACGTGCTCGCCCCGACCAAGGAGAAGATGCAAGAGGGACGCCTGATGAACGACCTCTCCACGGGCACCAAGAGCTGGGCTTCCAAGGTTAGTTGGTCCACATCCTTAAAACTCTCCCAGAATCCATGCCCTTGAATTGAGGTCTTACCTTATGTAGGGTACTGGAAACGTACTGCCTTACTGTTTAGGCCACTCCATGTTTCCCCCTATTGGTGAATGAAAGAGGCAAGAAACAAATACAGTTAACTAAAACAAAGTACATCTTAAAGTATAAAACAATGAGTGGTGAACAGTACATATACCTGTACACTTAGTCTATGTGATAGACGCACTCACCTTTACAACCAGCAAGCGTCTATCATGTGCGTTCAGATTTCCAGATTGATTATGCAAGCCAATTTAGCTAGCGCTGACCTCTAGGTTTTGGCCAATCAACATTAACGGCCTCAATCATGATCCAGACGGAAAAGTTCTCAAACCAGATCTGATTGGCTGATGTGCCGCGTTGCATAAAATTTGCATGCACGCATGTATCAGATGTTCGTACAGAGTGTGGCACAGAGTTGAACGGATGATACGGGCTATTCTTAACCAGGGTGGTAGCTTAAACATAGTCAACGTTCTATCTATCTAAGGAGAGGGGGTATATGTACACAGGGTTGCGAGTAACAGGACCGACAGGGGCACATCAATTTTTCACGGATGGGGGTCGAAGGGAAGGGGGAAGAACATGGTCTTGTGATGGTCTTACGACTGGTCTTGTTCTGGTCTTGTGAGGGTCTTGTGTTGGTCTTGTGTCTGGTCTTGTGTTGGTCTTGTGAGGGTCTTGTGAGGGTCTTGTGTTGGTCTTGTGATGGTCTTGTGTTGGTCTTGTGAGGGTCTTGTGAGGGTCTTGTGATGGTCTTGTGATGGTCTTGTGTTGGTCTTGTGAGGGTCTTGTGAGGGTCTTGTGAGGGTCTTGTGAGGGTCTTGTGATGGTCTTGTGATGGTCTTGTGATGGTCTTGTGATGGTCTTGTGATGGTCTTGTGAGGGTCTTGTGAGGGTCCTGTGATGGTCTTGTGATGTTCTTGTGATGGTCTTGTGGTGGTCTTGTGGTGGTCTTGTGATGGTCTTGTGATGGTCTTGTGATGGTCTTGTGATGGTCTTGTGATGGTCTTGTGAGGGTCTTGTGAGGGTCTTGTGAGGGTCTTGTGATGTTCTTGTGAGGGTCTTGTGAGGGTCTTGTGATGGTCTTGTGATGGTCTTGTGATGGTCTTGTGCTGGTCTTGTGAGGGTCTTGTGAGGGTCTTGTGATGGTCTTGTGAGGGTCTTGTGAGGGTCTTGTGAGGGTCTTGTGAGGGTCTTATGATGGTCTTGTGGTGGTCTTGTGGTGGTCTTGTGGTGGTCCTGTGATGGTCTTGTGATGGTCTTGTGAGGGTCTTGTGATGGTCTTGTGAGGGTCTTGTGAGGGTCTTATGATGGTCTTGTGGTGGTCTTGTGGTGGTCTTGTGGTGGTCTTCTGATGGTCCTGTGATGGTCTTGTGATGGTCTTGTGTCTAGTGTTGTGTCTGGTCTTGTGGTGGTCTTGTGATGTTCTTTACTACAACACTGGAGGGGACAAGCTGCCACACCTCAACAAAGTTACACAGCCCCTTGTCCTGGTGGGTTGAGACCCACAGTACCACGACAGCAGCTGACTACTCACACATTAAAAACAAGCATAAATTGGCGAGCTTAAAGTGAAGCTATTCTTAGACTCCACTCTTTTTTTCTCTGATGACTATGTACAGGTTGCAGCCAGCACGTCCAAAGGATGGAAGGACTTTACCAGTATATTCTCCGATAACCCCACCACGCTAGACTCGGTGGACAGCGCACCGACAGCCGAGTCATTACTCATGCCAAACAGAGAGGACGATGATAGGAGGGAGCGGTTACGGTAAGATGGTTGGTTCAAGATTGATTAAAATGGCTGGAGTCTTGCCTGAAGTGGATGGGCAAGGAGTGTGACCGTATGGTACCTTACAGACTCTCTGTTGTATTAGGTGATCCTCCCTGTGGCAGGGCAGTTATTGAGCAAGCAGTCTGACCCTACAATACCTTACAGACTCCCTGCTGCATAAGGTAACCCTCTTAGTGGCAGGGCAGTTACTGACCAAGCAGTCCGACCCTACAACACCTTACAGACTCCCTGCTGCATGAGGTAACCCTCCTAGTGACAGGGCAGTTATTGAGCAAGCAGTTTGACACTACAATACCTTACAGACTCCCTGCTGCATGAGGTAACCCTCCTAGTGACAGGGCAGTTATTGAGCAAGCAGTTTGACACTACAATACCTTACAGAATCCCTGCTGCATAAGGTAACCCTCCTAGTGGCAGGGCAGTTATTGAGCAAGAAGTCTGACTCTACAATATCTTACAGACTCCCTGCTGCATAAGGTAACCCTCCTAGTGGCAGGGCAGTTATTGAGCAAGAAGTCTGACCCTACAATACCTTACAGACTCCCTGCTGCATAAGGTAACCCTCCTAGTGGCAGTGCAGTTATTGAGCAAGCAGTTTGACACTACAATACCTTACAGACTCCCTGCTGCATGATTTAACCCTCCTAGTGACAGGGCAGTTATTGAGCAAGCAGTTTGACACTACAATACCTTACAGACTCCCTGCTGCATAAGGTAACCCTCCTAGTGGCAGGGCAGTTATTGAGCAAGAAGTCTGACCATACAATACCTTACAGACTCCCTGCTGCACAAGATAACCATCCTAGTGGCATAGCAGTTATTGAGCAAGCAGTCTGACCCTGCAATACCTTACAGACTCCCTGCTGCATAAGGTAACCCTCCTAGTGGCAGGGCAGTTATTGAGCAAGCAGTCTGACCCTACAATACCTTACAGACTCCCTGCTGCATGAGGTAACCCTCCTAGTGACAGGGCAGTTATTGAGCAAGCAGTTTGACACTACAATACCTTACAGACTCCCTGCTGCATGAGGTAACCCTCCTAGTGACAGGGCAGTTATTGAGCAAGCAGTTTGACACTACAATACCTTACAGAATCCCTGCTGCATAAGGTAACCCTCCTAGTGGCAGGGCAGTTATTGAGCAAGAAGTCTGACTCTACAATATCTTACAGACTCCTGCTGCATAAGGTAACCCTCCTAGTGGCAGGGCAGTTATTGAGCAAGAAGTCTGACCCTACAATACCTTACAGACTCCCTGCTGCATAAGGTAACCCTCCTAGTGGCAGTGCAGTTATTGAGCAAGCAGTTTGACACTACAATACCTTACAGACTCCCTGCTGCATGATTTAACCCTCCTAGTGACAGGGCAGTTATTGAGCAAGCAGTTTGACACTACAATACCTTACAGACTCCCTGCTGCATAAGGTAACCCTCCTAGTGGCAGGGCAGTTATTGAGCAAGAAGTCTGACTCTACAATATCTTACAGACTCCCTGCTGCATAAGGTAACCCTCCTAGTGGCAGTGCAGTTATTGAGCAAGCAGTTTGACACTACAATACCTTACAGACTCCCTGCTGCATAAGGTAACCCTCCTAGTGACAGGGCAGTTATTGAGCAAGAAGTCTGACCCTACAATACCTTACAGACTCCCTGCTGCATAAGGTAACCCTCCTAGTGACAGGGCAGTTATTGAGCAAGAAGTCTGACCCTACAATACCTTACAGACCCCCTGCTGCATGAGGTAACCCTCCTAGTGACAGGGCAGTTATTGAGCAAGCAGTTTGACACTACAATACCTTACAGACTCCCTGCTGCATAAGGTAACCCTCCTAGTGGCAGGGCAGTTATTGAGCAAGAAGTCTGACTCTACAATATCTTACAACCTCCCTGCTGCATGAGGTAACCCTCCTAGTGGCAGGGCAGTTATTGAGCAAGCAGTCTGACCATACATTACCTTACAGACTCCCTGCTGCATAAGGTAACCCTCCTAGTGGCAGGGCAGTTATTTAACAATCAATCTGAGCCAACAATAGCTTACAACCTCCTACCTCCGTAAAATAAACCTCCTGGCTGTGCTTCTTGCTCAAGCTCTGCTGATCGTATTTACTCACCCTTCGTATGTAAATGTCAAGACGTTCCTGATTGGTTGTAGAGGCAATTACCAGGTGTCAATCCTTGGCGGCTTTGTACATGTGTGTCTAGAGCCCACGACAGTGAGGAGAAGGGGCCAAATATTGACATTATTGACTTTATAACCGCCGTTCATTCAAGGCGTGTCATTAAAAACAGAAACACTTGGAAGAATCTTTGAAAGTTCATCATTTACCAGCTTCCGTTCATCCCCCACCAAGCTTACATTTCATGTCTGTCTTCGTTTGTTGAAAAACAAAATCTCCATTTCATTCTCAGACAAACAAAAATAACAATATATTAATAATAATAATAATAATATAGACTTTTATAATGCGCAACATATCCACCCATAGGGTGTTCAAGGCGCGTACCATTATTATCCCTGGTCATCGGGCCCCACTTACATTCCTGAAACCATCTCAACTCCCTGGGGAGTATACAGCCCCGGGTACTGTAAAGCGCATGTAGGCTAATTAAGCAGACAAAGCCATCTCTACCCTGACAGGTACCCATTTACTCCTGGGTAAAGAGAAGCAACATGTGACAAAGCGTCTTGCCCAAAGACACAAGCACCACTAGCCCATGGCTTGATTCGAACCCACAATCTGTAGATTGGCCACAAGATCTTGAGTACGACACGCCAGACCACTAGGCCACAGCACTCACAGATATCAAGCAATGAGCTGATGAATCACAAATTTAAGACCGTCCCTAACCATGATCTTTTGTTGAAGGAATCAACTTAATATTATAAACGATTGATTTTGTGTTGAGGTTATGAATATTAAAATGCAAATACATATAGGGACATTGTTTGGACTAAGTTTGGTTAAGATGGATGTTTTAAAAGTGACAAAAGTGGAGCTTTCAATGCCCCTGTGAGAATTCTAACGACAAGAAGACGAAGAAAGGAAAACTATTCGCTAGCGCGTAAAAGCCAAAAAAAAAATCCAATAATAATCCACCTCCAGTAAATAAACAAAAAATCCCCCACCCAACATAAATTATTTTGTTTGTAATCAAGTTGAATGTCATTTCGGGTAGTGACCAGCGAAATTTTCAAATCCCGAAGGTAATCATGATGCATGTAAGCCCTAATGGTACAAATTATTTCCCCATTGAGAGAGAATCAGAGCTCACTGTCGGGGGAAATTAGCTACAATCCGCTCAGTGGCTCTGTTATTATTAGTGCTCCTCCACTGATTCTCCCCCATCAATTGCCATGGTAACGTGTTCATATCACCATTATGTACTGTAGTGGCAGCATTAAAGGTACTATCATACTTTGGTAGCATACTGAACAGAAATCTCCACAGATTTACCTATAACTTACAGGGTATAAAGATAGTGATGGTAGAAACTAACAGTTCAAATTTTTCCGCCTGAAATGCTGTATTTGTCCAGAAAAGAGTAAAACCAATTGACCATAAACAATTTTGTCCTTTGGAAGATCAGGAATGACAACGAAGAGATTTTAAAATTACCATGGGCGTTTTTTCACCGTTTTCTCAAAAAGTGGGCATCGAATTGGACTGGGAATTTCACAGATAACTGGTATTTTTTCCCATAAATCTTCATTTTCTGTGCCAAAAATTATGAAATTACCTTTAAGAATCTCCATCCAGTGTTTCCTTTTCTTGAACATTTCTTCTGCCTTCCCCATCCATATTGGATGCTTTTTTTGCTCGATTTCACTCATCTCTTTAGTATTATTTGAATGAGGCGTTTATTTGTCAAATTGATGAGTCTAAAGTGGTTCTTCTTTTTGGAGAAACTCTTCAACTTATAGTATGAGCCATTAACCTGTATGGTACCCTAAGTCAACTCATCCTATCTCCCTTTAAGTGGATTTCTAGAAACCAGTCTGTCATCAGGCTGGCACTTAAGGCCGGTTTGACCAAAAGAAAAATGTTCTGCAAAAGTCTTCTTGAAATTGGTAAAATTACATCACTTCACTCAAGCGAGAGCACTTAAGATGGCCACAATCCCATGAGTAATCTCATTTGAATAGGAAATTTATGCCAGCGAGCAGGGTTTTTACACGTAACTTATGATTTTGTTATGAAATTTTGCGAAAGATGGAGGTGAAAATTGCTCAAACCAATGAAGTGATTTTGGGGATGAGGAGAGAAAATGTGCTGAATTTGAGTCGGAGGTGAAAACGCTAAACTCCTTGATTTGTGAACCTGTCCCCTACCATTCAGTCCTTGGGGTCCTCAACATGTACATTTATGTATGATGGGGCCTCCCAAATAGTCAACAATCTTTACTCAGGGTGCCAGTCAAAAGCCATATACTGTAACCCATTAACTGCCATACCAGTGCTCTCCCACCTCAGCTATCCAGCCCTATGATGGGGCCTCCCAATAGTCAACAATCTTTGCTCAGGGTGCCATTTAGAAGCCATATACTGTAACCCATTAACTTCCAAACCAGTGCTCTACTACCTAAGCTATCCAGCCCTATGATGGGGGGCTCCCTATAGTCAACTATTTTTGCTCATTTTTGGTAGCATACCAAAACAGAAATCTTCACAGATTTACCTATAACTTGTAAACAGGGTATAAATATGGTGATGGTAGAAACATACCATTAAGATTTTTCTGCCTGAAATGCAGTATTTATCAAGAAAAGAGTAAAACCAATTAAAAAATAAAAGTTTTGATCTTTTAAAGATTTTTGAAAATTTTTAAGAAATAGTTTCTAAAAAGATCTTTCAGTTTTCTACGAAAGTGGGCACCGTATGGGACTGAAAATTCCACAACATGACTGTTACCGTACGTGTATCATTCTTCAAATTTCTCTGCCCGTAAATCTGCATTTCTTTGACAAAAACCAACATGTATGATATTACCAAATGTTGGTGCTTAGTTAAGCAGCCTTATGAAATTGTCCCCAGATCTACATACAGATTGATATTGGTACTGCCCACAGTACACATTGTGTGTGATCAAGTTTCTTTCTATTTTTATCCTGTTTAATTTGGCTGATAAATGCATTGAAAAATGCCACAGTATACACATTATTATTCAATGCATTTGAAATTAACTGCCGACAGGTATTCAAGTCATCCTAATTGGAATTTTATGAGGTTTTGTAACACAAACTCATCAAATTTTCATGTGTAAAGCCACAATTTGTTTAGAATAATTATCATTGCGAGGTATGTATGACTTTACCCTCAGATTTCTATTTTTACATCTTGTATCTGTGGCTTTTTAAGATAATGTCTACTCACGTACATTTTGATTGTTATTGAATACGTCTTAAGATAGATCTTACAGATCTCTATTATTGGCTGAATTTACGACTTACATGTAAGCTCGTACATGTTGACATTTTACGTTTGACCGGCAGCATTTTTTAAAACTTGTATCACACTCAAAATTTTTTACGCATTTATGTGCAGGAAATTTTCAGCTTTGGTAAATTCCCAAACAATTTCTATCACACACCAAATTTTTCTGAAAATTTATCGTTTTGTCTGTATAATGGAAGTTACACAATGATTTCAAAATCGGTCGTTCATCAGCGCAGCGAAATTGGCCCCTGGAAATATTCCGCCTCCAGAATCATATTATGATATTTATATGACTTCAATTTATTTCTCAAAAAGAAAAAAAAAAAGACAACAAGAATATTGTCAAAGTTTTTTGGAAATTTCAAAAATTGACATTGAAATTGAGACAACAGGCGTGCTGTGTTTGTAATCGTTTGCATTCAGGGAAGCATAGGACTGGAGGAGATAAGTGGAGGGTGTCTGTTTGTTCAAAAGGTGTTTGTTTTGGTTTCTCTTCTCATTCTGTTCTGTGGCTCTGCCCACCCCACTTGTCAGTGTTTCTATCGGTGCGTTTGTTTTTGGACAACCCTGAAAAGGGGGGAGGGGGGACACATTGGCGCCCCTGAGTTGTTAAAATCAACGTCAGGTTTGAATATTGATGTTGCTCGTGTTTTAGCAACATTCAACACTGATACTACAGTATGTATGCGGGATCCCTCACAAATCCAACAGAATCAACAAAATTTGATACTTCCCCAGACACCCCAGAGTCGAGCCAGTATAACTGTGCAGTTAAAGGTATAGTACAGGATTGGTAATGTTCCTAAACAAAAATATTCACAGATTTATGTACAGTATAACTTTCTGGGTATGAAGATGGTGATGGTAGAAACATACCCAGGGCTCGACCTTAATGCTAGCCCGGCGTACAATGGCTAGTAAAAACGGCTGCGGGCTAGTAAAAACAGAATATTTTTACAGGGATCTCGCAACTATAGGCCTATGGTCATTCGAGGTATCAAGTTTTCGATCGAGGGTTGGCTGTTACGCCACTTGTACTAGTACTAGCGGCATGTCTGTCCCTGTCATTTCACAGGAGTTTTAAGGCGATTCTTCATTATTTTGTACTTGTAGGCTCCAAAACAGTGTTTGGCCTCGGTGCCTTTCCTTCATTAAAAAAATGGCCTCTTTGCCTCTGGGTTTGGCCGCAGTGCCCCTAAAATGTCCACTTTCTTGGGGCCAAAATGGCAGTGCCCTAAAATCATTGAAATTTGAGGCCTGATCGCTTCTGATTCGCACCTTGAAAGAATTCCATGATTGACTCGCCATGTCTGAGTGCAAAATCGATGTATTTGAGTATGGTGCTCCAGAGAAGAAACGGTTTTTTAATGGATCGATTTTATAAGAAGAACATCCCGACTCCACTACCAGCGACAGTGATTTCTAGCCAACGATGAACAAAAGTAAAAAACCTGTTTTAATTGTTTGGGTTTTTTTTCACATATTTCATGGGCTAGTAAAAGTCTCTGCGGGCTAGTAAAAAACACAATTTACTAGCCCGGCGGGCTACTGTCAGAAAAAATAAAGGGCAAGCCCTGATACCATTAAAATATTTCAACCTGAAATGGTGTATTTATCCAGAAATAGATAAAACAACGACCGAAAACAGGTTTGATCTTGTGTAAGATGAAAACCATTCTTTTTTGTTTTATGAACAAAATTGAGTCAGGTTTTCGCTATTTTCTCGTGATTCAGATGCCCGATTGAGCTCAAATTTTCACAGGCTTATTATTTCATGTACATGTACATGCTGGATCAGGCAAATAGTACCTTTGAAAGACCCTTTCTCTGGCACCTCATTCTCATTGTGAATGCTTTTTTGTGTGTTGTTCCCCCTTTCTCTGGATGAAACCTGAGGCATAAGTCAACATGAGTCTTTCCTTTGTAAGCAGCTATACAGGCTAATTACACTGCAAGATCCCCAGTCTGACTCTAAGTCCTACCGTCAGAGAACTTCTTTCCCCAGGACGTCCCTTGCGATTTGCAGACCTCGCAAAAATAATCATTATTCCTTTGCATCTTTACATTTTGAATTCTCATCCAAAACCAACAGCAACTTAAATCTGCCTAATGTTTTTTTTGTTATTATTAGAAAGATCGAGGCTTCTTTCTTCTTTTCGTTTTTTTTTTTTTTAACTTTGTAAGCTTGCAATAATTAATCATTTTATATAACGAGGATAATCTGACTTAATCCCTGTTAAGTGACAAGGATTGCTTTAGTAAGAAACCAAAACGGAAATGTTCACAGATTCACCTATAACTTTCAGGGTATGAAGATGATGCTGGTAGAAACATACCGTTAAAATTGTTCCACCTGAAATGGTGTTTTTATCCAGAAAGAAGTAAAACAACGACCGAAAATCTTTTTGATCTTAAAAGAGAAAAGACTTAATAAATACTGTGGCTGTTTTTCACTGTTTTCTCAAAAAGTGGGCACCGTATGAAACTGAAATTTTCACAGATCACTGTTACTGTATCTTCCTTGATATTTTTGCCCATGAATCTGCATTTCGTTGACAAAATCCAAAGTTTGATAATACTTTAAGCCTTGGATTATCCAGGGGGATCTCGCATGCAAGGATTGGATGTATGTATAAATATGCATGGATTATTAACCATTTTAGAAACTTCAAGATTGTTTTTTTTCCATTTCGTAAGATTCCCAGAAAACTTGCCCATAAATATTCACCACAGTATCCAGGGACATACTGAAACTTACAAGACCCCAACAGTATAAGATCTTTAAATAACGCCTTGTGACTGATTTAATACATGACATGTTGGATAACTTTTTTGAATTTTAGTTCGCTATTTTTGTTCCTGGTCAGTGGGACAAATTAATTGGTCACCCCTTACACCATGTCACTTATACCTGGGACGGTATACAGCCGGTGTTTTCCACTTTGTGAAAGGTTCCTCGTGCTTAGCAGCAAATTAGTGTTTGAAAATGAGCTGGGATCACAGACGGGGACCCCAAAATTGTGTCTAGACCCCCCCCTCCCCCCTCCCCCCAAAAAAAATGCAATTGCAAAAAAAAAAAACATGTTTGAAAATATTGGATGTTTTCAGTTTTTATGGGCCAGTTACTTGAGCAATGCGCTGTGTTATCTCCTAATAAGACATAGCAGAATTAGTGAATGTTACAAGATGACGTCACTTTCAAAAGTTTTTAGCCTCCAAATTATTGGCTCATTGTAGCCCTCTCAAAAATATTGCCTCTGGAACTGCGCCTGTGGGACCAGTAATGTGAGTGTGACATTTCTTTAGATTTCCTTTAAAGGGAGCATATAGGATTTGAAAAGATGTGCGTTTTGGATGAATTTGGTACTTAAACAGAAGTGAAGGTTGAAACTTCGTTACAGATGTTCTTTCATGTACCTTTTTACGCTTTGTTCATCTGGATAGCAGAAATACGGCCGAAATAATCTTGCCCACCTCTGAATCCTTCACGGTTACACCACGCTTTCGAAATGCTAAAAAGACACTAAATCTTGATTTCCCTAAAAAAAAAAACAGCATCGAAGATTCAACCAAGATAAACCAAGATTTCCCATGGTGACTGTTTGCACTGTTTAGTGTTTACTAACTGTTCCAGTCCATTTTCTGTCTCAAACTCAATAATTTTCTCTGGAGCCCTTGCAAATCCTGTACGCTGCCTTTAATACTTGTCAGCAATTTGAAATTATTGTTAACACACACCTTGGGAATGGAGTGAGCGCAACATAGAAAGCATATTTGTTTCAGCGCACCATATTTTAGCATAATGTTCCCCTCAAATGATACTCGCTAGCCATTGTGACAATAGAGTAGTAATTTATGCTGACGCATGGAATCATGTATCCCTCTTCATTACTGTAGCTCCAGCAGTCCAGAAAACACTGAATAGCTTAATTGATCTCATCGTCGTCGTAATTGTTCGTCGCTATTATGTCTCTCTGTGTGTCTCTCTCGTCACTAATAAGTCGCGGTCTTCAGACACATCTGAGGCCGGGTTTTAATTACGCACTGTGTAATTGATCAGTTTGTCGGGTCCGCGTCTTGAAATTATCTACTTTTAGTATTAGATTAAGCAGCCAAATGGGTTTTTAATCATTCATTGGCTCGGCTGTACGGGCGTTTGAAAGCGGCCTGACTCCCAAGTCCCAAGTCCAAAACGGCGTCAATCATTTTGAAGATTTTGTTTGTTCGTTTGTTGGAGGTGTGTGTTTGTTTCCTTGACGGGGATTTGGATTTTGTTGTTGTACAATATCTCTTTTAAAAGTTTTAAGACATTTTGAAGACAAGTGAGCAGCCAATCCAGCCATGTATAATACATTATAAGAATTGGATTGCTTTCATTCGTGGTTTATAAACACACGTGTGAAAGACATGTGCCTTATTCATGGCGCATCCATTTTGTCACCTTCCTTGTATACCCGTTGGAAAAGATAACACCAATTCTCAACAGAAAACGGGTACCAGACTACTTTGAATCCAAGCCCCGCTTTTTGTTTGCACTGCTTCGAATGCAGGATGGATGCACCATGAATAAGGCCTAATGTTTTAATACAGTATGGGTATGGTATATTAACATCTTATCATGTTTTCCCTATTAACTTCAATTACATTTTAACTTTCAATACATTATTTGCTTTATACTGTTGCCAATTTCATGACACTGCTCTTAAACTAAGAAATTCCCTTGCTTCAACCTAACTGGTCGTCGCTTTAAACAGCACTGCCTCAGACATTCTGTGCCAACCCTGTTTAATAGCTTGTAGAATAACTTCAGTAATCATGAAACGTAGTCAAGTGCTTAAAGAATTTCCTTCTGCTTAGAGCTTGCGGTATGCCGCTTAACTGTAAAGCAGAGACCAGAAATTGGACCTGAGTGTGCAAGGGTTCTGTTTCATAGAGCTGCTAAGCACAAATTTGTGCAGGTCACCTGCACCGTCACCGGCTAAAATTGCATGTCTTGTGCATTGCTTTTGACTGGTTCGAGGCAGGTCTTCACTTTGCTTACAAATTTGGTTAAGCATAAATGTCCTGCTTACCAGCTATATGAAATTGGACCCAGACCACATTTATACCATGTTTAAAATACATGATTCATTCCATTGTCATCCTAACATAGACCTATTGTCTTTGCCTCCTTGCTACCTCTGTTCTTATCTATGGCCACACCCACTCAAATTGCCACGCCCTTCTCTACCACACACACCTCTTCACCACACCCTTCTTGCAATTTTTGTTCACACCCGTTTCATTTTACCACCTTTATATTGCTATTTTGTATTTTCCACGCCCCCTTAATGGTACACCCGTATCATTTGCCACGCCTATTACTTTATATGACACACCCATCTCTTTCACCACGCCTTCCATTGCCTTGCTTAATGCCATGCCAACATCTCACTCTTTCATTCTATGGCTGCATCCATTCTGCTGCCCATCACCTTAATGACTCCGCCCACTCCTTCCACCGCCCACCTTTGCACCCCGCCCAACCCTGGGGCCACTCCCTCTCCACTTTGCACTTCACACCACCTTCTCAGACTAATGGATCCCGATCAAAGTGACACCCCTTTACTTCACGATGCACCCACACCTCCCAGGACGCCCGAGGAGACGGAAGACGCCACATGGGGGTGGGGAAACAGCGACACGTGGGGGGACACGCCCCAGAGCACACAGGCACCGACCAAGGTACAGGTAGAGGAGAACGACAGCTGGGACTCCTGGGCCAACGAACAGGATGATTTACTCTTGGACTTTGGTGGCTCGTGAGTATAATATTTGAAGATTCTGTTTCTGGCTTCATCCCAACTGGGTCTTTTGTCTTTATTACCTGTTCGGTCAAAAAACTTGAAGGGCACTGAGGCAGTGGCAAAGGGCATCCAAGCAAATTCCCTTGCTGCCATTTTTGGCTTTCAAACTCTGGGGTCCAAGCCTGAGGACCACTGGCACTGAGACAACTGCGTTCATTGCCTCCTTGTAGTTAGTTGAATTTCAGGGCCTAGGACACCTAGGCAATGACTAGCTTGTTAAAGATTACCTAAAAGAAGGTAGGTTTGCGGTCTTCTGTGAGAGTGTGTGGTTCTGAGAAGAACTGTTGGTATTATCTCGACGTCCCAAACAGTGTGCTCTGTTCGTCCTCAGGAGAGTGACTGAAGAGTCACTCTCCTGAGCTTCAAGTCTTACTTAAAGATTACCACCATAAGTTAGGTAGTTTAGATGTTTATGGTGAAGCCATGTACGTATGTACACAATGTATAATACACAAAAACTGGGAGCAAAGGATGATGTTCGGTATACTATAACCAAATGTTCGTTATAGCCGTGTTCTACTGTATCAACCTTTAATATATCTCCTAGGTAGTCAGATTCGGGACGTTGTAAACATCTGGAAGCACAGATTCTGAAAAAGCTTGATACAAAGACGAGAAACTTTACAGTCACCTTGAGAAGAACATTTCAATCTCATTGAGATTGTATAATCAAATGATTTAAGTCTCGCTTCGTTTTTTTTCTTTTTCCAAAAAAGGGGCTCCAAAAAGGCTCCCGCCAGCAAGGCCAGGAAAAACGGCTCCAAGAAGTCCTCCTCCTCATCGACATCATCTTCGGGAGGCAAGGCCATCACCTCCTTAGAGGAGACGTGGGACGATGCGGGAGGCTGGGATGAGGCGGCCTGGGATGCCATCGAGAGCGACATCAATACGTCCAAGAAGACCTCGACGAGACGGACCAACTCCAAGAAAGACTGATCTACAAAACGACACAAGGTTTTTGTTGAGGGGGATTTCATGGTGGGAGAAACAAGATTGTTCGTGGGAATGCAGGAATCTCTGTCGGGTAGTCTGGGTCTTCATAGGACCGGTAGGGTTTGGGTCTATCTACCAGTAAAGATACACAAGCTGTCTTCAGCAGATTCACCCGGTATCACCACATACCCTCTCAGAAAGATCCGATACGAGTCACTGCCAGTGTACTCTCCATCCTTTTTATTCCATCGTTTTCTGGCAAAGTTCCTGAATAGTATATCTAAACTAGACCCCTGCCAAAGAAGTTGAGTCGTAGCAATTATGGAATCCTTGAAAGGAACCGACGCCCCTCCCTGTCCAGCCTCCAACGCCCCTCCCATTTTCCAGACCCCTTCTTGTTTTTAATTGTAGGATGAACTGATGATCATAAAGACGTGTCTATTTTTAAAGGTGAACAAAAAGTACCACATCATGTACAAATCTAAACATAGTTTCTGTAAGCATGAGCGACCTAGAGCGTTCCTAGAACTTACTATTGGACTTATAATGCATTGCAGCCCCACATAGAAGTTGTAGGATACGATGGGTTATCCTTCATATATCCATCATAGGGCTTCTTGAAATCGACCCCAGGGCTTTCAAGTCCCGCAGTACGTAGTGCCCTTTGCAATGAAATCAAGGGGCTTGGCTCCTGAAAACAAAACACACCAATTGGATTTCATGGATTCAAACCCATTCATGTATCACATGCAAACATAATCGTCTACTTTTAACAAATTATGTAAAGATTTTAAATTGTTTTAATTTTTTTTGTTAGTTTTGTTTTAAAGCTGCCATGTTTTATTGTCCATAATCCCTAATAGATAAAGTGGCTTTTAATGAATTTGATAATTTTGAGCACCCGTTTGGTTTGGAAACTTTGACATTTAAAGAAAACGTACGAACAAGCCCCATATTGTTTTCTTTAAATAAGAGTTTGGTTTTTAAACTTTAGACTCAAAAATATTGATAATCCCTTCACAGTGAACTAACCAGGGTTGAAGTAGAGTCCTCAGATCCGAGTACAGAGTACTCTGAGTACTTCAAGGTCTGAGTACTGGGCCGAGTCCGAGTACATTGCTGTCGAGTCCAAGTCCTATGTATCGAGTCCGAGTACATTCAAGGTCGAGTGCAGGGCCGAGTCCGAGTAAAAGGTTTCCACGTCCACAGTACCAACTCACAGTGCAAAAAATTACATTTTGTTTCTCACAAATATTCATAACTGGATGTTGTGCCACTCTTCTCACAAATGAATGTTTTCAAACCTTTTACATTTTATTTTCAAGTGCTTTTAAATGAGTACGTGCCAAGTATTTGTCTGTACTCGACTACGAGTACAAGTACAAGTACTCCAACACTGGAACTAACTGCAGGCATGGCAGGAGGATTTTAAATAGCAGTAGGAGATAACAAGTATTCCCCACCTCAACAATCCTGACAGTATTCTAATAAATGTCTTCAATCCCCGGTATCTTGTTAGTTTAAATATCACAGGCTTGTTTTCAGTTATCCAAACACAAGATTTTGAGTGGCGCCCTCTTTTGATTAAAAAGGAAAATGCGGTGACATCATTATCGTCAGTGTACCTGTTATCGAGGTATCAAGTTTTCAAGGGTTGACCTCCTATACGTCATTGGTAGCGACTTGCAGGCCTGTATCACACAATCAGTTGATTTGTTTTATGAACGGTACGTGCTCCACCGCAAGCCAAAATTTCATGTGGACAGTTTACTTCTGTATTTGTCTTTTTGTCTTGCTCGAATAAATGCTTACACCCCCTTGAAAATCGGTACATCGAGGATATATTATTTATTACACTGCCAAAATATCTTTTATTGAAACCTGGGAAGCTGGAAAGCTAATCATGAGTAATAGACCAACGGGAAAAGACTGGCAGGGAAATCCGGGACATGTTGTACATGCCAAATATTCTTCTAACTCCGTGTTCCTTTCATTTTCAGGAATAAATCACTCGCCATGCACCGAGTCAGAGTTGATGCGCATGTAGACCGAAAAACATATCTTTTTTTAATCAAAAGAGGGCGCCACTCAAAAACTTGTGTTCGGACCACAGCATAGTTCGCATTTAAGTGGACGTGGCCATTATGTTTCTATAGCTTGTCCGAGCAGCTCAAAATCAGTGGAAACTCGCACAATTTTGACCCCTTAAAATAGAAAAATTATTACTGCGTTTAAATGATTGAGGTGGAAAAGAATTGACAAACTTTTTGTTCCTTCGGGATTCATTTTTCCTCCGATACTTGTGAAGATTCTGACTGCAATGCTGTTTGTCGGTAAAATTATTCTTTTTTGTTTTGTTTTTGAGTTTGGATAATGTGGCGAGGCTGATAATGTTGACTTTCCACTCCTTTTGTCCGTTCCAGGTCAAAGGTCATTATATTATTTATGTGTTATTATAAATTAATATGCAAAACCAGGACTTAAATCTCATGGTGGCCAGTGTGTTTTTGGTTTAAGCTATTTTGTTTTGTGTGTAATGGAACTGCTGACGACTTAGTAATTTATTCACAATTTCACCAAATCGTCCATTTTTATCCTACATTACTACCTTCAGCCATTCTTATCTATTATATTATAAACAGGAGGAGAAATGACCAAATTAAAATGCATTCATAACGATCCAACGATGTTCTTTTTGTTGATCAAGACAAATTAATTGGTATGGAATATTAGCACTGTTTTGTGTTTTTGTTGCTTTTTGTCCAAACATTTGTTTTGGTGACTTTGGGATTGGTAGATGTACTGTACTAAGCAATCAATGCATGAAATAGTAATATGTTGAACCAAAGCTACATTAAGACTACAATCCTGATCAAATGTGTGTGTATTTCACAGGATTACCCACTGTCCATTGCACGAGCTTGGGTAGTGCCGATGACAGGCTATCTTCTGTAAGGTCCATTCTCAAAGTGTTGTCATCTGGCCTTGCTGTCAGTTTGCAATCTGATACAATTCTGCAAATTCTGACTGGGATAAGTCATCAACAGAGTGTTCTTTACCTTTGAATAGCTAGCTGGATGGGCTAATACACCTGGGGTCGATATCATGAAGCCCTACGATCAATCGTAACTCAAGTTACGAAGGATAACCCATCATAGGGTGTAGGACTGCAATGCATCACAAATCCTACAATTTATAGTAAGTTACGTTCAGTTTGTTGAACACTTTCGCACTTCTATTTCGTTCGCACTTCTCATAAGGTCTCAACGTTTCGCTCTGCCTGCTCTAGTCCTCATCGGGAGACTTGATGGGTTTGGTGAAATCGGCCCCTGGCAACTTTCCACTCGTTCTCTGATGTCAGACCACAAATCAAACAAAACGTTTCCCCCCAAAGTTGAGCCAAAGAAACAAGCTAATTTCTCTTAAACTGCCCACGTATAAAATTAGAAGTAGTTGTAGTTAATTCTAGTACTAAGTTCACTTTGATGTTTTAAAATCCCTTTCTGTTATTCTAAACTACAGAACATTCCTTTTGTGCGAAAAAAATTAAATCTTCCGTAAGTTATTGCTTCATTCGATGTCATCTTGAAACCAAAAAACAAAATTGTGTTCATGTTTTTGTTTTTAAGAGCTAGTTGTCAATAATGAAAATATGTATTTAAAGACTAATAACTGTAATGTAATTAATATATATGAAGAAGACATTGTTTGAAGTAAGTGCAGTAGGTGTCATAATTGTTGTGCTTCAAACAATCGATTTCAACCTTGACCTTTGACCTTAACCTAAGCATAACACTGTGACCTAACCATGACCATTAAATGTAAATGTATTAAAATGAATTTAAATAGATGAATAAAGATGAGCATTTAAGACTCCTGTCCTCGTTCTGAAATTATTTACTAATTGGTTCAAGTATTTTCAAATTCCTCGGGAGAGCATGTTTGTTTGTTGATTGTTATTGTTTTCTTTTTACAGATTTTGTGACAGTCTAGTCACGAAAAGTCAGATGGGACTTCAATGAAGTGTCTGAACACCATGAGCTGTGGACTCTGGTTGAGTTGTGGACCCTGGATGAGTTGTGGACTTGGTTTGAGTTGTGGACTCTGGTTGAGTGGTGGACACTGGTTGAGTTGTGGACCCTGGTTGAGTTGTGGACACTGGTTGAGTGGTGGACTCGGGTTGAGTGGTGGAAAACTGGTTGAGTTGTGGACTTAAGTTGAGTTTTGGACTCTGGTTGAGTGGTGGAATCTGGTTGAGTGGTGGACACTGGTTGAGTGGTGGACTCTGGTTGAGTTGTGGACTATGGTTGGGTTGTGGACTTGGACTGAGAGGTAGAAACTGGTTGAGTGGTGAACTCTGGTTGAGTGGTAGAAACTGGTTGAATTGTGAACTGTGGTTGAGTTGTGGACTATGGTTGAGTTGTGGACTATGGTTGGGTTGTGGACTTGGGTTGAGAGGTAGAAACTGGTTGAGTGGTGAACTCTGGTTGAGTGGTAGAAACTGGTTGAGTCGTGGACTTTCAGTCAAGAACTTTCCATATGGCATTGATAATAAATGAAAGAAAATGTATCATTTGTTCATCAAAATCTGTTTTCACTGCAAGTCTACAGCTAAAGCGTTACCAGCACATTGAAAGTCTAAAGAGATTTTGTTTGTTGCGATTGAAGTAATTCTCTGTAACTGTAAATGGTGAATTTCTATAAAAAACAAATTATTAGTCAGAATAGGTTAACAGGTAAATAGCATTATGCTTGAATGTTTGTTAGTGTTTCTAGAACTGATAAAACTAGGCAAGAACAAATAGGCTTTCATGGATTTTCAGATTCACGATTTATTTACCCAATAAACTTTATTTGGCATTCTATACATGTATTAACATACTTCTAGAAACAGGCAGCATACTTGGTTAGGATTTCAAATGTCAGGGAAAAACCCCCCAAATATGCCTGAGTTTCATCATTATTTCAAAAGAACTTTCGAAGAGGAAATCAATATTTTATATCTAAATAAACTAAAAAAAACAGTAAAATTTTGCCCAAATTTGGAATGAAAAGCAGATTAAAACAATATTTCTTTGTGAATTTCTCTAGGTTATGAACTATTATGAACAATTAAGTGCTTATTTATTTTCTGGCGACAATTAGTTATAAATTAGCATTTATCTCGTTCAAAGGTTTTTATCTACCTGTGGCAATTAAAAACAGAGTACGAATTTGTCTTTTAAATCTTTTTATTACCCAGAAATGTACCAGAATCAAAGATTATGTGCGTTAAATACATTCTACAATGTTGAGGTAGGTATGTCAGTCAGAATTATAGTAATACTAATATTCTCTGAATTCCCTACATGCTTTGTGATAAAACTTACATAAATTTTATTTTCATGAGGTCACATTTTTATCACTGCAGCATAAACTGAATATTCTTATTGTACTTACTCATAATAATTAAGCGAAAATGATTAAAACAATGCCCAAATGTTAAAAAACGTCTTGAAAATCAGTTTAACCCGACAAAATGTATTCATTGAAAGGTGACAGATCCTGGGGCGGGATTTGAACCTGCGAACCCTGTACTATTTTACAGGTTGTAGGTTCAAATCCCACTCTAGTCAATTTTTCACGAAATGGAGCCGGAGCCTGAGCCGTCAATGATTGTTGCTTATTTAATCTTAAATAAATCAATCTTACTTGCTAAGCAATGTGTGATGTCACAAATTACTATATTACTGACATTGTTGCTTATTTAATTAAAAGGCAAATCATTGATTTTTTATAAGCTTTGATTACAATATTTCATACGCATTATCAAATACGAGTCAATTCAAAAGATAAACTTGTGCATTCTTTGATTATATTGTGTATTTATATAATTATGTGAAATGATGAATAGACTACTTTGTACTGACTACGTTCATTTGCTCGGATTTACAACAAGCGATTCACAATAGTGCGCCACCATAAGTTTGCAATGCATTCACCAATCACAATTTTGTTGACAAACTGCACTTGTGGAAAGATGCGCAGTTTGTCAACAAATTGGCCAATGCATTGTAAACTCATGGTGGCACACTATTACAAAATGCCCATATGGAAGGCCTTCACACTTATAACATGTGAGTGCATAAGGCAGTTTCTATAATTGTGTTTTTGTAAACCCTAAACACAAAAACAAGATATCTTGGGTTTTTTCTTCTTCTTTAGTATTTGTAGAGAATCCTCACAAATCCAGGACATTAACTCATTTTGGGGTGCCCTGTTTCAGCTACAAATTAAATACATGTACGTCTTGATTTTTGTTTAACGTTTTTTTTGTTTTTTTTTATTTCAAACCAACTGTTTGACACACTATTTCCCAATTCCACTTAAAAGCATTTAGCAAATTATGGATTGATCCTTAAATACCATGGTTTGGGAATGATTTTACAATGTACACACTTCACAACACACAAACCGCTAAATAAAAAGCAAACTGAATAAATAACAATATCTTTTCTTTATACTTTCTTTAAAAAAACCACAATGTCCGGTGCTAAGATGAAAAACTGGTGTCTGTCTCATCAACTGAGGGCAGTGTTTAACTTTCATGGTGAGAGCAACTCGTCCACCCATCACCTCTCTGGGTTCAGGTTTGGTCATAAGAATCATATTATTTGCAATAGCGCTCCACACTTGCGCTAAAATTAGCACACTGGATCTCAGACAAACATTGCAAATGTATGTGGGTGTGCTTGTGTGCATGCATGTGCATGCATAAAGTTTGTCTGACATCAGGGGAATTTTTACATGCGCATGCTGGCCAAATCACTCGTGTGACGTCATTAGTGCGGAGTGCTATTAACACTTTTGACTATTAAACTGCATTGCTCTTCCCCTTGTATAAAATGGGTGCCTGTGAGGGTAGAGATGGTTTTGTGTTTTGTGCTTGATTAGCCTTTGTGTGCCTTACAGCAGCCCAAATGTCTTGGTTCACAACACTGTTGTTACTGGAACATACAAACTGATTACCCGCACGCCAGTGTTGGAGTCGAGTCCACAACCCCCGAGGCCAAGGCCAAGGCCGAGTCATGGGTCTCAGAGGCCAAGGCCAAGGCCGAGTCATGAGCATTCGAGACCGAGGCCGAGGCCAAGGCCACACTGTCCGAGGCCAAGGCCGAGGCCAAGTGTTTAGTGCACACACAATATATGTAGGATTTTTTTTACTTGGAATCATCAGAATTTCATATAAACTTATAACCCCAAAACTTTGTTTGTGTTACATACAGTCTAGTGCGACGATCCGTGTTTGAATTGTTGGAGAATCCAGACTCAAAATGCGCACTCAAATTGCGCATCGCACATGGCAGCGCGGTGTGTATGATTCGTGCAGTTCAATGGGTATCACATACATATATAGGGTGAATATTAAACTGGGAAAACCTAAAAATAAGTGTTGGGAAATTTGAGTCCAATCTGGCGGCCTTGAACCGGCCTCGGCCCATTTTCCGAGGCCAGGAGGTGCCGAGGCCAAGGCCAAGACCGAGTCATCATGCAGCAAGGCCAAGGCCAAGGCCGAGGCCACCCAAAACCGGCCTCGAGGCCGGCCTCGAGGCCAAGGCCGGCCTCGAGACCTCCAACACTGCCGCACGCACGTACATGTACTTAAAGACTATGTATGATTACCCGCACTGGCCTGCACATACGTGTATGTTAATATCGCTCCGTACTGATGACATCACACAACAACATTTTCATGCATGCATATGCTTAATGCATGCACACAAGCACACCCACCACACGTTTGCATGATTGCAATGTTTGTCTGAGGTATGCTATTTTTAGCGCAAGTGCGGAGTGCTATTGGCTGTGCCTGACTTCGAGAGTAACGCATGCTCAGTGTGTTTTCACCCATTCTCGAGGGGAGATTTGACAGGATTTCCAAGACAGGTTACAGACAGGTCAGTACATACGTGCATGCGAATCAACTGTACGTACATATGTACATGTACGCGCGCCGTGCATGCGGGTTATATGCGGGTAAATCCGTTCGTATACGTTCGGCTATCCACACCAACAACATCATGAACCAAGACTGCAGCATGGGCTGTATACTCCCCAGGGAGTTAAGCTCAGATGGCGTTCGGAGTAATGGTTTGGACCAATGATCAGGAGTAAAATTATAAGATTTCTTTTGTTTATGAACTGTAATAGGAAAAATGTCACTACCGTTATCATTAAAGCTACTTCATGTATTCATAAAGTTATGTATATATTTGTTTTTTACAACACATATTTTATCAAGGTTTATATAAACAGATATATTCATGCTTCTAAAAAAAAGTAACTTTGGAGCAATATTATGACTTTACCCATGCAATGTATACAAAAATATTTCCAACTGAAAAAATGCAGCCAAGTCGTTTAAATAAAAATAGCTAGACAACTGTACAAAATGCCCCATTTTTTCCACGTCACAAACCGTGACTGATTTGAGTTAACTGTGACAAGCGACCTGATTTGTCACAGTGGTTCATAGAAATACACTATGCCGAATGTCAAAAACCTGACCACTGTACCGGTACTTAAAATGTAGTCTTAAGAAGTTACAGATCCACTCGCTGTACAGTGAGCGAGTGTCTATCACATGCGTGCAGATTTCCTGATTAATTATGCAAGCCAATCCAGCACTGACCTCTAGCTTTTGACCAATCGACAACATCGGCCTCCATCACGACTCAGATGGAAATGTTCTCAAAACAGATCTGATTGGCTGATGTGCTGCATTGCATTACATTAATGCACACACGCATGTATCAGGCGTTCATACTGTACGTAGTGTGGCACAGAGTAGAACGTGTGATACTCAAACTACTTAAAATGTTGCTACCTAAAAATCTTGTCTTTAAATATTTTTAATATATTTCCATATTAAAATGGAAGAAAATATCACAAAACCCCACACCATCTCCTTAGCGACTAGCCATTGTCAAAACAGTCAGTGCAGGAAAACCCTTTAAAAATCCCAACGTCAATCTTAATCTCACAAATATCTTAAAGTTGTGGTTAACTTTTCTAGAAGTGGCTATGGTTGGGCTAAACATTTGTGGAGTTGTTAATTCATATTACAGATCGATACTAAGTTTCGGATGGAGTAGCAAAGGAATTAGACCATGACTATATGCCGTGCTACTGCCGTGCCAAACTTAAATCAAATGAGTGCAGCAGTTGCGCTAAACGCCAAGCTTTAATTGAAAGTGTCGCGCCAATACCGTTCCGAATACCGATAGTGCGGCAGACCCTGTCAAGCCAAAAAGCTTGCCGTGCCGAACTCAATTTGCCGAGCCAAATTCACGCTAAACGCTGTGCTATTTCCATGCAAAACTTAAACAATGTAAAATTATTTTGAGTTCGGCACGGCAGTAGCGCAGCGTACATGTATAGCCTAGGCCACAGCCGCCTGAAAATGGTGGAACAAGTCAAGGGTCCTACTTCCTTATGGTGGAGGGCACCATAAGGGTATCTTATGGGTGGTGTATTGCATGAACCAAATTCTGCAGCAGCTCAAAGAGCACGAAGCTTCTTGTTGGCAAAGCGCTTCTTAAGAGCAAGCTCCAACTGTGGAAATGGTCACAATAGTTTCAGAATTGGTTTAGAGATGAGGTCGAGGGGTTCCAGCCCATTATGGGGTCTAGAACCCATCGGTTTTCAGGTCTCTAGGAGGATGGGATCTTGTTTTGAATCATTACTCTTTTCTTTTTTAACACTGATCTTTCTTAGATAATGCCTTTGCGATGGCTTCTTTGTTGGCTTTTCCGTGCCACAGCCCTCCGAAGATGTCCTTCTCCTTAGAAAGAGCCTTGTCTTGTGGGCGCTGTGCAGCAGCCGTCACCACATTCTTGATTGACCGGACCACCTTGACCGGTCCATCTGTGTAGCGTTCCAGCCATTCCGAGGCTTCCTTGGCGGTGTCCTCGCCTGTGATGAGATCATCTGCCAGGCCGAGTCTCAGAGCCTCGTCGGCCCCGACCACCCCTCCACCCGCCATCATCTTCAAGGCCTTCTGCGGTCCGACAAGACGCACCAGTCTGGTTCCGCCGCCCCAGCCGGGCACCAGACCCATCTTGGTGTGGATGAACTGGATGGTGGACTCTGGGGACATCAACCGGAAGTCGCAGGCGGTCAGGATCTCTGCGCCCCCACCGACGGCTTTACCCTTCAGGGCCGCCGCGCTGATCAGAGGTAGCTGCTGTAGTCGGGTTAGGACGTTCTGCATGAAGAGGCACATCATGGTGCCGGCTTGAGGCTTGTCCAAGGCCTGCGCCATCCGGAGGTCGGCCCCGGCGCAGAAGTTCCTCCCGTCTGGGTCACCATAGAGAATCAGGGCCTTGCCTTGATTCCACTTCTCCAGCTCGTCCACCATGTCCGACAACTCGACCATCATGGAACCTGGATGGTGAAAAGATGATCATGATCAAAATAAATGACAAGAGGAAATCATTCATAAACACTCCCACTAGTTATGAAACTCCACCCCAAGAGGCAGGCTGACCGAATGTAGGTAGACTCACCTGACATTGCATTGGCACGGCTAGGGTTACTGATGGTGATGGTGGCTACACCTGTCTCGCTGTCCTTGGTCAGATACAGTTTCCCGCCGTTCAACTCCTTCAGGTTCAGCCGCTCCTCCCGCTCGTTGAAGACCTCGCCGGCCACAAACTCGTTGGCGAGGGCGGTGTTGCGGTGCCGGTCCATGAGGTGGCTGTTGGCCGTCTCACTGAGCGTGATGCCGGCCGAGTCTGTCTGGTAGTGGATGCGTCGCCGGGCGGGGATGCTAGCAACGGCTGCTAGGGAGGAGCGGAGCTGGAGGAGCTTGGTCCGCATCTTGAGACTTGTTGATGACAAGTTTGAGCTTAATGCTAAACACGCCTGAAATCTGAAAGAAGAATGGCAGTTAAATCTTGTATTAACATGCTGGTCATCTGAGAAGCTAATGCCAACAGGCTACATCTGTTTCTCCTTCACTTGTCATGTTGTTGCATCACACATTGTACTAAATACCATTCAAGGTACTATGTCTCCATTGACTTAATACAAGCCCATCCATACAACAAGGCCTGGGGCCTTTTCCAAACCCCGGCTCCAGCTCAGGCTCCGGCTCCATTTCGTGAATCCATTCAAAAATAACCAGTATCAAAATAGAGGCTTTTGGCTACAGTTGGTTCGGTACTAGTTTCTTAAGTTTGAAAAAGAAAACTGAGCTCCAGTTTCAATGAAAATCCACAACCTGTATTTTCATATGGATGACAGAGTCTATGAAGCCGGAGCCTGAGTCGCGGTTTGGAAAAGGCCCCTGGAATCACACAGAGACAACAGAAATCCTTAACTTCGATCACCATGACCTTTATCTGTTTATAGTCTAACGCCCACACTCATGATGACATTTGACACTCACATTTTGATAATTCTGAAGAAGAAAAGACCTAAACCCTGACAAGACTGATCTCCTTAACAATACCCCGTTCACAGTCTTCCAGAAAACATGCCACAAGTTTGTCTGTCATGAGGAATGCCTTGACAGAAGTTAATAGCGATTGTATAGTGTTCAAGGCCTGATGTTGCCCTCAGACTTGACTTTGACAGTTCACCTAAGGCCACTGCCATGACGTAGTAGATAGCGTGAGCTTGGCATGCTTGGCCTGGCTCACGTGACATGGAGGTAACATTAAAGGTAGTATCATCATACTTTGGTAAAGTTGACAGAACAGCTGCGGTTTTCTCATAATTTGATATGTATCATGAAATATAAACAAACCTGTGACATTTTCAGCTAAATTGCGAGAAAACATTGCAACTGTTCTAGGTAATTGTAATTGTGAGCATTTGATCTCAGAGATCATACATTTAACTGTTTTCAGTCTTTTGTTTTACTAATTTCTGGATAAAACACAGCATTTTAGCCGATACTATGTTAACCATTTTTGTACCAGGTCCATCTTTAAACCCTGTAAGTTTTATGTCAATCTGTAAATCTGTTTTGGTTTCCTACCAAAGTATGATATATGTGCCTTTAAAGGCAGAATCATTATGTGCACATGTGCAAATGACATATTGCCATCAACAAACAACATTTTTAAGGTCATGGGTCATGATATAAACATATATCACCACACCCACCATATGGATGTATTCAATACCCCTATTGTATCATTTCATCCAAATATTAATAATTGATTGTATTCCCCGACTCATTCCTTTATATTGATAAATCACTTTGAAGTTGGTTCCATGTTAATGTGAAATCATTCAATGTACAAGTGTACAATAGGTTCACAGATTGTTAACTTAAAAACTTCCATTTTGAAAGCACGTTTATAGGCCTAACTTTTTTCGGAATTTCCACCCCAACTGCCCGAATCGTAATTGGAAATTTTGACAAAATTCTGGTTAAAAATAGGGGGAAAATTCTTGCTCCTTTGGAATAAAATAGTTCATACCTATAAAATTAAGGGGGTAAATATTCCAGTGCTCCTAATAGCAATTAACCTATAGATGCAAATTGTGTAAAGTGGATCGGTTTGCGGAAACACCATGTAAGAATCGTTCGTACTTTCCCACTTCTATTTTGTTCGCACTTCTCGTAATTAGGTCTCAACGTTTCAACTAGCCTGCTCTAGTCCTTTTCAGGAGACGAATTGTGTAAATTGTGTAATGTTTGCATGGCTACCACCTCTATAACACAATCTAATATTCTGGGATAGAGTTCGTTTTCCCAGATAAGGCGGATGATTTTGCTGAAAGGAAAATTGGGTCATCCCTAATGATGATCCCCCACTAAACCTTTGGTAATAAAACTCAGCCTCATCACCATGTACAGTGCTCATTATTAATGGGACATAATTATGTGACAGACATTAGCCGCATTAATATTACCAGTTATTACCAGTTTGCAGCATGGAACTGGCCCAACACTCAGTGAACTAAATTTAGTCAATTGTATTCCTGCACATATTTTTAAAAAGGATTTTCCCATTAGTTCAAGTACCTTTTTATCACGCATATAGGACCTAACTAGCTGTAAGGGGATCTTTATTCCTTTGAAATGATGATTTTAAATTTCCCGATGCCAAAGATACATATAAAACCCTAAAGTAGTTAAGCAATGGGCTTACTACCTCCATGATATTATGTACATTATCTTCAAACATGTTCATATTATGCATGTTGCATGCATTGATGCGTGTATGTTCACGCAGTATTGCATCATACACTCTGCCATTGTGTGGAATACCGAATAATCAATGGAAGTAGGTCAATACAACAACAAACTCGGCCTTGTCCCACAACACAGCTGCATCCCAGCAGGAATATTCCCTCCCTACCCCACCTCCCCCCCCCCCCCAGCTTCAAGGCAAAACTTGTAGATCATTGCCAAGATGTACATGTACATCACACACAAATGTATAATATTGTATTGCCATTGGGATTATTGATGGGCAGGATGAACGTCACTATGCAAGGCTAAGTTCATGGCTGGGGCAGGATTTCTTGAACAGCTGACAATACTGTAATGTAAACTTGTCAGACTTGTGCAAGATTTTATCCAGTGGGGTGTTGTTGGGGCACTTTACTTGGGGCAGGTTTTCGGGAGACCCTGTTAATCTACTCTGTAAATTTAGTTTGTAACTTGTAATAAGTCCTTCAAATAAAGCATTCAAGACATCCTGTTTTTCCCCCAGTTGATGCACACCATATCTAAAAGCCCTATTCTCATCCAAACTCATCTCCTGAACACAATTCTTTTTCTATTTTTCCTAATCGAAACAAAGTCCCAATTCAAAATAAAACCTGAACTTTTGTGTAATGCCACTAAAAACAAATCCTAATTTAACTGTAGACAAGGCATTTTCTGTGAGAAAACAGTTAAAAAAAATACTTTCCAACATGAACATGTATCCTGATGTATATTTCCACCTTGGGGTTATCAGTACATATTCAATTTTATTTAGCCTCTGGGGTTTTTTGTTTATCAGTGACATGACATTTCCAGAATTGAACTCTCTTTCACTAAACTTTACTTTCCCAGAAGGATAATAAACCTTCACTATAATGGTCACGTGACACGACCCTGAACTATGGTAGTATGATACATGTTTCCAGCATATTGAGGCCTATGATGACGTACATTGTGGTATTGGGCCTGCTTTTGTGATCATGTACTGTCACTCCTAGTAACAATGAAATTTCGCTTTACCCCACGGTGGGAATTCCGGTCCCACATAGAACAAAATGTGGAAGTTGGCATGACGGACTTGGGATTGATGAAAGCTTAATTGTATTCAAATTCTTCTCATGAATAATTCATGCGAATGAAGCACCGTAAATTTCTACGTAAAAGAGTCCAATAGCGCTCCGCACTTACGCTAAAAATAGCAACGAACCTCAGACAAACATTGCAAACATGCACACGTGCGTGGGTGTGCGCGTGCATGAGTCATCGTTTGTCTGACATCCGGGGATTTTGTGACGTCATTAGTGCGGAGCGCTATTGTACACAGCTGTACAGGAAATTCACAAAGAATCAGCCAAAAAAGCTTTGAGGATTTTGGTTGGCATCAAGAAATTGGTTTTCAAGCTCAACATTTAAGCACAATAACCAACATATCTTGCACACAGTCACACACAGATACAAATTATATTTGTCTTTTAATACAGAAACAGCATAATTTATACAAAATAGCCACATCATGTATGGAAAAAGAATTACATTATATTTGAGGGTACCATTATTTTTTTGCTATAGGATTAATTGTGGCAGAGTTTTGTGAATGTTCTACACAAATTGATTACAGACTTTAAAGGTACTATCATACTTTGTGACATGTAAAGGTAATTAGAAAAGCTGCGTTCTATTCATAATTTGATTTGTCATGAAATAAAAACAAACCTGTGAAATTTTCAGCTCAACTTATCATTGGAAACAATAGAAAACTGCGAAGAACTGTTGCAAATGTAAGATGAAATTGTGGTGTAATTGTAATTGTGAGGATTTGATCTCGTAGATCAAAACTGTTCCCAGTATTTTGTTTAATACTCTTTTCTGGAAAAAGACAGCATTTCAGGGAGAAATATTTTAACGGTACAAGTTTGTACAAATTTAGTACAAATCTATCTTTATACCCTGTAAAGTTATAGAAAAATTGGTAAACATGTCTATGTTGGTTTCCTACCAAAGTATGATAGTACCTACAGGCCCTATTCATCTGTTGTAATTTGACATGTACTGTACAAGGTAATACTGATATATTTTTGTGTGTGCACACACACACAAAGGGAAACACCCAATTTGAACTTGCCAATATCTACAGTGATAACAGCTGGCCTTGACATGTATCGTGTTTGTGTGGGATAATGGAAGTAGCTTCATGGTGTGATAATTATGGGAAACTGATATTTCCTATCTCACAAAAGAGAAGTAGTTTATTCAGAAGTCGCCTTTTAATTGTATACAACCAGTAACTGAAATATATTGAACATATGGTAGTTAACATGGTTGATGATACAAATGCCTTCAGACAAGATTAAATCTGTCACACTAAAGCCCAAGCATTATTTTATTCTACAATAATAATGTCAAGCATTAAAGGTAGTATCATACTTTGGTAAGAAACCAAAACAGGAATGTTCACAGATTTACGTATAACTTGCAGGGTATGAAGATGGTGGTGGTAAAAACATATATGTACCGTTAAGATTTTTCTGCCTGAAATGGTGTATTTATCCAGAAATTAGTAAAAGAACGACCGAAAATCTTATTCAAGATCAAAAATAAAAGAGAAAAGACTTAAGAAATACTGTGGCCGTTTTTCACTGTTTTCTCAAAAAGTTTGGACTGAAATTTCACAGATGACTGTTACTGTATCTGTCTTGATATTTTTGCCCATGAATCTGTATTTCTTTGATAAAAACCAAAGTATGATATTGCCTTTAATAGTAAATTAGAAATGCAAAATACCCTGCTATTCCCATATTGTAGCTGTGTACAATGTCATGCTTGACCACTCATACATTGGAGTGCACAGGGCTTTCGATCCAGTGGCTGGGTATTATGCATGCAATTATTGTACTCTGAAAGTGATCACAGTTTAACAAACAAATTCCAAACCCAAAATTTGAAATAGAATCAGAGTGAATGATCACAGCAATCATGGCAGTGGAAAGGAGAAGGATAAGTCTAAAGGGTTTTACAGCTTCTTCTTTTTTTTTGGGGGGGGGGGATATTTCTTTCCTTCCTCCATGATAATACTGACCCAAGTGAAATTGAACAAGAATGTTAACAATGCAACATATTTTGTTTATAAATGTGAACAGAGACAAGTAGAGACAAGTGTCTGAAAAATACCGGGTTTTATTAATTTTCATCACAAACCCTAGTGACAGACCACATAAAAAAAAACAGACCCACCCAGCCCCCAGACTGAACAAAAGAAAAACATCAGTTAAGTGACCCATAAAAAAACAATAAACATACATAGGTCTACCACACCATTTCATTTTCGTCAGAAAAGCAAACCCAACTATTGAACTAGTAATAACTAGGCCTAACAAGTAACAAGAAATAAAGAATTCCTTCCTCTATGATCAGATGGTTTGATAAATAAGTCTTAGATCTAGTTCAGCACAATCGGAGTAAAAACACAATTTCTTACCGCCAAAACACTCTCCCGCTAAATGCAAACTTGATGGGAATATAACTGACCCTAATCCGTGTGAACGGTATTGCATTAGAGAGTACCGTTACTGTTGTTTAGTTGATCGGTGGTCACGACTTCAGCACGTGCACTTGTTTACATCCAGAACAATTGACACGAACCACTGCACTGGATGGACTTGCCGCGCCTGACCGTAATCAAAACATTGTCCCTTCATTCCGTTTTTGGCATCAGAATTCCCCCTTTAACAAGCCCTCACTTACCTCTTGAGCTGGATCGGTAACTATTCACCCTCTCTTATAGAAACTATGGCAACTGCGGGGTTTATTCTCCAAAAATTGATCGCTTTCAGGACGATGATAAAGTGGGCTACTGACCCGATTTTAATAGTTCAAGCACGTACAATGACGTCAACGTGTTATATATACATTATTTACATACAAATAAATGAATATGCAACAGGTTTTAGTCTGAGACCTATACAGTGTATGTGTATTTTACACGTGTCCAGTCTGGTTACTAGTCTTATTCAGATTTGCATAAGTAATTATTTCACGTAATTCAACATTTTGTGACCGTTATACTATGTGAAATTAGTATCAATGTGTTCTGAATTTTAATAATATATTGATTTTCTTCAACAATCCACATTTCCATGTAAAATGTGTATTTTCATAGCTGTAAAATACATGCCTGTTAAGAGTCTTTCTAACGCGCTTTGTGATTGGTCAGTTCTATCAGACATGGCGCGCCATATTGACTAGCCCCGCGAACTCGAATAATGTTAAACGTGCGTAGGCCTACCTGACAAAAAATACAATCACACACGAGAAAGTTCATCGGAAATTCTTTGGAATAGCTTTGGATCCAGAGAACGACGGTCACAATATGTTTAACAATCAAGCAGGTATGTCTTTTATTTTTCATTTTTTGTCTACAAAAGAGCAGTCTTACTCGTCATTCTGAAAATTCGAATATTTTATTGGGTCTGTTCAATTAGATTTTGAATGTTTTCTAAGTTTTGGCCTCACTAACTTGTTATTTGATCAACATTACATGGCATGGGTTGACAATTGTTTTTCGTGGTCATGTGATGTGGTGGAGTTATATCATTTTGGGATAAGTATTTTGCAACCTGTGTATGACAAAATTGACAGCCATTTCATAGCTTATTCATCATAGACATTTCTTGAAAATGTTTTGGACTTGTCATGCTTGTAATACTAATTTGTCTGCAGTCGAAGTGAATATGTCAAATTATTTCATAGGCCTATTTGATGTGGATTTTGACCCAAAAAACGTAACCTCTGGAATTATCCTCTGACTGTAAATCCAAATATTCAATTCATTCATGAGTGTACTTTTTCAGGCGATTGTAATGTTTGGGCGATTGTGGGTTGACGGGATCCCAAAACACATTGATTTTTTTGGCTCTGAACTAACTTCTACTCCTCAAAAATGATACTTTTGACTTTCAGCAAATGTTCCTGGGTCCTTAAAAGCCTAGATTGAAGAAATTTGTTAAACATTTCAGGGTTAAAATTCAATTTTCTTACGCACTTCTTGTAAACTTTAAAACAGACCGTCTGATCGCGTGAGGCCATTTTGTCTGGTCTGGTTAGTCTAGTGCCCAGACCCAACAGACCAAGAGTCCTCAAAATGTCAGAGTGGAAACCAGACTATTCTCGTGTGCGGCTGTCCGTGCGGCGGTGAAATGTTACAATCTTGGTTACCGTTTTTACCCCATAATTTCCCTCAAAAATCAAAGCCCTGCCCTCTTTCCAAAAATGTAACCTTGGTAATATAGAGGAGGAGACCAACAAAGTATATGTAGGTAAGTTACTTTTCAAAAAGTAGTTTCCTTTCCTTTATAGTTTTAGGACCCGTCAACCCACAATCCCCAATGTTTGGGACTCTGCTGTGTTTTTATCACATGCCGGACCGACCATGACGTTCCGTTGCGCACTACCAGAATGATAAAAACACACAGGATTGTCCCGAACTTTACAATCGTCCTTGTTCATGCTTATGAGATAGGGACAATTGTTAAGTTTGGGACCCCCTATACGTGTTTTTATTATGCATAGCAAGCGCAACGGAACATATACACAGTCATTCCGCCATCTGCAGTGAAGTGAGGGTTCTGAACTGAGCAATCGCCGTAATAGGGCGCCCTCAGATTCAAATCTGCGTTCCACTGTAGTATTATTACTCTAGTGCTTAGGTCATGTATTACACATGGATTATCACATCCTTTTCAAATTAAATGGAGAGAAATATTTCCTTCATTATTATTGCTTGGAGGAAGACCTGATGCATTTCAATCCTAGCAAAGTAGCAGGATCTTTATCAAAGGGGATAAAGATCCTGCTAGGATCGAAATGCATCAGGCCCTCCTATCTCTAAGTATTTTATAAATTTAAGGTCATTGTTTTGGTTGAGTAAGCAGTTTGTTACTTGTACTCTTTATCATTATTATTACAGGTTCATCTAATTATGGCGGTGGGTTCAACGACCAGGGAGGCCAAGGCAGCCAGGCTGGTGGTTATTATCAATCACCAGGTAACTTGGGACAGTTTGGTTCACCTGCCACTGGAGGGACAAAGGTACCAGACATCAGTCTTTTCAAATTTCAGATACAACTTTATATAATTGTTTACATGATGCAATTTGAGTTGAATGCCCTTGGCCAAAAGTCAAACAATGGCTGCATATTCTCCCATCAAGGGGTGCGTTCCACTTGCATGTACTTACGCAAACATGTTTGTCAGGTTCGCGTTGCGCTTGGATTTTGTAAGAGGAATGCACATGCGACAAACGGCGAACTTATGTTGCGTATTATGTCCATCTTTCATTCAGTGTAGTTAAGCCAACTTAATAATTATCCAAACACCTCTTTTTAACAGTTATGATTCGCAAACTTTGCATTCGTGTTTGGCAAACAGTGCGTTCCGATTTGAAAACGGTGATGCACATACACTGCAGTGTGCTGTGTGCATAGATCGCTGCAGTGGAATGATGGTGTATAAACGTGAATGCATGTGGCCTAGTTTTATCGTGAAAAAAAAAAAAAACTATTGTAGCCTTTGAGGAAGGTCCTACTAGGATAAAAGCACTTCAGGCCCTCCTAACTCCAAGTATTTTACTTAGATCATTATTTTGGTTGATGAGGAGTTTGCAGCAGTTTATAACGAAGTCTGCATTTCCAATTGAGCCGAAGAAAGGAAGAAAGAGGCAATGAACAACAGAATCATTTGATTTATGTGCACACTTCGTGAATTTAATTCAACCTGCTGTAAACTCAGCAGTCTTTCCTCTATCCCGAATAATCTCCAACTGACTCTTATCTTAGCATTTAATCTCTTTTTATCCACTTCTCTTATTAATCTTTTGTTCCAAAAGTAGATATTATCATTAAGAACAGGTAAACATGCCGGCGCTCTCGCATGCTGGCGTGATCACACACACAGTCCCTTATCTCTCAATTATAATAATTAGATCAAGTCTCAATTAATACATATCCCTACATTAAAAAAAGAATTCCTCTGACAACATTCGTATGGATTACTTTCTTCCCCTCAGGGTAAACGTATACAGAACCTGATTCCATGCACCATAGCTCAGGTCCTACAAGCCACCCAGGTTGATGAACACTTCAAGATCGGAGAGGTGGAGATATATCAGGTAAGCCTAACGGCAAAACATTTTGGAGACCAATGGTCGATTTGACGAAGCACTAAGATTCATCTTTGTAATGAGCTTTTCGCAAGTTAAAATTGAATTATATCTGGTACACTGAATTCTTTCACTGTACGTAAACAACAAAACCTGAATTCTCCAGACTTAAACTGTTGCTATATCACTTGATTCGGGCAAGCTTTTGGTTACATAACAGACATCTTGTACCAATGCACTGTTCACAATGGATAAGAATTGCACAAAGGAACCAGTCCATTCCACAGATGTTATTTCTATGCTAAAGCTTGCCCCAAATCATTTGATATAGCAACAGTCTTTAGTCTGGGAAATTCAAACTGGGATGTTTGTATGCAATGAAAAAAGCCTGTGTGCCAGATACTTTTCAGATTTAACTCCCAAATGGCTTAATTATTGTGAATCAATCTTCACTGCTAAGCATAATGTGATGTAATAATACAAATCGCTAAAGTGATATCGACAAATGAAAGTTATAAGATTAATCTTAGTGGTTGAGAAATCGGCTCCGTCAAATTCAACAGTGCAGGGAGCTAGGAACAGAATTTGGCTTACTTAGTGTTTTCTTGTCTTTGACGAGAGCACTTTTAGTGGGCAATCAAAATTTCTGTTTGTGGTTTTTATTATGGCATACGATGCTTAACTGTAGACTAACAATGTCGGGCTACCAATGTAATTTGGGGTCGATTTCACCAAACTCTTCGTAACTTACTATCAATCGTAGGACCTTTGATGCATTGAAGTTCTACGTGGGATAGGCCCCTACGATGGGTTATCCTTCATAACTCAGGTTAAGATCGATCGCAGGGCTTCGTGAAATTGACCCCTGCTCCAATCACAATGAAAAAGGCATAACATTTTTTTGAACTTCTTTTACTATGTGTGTTTATGATTATTTTTTTTTACTACTTATTGCTTGATTGATTATTGATTATTTGATTGATTGTGACAGGTGTCAATCATCGGCCTGATCCGTCAGGTGGAAATGTCGGCAACCAACATCTTGTACAAAGTGGACGACAGAACGGGGCCAATTCTGGACATCCGAAAGTGGATCGACAGTGATGTGAGTAAAGCGAGTCAGTTATTCTGTGTGTCCTTAGCGCTGGAATGTGGGAAATCATTAACAAAGAATTGGCTGTCCAAGCCATCTCAGGACTTGATGCAAATGCCATAATTTTGAGGCAGCTATCAAGGGAAAAGGTGGAGCAGCAGCGCAGCAGTAGTAACACAGCAACAGTGCAGCAGCAGCTAAATCACAGCCATAGTAGCACAGCAGCAACAGCGCAGCAGTAGTAACAGTGCAGCAGCAGTAGCACAGCAGCAGCTAAAGCACAGCCATAGTAGCACAGCAGCAACAGTGCAGCAGTTGTAACACAGCAGCAGCAGCAGTAGCACAGCAGCTTTTGCTGCTGCTTATGCTGCCACTGCTGATGCTTCCACTCCTGATGCTGTTGTCCTTTATTGCTGGTGCTGTTGTTGGTTCTAACACGCAATCGCCCCATTGTCTATCTTGATCACAGGAGAGCACCCCGGAGGAACTCCAGCCCCAGGTCTACTCAGAGAACACCTACATCAAAGTCATCGGCAACATCCGCACGTTCGGTGGGAAGCGCAGCATCGCCCCCTTCAAGATCAAGCCCGTCACGGACATGAACGAGCTGACTTTACACATGCTGGAGACTGTGCACACTCACATGCTGCTGACCAAGAGGAAAGCAATGGTAAGCTCTCCTCTCTCTCTCTCTCTGTCCAAGCCTTGAATTTAACAAAGGCCACGGAGGCCATGGTCTTTGTACCCCCTTCAAATGTTTCCATAAACATTCTTATTTCCAATGGAAGTGCCCCTTGCAATGGAAAAGTGGCCTTGCCCTTTTCAGAACCAAATTCAAGGCCTGTCTGTCTGTTGGGTGTCTGATTGGGACCAGACTGACACAAGCTAAATACAAGACCACTGAACTAAACTTTCAGGAACATGCACAAGTTGAGTGGTACAGGTCATCTGTTATCGTGTTGGTTTGGCAGGGTGATAGTCCATCTTAGCCAATCATAAATACTACTTACTTGAGAGCCACATTGAATGTTCATTACAGCCATATTTTTGGCATGACTTTATTTATTTATTTCTGGTAATGACACCAAGGATTCGTCAATTTAGCGCCCTAGGCACTGTAGCTCGCAAGCCTGATGAAACCTTTTATGGAAAGATGATGAGAAGAAGATACAGTTTTAGAAGCAGGAGGAAAACGCCAGAATAAAATTCTGGGTAAAACCAACAGAATCGCGTAGGGACTGAAAACCCAATCCACTTGTGGACCGAGCCGGACTTGAATGCGGTCCACAGAGGTGAAAGGCGAGGAAAGAACTGCTACGCCAACCTGACTCCCAAAACACTGACTTTGTCAGTTTACATTTTTGTTTGTCACAATGAAAATGTGCACAACCTAAAGAGATTATTTGTTTTTCTATAACTTTCTATGAAAGTTTCATTGCTAAACAGTCAAAGAACTTGCGGAATCTGCTCAAGTCAAACAGTTCATAGCTCAATCTCTGGATCGAACCAGTGACCTCCGGAATACTTTACCGGTGCTCTTACCAACTGAGCTACCCAGCTCTGTGTTGGTGGTGTGCCTAATTGTCAATTTAATATCTTTGTTGTTTAGCAGTCAGAAGCCATGAAACCACACACATACCAGTATATCCTAAGGATCATTGAAGATGCTTGCAGCAGTAGCAATGCTGCAACCTGAGAAACAGTACATAGGGATCACTCAAAGAGGATGCAGCTTTTTTAATCATAATCATAATCTCTCTCTCCTGATGATGACTAGTGCAGGCTAGTCGAAACGTTGAGACAAGTGCGAACGAAACAGCAGTGCGAAAGTGCGATCGATTCTTACATGGTGTTTCCGCAAACTGATCCATATACCAATTGTCACCATGCAAAGCTTCAAATCTCATAATCATAATGATATTTGTTTTTCTTTGTTCACTTTTCAATGACTTTAAATTATTCAATCAGTTTCCCGTGTGGTTATTTGATGATCAGAAGTTTGTCAATACCAGACCTTCAATTTTATCCCAGCTAAGCAAATTTAGTAGACAGTGCTTGTACACGAACATCCACCGCAAATTTCTGTAGGTTTGACTTACAAATTTCCGTTCTTCTTGTTCTTTTAGCAGGAGGCCAGCTCTGCGGGAAATTTTGGCAGTAGCCAGTTCATGACCCCATCCAAGGGTGGCATGTCGGGCGCCGGGTACCAGCCAGCCGGTGCCTCTAATGGTCTCAACACTGTACAAGGACAGGTAAGAGTCTCAACAGTAGGGAACCAGTGAATATTCCACTAGAAAAGGAAAAGGGAGCTTAAGCTTCAATGAAAAACCACAACCAATATTTTCAGCATATGGATGGGGGAAAACGAAGAGCCTGAGCCAGAATCAAGATTTGGAAAAGGCCCTGAATCATGTGATAATTATAGTCTAGGAATTTCAATCATTAGCCATGAATGAGCTATTATTTAAGCCAGGATAATAGACTTGTGTCAAAGTTGTCATTTTAAAAGCTCATCAGAGTTACAAATAATGTCAGCTTCAATTAGCTATGCGATTGTTGACATAATTATTTATTTATTTTCTGTAGAGGTTTTTGTTTTAAGTCTTCAAGACAGGTTTGTTCACACTTGTTTTCATGGACAGTAAAGCCCATGCCCAGAGTGGCCAGTATTGGTGGCCATTTTCATGACTACAAAATTGTTTGTTATTTTATTTTTGACAAAAAAAACCCTCCAGGTGCACCGTTTGATCACAGCTTGCCACGACGATGTAGGTGTGAGCGTCAATTACCTCTCGTCGAGTATGAAGGGAACGCCATTCAACAAAATAAGGTAAAGGTGGGGCTTTGTGACAGACATGGTGACAGAAAGGGTAACAGACAGGGTGGGGGAGGTGATGAGACGAACATCAGATGAGATTATTGGCTTTTCACACTATCCAAAATCTCGGGGTTGGAACTGGATCTAATCCCGCGATTTTTTTTCAACCCCTCTCACTCTTGAACATTTTCCAACCCTGAGTCAACCCGGGTAGGACGTACGGCCTAACCAGATCGAAATTAACCCTGGTAGGGACCAGGGTTGAAAATCTCAACCCAGTTCCAAACTGCATTTTTTGCCGTGATCTGTGCCGTATGAACCGGTTTAAGACGTAAGAAATACTGTGACCGTTTTTTCACTGTTTTCTCAAAAATTGGGCACCGTATGGGACTGAAATTTTCACAGATGACTGTTGTTGTATCTCCCTTGATATTTTTGCCCACAAATCTGCATTTCTTGACTTTGACAAAAACCAAAGTATGATATTATCTTTCATTTACAGAGTTGGAAATAAATATGCATTGAATCAAATAGCACAGTCACAGCAGCACAAGACATCTAAGTCATGATGAATTTCACAGCTTGGTTTGGTTTTCTTGGTAATACTTTCCCTGAGATACCTTTTTATATTGGAATTAAGTTTGATCATCTGCTTCTCGTTTCCTTCCTTTTACAGAGAAGCATTGGAGTTCCTCAGCAACGAGGGGCACATTTACTCAACAATAGACGATGACCACTTCAATTCAACTGACGGCTGAACCAAACCCATCATAATCATTCCCCAAGCTTAAATTCAATCGAAGCGAGGTTATATAGCGAAAGTCTATTTTCTTCACGTCCATTTGTTTTCCTTAATTTTTCCCTGATTTTTGTTGGTTCATGGTCCTGTAGATAAAATGCAAAGGTACATTTTGGCCAGGATGGATCTTATTAGAATTCACTAAAATCTTACTAAATTTTCCTGGCTTTGGTTTCTGCCAAAGATTTTATATGCCTCAACCCCCAAAAAAAATTGTAAACAAAAATTGTAGAGTAAAGATTGATAAAAAAGAAGACAAGTCTTTTTTTTTTAGTAGATTCAGTCACTTAATAGAGAAAATTGGGAGTTCAAGTTCATTGTCTGCTTTCTTCCTTCTTCACATCAAGGCATATATTTGCATATTTTGAGGTCAGAGGTCACATTTGATGACTTTATACTCCATGTTTCAGTTGGGAAGCAAGCATTTCTCTGTAGGAATTTGTGCGAGTAAGAAAATAGTTAAAAGTGATATCAGCTTTCTTTATAAAGAAAATAGAAGAAGGAATACAATTTATCTTGCTTATAAAGTGCCTTGTAAATGTGTCTGTTGGCTGTAATTCGGCAGTCTTCACATGAAGATATCCATGCCTAATTGTAGACGTCTAGTGGATAGCAGTAAAACTGTAATAATTACGCAAAACCTGGTGACATATCCGGCGCGCTAACCGTATCCGTTCACATGCGAAACTTCCCTATTGATATTAAGAAGATGCAGCATTTTAGATTCAAGATATAATGAGTGGATCTCAAATTGTCAAGACCTGATGCTTCGCCTTGATTTCTTAATACAAAGGAGGTTTGCGGTGTCACCGTGAGAATTGACTCTTTGTGACAAGTGTGGTTATAAATATGAAGCTGGAGTATTCTAGTGAATGTTTGAGCTGTGACAGAGGCTCTGGCAGTTTGCCGGAGAACTCTGCAACCCAGAACCCATAGTCATGGGCTTCAGCATAGAGCTAACTTGGACCCTGACCTTAAGAGTCAAGACATTCTCCTGAAGAAGTTTCAAAACAAACCACACTTCTCATGAGGAGTTTATTAATTCGGTAATACCAGGGATGGGATTTCTCAGATTAAAATCTGATTGCAGACTTTTTGTTTTGGATTTTCCTCACAGGCTGTGTACAAAAGTATAGGAGATTTTCAAATTTCAGACTTTTTATGCTCCCTGTCAGTTGTTTTCAAACATTTTTATCATCATCCCTGTAATACTGAGAATTGTCCTTCTTAAGAAAGTGATGAATACCTTGTGTGGAACTACCTAAAGGACTGTAGATGTTATGTGCAAACTCTCGGTTCAATAAATAACTCTTTTTGAAAGGTAGTATTATACTTTGTAAGAAACCAAAACAGAAATATTCAAAGATTTACATATAACTTACATGTACATGGTATGAAGATGGTGGTAAAAAACATACCGTTAAAATCTTTCTGCCTGAAATGGTGTATTTATCCAGAAATTAGTCAAACAACGACCGAAAATCTTTTTGATCTTTTAAAAGATCAAAAATAAAAGAGAAAACACTTAAGAAATACTGTGGCCGTTTTTCACTGTTTTCTCAAAAAGTAGGCACCGTATGGGACTGAAATTTTCACAGATGACTGTTACTGTATCTGTCTTGATATGTTTGCCTATGATTCTGTATTTCTGTGATAAAAGCCAAAGTATGATATTACCTTTAAGGAAGTACAACCTTTTAATTTTCATAAATATTATTAATGATAATAATAATCAATCATTTATAGAGCGCAGAAACTATGTCCATAATTATATTTCACTTCGCCGCAAAAAGTCTTAAATGCCTTTGCTGTGATGATTCACTGCGTGATTCAAGCATGGCCATAGACAAAGAATGGTTGTGCTTATAAAATATATGAGTTTTCACTTTTAAAGCTGTCTAGTAACTGAAATTGTCTAATATCTAGTAGTAATCTGTTCCATTTTGGGGATACACAAGAAAATGATCAAGCACATAAAGTTACATTATGTTTTAATTTGCAGTATCTGCAATATCAATGTGTTATGTGCACTATGGAGATTTAGAATTCAATAATTCACAAATTCAACTCGGGGCATGACCATTGATCTTAGCAAGATCACAAATATTTCATTATGTTTTATAAGAAAAATTTGAGTCAGTTTTTCGCTATTTTCTGGGGACGCATATGTCCGATTGAGCTCTAATTTTCACTGGCTTATTATTTCATGTACATGTTTTATCAGACATAGTGTGAGTGCTGTTCTGTGACCTTTACCAATCATGTTTTGTACCTTTAAAAGTGGTGTAACATTGGCAGATCTTGAGTGATTACAAATTAATCTTGCACGTGTATTCTGAACCTGATTCAACTTAAAGGTACTATCATACTTTGGTAGCATACCGAAACAGATTCACCTATAAATTACAGGGTATAAAAATGGTGATGGCAGAAACATACCGTTACAATTTTTCTCCCTGAAACATGTGAAATTGTATTTTATTTATCAAGAAAAGAGTAAAAACCATTGACCAAAATAATTTTTGATCTTTTAAAGATCAAAAATTAAAGAGAACAGACTTGACGAATACTGTGGCAGTTTTTCACTGTTTTCTCAAAAAGTGGGCAATGTATGGGACTGAAATTTTCACAGATGACTGTTACTGTATCTTCCTTGATATTTTTGCCCATGAATCTGTATTTCTTGAACAAAACCCAAAGCATGATACTACCTTGAACTACGTCTGAAAATCTGGTAATCTAAACAAAAGACAATTACAGTACAGCCATGAACAAATAGTCGCCCTGCATCGAATTTGAACTTTTGCGTCAATGCTTGTTTGTTTTTTTCCAAATGTTGTCCTTAAAATGTGTACAAAATTAGTTCTTAGTCTACTTTTCAATATAAACTATTCATGTTCCCAGATTATTTAGTTTAATGCTTGCTTTTGCCTTTACCATTTTTCAAAGAAGAAATGGATGACTTTGAAATAAAACCTATGGAGGTAGAAATACCTCCATGATTAAACAAAATTTGGAACTTTATTTGAAACTACTTCATAATTTTAAAAGGCTTCTGGTCCCAACTTGCATTTAATAATCATATTGCTAAATAATTTAAAATACAGCATAGTGCCTCCCCCCTCCCCAAAAAAGGTCCATGTTTTGTAATCATGGTAAGCGAGATTTGTAAAAAGGACTTAGACAGAAGTGGCAGGTTTGAGTAGAAATTGGAAACAAGTTGATTAAACCTAATTTGGGGTTGCTGAAATCAAATATGACTGTTGCCAAGTTGTGTTTTGAGGATAAAGGGGTCATATTGGCAAAATTTGGACAATTTCCAAAAATCAAATTTCTTTTGAAAAGAAAAACAATTCTTTGAAATAGAATATGGTAACACCAATTTTACCTAATGTGGGTGCCCTGAATTTTCAAATAGTGGTTATCAAGCTGTATTTTGAGGCTAAAGGGGTATTTTGGCAAAGTTTTCCCCCAAATTGACTAAAACTCCCCAATTTTATTATTTCCATGAAAAATTAGGAGCTTTAAAAATAATCTGGTAACATTGAAATTTAACCTACTTTCGGTGTTCTGAACCCAAAAATGGAAGTTACCAAGCTTTACCTTGTGTCTTGAAGCTTTTTGTTTTACATCATCCAAAAGGTTTTTTGGGGAAAAATCCCAAAATCTTTACTATTCTAGCCAAGAATTAAGTACTTTTAAATATAATCTTGTAACATATATCAATTTTACCCAATTTTGGTGTCCTAAATCCAAAAATGGCAGTTGAGCTTAATTATTTTGATGTTAAAGACATTGTTTGGACAAAATAATCCAACAATCTAATAAAATACCAAATTTAACCACATACTATTTAAAAATACTTATTGTTAAAATTTTATTTCTAAAATGTTGAAATTGCAGATTTTGGGGCTAATTTGGAGATTTTTTTGCCAATGACCCCAATACAACTTAAAAATGCAATAATTGGTAGTATTTATTTTTGGATTCAGCATACCCACCTAGTAGCATGCTGAGGTAATATTGGTATGTTATCAGATTCTTTTTAAAAAAGTACTTTGCTTTGCAACAATTTGAGATTTTTAGCCAATTGTGCGATAATTTTGCTGTACCGACCCCTTAGGCCAAAACCTTAAAACTGAAATAATAGCTTGTTACCAGGATTCAGCACCCTCTAAAAAAAACATGAGTGAGCTTCATATGTCACTTTTTCCACAATTCTCGCCCATAATTAACTATGCACAGCATATGGGCCTAATTTTGACAGCCTTGCTTACATGGCTTAGTGCCAAAAAAATGTGCTAACCATGAAATTTCAGTTTTAATAAAAACAGGATTAACAACCAAATTTCCATTTGTATCACTTGGGATTGGTCTTTGGCTGTTGCTCGTTGACCATGAATATCAAATAGAATTTTTTATAGTGGTTTGTTTTATTGAGCAAGACATTTTGTGCTAAGCAATTTTTTCTTGTGCTTAACAACTCCATGAAATTGTTTAGAGTCTGGTGCCCTAAGTATCTCATTGTTGAATTAACACAAGTACCTGACTAGTCAGAATCTAGTCTGAAACCCTGTACTCATGTGTAGGAAAACTACATACAAAGTCGCACAACCGGTACCACACTATTAATTTGTAAACATTGGTAGAGTTCTTCATGATGTCGTCTGCTCTTTCGTCTTGTCAGAATTCAAGGCTGATTTTCAAGGTGAAGGACTTAAAAGTAAGCTTGGTAACACATGTTTTTGAATGTTATACATTTCTACTCAAAAATGTCTCTTCATGTCACAAGAAATCTCGCCGTTCTTCTTTACTCTAGGCCTTTCTAGGTGTAGAAATGTTCATGTTCACGTAACATGATACAAAAACAAAACGTTGACAAACGGTACCCCTTGCCGTTTTCTTCAATTTTCACCATTTTTTATGTGTCTTGAAATCAGTTCCAATGCCTTCTGAGACACTAGTATTACTGTTTCTTTGCCCGGCAGTTGTTTCTTTCACTTGTAAGGACATTCTGCATGTTCTGGAACAATTAGACAAAAATGTCAATTTTGGGCCAAAATTGACCAAAACGTCAAGGGCGCCCTTGCCATTTTCTTCAATTTTCACCCTTTTTTTATGTGTCTTGCAATCAGTCCCAATGCCTTCTGAGACATTAGTATTGCTGTTTTTCTATGCCCGGCAGTTGTTTCTTTCACTTGTTAGGGCATTCTGGAGCAATTAGATAAAATGTCAATTTGGGCCAAAATTGACCAAAACGGCAAGGGGTACCCCTTGCCATTTTGTTCAATTTTCACCATTTTTTATATGTCTTGAAATCAGTTCCAATGCCTTCTGAGACACTAGTATTGGTGTTTCTTTGCCCGGCAGTTGTTCATTTTACTTGTTAGAGCTTTCACTAGCAATTAGATAAAAATGTAAATTTTGGGCCAAAATTGACCAAAACAAAAAGGGGTACCCCTTTCCATTTTCTTCAATTTTTACCATTTTTTATGTGTCTTGAAATCAGTTCCAATGCCTTCTGAGACACTAGTATTACTGTTTCTTTGCCCGGCAGTTGTTCATTTAACTTGTTAGAGCTTTCACTAGCAATTAGATAAAAATGTCAATTTGGGGCCAAAATTGACCAAAACAGAAAGGGGTACCCCTTTCCATTTTCTTCAATTATCACCATTTTTTATGTGTCTTGAAATCAGTTCCAATGCCTTCTGAGACACTAGTATTGCTGTTTCTTTGCCCAGCAGCTGTTCCTTTCACTTGTTAGGGCATTCTGCATGTTCTTGGTCAATTAGAGAAAATGTCAATTTTGGGCCAAAATTGACCAAAACGGCAATTTTTGTTCAATTTTCACCATTTTATTTATGTGTCTTGAAATCAGTCCCAATGCCTTTTGAGACACTAGTATTCTTGTTTCTTTGCCCGGCAGTTGTTTCTTTCACTTGTTAGGGCATTCTGCATGTTCTGGAGCAATTAGACAAAATGTCAATTTTGGGCCAAAATTTACCAAAACGGCAAGGGTACCCCTTGCCATTTTCTTCAATTTTAACCATTTTTTTATGTGTCTTGAAATCAGTTCCAATGCCTTCTGAGACACTAGTATTGCTGTTTCTTTGCCCGGCAGTTGTTTCTCTCACTTGTTAGGGCATTTTGCATGTTCTGGAGCAATTATAGAAAATGTCAATTTTGGGCCAAAATTTACCAAAACGGCAAGGGGGGTACCCCTTGCCATTTTCTTCAATTTTCACCATTTTTTTATGTGTCTTGAAATCAGTCCCAATGCCTTCTGAGACACTAGTATTGCTGTTTTTTTTGCCTGGCAGTTGTTTCTTTCACTTGTTAGGGCATTCTGCATGTTCTCGAGCAATTAGAAAAAAATACGATTTTTGGGCCAAAACGGCAAGGGGTACGTAGGCCTACCCCTTGCCATTTTCTTCAATTTCACCATTTTTCATGTGTCTTGAAATCAGTTCCAATGCCTTCTGAGACACTAGTATTGCTGTTTCTTTGCCCGGCAGTTGTTTCTTTCACTTGTTAGGGCATTCTGCATGTTCTGGAGCAATTAGACAAAATGTCAATTTTGGGCCAAAATTTACCAAAACGGCAAGGGTACCCCTTGCCATTTTCTTCAATTTTAACCATTTTTTTATGTGTCTTGAAATCAGTTCCAATGCCTTCTGAGACACTAGTATTGCTGTTTCTTTGCCCGGCAGTTGTTTCTCTCACTTGTTAGGGCATTTTGCATGTTCTGGAGCAATTATAGAAAATGTCAATTTTGGGCCAAAATTTACCAAAACGGCAAGGGGGGTACCCCTTGCCATTTTCTTCAATTTTCACCATTTTTTTATGTGTCTGGAAATCAGTTCCAATGTCTTCTGAGACACTAGTATTACTGTTTCTTTGCCTGGCAGTTGTTTCTTTCACTTGTTAGGGCATTCTGCATGTTCTCGAGCAATTAGAAAAAAATACGATTTTTGGGCCAAAACGGCAAGGGGTACGTAGGCCTACCCCTTGCCATTTTCTTCAATTTCACCATTTTTCATGTGTCTTGAAATCAGTTCCAATGCCTTCTGAGACACTAGTATTGCTGTTTCTTTGCCCGGCAGTTGTTTCTTTCACTTGTTAGGGCATTCTGCATGTTCTGGAGCAATTAGACAAAATGTCAATTTTGGGCCAAAATTTACCAAAACGGCAAGGGTACCCCTTGCCATTTTCTTCAATTTTAACCATTTTTTTATGTGTCTTGAAATCAGTTCCAATGCCTTCTGAGACACTAGTATTGCTGTTTCTTTGCCCGGCAGTTGTTTCTCTCACTTGTTAGGATATTTTGCATGTTCTGGAGCAATTATAGAAAATGTCAATTTTGGGCCAAAATTTACCAAAACGGCAAGGGGGGTACCCCTTGCCATTTTCTTCAATTTTCACCATTTTTTTTATGTGTCTTGAAATCAGTCCCAATGCCTTCTGAGACACTAGTATTGCTGTTTTTTTTGCCCGGCAGTTGTTTCTTTCACTTGTGAGGGCATTCTTCATGTTCTGGAGCAATTAAACAAAATGTCAATTTTGGGCCAAAATTAACAAAAACAGCAAGGGGTACCCCTTGCCATTTTCTTCAATTTCACAATTTTTTTATGTGTCTTGAAATCAGTTCCAATGCCTTCTGAGACACTAGTATTACTGTTTCTTTGCCCGGCAGTTTTTTCTTTCACTTGTTAGGTCTTTCTCTAGCAATTAGATAAAATGTCAATTTTTGGCCAAAATTTACCAAAACGGCAATTTTGGTTCAATTTTCAACATTTTTGTATGTGTCTTGAAATCAGTCCCAATGCCTTCTGAGACACTAGTATTTCTGTTTCTTTGCCCGGCAGTTGTTTCTTTCACTTGTTAGGGCATTCTGCATGTTCTGGAGCAATTAGACAAAATGTCAATTTTGGGCCAAAATTTACCAAAACGGCAAGGGTACCCCTTGCCATTTTCTTCAATTTTAACCATTTTTTTATGTGTCTTGAAATCAGTTCCAATGCCTTCTGAGACACTAGTATTGCTGTTTCTTTGCCCGGCAGTTGTTTCTCTCACTTGTTAGGGCATTTTGCATGTTCTGGAGCAATTATAGAAAATGTCAATTTTGGGCCAAAATTTACCAAAACGGCAAGGGGGGTACCCCTTGCCATTTTCTTCAATTTCACCATTTTTCATGTGTCTTGAAATCAGTTCCAATGCCTTCTGAGACACTAGTATTGCTGTTTCTTTGCCCGGCAGTTGTTTCTTTCACTTGTTAGGGCATTCTGCATGTTCTGGAGCAATTAGACAAAATGTCAATTTTGGGCCAAAATTTAACAAAACGGCAAGGGTACCCCTTGCCATTTTCTTCAATTTTAACCATTTTTTTATGTGTCTTGAAATCAGTTCCAATGCCTTCTGAGACACTAGTATTGCTGCTTCTTTGCCCGGCAGTTGTTTCTCTCACTTGTTAGGGCATTTTGCATGTTCTGGAGCAATTATAGAAAATGTCAATTTTGGGCCAAAATTTACCAAAACGGCAAGGGGGGTACCCCTTGCCATTTTCTTCAATTTTCACCATTTTTTTTATGTGTCTTGAAATCAGTCCCAATGCCTTCTGAGACACTAGTATTGCTGTTTTTTTTGCCCGGCAGTTGTTTCTTTCACTTGTGAGGGCATTCTTCATGTTCTGGAGCAATTAAACAAAATGTCAATTTTGGGCCAAAAGTAACAAAAACAGCAAGGGGTACCCCTTGCCATTTTCTTCAATTTCACAATTTTTTTATGTGTCTTGAAATCAGTTCCAATGCCTTCTGAGACACTAGTATTACTGTTTCTTTGCCCGGCAGTTTTTTCTTTCACTTGTTAGGTCTTTCTCTAGCAATTAGATAAAATGTCAATTTTTGGCCAAAATTTACCAAAACGGCAATTTTGGTTCAATTTTCAACATTTTTGTATGTGTCTTGAAATCAGTCCCAATGCCTTCTGAGACACTAGTATTTCTGTTTCTTTGCCCGGCAGTTGTTTCTTTCACTTGTTAGGGCATTCTGCATGTTCTGGAACAATTAGAAAAAAATTCAATTTTGGGCCAAAATGGCAAGGGGTACGTAGGCCTACCCCTTGCCATTTTCTTCAATTTTCACAATTTTTTATGTGTCTTGAAATCAGTTCCAATGCCTTCTGAGACACTAGTATTCTTGTTTCTTTGCCCGGCAGTTGTTTCTTTCACTTGTTAGGGCATTCTGCATGTTCTGGAGCAATTAGACAAAATGTCAATTTTGGGCAAAAATTTACCAAAACCACAAGGGTACCCCTTGCCATTTTCTTCAATTTTCACCATTTTTTTATGTGTCTGGAAATCAGTTCCAATGTCTTCTGAGACACTAGTATTACTGTTTCTTTGCCTGGCAGTTGTTTCTTTCACTTGTTAGGGCATTCTGCATGTTCTCGAGCAATTAGAAAAAAATACGATTTTTGGGCCAAAACCATGAAAACGGCAAGGGGTACGTAGGCCTACCCCTTGCCATTTTCTTCAATTTCACCATTTTTCATGTGTCTTGAAATCAGTTCCAATGCCTTCTGAGACACTAGTATTGCTGTTTCTTTGCCCGGCAGTTGTTTCTTTCACTTGTTAGGGCATTCTGCATGTTCTGGAGCAATTAGACAAAATGTCAATTTTGGGCCAAAATTTACCAAAACGGCAAGGGTACCCCTTGCCATTTTCTTCAATTTTAACCATTTTTTTATGTGTCTTGAAATCAGTTCCAATGCCTTCTGAGACACTAGTATTGCTGTTTCTTTGCCCGGCAGTTGTTTCTCTCACTTGTTAGGGCATTTTGCATGTTCTGGAGCAATTATAGAAAATGTCAATTTTGGGCCAAAATTTACCAAAACGGCAAGGGGGGTACCCCTTGCCATTTTCTTCAATTTTCACCATTTTTTTTATGTGTCTTGAAATCAGTCCCAATGCCTTCTGAGACACTAGTATTGCTGTTTTTTTTGCCCGGCAGTTGTTTCTTTCACTTGTGAGGGCATTCTTCATGTTCTGGAGCAATTAAACAAAATGTCAATTTTGGGCCAAAATTGACAAAAACAGCAAGGGGTACCCCTTGCCATTTTCTTCAATTTCACAATTTTTTTATGTGTCTTGAAATCAGTTCCAATGCCTTCTGAGACACTAGTATTACTGTTTCTTTGCCCGGCAGTTTTTTCTTTCACTTGTTAGGTCTTTCTCTAGTAATTAGATAAAATGTCAATTTTTGGCCAAAATTTACCAAAACGGCAATTTTGGTTCAATTTTCAACATTTTTGTATGTGTCTTGAAATCAGTCCCAATGCCTTCTGAGACACTAGTATTTCTGTTTCTTTGCCCGGCAGTTGTTTCTTTCACTTGTTAGGGCATTCTGCATGTTCTGGAGCAATTAGACAAAATGTCAATTTTGGGCCAAAATTTACCAAAACCACAAGGGTACCCCTTGCCATTTTCTTCAATTTTCACCATTTTTTTATGTGTCTTGAAATCAGTTCCAATGTCTTCTGAGACACTAGTATTGCTGTTTCTTTGCCCGGCAGTTGTTTCTCTCACTTGTTAGGGCATTCTGCATGTTCTGGAGCCAATTAGAGAAAATATCAATTTTGGACCAAAATTCACCAAAACTTGCAATTTTCTTCAATTTTCACCATTTTTTATGTGTCTAGAAAACAGTTCCAATGCCTTCTGAGACACTAGTATTGCTGTTCCTTTGCCCGGCAGTTGTTTCTTCACTTGTTAGGGCATTCTGCATGTTCTGGAGCAATTAGACAAAATGTCAATTTTGGGCCAAAATTTACCAAAACGACAAGGGTACTCCTTGCCATTTTCTTCAATTTTCACCATTTTGTATGTGTCTTGAAATCAGTTCCAATGCCTTCTGAGACACTAGTATTCTTGTTTCTTTGCCCGGCAGTTGTTTCTTTCACTTGTTAGGGCATTCTGCAATCTGCATGTTCTGGAGCAATTAGACAAAATGTCAATTTTGGGCCAAAATTTACCAAAACCACAAGGGTACCCCTTGCCATTTTCTTCAATTTTCACCATTTTTTTATGTGTCTTGAAATCAGTTCCAATGTCTTCTGAGACACTAGTATTGCTGTTTCTTTGCCCGACAGTTGTTTCTCTCACTTGTTAGGGCATTCTGCATGTTCTGGAGCCAATTAGAGAAAATATCAATTTTGGACCAAAATTCACCAAAACTTGCAATTGTCTTCAATTTTCACCATTTTTTATGTGTCTAGAAAACAGTTCCAATGCCTTCTGAGACACTAGTATTGCTGTTCCTTTGCCCGGCAGTTGTTTCTTCACTTGTTAGGGCATTCTGCATGTTCTGGAGCAATTAGACAAAATGTCAATTTTGGGCAAAAATTTACCAAAACGACAAGGGTACTCCTTGCCATTTTCTTCAATTTTCACCATTTTGTATGTGTCTTGAAATCAGTTCCAATGCCTTCTGAGACACTAGTATTGCTGTTTCTTTGCCCGGCAGTTGTTTCTTTCACTTGTTAGGGCATTCTGCATGCTCTGAAGCAATTAGACAAAATGTCAATTTTGGGCGAAAATTTACCAAAACGGCAAGGGGTACGTACCCCTTGCCATTTTCTTCAATTTTAACCATTTTTTCATGTGTCTGGAAACCAGTTCCAATGCCTTCTGAGACACTAGTATTACTGTTTCTTTGCCTGGCAGTTGTTTCTTTCACTTGTTAGGGCATTCTGCATGTTCTCGAGCAATTAGAAAAAAATACAATTTTGGGCCAAAACGGCAAGGGGTACGTTGGCCTACCCCTTGCCATTTTCTTCAATTTCACCATTTTTCATGTGTCTTGAAATCAGTTCCAATGCCTTCTGAGACACGAGTATTGCTGTTTCTTTGCCCGGCAGTTGTTTCTTTCACTTGTTAGGGCATTCTGCATGTTCTGGATCAATTATAGAAAATGTCAATTTTGGGCCAAAATTGACCAAAACGGCAAGGGCCTTGCCATTTTCTTCAATTTTCACAATTTTTTATGTGTCTTGAAATCAGTTCCAATGCCTTCTGAGACACTAGTATTCTTGTTTCTTTGCCCGGCAGTTGTTTCTTTCACTTGTTAGGGCATTCTGCATGTTCTGGAGCAATTAGACAAAATGTCAATTTTGGGCCAAAATTTACCAAAACGGCAAGGGTACCCCTTGCCATTTTCTTCAATTTTAACCATTTTTTTATGTGTCTTGAAATCAGTTCCAATGCCTTCTGAGACACTAGTATTGCTGTTTCTTTGCCCGGCAGTTGTTTCTCTCACTTGTTAGGGCATTTTGCATGTTCTGGAGCAATTATAGAAAATGTCAATTTTGTGCCAAAATTTACCAAAACGGCAAGGGGGGTACCCCTTGCCATTTTCTTCAATTTTCACCATTTTTTTTATGTGTCTTGAAATCAGTCCCAATGCCTTCTGAGACACTAGTATTACTGTTTCTTTGCCCGGCAGTTTTTTCTTTCACTTGTTAGGTCTTTCTCTAGTAATTAGATAAAATGTCAATTTTTGGCCAAAATTTACCAAAACGGCAATTTTGGTTCAATTTTCAACATTTTTGTATGTGTCTTGAAATCAGTCCCAATGCCTTCTGAGACACTAGTATTTCTGTTTCTTTGCCCGGCAGTTGTTTCTTTCACTTGTTAGGGCATTCTGCATGTTCTGGAACATTTAGAAAAAAATTCAATTTTGGGCCAAAATGGCAAGGGGTACGTAGGCCTACCCCTTGCCATTTTCTTCAATTTTCACCATTTTTTATGTGTCTTGAAATCAGTTCCAATGCCTTCTGAGACACTAGTATTCTTGTTTCTTTGCCCGGCAGTTGTTTCTCTCACTTGTTAGGGCATTCTGCATGTTCTGGAGCAATTAGACAAAATGTCAATTTTGGGCCAAAATTTACCAAAACCACAAGGGTACCCCTTGCCATTTTCTTCAATTTTCACCATTTTTTTATGTGTCTTGAAATCAGTTCCAATGTCTTCTGAGACACTAGTATTGCTGTTTCTTTGCCCGGCAGTTGTTTCTCTCACTTGTTAGGGCATTCTGCATGTTCTGGAGCCAATTAGAGAAAATATCAATTTTGGACCAAAATTCACCAAAACTTGCAATTTTCTTCAATTTTCACCATTTTTTATGTGTCTAGAAAACAGTTCCAATGCCTTCTGAGACACTAGTATTGCTGTTCCTTTGCCCGGCAGTTGTTTCTTCACTTGTTAGGGCATTCTGCATGTTCTGGAGCAATTAGACAAAATGTCAATTTTGGGCCAAAATTTACCAAAACGACAAGGGTACTCCTTGCCATTTTCTTCAATTTTCACCATTTTGTATGTGTCTTGAAATCAGTTCCAATGCCTTCTGAGACACTAGTATTCTTGTTTCTTTGCCCGGCAGTTGTTTCTTTCACTTGTTAGGGCATTCTGCAATCTGCATGTTCTGGAGCAATTAGACAAAATGTCAATTTTGGGCCAAAATTTACCAAAACCACAAGGGTACCCCTTGCCATTTTCTTCAATTTTCACCATTTTTTTATGTGTCTTGAAATCAGTTCCAATGTCTTCTGAGACACTAGTATTGCTGTTTCTTTGCCCGGCAGTTGTTTCTCTCACTTGTTAGGGCATTCTGCATGTTCTGGAGCCAATTAGAGAAAATATCAATTTTGGACCAAAATTCACCAAAACTTGCAATTGTCTTCAATTTTCACCATTTTTTATGTGTCTAGAAAACAGTTCCAATGCCTTCTGAGACACTAGTATTGCTGTTCCTTTGCCCGGCAGTTGTTTCTTCACTTGTTAGGGCATTCTGCATGTTCTGGAGCAATTAGACAAAATGTCAATTTTGGGCCAAAATTTACCAAAACGACAAGGGTACTCCTTGCCATTTTCTTCAATTTTCACCATTTTGTATGTGTCTTGAAATCAGTTCCAATGCCTTCTGAGACACTAGTATTGCTGTTTCTTTGCCCGGCAGTTGTTTCTTTCACTTGTTAGGGCATTCTGCATGCTCTGAAGCAATTAGACAAAATGTCAATTTTGGGCGAAAATTTACCAAAACGGCAAGGGGTACGTACCCCTTGCCATTTTCTTCAATTTTAACCATTTTTTCATGTGTCTGGAAACCAGTTCCAATGCCTTCTGAGACACTAGTATTACTGTTTCTTTGCCTGGCAGTTGTTTCTTTCACTTGTTAGGGCATTCTGCATGTTCTCGAGCAATTAGAAAAAAATACAATTTTGGGCCAAAACGGCAAGGGGTACGTTGGCCTACCCCTTGCCATTTTCTTCAATTTCACCATTTTTCATGTGTCTTGAAATCAGTTCCAATGCCTTCTGAGACACGAGTATTGCTGTTTCTTTGCCCGGCAGTTGTTTCTTTCACTTGTTAGGGCATTCTGCATGTTCTGGATCAATTATAGAAAATGTCAATTTTGGGCCAAAATTGACCAAAACGGCAAGGGCCTTGCCATTTTCTTCAATTTTAACAATTTTTTTATGTGTCTGGAAATCAGCCCCAATGCCTTCTGAGGCACTAGTATTGCTGTTTCTTTGCCCGGCAGTTGTTTCTTTCACTTGTTAGGGCATTCTGCATGTTCTGGATCAATTATAGAAAATGTCAATTTTGGTCCAAAATTTACCAAAATGACAAGGGGTACCCCCTTGCAATTTTCTTCAATTTTAACCATTTTTTTATGTGTCTGGTAATCAGTTCCAATGCCTTCTGAGACACTAGTATTGCTGTTTCTTTTCCTGGCAATTGTTTCTTTCACTTGTTAGGGCATTCTGCATGTTCTGGAGCAATTAGAGAAAATGTCAATTTTGGGCCACAATTTACCAAAATGACAAGGGGTACCCCTTGCAATTTTCTTCAATTTTAACAATTTTTTAATGTGTCTTGAAATCAGTTCCAATGCCGTCTGAGACACTAAAATTGCTGTTTCTTTGCCTGGCAGTTGTTTCTTTCACTTGTTAGGGCATTCTGCATGTTCTGAAGCAATTAGAGAAAATGTCAATTTTGGTCCAAAATTTTCCAAAACAGCAAGGGATACCCCTTGCCATTTTGTTCAATTTTCACCATTTTTTATGTGTCTTGAAATCAGTTCCAATGCCTTCTGAGACACTAGTATTACTATTTCTTTGCCCAGCAGTTGTTTCTTTCACTTGTTAGGGCATTCTGCATGTTCTGAAGCAATTAGACAAAATGTCAATTTTGGGCCAAAATTGACCAAAACGGCAAGGGGTACCCCTTGCCATTTTCTTCAATTATCACCTTTTTTATGTGTCTTGAAATCAGTTCCAATGCCTTCTGAGACACTAGTATTGTTGTTTCTTTGCCCGGCAGTTGTTTCTTTCACTTGTTAGGGCATTCTGCATGTTCTGAAGCAATTAGACAAAATGTCAATTTTGGGCCAAAATTAACCAAAACGGCAAGGGGTACCCCCTTGCCATTTTCTTCAATTATCACCATTTTTTTATGTTTCTTAAAATCAGTTCCAATGCCTTCTGAGACACTAGTATTGCTGTTTCTTTGCCCGGCAGTTGTTTCTTTCACTTGTTAGGGCATTCTGCATGTTCTGGAGCAATAAGAGAAAATGTCAATTTTGGTCCAAAATTGTCCAAAACAGCAAGGGATAACCCTTGCCATTTTCTTCAATTTTTACAATTTTTTTATGTGTCTTGAAATCAGTTCCAATGCCTTCTGAGACACAAGTATTGCTGTTTCTTTGCCCGGCAGTTGTTTCTTTCACTTGTTAGGGCATTCTGCATGTTCTGGAGCAATTAGAGAAAATGTCAATTTTGGTCCAAAATTTTCCAAAACAGCAAGGGATACCCCTTGCCATTTTGTTCAATTTTCACCATTTTTTATGTGTCTTGAAATCAGTTCCAATGCCTTCTGAGACACTAGTATTACTATTTCTTTGCCCAGCAGTTGTTTCTTTCACTTGTTAGGGCATTCTGCATGTTCTGAAGCAATTAGACAAAATGTCAATTTTGGGCCAAAATTGACCAAAACGGCAAGGGGTACCCCTTGCCATTTTCTTCAATTATCACCTTTTTTATGTGTCTTGAAATCAGTTCCAATGCCTTCTGAGACACTAGTTTTGCTGTTTCTTTGCCCGGCAGTTGTTTCTTTCACTTGTTAGGGCATTCTGCATGTTCTGGAGCAATTAGAGAAAATGTCAATTTTGGTCCAAAATTGACCAAAACGGCAAGGGGTACCCCTTGCCATTTTCTTCAATTATCACCATTTTTTTTATGTTTCTTTAAATCAGTTCCAATGCCTTCTGAGACACTAGTATTGCTGTTTCTTTGCCCGGCAGTTGTTTCTTTCACTTGTTAGGGCATTCTGGAGCAATAGAGAAAATGTCAATTTTGGGCAAAAATTTACCAATACGCCAAGTTGTTTTGGTCAATTATCACCATTTTTTTATGTTTCTTTAAATCAGTTCCAATGCCTTCTGAGACACTAGTATTGCTGTTTCTTTGCCCAGCAGCTGTTCCTCTCACTTGTTAGGGCATTCTGGAGCAATTAGAGAAAATAGCTACCATTGAAATAGCTATATCAATCATGAATTGGGCTTCATATGTGTATATAGCTACCATCAATCACGAATTGGGCTTCATACGTATATCTACCATCAATCACGAATTGGGCTTCATACGTATATCTACCATCAATCACGAATTGGGCTTCATACGTATGTCTACCATCAATCACGAATTGGGCTTCATACTTATCTACCATCAATCACGAATTGGGCTTCATACGTATATCTACCATCAATCACGAATTGGGCTTCATACGTATATCTACCATCAATAACGAATTGGGCTTCGTACGTATATCTACCATCAATCACGAATTGGGCTTCATACGTATATCTACCATCAATCACGAATTGAGCTTCATATGTATATCTACCATCAATCATGAATGGGGCTAATTCATAGGTATATCTACCATCAATCACGAATTGAGCTTCATACGTATATCTACCATCAATCACGAGTTGGGCTTCATACGTATATCTACCATCAATCACGATGGGCTTCATAGGTATATCTACCATCAATCATGAATTGGGCTTCATAGGTATATATCTACCATCAATCACGATGGGCTTCATACGTATATCTACCATCAATCATGAATTGGGCTTCATACGTATATCTACCATCAATCACGATGGGCTTCATACGTATATCTACCATCAATCATGAATTGGGCTTCATACGTATATCTACCATCAATCACGATGGGCTTCATACGTATATCTACCATCAATCACGAATTGGGCTTCATACGTATATCTACCATCAATCATGAATTGGGCATCATAGGTATAGCTACCATCAATCATGAATTGGGCTTCATATGTATATCTACCATCAATCATGAATTGGGCTTCATAGGTATAGCTACCATCAATCACGAATTGGGCTTCATAGGTATAGCTATATACCATCAATCACGAATTGGGCTTCATAGGTATATCTACCATCAATCACGAATTGGGCTTCATACGTATATCTACCATCAATCACGAATTGGGCTTCATACGTATATCTACCATCAATCACGGATTGAGCTTCATAGGTATATCTACCATCAATCAAGGATTGAGCTTCATAGGTATATATAATCTACCATCAATCATGAATTGGGCTTCATAGGTATAGCTACCATCAATCACGAATTTGGCTTCATATGTATATCTACCATCAATCACGAATTGGGCTTCATACGTATATCTACCATCAATCACGGATTGAGCTTCATATGTATATCTACCATCAATCATGAATTGGGCTTCATACGTATATCTACCATCAATCACGAATTGGGCTTCATACGTATATCTACCATCAATCACGGATTGAGCTTCATATGTATATCTACCATCAATCATGAATTGGGCTTCATACGTATATCTACCATCAATCACGAATTGGGCTTCATACGTATATCTACCATCAATCACGGATTGAGCTTCATATGTATATCTACCATCAATCTTGAATTGGGCTTCATACGTATATCTACCATCAATCACGAATTGAGCTTCATACGTATATCTACCATCAATCACGATGGGCTTCATATGTATATCTACCATCAATCACGAATTGGGCTTCATAGGTATATCTACCATCAATCACGAATTGAGCTTCATACGTATATCTACCATCAATCACGAATTGAGCTTCATACGTATATCTACCATCAATCACGAATTGAGCTTCATACGTATATCTACCATCAATCACGAATTGAGCTTCATACGTATATCTACCATCAATCACGAATTGGGCTTCATACGATCTACCATCAATCACGAATTGAGCTTCATACGTATATCTACCATCAATCACGAATTGAGCTTCATAGGTATATCTACCATCAATCACGAATTGAGCTTCATAGGTATATCTACCATCAATCACGAATTGAGCTTCATACGTATATCTACCATCAATCACGAATTGAGCTTCATACGTATATCTACCATCAATCACGAATTGAGCTTCATAGGTATATCTACCATCAATCACGAATTGGGCTTCATAGGTATATCTACCATCAATCACGAATTGAGCTTCATACGTATATCTACCATCGATCACGAATTGAGCTTCATACGTATATCTACCATCAATCACGAATTGAGCTTCATAGGTATATCTACCATCAATCACGAATTGCAATTATGAGCTTCATACGTATATCTACCATCAATCACGAATTGGGCTTCATAGGTATATCTACCATCAATCACGAATTGGGCTTCATAGGTATATCTACCATCAATCACGAATTGGGCTTCATACGTATATCTACCATCAATCACGATGGGCTTCATACGTATAGCTACCATCAATCACGAATTGGGCTTCATAGGTATAGCTTATTCCATCAATCACGAATTGGGCTTCATATGTATAGCTACCATCAATCACGAATTGGGCTTCATAGGTATATCTACCATCAATCACGAATTGGGCTTCATAGGTATATCTACCATCAATCACGAATTGGGCTTCATAGGTATATCTACCATCAATCACGAATTGGGCTTCATACGTATATCTACCATCAATCACGATGGGCTTCATACGTATAGCTACCATCAATCACGAATTGGGCTTCATAGGTATAGCTTATTCCATCAATCACGAATTGGGCTTCGTACGTATAGCTACCATCAATCACACACAGGCTTCATACGTATAGCTACTGGGGGCACTACTGGGGGAACTACTCCATACTGGGGGAACTACTGGGGGAACTACTCCATACTGGGTATGGAGTAGTGCCCCCTAGTAGTTCCCCCAGTAGTTCCCCCAGTATGGAGTAGTGCCCCCCTAGTAGTTCCCCCAGTAGTGCCCCCAGTATGGAGTAGTGCCCCCTAGTAGTCCCCCCAGTAGTTCCCCCAGTAGTTCCCCAGTCTGGAGTAGTGCCCCCAGTAGTTCCCCAGTATGGAGTAGTTCCCACAGTAGTTCCCCCAGTAGTGCCCCCAAGTAGTTCCCCAGTAGTGCCCCCAGTAGTTCCCCCAGTAGTGCCCCCAAGTAGTTCCCCCAGTAGTGCCCCCTAGTAGTTCCCCCAGTAGTTCCCCCAGTAGTGCCCCCAAGTAGTTCCCCCAGTAGTGCCCCCAGTAGTGCCCCCTAGTAGTTCCCCCAGTAGTTCCCCAAGTAGTTACCCCAGTAGTGCCCCCAGTAGTGCCCCCAAGTAAATTTTGGGCCAAAATTGGTTTTTCTCCATTTTTTTTTATGCGTAATGAAATCGTAAAACTGGGCAGTAATGCCTGAAATCAATTAAACAAATAATAATGCTTTATGACGCAAACTTCAATAATACAATATCAACAACTTGTTTTAATACTATTTGCTTGCAAGATGTTACAGAAATGAGTTTTGGTCGTTTGTGCGAATTATCAATACCGTACATCTGCCATAAATGTATATGTATACATAATAGTAATGCTACCTGACCAGTGCCCGATTTCACGAAACTTTACGCAGTTGCGTAAGTCCACTTACGCCACGAAATTTGTGGCGTAAGCGGACTTACGCAACTGCGTAAAGTTTCGTGAAATCGACTGCAGGACTCTTGCTAAGAGCATCTGGTACCCAATACACCTTACATAAAAATATCATTAAGTAATTTCAAATGTAACCGGGAATCTGACTGCACTATAAAAGCATGCAGCTAACACAAAGATTTCCTCTCTACAAAAAGAACACAATTTTTCACCCAATTTATACAAAATAAAATTGCTCCGACTTTTAATTACCAGACAGAACTGTATCAATTTGTACTAAAAAAAACACATTTTTGACAAAAGTCATTGTATCAAATTGTATGAATCAGATCGGTGGAATGCTGGCGTGATGACATCATCATCATTATATCGTAGAAAACATTTTCATTGTGCAATGATATCAAATGAAAGATTGAATTGGAAGAAGATTAAAGGCTACAATTGGTCATTAACGATTGTCATGCAAACTGTATATGGCAGAATAACATCCACAAACATGTGAACTGTCCTTGATTAGTAAGTTCAATTGATGGGACAATCATAAACCCATCTTGCATTGCAAGTCCATGGCCGTCGGTCAAACAGGCCGTAGTTTTCAGGACATGAGAAAATTCCTTAATATCCCTCGGTCACATTTGTTCACTTTTGCCACGGCCGCCGTGGATTTGCTTGAACCATGGAGGCATCAGTGCAGCAAGTTCCAATCAACTAGCAATCATACAACTATGCAGACTACATCTAGTTCACATTGGCCCTTTTGCAAACCTCAGGTCCGGCTCAGGCTCTGGCTCAGGCTCCGGCGCAGGATTCGTATGCTGAAAATATAAGATGTGGCTTTTCCTTGAAGCCGAATCTCTGTTTTTCTAGTTGAAAATAGAGTATCTATTTCCTAATTTCAAACCATAGCCAAAAGTCTCTATTTTGATACCTGTTATTATAGAATGGATTCACGAAATGGAACCGGAGCCTGAGCCGAGGTTGGAAAAGGGCCATGGTCTATTTACTGCTTAGTAATCAATGACATGCAAATCCATTCCACCAAGAACCTACAAGTTCCATGGGTGAAGATATTTAACCAATCCTTTATCAAAACATGATCGATTTGCGTATCATATTCATGCAACATCAAAACTATAACTTCACTGGTATTAGGATGTGTAACAGTATTGCACTAAGAGTACAAATAATATTCCAAAAAAACATGCACAAGTATATTATCACGGCCATTACCACCAAAATCGTTTTATTTTAAAGAGTATCAAAATGCACAGATCTATACTGGTTCCTATAATAAAACAACCAGGATTGAATTTCATTTTAAAATGCTCAACGGTAAATTATTATGCTTGCTGAACAGGAGCAGATCCAGGATTTTCCAAAAGGCGGGCGAGGAAATAAAATGCGCTAATTCAATCGCGACCGATGCATTTTGGGGCGGTCAAAGCTAGCTAATTTTGTCTCCTCCCTCTTTTTCCTTCTCTTTTTGAGTCTTTCTCCCTCCCTATAAATTTTTTTCTCCTATCTTTCTTTTTTCTTCTCTCTTTTTTTTTTTTGCCTGGAAGAAAGGGGGGCGTGTGCTCTCCACGCCCCACCCCCTGGATCTGCCCATGCTGAATAATATCCTTTTTCAAATACTAGTGACTATGAGTAGTGGAAAAGGACATGCTTATTGCTAACTTATTTAAGCAACTTGGTGCTGGCAAGCGGGCCCCCAACCAAATCCATAGTCAATAATGCAAGCAACATGCAGCCTTAAGTTATTGTCAAAGTTTCTTCTGCTGTCCTCTGCTCGACAATCTTCCTTGAAACCTAACTCCCCACTTTCCAACTATCGCAAAAATACTCTGAAGTGGTTGAACACAATTGCAGTATATTTTATCACATTATGAAAGCCCCAATTTTAAGAATGATAGCGCCGCTCCCAAAATACAGAATATCAGTTGACTTTTTTTGACTGAATCTTGTCAACAACAAAAAACTTCAAATTTCAAACTAATTCAAATTCAGCCTCGCCATGTTCAACAAGGATATGTTGTTCTAAAACAAATGACAAAGAAATTAACCTACGCATGCACAATTTCACAAAAAGCAAAAATCAGAATACACTGGGTAATATTTTCCCTCCCAATAAATGTTAAGACCAAAAATCAGTCTAAAATCCTTCATTTAAAACAAAGAGACATTCCTTGGCAAAAAAATTTAGAATAAAAAGTCCATCTTGAAAGTGTTGTGGCATTTCACATTGTGGAGTATTTTTTAATAGACTAAAAGATCCCTTGAGATGTGGGTAAGACCCGTCATGTACCCTGAGTCAAGTCCATGCTATTAAAATGCATGTAATTACAGAAACCCGACCGACTCTCATCATCAATGACTATTTGAAATTTTAACAATCGAGTTGCACAGACACCATCAGGGGCCAATTTCATAGAGCTACTTAGCACAAAAAAAATTGCTAAGCATGACATTTCTACCTTAATAAAAACAGGATTAACAACCAAATGTCCATGTGTTGTGTATCACTTGCAATTGTTCTTTGGCTGTTGTTCGCTGACCATGAATATCAAATCAAATTTTCAATGGTGGTTTGTTTTATTGGGCAAGCCATTTTTGTGCTAAGCAATTTTTTTGTGGTAAGCATCTCTATGAAATTGGCCCCAGATCATGGATCCATTATAAAATATTGCAAAATACACACACATGAATAGCGCCCTCTACCAGCTATGCACAAAAATTATTCCAGACCAAAGGGTCGTAAATGTACTAAGGAACGTTGCCAGACAACGTATGCTCCGTAGGGCGCCCTCTCCAGGCTCGTGAAAGCTACATGGTAGCTCTAGAACCAAGTCATACAGCTGCATTCCTAAATGTCAATATTCAAGTTTTCCTTTTGTTGTTTTGGGAGTCAAATCATAACTGTTTGGCACCCAATGTTAACAAGAGGCCATCTGAAGATTTCAAAATAAATTCCAAGTGGGGCAAGAGAAATAAGAAACCAGAAAAACGAGCAATTCTGGGTAGGTTGGGGGGCGATTACGGTAGAGAAATACTTGCTGGGTCCACGTGCCAGGAACGTCTACAGAGTGACCTTGTTGCCGAGGCCCGCGTACTTCTCAACGTCCGGGCGGTTGCTGAACAGCACCTCTACCACCGTAGGGTCTGCCATGGTGCTGATGTCTCCGAGGTCCCGGTCATTGCGGGCAATCTTGCGCAGAACGCGACGCATGATCTTCCCAGAGCGGGTCTTGGGCAGGGCGGGGGCATTCTGTAAGACGTCCGGGGCTGCAAAGGGTCCAATCCCTGTGCGCACTGCATCAAGAAAAAAAAAAAAAGAAACCCAAAATTTATGAAAAATCAGCTTTTACTTCTCAACAGAGATTCATCAATGATATATCTATGTCCTATCTGTTCTCTTTCATACTATTTCATTGATGACCAAAGAAAAAGTTTATCGTATATTAGACGATAAACTTTTTTATCTTTAAAAGATATATCTTTAAAAGATAACTCCAAGTTAGTATTCTGCACTTGACTAATGGAAATTGGTTCTGGGTTAGAACAATGAACTCAAAAGTCTGGTTCTTTTATCAGAACTGGTTCTCTACATCAGGGGCCAATTTCATAGAGCTGCTCAAGCACTTAACTTTGCTTTTAAGCACCAAAGACCTTGGTCAATAACATCAGTATGCCAGCTAAAACTACTTGTGAATGTTATGCTCAGCAAACAATGACCGAATACAAGTCAAAAGCAGTAAACATCGCATGAAAATTTAGTTGGTAATCATGTTTGATCAAGAAAGACTTTTCATGTTTGTTTTTTTTTCAAGCAAATTGTGTGCTTAAGCAACTCAATTGAATTTGCCACAGGATTCTGTGATGTGACCCCAATTAATCTTCAAAAATCCAGATATGCTTACCTAATTCTTTGAGTTGGTGCACGATTTGCTCGGTGAACTCCACTCCCTGAAATAGAAATAAAAATTATCTTTGGTCAATATGTCCAGGGTCAGTCAAATTGGTTTGGGTATGATCTGAGAAGATGCTTGTTGTGTCCCTTGGTTTGGTGAGCCTGCTCTCTCAAGATCTTGTGGTCAGTCTTATTACAGATTGTGGGTACGAATCCAGCCATGGGATAGTGGTGCTTGCGTCCTTGGGCAAGACGCTTTATCACATATTGCTCCTCTTCACCCAAGTGTCAATGGGTACAGGCCCTACGAGGGTAGACATGACTTTGTGGTTTGAATAGCTATCATGCCCTTATGGCAACCGGGGCTGTATACTCCCCAGGGAGTTGGGATGGTTTCAGGGGTGATATTTTGGACCAGTGACACCTTTGAATTGCATGTCAAGTACTAGAGCAATATGTGCCATGCAATTATCATTTAAAGAGGATGTTCAACACTCAACAAACCCTGCTTTATTTGTTAGAACTATAATCATTAAATTACATGACATGAGAAAAAAAAAAATTTATCTCACACTGCACACAGAAAGAAAGTCTTTTTGGATAATTTTTCTCTCAACATGCTCAACCCGCAATCTACCTCAAAATTGAAACTGTCTGAATTTCGTCAATGGGGGCAGCAGACAAATCGGTGTGATTTCATGACGTTACATTACAGAGCCTTTTCATTAAAAGAAATCGACTTAGATAGTGACCTGAAATATGTAAAATGCTTGGAGTTGAGAGGGCCTGCCGTTTCCATGGTAGCGGGAGCTTTCTTTATATAAAATTTTGTCGAATTATAAAGGATTACCTCCACCAATGTGACGAAGCAGTAGCAGCATTCTCCCTTGGTGCTGTGAGGGTACGACACCACAGCAGCCTCAGCACACTTAGCGTGCTTCGTGAGGGCGGCCTCAATCTGTGCCGTGCTCAGCAAGTGACCCGACACGTTGAACATATCGTCGATGCGACCGGTGATCCAATAGTACCCATCGGCATCACGACGACAACCTGTCCACAATAACAACAACAACAATTCAAAGAAGGTGAAAAAGATGCACTACTTGTGTTCTGACGCAAGAATGGGAGACTTCGGAGAATCGGTCCTCTAGTCAACAGCGCACGCACGCGTAAAACAACGTGAGCATGCTCAAAATTGCATGCGCGTGCCCTGTTGACTTGAAGACCGGTTTATCCATTTAAAGTTTCCCATTTGACAAGAACAAACACAGTGGAATGATGCTATAGCAAACACCGCTATACCGAGCATTTGGCTATACGGAACATCATCCCCAGCTCCCAATTTCTGTGTACAAACATTGCTGTTCAAATCGCTATGACAAATGACTGCTACAATGGACAATTTCTGTGAATCCTGCCACATTAATTATAGCGATGTTCCACTGTGGGCCTGTTAGTTTAACGTAAAGCATCCCAGATTTAGGGATCCAGGTCCTATGCAGGGTATGCTAAAATGGGATCCGGATCCGGAAGATTCTTGATCCTGTGCAATAAACAAACAGGCCCTAAGTTCTGGAGCAAGTAAAGACCTTTTCACACTATCTCCTTTTCGATCCATGTTGAAACCAACCCGGATCCACCCAGGTTCAGCCCAGCAAGTTTTTGAACCAGATCGTAGAGACGCAACATTCACACTACATTTATGGTGAACAAGCTCATACGACACAGATCACGACAAAAAAAAATGCAGTTTGGAGATTTTCAACCCTGCTCCCTACCAGGGTTGATTTCAATCCGGTTAGGCCGTCCTACACGGGTTGCTCAAGGTTGAACATTTTCAAGTGTGAAAAGGGTTGAACAAATTCTCGGGGGTTCAATCTGGTTGCAACCCCTAGATTTTGGAAAGTATGAAAAGCCCTTAAATGTGGTTTGAAAAAAATATAAGACCTTAAAATTTCTTCTTCCTTTTTGGGAGTCACTTGCAAGCATTTCCGAAAAATTTGAGGAGTATAATTTTTGGAGTGAGTTATCTTACCGTCTCCTGTCTTATAGTATCCTGGGAAGTGTCTGAAGTAGGTGCGCTCGTACCTCTCATGGTCTCCATAAACGGTTCTCATCACACCAGGCCATGGTTTCTTGAATACCTGATTGATCCAAATCACACAAAGAGACAGATACAGATTAGTGCTGGGCAAAATCAGGTATTTTCATATCCGGTTACTGATTGCTAAACAAAAAAATCAGGTTTACGGTTATAACCTATGTAATCACGTGCGACGTGTGCAATAAGTCTTCATCAATGTGGTCGTCGCTTTCAGAATGCTTTTTATGATGTTATTCCTTAGATCATGCATTTTAGATCAAGTACACAATGTTTCTTTTACATCATGTATGTGAAGAGCGTGTTTCTACTTGGCAAAACGGACACAAAAACTGAGTGAAATTCTACAGAACACTTTTTGGGTTGTTGAGCATGAGCCAAAGGTACATCCTTTTTTTTTTCCTTTTAGTTTCGGTTAATGGTTAGTGTAAATCTGTAACCAGATTTAATTAAATCCGGGTCGGTTAACCTCTAACCGGATGCAAATTCCAGCACTAATACAGATTATAATAATGAATCGTTTTAATATGACACATATCACAATCAACGTGTGATATCTCTATGCCTGTATTACTAATTTCCCAGGGGACAATTTCATAGAGCCGCTAATAAGCATACAATTTGCTTAAGCATGAAAAGTTTTCCTTGATGGACAGGATTACCAATCAAATTTTCATGTGATGTTTTATACTGCTTTTGACTATTCTTCCTTTGTTTGTTGAGCATAACATTCAAAAGGAGTTTTGGCTGGCATACTGATTTTATTTACCAAGGTTTTTGCTGCTTAACCAAATTCTGGTGCTTGAGCAGCTCTAGGAAATTGGTCCCTGGTCATCAGGCTACATTTACATTCCTGAGACCATCTCAACTCTCTGGGGAGTACATTACAGCCCCGGCTGATACTGTATAATGCGCAAACAAAGTCATCTCTACCATTACAGGTACTCATGTTTACAACTGGGTGAAGTGAAGCAATAATGTGACAGAGCGTCTTGCCAAAGGACACAAGCACCACTAGCCCATGGCTGGACTCGAACCCACAATCTGTAGAAAGTGTAGATTGACCACAAAATCTTACATATGACACGTCATACCACTAGGCCACAGCACCCCATTGATATTTAGATAAAATATTAGCTATAATATCAAAAAATAGAATAACAAAAGCTTTGAGGAGCCAGATGGAGTAGTTTTTAGAGGAAAGGAGAATAAAAACAAAGAAAAAGGACATAAATCATTATATTTTAGCTTTTGCTTACCAGAAATCCTTCGCAGGCTCCCTCCAGTTCTTTACCATTCTCGTCTACGACAGCTGGATCAATGCCAAAGAATGGAAACGACTGTCCAAACAAAGACAAGCAGAAAAGGAACTAGATTATAAAAGCAATTCAGGTCGATTTAGGTTTGATTCAATTTGAACCCAAACCAATGCCCTAGTGCCCCTGGCCAATGCCCCACTGTCCCTGGTCATTGCCTTGGTGCTCCTGGTCATTGCCTTGGTGTCCCTGTTCATTGCCTTAGTGTCCCTGGTCATTGCCTTGGTGCCCCTGGTCATTGCCTTGGTGCCCCTGGTCATTGCCTCAGTGTCCCTGATCATAATCTTGGTGCCCCTGGTCATTACCTTGGAGCCCTGGTCATAACCTTAATGTCCCTGGTCATTGCCTTGGTACCCTATGAAAGTTCTCACAGCAAGTACCTCTTTAAAATGGGAGACTTTTGAGAACCGTTCTTCAAGTCAACACGCGCACGCAATTGTGAGCATGCGCGCGTTGTTTTGCTCCTGCGCTGTTGTGCGTGCGCGTGCGCTGTTGACTTGAAGAATGGTTCTCAAAAGTCTCCCATTGATTGACATTAATTTGTTCCTTTGAAAATGAATTTGACATTGCAGTATTGCGTATCAATAGTTGAGAATTTCAATATTGTTTTTAAATACAAGAAAAATTGTAGCTTACAGCGGATCCTGGTTTCATTGGAGTGCAGCCGGGAAGTGAAGTGATGGTATGACCTCCCTGGAAAAACAATCAAAGCAAAAATCAAACATTATGGCTGCCATGGGAGTTTGTTAAACAATAGAACAACAGGGAAGAACAATAGAGGAACAATAGTCAAGTATGACTGGCTCCTACGAAATGAGTCTTGCCCTTGGGCATCGTGTGAAATAATGAAAAGTGAACAAAGAAAAATTGACTGGAGCGAGACTCGAACTGGCGACCTCCTGGATACAGTACAGGCGCTCTACCAACTAAGCCATCCAGCCCTTAAGGTGTCCCTTAAGTAATAGTCAATTATCTTTGTTCGTTTGACAGTCAGAAGCCATGAAACCACTCACACACAGCCATTTTATCCCAGGATCATTTCATCGATACGTGCAGCAATGCTGCAACCTGGGGACGGTACATGGGGGATTACTCAACGAGGATACAGCTTTTTGATTAATATAATCATCAAATAACCACAAGGGAAACTGACTGAATTTTTAAGTCATCGAAAGGTGAACAACGAAAAATTGACTGGAGCAGGAGTTTTAGGCTAATTGGAAGAGGGGGTTGGGTGTGTCTTACCGTTTCCGTCTGCCAGAAAGTGTCAGTGATGGAGCAGCGAGCGTCTCCGATGACGTGATAGTAGAACAGCCAGGCTTCTGGGTTAATGGGCTCACCCACCGTACCAAGAACTCGCAGGGACTTACGACTGTACCTAAACACACCGCAAAAAAAAAAAAGAGGAAAAATTGATAAATCATAAATAGATATGACAAATCCTTCCCTAAAGTAGTGAAGCAATCTATGACAACATGACTGTGTACATCTAACTTTACAGCAGACATACAAAACAATTGAGCATCTCGACTAAGCTTCAAGCCAACAAATCCTGTTTTCATGTATTATACATGGTCTACATTTGGATCAAGGGCAGGAGGATAAAAGAATCACAATGAAACCATTCTTGAATGGGCTTCATTCCTCAAAACCGTTTTCAGACAAAAAAATGTGTGCTTGGTCTAAGGGAGTGTATTAAAGTAAAGAGAAAAGACAATGTCACTGGTGCCCTGACTTACTTCTTCACCGGTTCCTCTCCATACTTCATCAGGCTGCGTATGAGGGTGGGCGCCGTGTAGAACAGACTGATCTTGTACTTGTCAATCACCTGCCAACAGCGACTGGCGTCCGGATAGGTTGGAACGCCTTCAAACTTCAAAACACAAAGAGTGAAGCCGTCAATAACACTGTGGACTGCTGGGGTGAACTAGGGTGGTTTGAGGAGTGAAATGGTGGTTGCAGGGCAGTTGTGGGCACTTAAAAGGTAGTATCATACTTTGGTAGCATACTGAAACAGAAATTTCCACAGATTTAACTATAACTTCCAGGGTATAAAGATGGTGATGGTAAAAACATACCGTTAACATTTTTATCCAGAAAAGAGTAAAACCAAAGTCCCAAAAACAGTTTTGATCTCAGGGAGAACAAAACTCCTGTGAATAGATTTGAAAATACCGTGAGCGTTTTTCACTGTGTTCTCAAAGAGTGCGCACCGTATGGGACTGGACATTTTCACAGATGACTGTTACTGTATCTTTCTAGATATTTGTGCCCATGAATCTGCATCTCTTTGACAAAAACCAAAGTATGATACTACCTTTTAGGGCCACTGAGTTACAGATTCAATGCCCAACTCCTCAGTCAATCAATAAAACTATAGAAAGCTTGGGCAGACTGGGGCAGTTTAATAAATGAAAGGGCGGTTGTGGGGGGTTGTGGGCACTTTAGGGCCAATGGGTTATAGATTCCATTACATATTAACACCTCAATACATGGGTTTACACTTCGATAAGTGCACATGCGTGGAAGTGCCTCGTTTTGAAGTTGTGATCAAAACCGCTGAAGTGTAAACCTGTGTATTGTAAATTCTCAATACACGGGTTACACATCGAAAAGTGTGCATGCGTGGAAGTGCCTCGTTTTGAAGTTGCGATCAAAATCTAAGATGGCCGCCGAAGTGTAAACCCGTGTATAAATCAATAAATGGTTGGGCAAGATTTGTATGGTGCCCCTGCAGCATCAGCAAACTTAATAATTCTATGATGGGCCGTTCGGCCAAAAGTTGGGTTAAGCAAGAATTGTGTGGCGTCCAATGTTTAAATTTTGGTTTCAGATAAGGGCGCCCCTTTTTATAATTGTGGTTCTCATTTTTTTTTTCACCTTGAGGGAGGGTCGGTCGATTGGACAAAAAAAATTTGGTGAAAAAAAAAATCTGGCTGAATACACAAAAACCTAATAGTTGGAGAGCCAGGTGGGTTTTAATCATAATGTTGAGTACAAAAGGTTTGAGTGCATATTTCTATTGGATTTAATGTACGAATGAGAGAATGGGGCGTCTTAAGTTGCACACCCCTGGGCTTTGGGCCCCCTGGGGCACCAAAGTTGCCCCAAATATCGATTTATTCAAACTTTTGAGTACAACCAAAATTCCTTTTGCAAATGATCATTTAGTGACCTCTGACAACAAATCCACAATTTAAGACATGATTTTTCCTGGGGTTTGTAGATAAGACGGGGGTGTTTATAGATAATATGGGGGTTTTGTACATAAGGCATGGGGTGTTTGGACCCATTGGGTCCTTCAAAATTGAACTTATAAAAAATAGTCTGTACATCAATTTCGATTACAGCTATGGATAAAACATTACTCCACATGAATAAAAATGTAATTTAAGACATACAAATGTCTAGGGTTTCTAATTAAGACCATCACTAATTAACGGCCAATTAGCGATTTATTCACACTTTTGAGTACAACCATAATTCCTTTTGCAAATGATTATTTATTGACCTCTGACAACAAATCCACAATTTAAGACATGATTTTTCCTTGGGTTTGTAGATAAGACACAATATAAAAGTTGCATCACAGCACTGATTTACTCACATTATATGGTTAGTTATGTATGTACACATGCAACGCATTGAATGCAAACGGTAATTTGATGGTATTTCGGGCAAATGATAAGTGCCACGCAAGAGAAAATGGTCAAGTCTTTACCCGCACAAAATAATCAGGCGCGGTTCTAGAGCCAATTACATTTTTGGGGGGCTAGAAGACCCAATATTTTGGGTTCTTCTAACACTCGCTTCTGCTATGTCTTATTAGGGGTCGAAAAACATGCACATTATAGGCCACACAACGCGTTTTGTTTTAAATGTAATTGGCGCTTAATAACTGAAAAAATCCATTATTTTCAAGAATTTTTTTTTCACTTGCATTTTTTTGGGGGGGGCTAGACACATTTTTTGGGGGGCTACAGCCCCCCCCCCCCCCCTAGCCCCCCCGTAGAACCGCGCCTGAAAATAATCTTTTATAAGTTGTGCTATTTCTCCCCCCTGGAGGGCCCTCCAAAAAAAAAAAAAGACGGAAAGTGGAAACTTGTGTCTAGACTGAAGACCGCTGGGTAACGATTCTCAAATCTGCGATGCCGCTCTGAAACAAACTATGAAGTATGAAATATCCAAGTAACGTCCCGTGATCGAATATGGAGGTCCAAAAGTGGACATCTGCTTTTCTCCTCTCCAAGAGGGACTTTTCTCCTCTCCAATTTGGAATGGAGCAGGTATTTCATCATTAAAGCTGCTGGATAAGTTGCAGAACAAATCACTTCATTTACTCAGGATTGATGAGCCTCTCAAGTTTGGCATTGTTCCACTGAGTCACAGGAGAAATGTTTCATCACTTTGTGTTTTTTTTTACCGTCATTTCTTCCTGAAACCATCCATTGAGCTAGCTGATATTTTACCCCCTTGTGCACCTAGTCTGAGAGCTATACAAGATCTTCACTGACTAGACATCCATACTGTGTACGTATTCCTTGATCAAAAACAGAGCTCCATCTCAGATCAACTCCTACATATTACGAAGGACAAGTCGACTGTGGAACTCCCTTCCAACGTCCGCTTTTCCTGCCTCTGCAGATGTGTCTGCCTTTAAGACAAAAGTGAATGCTTTCCTCATCGGTCAGATGTTTAAACCATGTTTTTGTTTATCTCCGCTTCAGTTCTATTTTAGCTGTTTATCTGGTGGTCATGGATAAGTTAGGGTAGCTTAATGGCTGCCTATAGGAGATGGTGACCTGCTAATTTGACAGCCTACGGGGCACGGGCCCATAAAGTGTGGGGAAACGGCACGCCTAGTCAGGTTGCGTTTTTTATTTTTCCTGGTAGGGCATAGTGATATAGGGTTACCAACACCATGACCACCGAATGAATCATGTTCTTTTAATATGCTGTTCTTTTGCTCCACTTTTCAGATTTGTATTGCAACTTGCTTCAAGCATTATGCTTTGGGCCACTTTTCATCTTTAGTGATGTTTTCATCAGGTCCCAGAATCCAAGTAAAAGGGAAAAAAAGTAGCATAAAAAACGGATCGAACGCTTTTGCAAAATGCGCTTTTCTGTACCTTTCTGTTAACAGAAAAACAGATGACAAGTTTTGTTAAAATGCAGTTTTCTGCTTTCTGCTACCAGAAAAGTAAGTGTTACTTTTATCCGAAATTTTCACTTTTCTCACTACCAGTACTAGTAAAGCAGATTGGACGTTTTTGATAAATCCACTTTTTTTTTTGTCTGCTTTCCAATAAAGCAGATTGAACGCTTGTGCAGTGGTTCAAAAGTGGTCATCTGCTTTTCTGCTAGCAGAATCGTAGAAATGAACGTTTTGGATAGATCCACTTTTCTGCTTCTTCCAACAGGACAAAATGTAGGTTCGTTCACAGCTTTTAATCATTCTCACACAGGAAATACAGATAAGCTTCTGGGGCCTTATTCACAAAGCACCCGCAACGATTTACGGGCACGCAACTTCCCCGCAACCGTCCCGCAAGCACTTGCGCGTTATTCACGAAACACCCTTAAATCTGCGCGTGCCCGTAAACCACCCGGAAATTTGCGGGACCTCCAGACGTTCCCGCAATGATCCCGCAACTTCCGTGGATTGTCTCCAGGGTCCAAATGAAAGGCAAATATACCTTGGTAGGCACCGTATGTGACCGTCCTTGTCAAGGAAAGAAGACAGCGAATTGGGGTGGAGGTGGTAGCGCGGCCGAATCGACCCCACCATCTATACCAAAAACCCGAGCACCCATCAAACTAACGATCCGATTTTCAGTTCGTATGCGATAAATTGCCTGATAAATAATGTAGCTTCTTCTCCTTATTGACTTTCTTTTTGGCTAGGCCCTTGAGGTCTTCCCATTCTTCTTGGGAGGGGGAGGGTTTGGGGGGGGGAGGAGGGAAACCCCCTCTCTCGAAAAGTCGCATTTTAGAGCATTTAAAAACGGTATTCAGAAGAATTAAACATAAGAGTAACACTTATTGTTTTTCTAGATTCCAAGCATGCTATATTTTTTCAATATTCCAGATATTTTTGTCAGTAGTAAATTACATTCAACCTCGGAATATTGGGGGGATGATAATACACGCCATCCCCCACCTCAAATATTGGGGGGAAATATACCCCCCCCCCCCCCCCGGATCGACACCCATGAATATAATAATTGTCACTCAGCATGCATTTCAGTACATGCACATAACTGTACGCTATGCACAGTACATTATGTCTTTCTATTGAATAATCACTATCCTTTCATTATTTGGTCACACTGATCGCCTCTCTTTCACTTGCGGGTGCCCGCAGAATGCGGGTCCGCTAAGGGAACTCTAGGAGTGTTTCGTGAATACCACTTAACAAAAACCTTACGCACCCATAACTTTCATTTACGGGTCCCTGCAAAGCAATTTTTGCGGGTGCTTTGTGAATAAGGCCCCTGGACTTTAAAAGCGACGTTTGTTTTTGAATGGAAGTATTTTGGGGTTATAATATGGAAGGCAGATACTTCTCAATTGGGCCCCTTCTAAGGGCCACTTTTAAACCAATGGCCCACAAGCGTTCAATCTGCTTTCTTGAAAGGCAGAAAAGCAAAAACAATAGATTTGTCAAAACGTAAAATCTGCTTTTCAAGTAGTGAGAAAGGTGAAATTCTTTTGCTTCTTTGCCATAGCAGAAAAGCAGAAAACTGCATTTTGCCAAAACGTGTCATCTGCTTTTCTGTTAACAGAAAGGTATAGAAATTCGCATTTTGCAAAGGCGTTCGATGTGTTTGTTATGCTACTTGGAGAGGAAAAAAGTAGATGTCCACTTTTGAACCTCCATATTCGATCACGGGACGGTACTTGGATACTTCATACTTCATAGTTTGTTTCAGGGCGGCGTCACAGATTTGAGAATTGTTATCCAGCGGTCTTCAGTCTCAGACGTCTTCAGTCTCAGAAAGTTTCCACTTTCCTTTTTTTTTTTGGGGGGGGGGGATAAATAGCACAACTTATCAAAGATTATTTTATGCGGGTAAAGACTGGACCATTTTCTCTTGCGTGGCACTTATCATTTCGCGGCATTTGCCCGAAATACCATCAAATTACCGTTTGCGTTCAATGCGTTGCATGTGTATACATACATAATTAACCATAATGTGAGTAAGCTGTGATGCAACTTTTATATTGTGTCTTATCTACAAACCCCAGGAAAAATCATGTCTTAAATTGTGGATTTGTTGTCAGAGGTCACTAAATAATCATTTGCAAAAGGAATTATGGTTGTACACAAAAGTGTGAATAAATCGCTAATTTGCCAGTAATTAGTGATGGTCTTAATTATAGAAACCCCAAACATTTGTATGTCTTAAATTGCATTTTTATTCATGTGGAGTAATGTTTTATCCATAGCTGTAATCGAAATTGATGTACAGACTCTTTTTTTATAAGTTAAATTTTAAGGTCCTAATATACCCTGGGTCCAAACACCCCATCTTATGTACAAACACCCGATTATTATCTACAAACACCCCCATCTTATCTACAAACCCCAGGAAAAATAATGTCTTAAATTGTGGATTTGTTGTCAGAGGTCACTAAATGATCATTTGCAAAAGAAATTTTTGTTGTACTCAAAAGTTTGAATAAATCGCTAATTGGCCGTTAATTAGTTATGGTCTTAATTAGAAACCCCAGACATTTGTTTGTCTTAAATTGCATTTTTATTCATCTATAGTTATGTTTTATCCATAGCTTTAATCAAAATTGATGTACAGACTATTTTTTATAAGTTAAATTTGTAAGGACCCAATGAGTCCAAACACCCCATGCCTTATGTACAAAACCCCCATATTATCTACAAACACCCCCGTCTTATCTACAAACCCCAGGAAAAATCATGTCTTAAATTGTGGATTTGTTGTCAGAGGTCACTAAATGATCATTTGCAAAAGAAATTTTGGGTGTACTCAAAAGTTTGAATAAATCGATATTTGGGGCAACTTTGGTGCCCCAGGGGGCCCAAAGCCGAGGGGTGTGCAACTTAAGACGCCCCATTCTCTCATTCGTATATTAAATCCAATAGAAATATGCACTCAAACCTTTTGTACTCAACATTATGATTAAAACCCACCTGGCTCTCCAACTATAAAGAAAATGCAGAGTAATGTTCATTGTATTCACTGTAATCTTGTTGGTGGAATATTTTTTTTAAAATTATTTCTGTGAAGTATAAAAATGAAGGCCTATTGACAAAATGTGTCTGCAGAAATTATAGAAATTTCTTCTTCTTTTTTTTGAATCTATATTATGTCATTCTGGACAGGGTCGGCGGCAAAAAAAAAAGGCTTTTTTTTTTCTTCCGTCGGAGCCCAAAATATGGGTCGGTCGGAAATGAAAACCACAGTAATAAAAGGGGCACCCTTGAAGATAAGAATAAGATTTTCAGTCTTACCATGACGCTTGTTGCACCATTGGCCATAGGTCCGTACACCACATACGTATGGCCAGTGATCCAGCCGATGTCTGCCGTGCACCAGTAAATGTCGCCCTCGTGGTAGTCGAAGACGTACTTGAAGGTCGTTGCGGCATACATTAAGTAACCTGCTTGCGTGTGGACGACGCCTTTTGGCTTGCCGGTCGAGCCACTGAATAAACATAAAAAAGAATTGGCTAATTAATGTCTTGTACTCTGACCCAATTTAGTGTAAAGTATATGGAATCATTTTGAATTCCCCTGACTAATAACACTGTTGTGTACCACATGGGGCCTTTCTCAAAGCTTGGCTCCGGCTCAGGCTCCGGCTGCATTTCATGAATCCTTTCTAAAATAAAGGGTATGTAAATAAAGACTTTTGGCTGCGGTTTGAAAAGTAGATTCTCTGGTTTGATCTCTGGGAGATCAAAACTCCTGATTTGAAAATACCGTGAGCATTTTTTTACTTTTTGCATCAAAATTTGGGCACCACATGGGACTGGGAATTTGGCGTAATAGCAACATTGCTATTTTGTACAGTTTCCAATAATAAAATTACGCAGGAAATTTGTTTTTATTTCATGACAAATCAAATTATGAGCCGCCTGCAGCTGCTCTGTCACCATTACAAATGCCGTACATGCCCTTTAACACAAACCATACATAACCTGTACATATCCTTGATGTTGTTTTTGGGCAGAAAAACAAATTTGGTTCAAAGGCACTGAACGGTAAGAAAACTGTCCTTTAATTTGCCAGTGATGGGTACGTAATTAACCTTGTGTACAGCATAAACAGCGGCTCCTCGACCTCCAGCCAGACCACGTCACACTCCTCGCTGACCCCGGCCATGATGTCGTGCCACCAGCGATCGCGGCCTTCCACAAAATTGGTCTGTCGATAACCATAACACAAAAATTGATGAATCGCACTGTTGAATACACACTGAAATTTAACACACACACAACTTACCCCCTAAAAACCAGAAACTTAAAGGGGCCTAGAATTTAAAGGTACTATCATACTTTGGTAGCATATACCAAAACAGAAATCTTCATAGATTTACTTATAACTTACAGGGTATAAAGATGGTGATAGTTGAAATATACTGTTAACATTTGTCTGCCTGAAATGCTGTATTTATCCAGAAAAGAGTAAAACCAAATACCAACAACAATTTTGATCTTTTCAAGATAAAAAAATAAAAGTGAAAAGATTTTAAAAATACTGTGGCTGTTTTTCACTGTTTACTCAAAAAGTGAGCACCGTATGGGACTAAAATGTACACAGATGACTGTGACTGTATCTTCCTTGATATTTTTGCCCATGAATCTGCATTTCTTTGAAAAAACCAAAGTATGATATTAAATTTAAGTACATGTAATAATCTTTGTATTGATCATCACGATGATTATACTTGATTAAAAAGCCACATCCTCTTTAAGTGACTCCCATGTACCGTTACTCAGATCAGGTGGCAGCAATGCTAATGCTGCCCATAATGATCCTTGGGATATAGCTGTATGTGAATGGTTTCATGACTTCTGAATGCCAAATGAACAAAGATAATTGACTATTAGGGACACCACCAACATAGGGCTGGATAGCTCAGTTGGTAAGAGCATCAGTACGGTATTCCAGAGGTTGCTGGTAATAGACTGCTGTAAACTGCCCATCAGCCAAAATAATGACCTGATATTTATTAAAATGCTTGGGGGAATAGGAGGGCCTGGCGCGTTTAGATCCCAGCAGGTTCTTTATCGAAGGCTAAATGACAAGAGGACAAGAACACACATAAGTAAAGATACACATAAATGGATGAGAGGATCGGGACAAAAGAGGGGTGTGGGGAGGGTGAAGATGGGTAAGATCAAAGGTGACATCAACAATCGGGTTGGAGAACAATGGGTCTGGGGAGCTGGGATTAACAGCGAAGACAATTAAAGGATTAGGGAAGATGGAGAAGGACTAGATCAATTTAGCAGTCGATTTTAATAACTTTGTTCACCTTTCAAATCTTTGTATTACATGAAACCAAAATTGAAACAAAAAATGATGAAAAAGGTAGAATTACCATTAAGGTGGTACAGGGCCTCTTGGCCATCTGTGGACCATCTGTCAATTCCTTGGCTGGTGTATCCGTTCCAAGATGGCGGACTATGACAACAGTCTCCACGGTGAAGTCCCTGCATGACGACAAACAGAATTCAAAATGATAAGAATAAAAGTCAGCCTTCAGCGACTCAGGGTGTTGTAGTAGCGCCAATCAATATTGGATGTGGGAGAGCCCAGGGCCAATTTCACAAACACTTTGCGATCATCACTAAAGCCCAAATCCATCGCTAAACGGAAAATTGCTACACAAAGTAGCGATTGATTTTCCATTAGTGAAATTAGTGAAATCGGCCCCTGGAGTTATAGTGTGTTGCTAACATGTGCATATATTTTACACTGAAGCAAGTAATAGGTGAAGTTTTCAACAAAACATTTAGCCTAAAAATCTACTTCAACTGTTACTTCTAATATACAATTTAGCCCATTTTGTTTTTTAAACGATAAAGACTGAAAAAATGAATGTTGACACCCTTCAACTAAATGTATTTAAATAAAATAATAGTGTACATGTCAGTATTTAATGTTTATACTTTAATTCATTATTCATCTAGTAAAATTAAACATCTTTTTGTGGATTTGTGTTTCTATACATTGCATGTACATAAATATTTAATTTTGGTATCAATTGTTACTTTCATGATTGTGATTTTATTTCAATATTCACAAAATGTTAATTTACACTAAACTACAGGGTTTTTTTCCCTCTAGTCAAATGGTAGAAAATCAGAAATTCGAAATTTTGTAGGTAAAATTTGTATTTTCGTAATTAAACAAAAATTCAAAATAATGATAATAAATAATAGTGTAAATTTTGTATAGCGCCAACTCCACCAAAAAGAGTGCTCAAGTCGCAGAATTTGCACATAGCTCTTAAACAATCGAGAAATGATTCAGAAAAACCTAGTACTAAAATTTGTAATGGTTGGCAGATGTGCTAGTGCTGTTCTTCTGACGGAAAAATAACTTTTGAAAAAGGCAGCACTTTTTAGGCATAGGCACAAAAACTGTGTCAGCTTGTATAAAACAAAATGGTGGACCATTTCTATAGCAACAGTTTAATGTTGACTGGCAGTGTATTTGCACATTGTTTTTGTCAACAAAAGCAAGATCTGCCTATCTTCTACCGCTACCTTCCATCGAAGAGGAATACATTAATCATCATGCCGTTTAATCCCCATTAACGTTCCGAACAAAATATCAAAGTTCGGTTCTCCTTTGGCCTAGACAATGGTCTCTGTGAAGCCAGAATATTCATTTAAACAGAGTTTCTGTGATAAAAGGTTTGTGAGACAGAAAATTCATCAACGTACGGCAACAAGACGCCAAAAATAAAAATAAATCATGCTCGCATGATAAAAATGTAACAACAACAAAATTAGAAAAACATTTTCCTTTTTCTGTATGTCCCTCTACAAAAGAGCAGTCCTCTCTCAAAAACAAATCCTTTTTTCAATATAAAACAAAGATTTTTCTCCTTAGAAATTCCAATCCTTTGTTTTTCTAGTCGTTTTCATAATTTTCCCCCGTTCATCATTGTCTGCACTGCTTATCATTGCCATTGTTCCTTTTGTTCTATCTCTATTGTCCCGCCTACTCTACTTGTTTGCATTGCGTTTTCCTGGTCGTTCTAGTAGCTCAGTCAGTACAGGCTGTACGTACTCCACAAGACTTGTTCTTTTTAATGAAAACACGAACAGCCCCAATGCTCTTACACTTTCCTTCCTTAAATCCTAGATTATAAAATATCGGATTTGGATTCTCGTTTCTATTACATTGATTTTGATTTAAATTGTGGACCTGATTTGATTTTGTAATTTGTATGCTGGTGGTAAGGGATGAAATAAATGTTTCTGACTGACTGATTGGAATTTCATCAAATAACCACCTGGGAAACTGACTGAATTTTAAGTCATTGAAAAGAGAACAAAGAAAAATTGACTGGAGTGGGATTTGAACCACCAACCTATGGAATACTGAACAATACATCATAAACTGTAGGAAACAGTGCAAAATGCTCACGGTATTTTCAAATCTATTCACAGGAGTTTTGATCTCACCCCGACATCAAAACTGTTTTCGGTCATTGTTAAAATTACTATAAATTTCTGGATAAATACAGCATTTCAGCAGGAAATATTTTAACGCTACATGTATGTTTCCTCCAAGCACCATCTTCATATCCTGAAAGTCATACATAAATCTGTGAATATTTCTGTTTGGGTATGTTTATACCAATCCTGTAAAAAATAACTGTACCTTTAAACAGTATACATGTACATGAACATCATGAGGAACATCATTATCTCGTCGATGTCAATATTCTTGGCTGCACTCATTGACAGAATTTTAATAATTTGGACAGAGATGTAATTTTGGGGAGTAGACAACCAGCAAACAAATGTCAATTGGTTTCATCGATGTACATGTTATGCCACAATGGAAAAATAGGTCAGATATTAAATTTTAAAAGATCTGGAACAGAAAACTAGAGCGTGACAATAAAATTCAACGATCACGGCCTACCTCTGAAAGATTATTCAAAAATGATTATTTGCCATCATTCATAATTTCTTTATACCATTCAATTTCATGTCCATTAATGCACATTAAACCTGACAATGTCCAACACAACGGCTGATACGTAAAATTGTTGCTCCAGAGGTTGCCACGGTAACCATGTCATCTATAATTACCACATTCTCGTTTGGCTTCCAGAGAAAGCCATAAAATATGAAGGACACTGTAATGAACAGTGCTGAGTTTGTTTGTTTTGTTTTGAGGGATTGAGGTGGTTGTTTTTTTTAAGAGAAGAAATGAGTAATTATATGCACTTTAATTGCTCTGTTAATCATCATAATTTTTTTTTTAAAGAGCGTGTACAACATTGGAAAAGGTTAAAGAACAGCACTCACACTTTGTCTAATCCAGCATGTACATGACAGACTAAGCCTGTGAAAATTTGAGCACAATCGGACATCTGAGTCCAGAGAAAATAGCAAAAACCAGACTCATTGTTTCTTCTAAATCATAAAAAAGGATATAAATATTTTTGGTGTTTGGTATTGCTCCTTGTGGATAAATACACCATTTTAGCCGGAAATATTTTAACGATATGTTTCTACCAGCACCATCTTAATACCCTGAAAGTTATACGGAAATCTGTGAACTTTTCTGTTTTGGTTTGTCACCAATGTTGTACATGCCCTTTTAAGTGTAAAACGCAAAAGTTCATCAGCTTAGCTGTTTAGAAATTTGTACAAAAAATACTTTTCGCCCCCAAAATTACCCCCCTCCCCCCAAAAAAAAAAACCCAAAGAGCTGTGTGGTCAGGGACCAATTTCACAGTGTTGCTTATTCACCAAATTTTGCTTAACCTTGGTAATTAAATTAACCTTGGTAAACAAAATAAGTATGTCAGCCAAAACTCCTTGTGAATGTTATGCTCAGCAAACAATGGCCAAATACAAGTCAAAAACAGTAAACATCACATGAAATTTGATCAAGGAAGACTTTTCATGCTTAAGCAAACTTTGTGCTAAAGCAGAGCATATAAAATTGGCCCATGGTGCCTTTGAAGTCACAATCCATGTGGTGCATTCCCAGGCTGTGGATAAGAACCCACCAAAGACAACAATGGGGACTTGTGTCCTTAAGGAAGGTGCATTGCAGTTCTTGGCAAGCGCTCCTCCAAAAGAGCAAAACAGTTACAGTGCCTAGGTGGGTAAAAGGAGGAGGGAGGACTATGGGTTTGAACCATGAGATTCCAACAAGAGTGGTTCGAATCCCACTTTAGTCCTTTTTATTCTTTTTCACCTTTAAAGGTAGCATCATGCTGTACTTTGGTAAGAAACCAAAACAGAAATGTTCACAGATTTGCATATAACTTACAGGGAATGAAGATGGTGGTGGCAGAAACATACTGTTAACATTTTTCATTAACATTTTAAAATGGTGTATTTATCCAGAAATTAGTAAAACAACGACCGAAAATCTTTTTGATCTTTTAAAAGATTAAAAAGATCTGTCTTGATATTTTTGCCCATGAATCTGTATTTCTTTGACAAAAACCAAAGTATGATATTACCTTTAATAACAAACATGGTTTGAGTTAACTGACATTGTGTTCGATTGGTACATGAGTTGTTCTACGCATGTATACGTGGGTGTATTTACAGAACTACGTGTACTTCTGAATAATTCATAAAAGTACAAAGCAATTACGCAGCATTTGTACACAACATTTCATAAACATTGAAAGATATAGCTGAATGTAACAGAAACAACACAAACAATGATGGTGTGTATTTTGTACAGCAATGGAAAGATCTTTGAAATGTTGAATTTGGTCATGCCGTCTGACGAAAAGACCTGATGAAAAGACGTAATGATTTTCAACCTTTGGTTGCCCATTCCAACCACGAACAATGTTTTTAAATAAAAGAAAGGTCTATACTTAAACTTAAAGGTACTATCATATGCTGGTAGCATACAAAACAGAAATCTTTACAGATTTACCTATAACTTACAGGTAACTTTAATACATAAAGATGGTGCTGGTAGAAACATACCGTTAAAATGTTTCTGCCTGAAATGCTGTATTTATCCAGAAAAACCAGTGACCAAAATTATTGGTGATCTTTTATTAAGATAAAAAATAAAGGAGAAAAGACTTAAGAAATACTGTGGCCGTTTTTCACTGTTTTTTTTTTCAAAAAGTGGGCACCGTATGGGACTGAAAAATTTTCACAGATAACTGTTACTGTATCTGTCTTGATATTTTTGTCCGTGAATCTGTATTTCTTTGACAAAAAGTATGATATTACCTTGAATAAAAACGTTAAATTTCATTTTTGTTTGTTCTTTCTTTAAAAGGTGGGAGTGGAGCGCGCATGATTTACAATATATGCGACAGCGTGCATAACAGGCGTTCATGGATCACCTCATCTCATATATTACTGACAATGGCAGCTATTAAGCAGTTTCGCCATGGAAACCGGATTGTACCTAAATGGAAGACATTGTTAATTGTTAATGAGGATGTGCATCACTTTGACCACGATTGGCTGCCTCCTTTGGTTCTGTTCGCCGACTGGCATGACATATCACCCCCAGCAACAGTGGGCAGGGACGCCGTACAAAGAAGGTACGGTACGACATCATCGTTCGATCAACCGCGATGCGACGCACAATATCAAGTACAACAATACGAGAACCACGCAGACTTTATCTTATTCTGTTTCATGGCAACGTCAACAGAGATTTCTAATCCTTTCTGGGTTTTTTTTTTAATACTTCTCCACGGCGGTTTCTTTCTCTAACGCTTGTGTGTGTTCATTTGGATTCACGACAAACCCTGAACCCTGAATGGTGGTGGAGACTTGAGCTAATGGTACACAAATTGGGCATCGTCATCATCGACTTAAGAGGATTTGTGGTGGATTATTGTAACGGCTGTTCCTGGTGAGCTGCTGACGGACAATGGCTTCTTGTTACGTTGCCAGAAGACGATGCCAAAAGGAGACATATGACTTGCACCAAACGCATGGAGATTCTGAGTGAACTCATCAGGATTTTTACTCTTTTTTTTCTGATTTTCCTTTTTTCAACATGTCGCTCCGTTAGCAGCCTGATGGCCTACCATTTGTGGATCTTTTTTAAATGTAGATACACGAACAAAATATAAGAATTGGAATCAACTTTGGAAATAATATACAAGGAACTATTGGCCATTGCAAAGCAACCAAGGTTAAACAAAGACAAAGGATTTCATCAAAGATCGGATCATTGCAAGACACATCAATGCGTTGACTTTTGGACGTTGGATTTATTTTCAGTCGGTAAAAGGAATAATGGAACTTGGCCATTTTAGTTCTTTGAGAGATTTTGGTTAAACTAGAACTATTGTACTGATCAGAGAAGCAATGTTTGCGACAAAGTGACGGACCCCTGCAGTTGTCTTTCCCACTGACGGAGTGTAGTGCTTTTGAAGACTTTTTAAAGAGGGTCTGATAAACTCGAGGCTTCTTGGAGTCATCAATACCACTGGCTGAGAAAAAAACCAATGCAAGGAGTTTGAATCGTGTCCAGACTACTGACAATTTATTACAGCTGAGGTGTAACAAGAGAGCAAACCAAACGGTACAGGATATTCCAGAGGGGACTGGGTTGCAGACTTGTCACCATGGAAGAGGAGGAAGAAACATTACACCCAGCATTGATTGCCATCAGGACTTGCTTTGTTGCTGTAGTCGTTCTGATGATTATTGGCGGCAATGCGCTGTCCATTGCCGTGACTCGCAGCATGCCCGACTTGGCAGACAGCACCAAAGTCTTGATGATTTCCTTGGCGTTATACGATCTGTTGATGGGAGCCATGTCCATTCCCAACGTCATTTCGTCCGCGTACGATGGCTGGGTGTTCGGCCCGGTTTACTGCTCTGTAAACGGCACGATCGACGCCACTTGTTGCTGTATGTCCATCGTCCTGATCGTGTTTATGAACGCTGAGCGGTACATCGCCGTCACGATGCCGTTCCAATTCAGCACCATCTGTTCCAAGTGGCGCGTCATCACGGTTGTCATCATTGCATCCTTTATCTCCGTCATCCTTCAAATCGTCCTGACCATTGTCAAGGAAACCGAAGACTACTTCGAGACAGTGCTACTCTGTGATGTGGGATTCAACGGGACGGAGTATGAGGTATCCGTTCTGATTCTTCTGGTCATATTGCCGCTGATAGTCCTGACGTACATCTACTGCCGGCTGATTAAACTGAGCCAGAATCACGTCACCATGCTAAACAAGAACAAGCACACTGATGAGGGCAGCAGTTTCCTTGACAATAAGGCTCTCCGGGCGTTCCTGGTGGTGACGATTCTCTTCGCCGTGTGCTGGACGCCGTTACGCGTCGTGCGGATCATCGCAGCCATCACACAAGAGCGGCAGCCGGACTGGCTCCAGTTCACCGCCAAAGGCTTCGCGGTCAGCAACAGCTTCTTCAATGTGTTCATCTACTCCTTCTTCAATCAATCATTTCGCAATGCGGCTAAGCGGCTGCTCCAGGAGTACTGCCCCTGCTGTACTACATGTAAGACAGCTGTAGCCCCAGCCATGCCACCACCCAAATCCCCAGACATACACATGACTCCCTTGCATGCCAGAAAAAAAGGGAAACCCGCTCTTATCTCGGTGAAACTCTGATGTAAGCTGGGGCAAACCAACGCCATCTGAACATAAGGATCAACAGCCACACGTACAGTAAGATTTTCAAACTTTCTCCACCAAAGTTTGCTATCTAAGTGCTGAAAAACTTGTCAATGAGATTGACCTTCTGAACATTGAATATTAATTAATAAACTGAAATAAAACTTGTATTTGGTGTTTGGAGTTGATACCCAAGTAAGTTCAACTGCTGTGAGATTGTTGAATTAACTAATGAACTGGAAGAGCTGAAACTAGGGGCAAATTTCATACAGCTGTTTAAGCAACAAAATTAGTTTCTAAAAGTACCCAAAAAAATGTTGCTATTAAATAAAATCAGATTGCCGGATGATGTCCCATGTGAATGCGATATATACAAATCTATACACCGATCCGACGGCGCGACCATGGAGGTAGGAAACACGCGCCATTATTGGTGTGTCCCTGCCCATATTTTGTCTGGCAACAAAAGAATTTACATCCTCCGCTCTCTATACTGCAGGGTGTACGTCCCCTAATAATGGAACTTACACCCTGCAATTATAGAGTGTGGTTGAGTGTAAATTCTTTTGATGCCGGACAAAAGGCAGGCGGGGACGCTGCAGTAATGGCGGACAGTATATCGTGCCGTCGGATAGGTCTATAAAAGATGAAATCAAGAGGCATAACATGAAAATTTGGTTGGTACCCCAGCATTGCCCAGGTGCCAAATTAACAGCCATGCATAGCACAAAAATTTGCTAATCATGAAATTTCTTTCTTGATAAAAACAGGATTAACAACCAAATTTTAATGTGTTGTGTTTAACTTGTGATTGTTCTTTGGCTGTTGTTCATGAATATCGAATGGGATTTTAAATGGTGGTTTGTTTTATTGACATTTTGTGCTAAGCAACTTTTTTGTGATTAACAGCTCCAGAAAAATGGTCCCAGCTCACAATTTAATCTTAAAAATCGCAGTAAATTAAGAATACTGGTATTTGTATTTACTTGTGTCATCATGTAATGAAACAATTATAATACTGTCAGTGTATTGATGTTTTAGTAATTGATTGTACATGAAAGATTATTTTTATATGATTATTATCTATCTTTGCTATAGAAGTGTTTGTGCCATAGCTTTAAAATGAATATATTCATGTGTTCTCTCTGTAATTAATGTACCTTTGCCAAAATCTTTAAATTAAGAAAAAAGAAATCTGATAATTTGTGAAGAGTACATATATACTGTAAGCTCTGAGAAAGCAGAATACACCAATCTACATTACTAGGCTCTGGCCGCTGCCAAGTAACAGCGCACATGCGCGCAACTTGTCACGATCGCCCACACACGCACGCACTCAATGCCAAGTTTTAACCACAGAAAGTGCTTCTCTCCGTTGGACTTTGCTTTTGGAAAAGGCCAACAATGTACATTTCCTCTCTTGCCAGGGTATCGAGAGTCAGAATTACAATAAAAATTTGGTTAAGACCATGGTTAAGAATAAAACTCAGATTTGTAAAAGAATTGCCTTGTACTATACAAAACAAAAGTAAACTCAATGAAAAGTGTGTACCTAGTGTAGTAAAGAAAACAAAATTTAAAACATTATGTCAGACAAAATGGCGGCAATTTGTTGGACCTTAAATAACATGTTGTGATTGGCTAAGTTGTCAAGGGGCGTGGCCTACAGGATCGGTCTATTCACATGACAAACAAACTCAAAAACAGAACTTCATAATTCTTATTTTCCAAACTTCGGTATAATACATGTAACATGATGTGACAGAAGTTTGTAACATAAATTTTGAAAGGATTTGAACTCACGACAATGGTTTAAAATAAACAACTAATTAGATATATATGTAAATGGAATCAGTTGGATATATACATGAAGCATTATTAGATTTTGAAATGTGCCTTTTAATGAAAAAGTGAAGTTTGATCACCCCAAAAATAAACTTTTTTGATTCACATTACCGGTAGTCAGAATTTCATTGGTAAGGCATCTGGGCTCCATTTCACCAAACTCATCGTAACTTACTATCAATCGCAGGACTTATATTGCACTGCAGTCCTACGTACAGTGTATGATACGATGGGTTATCCTTCCGTTCATACAGTAACTTGAGTTACGATCGATCGCAGGGCTTTGTGAACTCAACCCTGCACTAACAGGTTTTGTTGGGTTCAAATCCGCACAAGTTTATGGCAGCACATTAATTTTTTCTCATGGGCACTCAAATTTGGCCTTGAGCATGCAGTGTTAATGTACATTCAGGGAAGGGCAAAACCATAATACCAAAACATGTGTAATATTCTGCTTGCCAGAAAATCATTAGCCTTAGTCCTAAAAAAAAAGAAGTTATGTTGGCGTAACGGGCCCCCAAAAATAGGGTAGGTAGGCAGGGATTTTTTTTTTTTTAATTGTACATGTTACATATATATGTTTATTGGGCTTGCGCAATCCACTGCAAGTTCGATCGCTGTGACTCCGAAGTTCCACGCGCGCTAGCGTTAGACCATGGAATACAACAATGAGAAATGGTCAGAAATGGTTTCAAACGTATTTATAACTAATCTATAAAGATTTTTAGGGTCGGTCGGGTTACGCCAACGTAACATTTTTTTTTTAGGCCTTAGAGAAAGACCCAGCTATGTAGGATCGAAACGTCAGACCCTCCTACATGTACATTAACTCCAAGCATGTACATTTCAGGTCATTATACTCGCTGCTGAACAATTTGCAGCAGTTTATTACTTGTATTGCCCAAAAATTCATATTATCTCTATTCACTAAAAAAAATGGCTACTTAGGCAACAACAAAAAATAGTTAACAATTACATCATGCCATCATGGTATTTAAAAATAGGGTAGGCAGGTAGGATGTTTTTTTCCAATTATGTTTGTTTACAAACACCGGGGGCATATGCGTGTAGTCAAGGCTTAAAGGTAGTATCATACTTTGGTAAGAAACCGAAACAGAAATATTCACAGATTTATGTATAACTTACAGGGTATGAAGATGGTGGTGGTAGAAACATACCGTTAAAATTTGTTGTCCTAAAATGATGTACTCATCCAGAAATTAGTAAAACAATGACCGAAAATCTGTTTAATCTTTTAAAAGATCAAAAATAAAAGAGAAAAGACTTAAGAAATACTGTGGCTGTTTTTCACTGCTTTCTCAAAAAGTGTGCAACGTATGGGACAGAAATTTTCACAGATGATTGTTACTGTATCTGTCTTGATATTTTTGCCCATGAATCTGTATTTCTTTGACAAAAACCAAAGTATGATATTACCTTTAAGGGTAATAATAAAACTTTTTTTCCATTTTTCCCCGATTAAAATGTTTAGGGCCCAGCAAAAAAATAGGGTCTGTCAGGTAACCGGAAGCAGAACTATTATTTGCTTTGGCCTTAGGCTTTTAGCGCTGATGGAAATTTTACCCTAAAATTCTCTATTATTTATGAGGTTTAGCAAGATAGTGTGTGATAAAGGTCCTATAGGCTATGCAGCACCTTATTAAGTGTATGTCATTATTCATTTACTGAAAGAGAAATGCATCCCCTGTCAAAGAACCTTTTGCGTCTATTAGGGCACAATAGGTCTCATTAATAAATAAAGTCATACAATTCCATTCTGTTGAGACAATCGTCAAATAACGATGCAAGGGAAACTGACTGGAATTATATGCAATCATATGGAGGCATCAGTTGCCCAAGTTGTGGTTATTTGATGATTATATTGATTAAAAAGCCGCATCCTCTTTGAGTGATCCCCCACGTACTGTTTCTCAGGTTGCAGCATTGCTAATGCTGCGAGTATCTTAAATGATCCTTGGTATATTGAGGTACATGTATGTGAGTGGTTTCATGGCTTCTTACTGCCAAACAAACAAAGATAATTGACAACTGGGGTCACCTCCAACATAGGGCTGAGTAGCTCAGTTGGTAGAGCGCTGGTACGGTATTCTGGAGGTTGCTGGTTCCAATTAATCTCGTCAATTTTTCTTTGCTCATTTTTCAATTATTTTGAGACGGCAGAATTTTTGCAATATTAAGACAGTCTTGGGTGGACTTTATTTGAAGCAAAGCATCTAGGATGACATATTTTTAGTATTGAAATTGTTTTCGATGCAATGTTGCTTCTTTGCAATGGGAACACTTTTCCAAACGCGGCCCCGACTCCGGCTCCATTTCATGAATCCATTCTAAACTAGCAGGTATCAAAATAGAACCTTTTGGCTGCTGTTCTGAAGTAGATTCTCTGGTTTGAAAAAGAAAACACAGTTCAGGGACTTTCAGCTTCAATGACTGATTTCAGACTGATGAATAGAGCTGGAGCCTGAGCCGAAGCCGAGGATTGGAAAAGCTTTCCAAAAGAAAAAGGTTGAATTTGAAAGGTTTCTTTAGGCTTTCCAGCTACATGCACAGTGCCTAGATTTTTTTTTTTTTAGGGATCCTTGGTTCCATTGCAAAAAATAAATAGATAAGAGAAACACTACATGTAATTTTCCATGATAAAAACCAGGATAACCAACTATATTTTTTTTTTTTTAGGGATCCTTGGTTCCATTGCAAAAAATAAATAGATAAGAGAAACACTACATGTAATTTTCCATGATAAAAACCAGGATAACCAACTATATTTCCATGATAATGATCACTTTGATCACCTTTTTCCCTGTAAATCTATATCCAACGCGATTAATAACCCCTTCCTTTCTTTTTTCCATGTGTTGTTTATCCCTTTTGACATTAATCATTCTACCTGAAAGTAGTCATACTGCTTCTTTACCAACTTTCACAAGGAGTTGTGCTGGCAGTTTAATTTCAAGAGCCTGAGGTTTTCATATTTATAAAGGTAGTATCATACTTTGGTAAGACAGCAAAACAGAAATGTTCACAGATTTACGTATAACTTAATACAGGGTATGAAGATGGTGGTGGTAGAAACATGCCGTTCAAATTTGTCCGCCTGAAATGGTGTATTTATCCAGAAATTAGTAAAACAACGACTGAAAATCTTTTTGATCATTTAAAAGATCAAAAATTAAGAGAAAATACCTACGAAATACTGTGCCTGTTTTTCACTGTTTTCTCAAAAATTGGACACCGTATGGGACTGACATTTTCACAAATGACTATTACTGTATCGTCCTTGAATCTGTATTTCTTTTACAAAAACCAATGTATGATACTACCTTTAAGCAGGTCTATGAGGGTTAGATTTCACAAAGCTGCTTAAATAAAGGTAGTATCATACTTTGATAAAATTGATAGAACAGCTGTAGTCTGTTCATAGTTTGATTTGTCATGATGGAATAAAAACAAACCTGTAAAATTTTCAGCTCAATTGATCATTGAAAGCAATAGAAAACAGCACAAAATTGTTGCAATTGTATGCAAAATTGGAGATACACCTGTAGTTGTAAATTGTGAGGTTTTGATCTCGGAGATCAAAACTATTTTCGGTCTTTTATTTTTAATACAGCATTTCAGGTGGAAACATTTTAACAGTATGTTTGTGCCAGGTCCATCTCTATACCCTGTAAGTTATACGTCACGAATCTGTGCACATTTATGTTTTGGTTTCCAGCCGTTTCCTACCAAAGTAGGATAGTACCTTTAATGCCAAGCGGCGATTCTCCGCTTATTGGCATTACAGCAGAAAAATGAACGTACTGTGCATGTAAGTTCGCCAATTCTGTCATGTCTGTAGGATGGAGGAATCACCAATGTATGTTCTATACAGGCATGCAATTTGGACTTGAACAAAAAAGAGGAAATTCCAATCTTTACCGTACTTTGCAGAAAAATTGTACAGTGTTTTTCACTTTTCAATGGCATGATAGGTGTGAAGTGAAAAAACAGAGAGGAAATCAGCTGATCCGAGTGAAAAATGCATGCCGGTCTATACAATTTATTAACTGCTGCAAATTGCTGATTAGCAAAAATAATGACCTGAAATTTATAAAATGCTTGGAGTTGATACTGTAGGTCTAGAGCCTGACGCGTTTCGATCCTAGCAGGATCTTTGTCGATCTTTACCTTCGAAAAAGATCCTGCAAGGCCCTCCTAACTGCAATCTATGTGTGTTCCAAATGGACTTTGCAGTTAAAATTAGACTTATGGTAATTTATTAAGTAAACTGTCAGATGTACAATTACACACATGTACATACATAACAAAAACATCAATTGTTTAGCTTTGGTGTGTGCATTTGTTTTAACTACAGTGTATATGTATACTGTATAATAAATAGTCCAGTGAAATACTCCCATCTGAAATGCTGACACATTTGTAAAAAATCTGCATTTGAATGCAACTAAAAAAACCAACATAGGGCTGGATAGCTCAGTTGGCAGAGCACCGGTACAGTATTCCGGATATCGCTGGTTCGAATCCTGCTCTAGTCAATTTTTCTTTGTTCAATTTTCAATAAAAAAATCCGAACAAGCTGATTTCAGTTAAGTACCGGTAAACCAAACTTATGTACATGTACGTAATAGGTATGATATGTAGAAATTCACTATACATGTATGTTAAAACTGAAACAGGTATTTGTTGTTGTTGTTTTTGTATGTTATGTTAAATACACAAGACAACTGTTATTGCAGCGAACATGTACAGTTTTAATTAATGCCTAAAGCCATATGTCACAAAACCTCTGGCTGTGACTACAAATTACATGCAAGTCTATGGCAATGACTAGAGCGATTGGCTAATGGCTGCCACTAGAGCTGTGTACATGTAGGTCACAGTCGCAGCCAAGGGATTGGGACATATGGTCTTAAAGTGAAATATATCCAAATAATGTCAACTGTGCCAAAGGCAATGCCGTATATATTGAATGTGTACTATCATTAAAACTTGCAATGTAAAATGTCTATACTAGTACATGTACATTGTAACTGCAATAAATAGCAGCCGTATTAAGCACAATTAATCCATGTATTCTCTCAAGTTTGTATTGAGCTGTTTCAAAACCCATATACCACAATTAACCACACATGGTTTTTCCTGTGAGAATACGTTTGGTATCCTGAATACCACAATACACCACAGTGTGGGTTTTCATGGTAAATGCTTGGTTAATGATCCAGTTCCCCCTGTGGAGACTGTGGTAATGTGTGGCAAGCAGCTCTTGTCTTGTGTGATAAACTGTATCTAGTTTTAAAATAGAGACATAATTTTATGCATCTAACACGATACCGGTAATTCACAAAATACATCCTAAAAAATGAAATATTTAAAACAGATGAGGGTTCAATGGGGCCTGCAATGATTGCTCTGAGGATCATGGAATTTACGGCTACTAAAATAAACATAAAATTGATCATAGTCATCCAGTGGCATATTTGGATGGAAGGGGGGAAGGAGGGGTGGTCAGGCGCCACTTTTTAGGGGCCGCAAAAAAACGCAAAGACAAAAAAAAAAGGTAGTTGTACTGTTGGAAATATAATCCAATGAACGAACAAAGACAGATTCAAAATCCAAAATTCAAATTGTCCGATTTTTTCTCCATTAAGGCGCCCCTTTTCATAACTGTGGTTCTCATTTCTTTTTCACCTTGAGGGAGGGAAGTTTGGTGGAAAACATATCTGGCTGAATGCACAAAGACCTAAAGAAAATTAATGATGAAAAATGTTCATCGTATTCACTGTAATCTTGTTTGAATATTTTCTTTATTATTTCTGTGATAGAAAGTATAAAAATTTAGGCCTATTGAACAGATTTGTCTCCAGAAATTATGGAAAATTTTTTTTCTTGAATTTATATTATGTCATTCTGGACAGGGTCGGCAGCAAAAAAAAAGTGTCTTTTTTTCTTCGGTCGGAGCCCAAAATATGGGTCGGTCGGAAATGAGAACCACAGCAATAACAAGGGGCGCCCTTAGCATCAGAAGTTGGAATTTGGGGCACAATGGGAGACTTTGAAGAATCGGTCTTGAGTCATCAGCGCACACGCAAACCATGCTTGCGCAATTGTTAGCATGCGCGCGTTGTTTTGCGTGTGCGTGCACGTGCGATGTTGACTTAAGACCGGTTCTCCAAAGTCTCCAATTGAAGCGCTTTCCCCGGGCGCCGTTTCCCCTAGATACGCCGCTGTTGTCATCCGTCTAGTGAGACACAATAGAAAGGGCAAGTCAGTTGACGGCTCGTGTCTTTACACTGCGCATTACCCTCAATTACTCCATTCAGGCAATGATGAGCTAAATTTGCTAATGTAACTGGCTTTGTCAACAGCACGCGTGGCCTTGTCACTTACAATGTATCATGCATGGCTTTCATGCCGTTAATAGTGACGTTTCACACAAAACCATTTTTAGCAAGGTCTTTAAAGGTAATATCATACTTTGGTTTTTGTCAAAAAAATACAGATTCATGGGCAAAAAAATTAAGGAAGATACAGTAACAGTCATCTGTGAAAATTCTGGTCGTTGTTTGACTAATTTCGGGATAAATACACCATTTCAGGCAGAACAATTTTAACGGTATGTTTCTACTTGCATCATCTTCATACCCTGTAAGTTATACGTAAATCTGTGAACATTTCTGGTTTGGTCTCTTAATACCAAAGTATGATACTACCTTTAACCTTTTTGAGGAATAACAGAATTTGTACTTACTCTTTTTTGCAAATTTCGATGGCATCATCGCAGATTTTCTTCAGGTCCAACAGCTTGCTTCCACGGTAAACACCATCTGCGACAGAAGAACATTTCAGGAAAGATGTCGTGTTAGATTTTTTGGTTTTGCTTCTTAAGAAAAAGGGACTGGTGCCACTGGTTATTGGGGAGTAAATTCACAGAATCAGACAAAGTGTATGGGAAAGAGTGTTCTGAGTATTTGTCCAGCGTCATCACCATGGATACGAGGTTAGGCAATTACACATATTCCAGCGTAGAAAACAAATTTCTCTACTCATCTGTCCAAAAATTTTACATGTATGTTCGAGCTGTAGGATGCTGTTGTTATCAACAACAAAACAAACAGAACCGCACAAATACATAATTTATAATTTCTGTTTTAAATGTCAATTTGAGAATTCGTTCAAATGAATAATGAATATCATTGGTATTGGTATTGGTTTATTTCACATTTATCGTTGCCCTCAGGCTAAATTGTAAGAGTGTTATATTATTTAAAAAACCACATTAACCACACACAAGCGACATACAACAATAACTTAAAATGGCTTCTGGCTGCCTAACGGAAAAAAATAATTGACTATTGGGGTCACCACCAATATAGGGCTGGATGGCTCAGTTGGTAGAGCGCCTGTAAGGTATTCAGGAGGTCGCCGGTTCGAATCCCGCTCCAGTAAATTTTTCTTTGTTCACTTTTCAATGACTTTAAAATTCAGTCAGTTTCCCTTGTGGTTATTTGATGATTAACAATAATTTAAAGTAAAAAGATAGTCATATCATGACTGGTGCGTGTAGCATGAAATAAAAATCTAAAACCCTGTGTTCAATTCCACTGGTTATCGGTTCGAACCCCACCACAGGATCGGGGCAAGACAGTTTGTCACCAATCACATCAAATGACACATCAATTACAAATTGTTAAAAATTACGTATGACATTCCTTAAATCAAACTTACAAAAAACATGTATTACTATTTATCAAAACCGATAATTTCAGGCCACCCCACCCCAACAAAAAGGAAGAAGACAGAATAGCGCTCCGCACTTGCGCTAAAAATAGCACTGCACCTCAGACAGACATTGCAACCATGCACACGTGTGTTTGCGTGCGCGTGCATGTACAGTCGTGTGTGAGTCAATGTTTGTCTGACATCCGGGGATTTTGTGAGGTCATTAGTGCGGAGCGCTATTGCTGTTTTGTATCGAATTCAACATTTATGTGGAAGCAAAATCTACAATTTCTGCACTAAAGCAAAACAAATGGCACAGATGCACAAACGTCAGAAAAGAAGAAACAAAACATTTTCTTAAACAACATGAAAAAAAAATTAAAAATAAATAGAGTCTAATGGTGGTCTGGTGATTCACAGCGCAGACAGTAAACATTACCTCCGCATCTTTGTTGCCAGGGAAACGTTTACGTTTGACTGGAGGACAACCTTTGCTGTCACGATTCGATTTTTTTCGCATGGTGAATGTATCCGCTACATTAAACAATAAACAAGGCCGGGATGTATTTTCAATACATGTTATCTGAGACAACTATAGGCTAAGTTCAGACGCAGTTCTCCGGACACCGAAAAAGGTCTACCCTTTGCGGTCACAGCAGGAGGTAAAACATTTCATCCCAAACCCCTTGTGTCCATACTACACAGGGTTAAACTGAAAACAGTCTATCGGGAGTCACTCGGGAGTTTAATTGGTGATTTTCATAATAATAAAAATTCAATGACACCATGCTGACTCAGACTGGTTTCATCTTTTAGACGTCCTCAAAAATGATGGAAAAGTGAACAAAGAAAAATTGACTGTCCAGCGGTATTCGAACCAGCGACCTCCGGAACACCATACCGGTCAATGGTTTGAATCCCGCTCCAGACAATTTTTCTTTGTTCACTTCTAGTTCTCAATGACTGAAAATTCAGTCAGTTTCCTTAATAGTAGTTATTTGATGGAAACAAATTACTGAAACGGGATTTGAACCCGTGACCCCCTGAATACTGTACAGGTTACTCTACCACCTGAGCAGTCCAGCCCTATGTTGGCAATGTCCCAAATTATCAATTATCTTTGTTTGTTTGCCAGTCAGAAGCCATGAAACAAACCACTCACATGCCATAAAGTTTGAATGTTAAAAACAAAAATTGCATATTTCAGAGTCAATTTTCCCTGTTAATTTAGCAATCCACTCATTCCCATGCTAGCTAAGCTGTGTCAGTAGCGCTGGTACCCCGTAGTCTGGTACTACACTTACCAGCAGTGATGAGTATTGTGGACTGAGCATCTATCAGGCGACCAGCTAAAGAGTCCGCAGAGAAACCTCCAAACTACAAAGACAAACGCAATATGGAAAAATTAAATTTATAATCAGAGGGAAGAAGTTTCACAGCTAGGCAAAAGAAAGTCTCTTACTCCTGACCATTAGCCTGAAACCAAACCCTGCAGCCATTTCCCATCTCACTTATCCAAGAGGAAGCAAAGATGGCTACAATTCATCACTTATCATAACAATTTCTGGTGAAAGTATGGAGACCTTTAACCAGTAAACTTTCAGGATAAAAGCAGAATGAAAACATTGGAATTTTTTTTTGGCAAAGAAAATTGAAAAAAAAGGACGACTCTCAAATTGAAGTATCTGACAACACTAAAAAAATTACTAAAAAAATTACAAATACAACTACATGTATATACACAAGTAAAGCCAGAGTTTTATTCTTGTGTGAAGTGACACTTTTTTCTCTTATGGGATTTGCGTTTCTTAAGTGTATATTTTTGGATTGCATTTATAGAAAATTTGTCATGAAGACTGACTTTTTTCATGAATAAAAGAAACCTCTCTATCCTTCAGTTCATGTCTCTCAATGGGAGACTTTGGAGAAGAACTGGTCTTCAAGTCAACAGCGCACGGGCACGCACGCGCAAAACATCGCGCGCATGCTCACAATTGGGCAAGCATGGTTTGCGCGTGCGCTGTTGACTCGAGACCGATTTTCCAAAGTCTCCCATTGCCACCAACAAATTTCAACAAAATGAGCACTTACAACTAATCCTTTCTAAATCAAAAAAAGTTTGTACAATGTACATCACATCGATGTAGGAAAGAGGTCATGTAGGAAAATTGTGCTGGTACTGTACGTGTACATCAACATGTCTCTGCAATTAACTTTTGCAAAAAACCCAAGTGCCCTAGATACAAAAAAATAAATCCGGCTAGAATTCTTAATTGGCTACAGAATAAACTTACCACAATCGAGTGCATAATTCCAAGACGGGCACAGGCCAACATGGCCACAGTCAGTTCAAATATCATGGGCATGTAGATGGCCACACGATCGCCCTTCTTGGCCCCTGTGAAATGACAAAGAGAGGAAAATCAAGGATAAATTTAGAGCAGGAATGGCAGATTTTGTCAACTTTTACCAGGAGACGATCTCACAGAGCTGCTTTAAAAGCATGTGATTTTCTTCCTTTTTTTTATTGCACTGTCATGTGTACTGGGGCCAATTTCATAAAACTGTTAAGCACAAAAATTTGCTAAGCATGACATTTGTGTGTTAATAAAAACAGGGTTAACAACCACATTTCCAAGTGTTGTGTATTACTTGTGATACTTGAAATTTTTGTGCTTAACAGTTTTATGAAATTGGCCATTGGTGTAGGCTATTAGGCTTCTGCTTTATTAAATCTTAAAGCTAAAAATCATGAGGTCATAGTTTCTATTCAAGGCTTTTTTTTTCATTTTAATAAAAATACAGAGAGCTGCAAATCGTTCCCATTCAATCAACGTAGAATATCAAGGAGAGTGATTTGCTCTTGCTATTATAAACAAAGGTAAAGTTTTGAGTGCCGGAAAAAGAAAACATGCAACCATTTTGCTTAATCCTGTTAAAAAATTCTAAGCAATAGGGGCCTACATTACTATTTTTGTATTTTCTGTAAACATGGTAAAGGGTCAAATTAAATGTTAGCTGGACAAATTTACGTGTGATCTTTTGAAAAAGGGCCAGTCTCTTTATTAAAATTGTTAACCCTAGCCCTCCTGCATACCACAGTTAACCACATGATTTGTATCCAGATAACAAATTATCTTTCAAGGACAATCGGGCTTAGAAAACAAAACAATGTTGACTTTGCAGGAAGTTCAAATGTTTTTGCTTCAATTGATGAAGATTCTGCCACACACAGTGCCAAATGTTCCCCCTCTGCTTTGAGTTTAAAGGTAATGTCATACTTTGGTTTTTATCAAAGAAATGCAGCTTCATGGGCAAAAATATCAAGACAGATACAGTATAAACAGACATCTGTGAACATTTCAGTCCCATACGGTGCCCACTTTTTGGGGAAAACAGTGAAAACAGCCACAGTATTTCTTAAGTCTTTTCACCGTTATTTTTTATTTTTCAAAGATCAAAATTGTTCTTGGTTATACATGTAGGTTTTACCCTTTTCTTGATAAGTACAGCATTTCAGGCAGAAAAACTTAAACGGTATGTTTCTACCATGACCATCTTTATACCCTGTAAGATAGGTAAATCTGTGAAGATTTCTGTTTCTGTATGCTACCAAAATATGATAGTACCTTTAAGCATAAAACAGCTCTTGGGCAATTCCATGAAGAAGTGGACATGACCTCAACATTCCGAAATATATATTTTTTCAGTTAAAATTTGCATTAATAATTTTGTGATACAATACACATCAAAAATGATTTTAATGCCATGGATTTGCAGGAAGTATACAAAAAAAGAATTTTGCGCCATCAATGTTTCATCTTGAAATAGTGCTGTGCAAAGCAGCTACATGTAAAAGCGTAACGAAACTAACTGTGGAAATTGCCCCTTTGGCAGTTTGGAGAATTAAAAAATAATTCTGTCCCTACACAATCCCACTTTAAGAACTAGTAACGAATTTCCAGTTGCACATCTGCCCATTTTTTTCATTTAATGACAATTCTGTCAAAGTGTGATGTTCAATTAATTATTTTTCTCAGCCCCCTCCAGTCCCCAAAGAGAAATTGAATATCATTTGTATGCTGCATGAATTCTGTCAAAATTTGATGTTCAAGTCATTATTTTTCTCAGACCCTACTCCCTCTATAATACCATTTGAAAAAAGGGGTACAAATTATCTACAAACTAGTAGACAATAGCACAATGTAGTCAATACACAGACACAATAGTTGGCACAATCAAGCATTCATGAGAGGCCATTATGTATGTACAATAGTGCATGTGTACTTAAATGCAACTTGGCAACAAAGGAACGATTTCTCACCACAAGAGGGCGCTAGACCAACAAACAAATATCACAAGGAGTTTTGGTTGGTTTTTTTGGTGCTTTAAAAGCAAATGTTGGTGCTTACGCAGCTCTATGAAATGGCCCCAGGGACCAATTTCATAGAGCAGCTTAAGCACCAAAATTTGCTTTTAAAGCACCAAAATCCTTGGTAAATAAAATCAGTATGCCAGCCAAAACTCCTTGTGAATGTTATGCTCAGCAAACAATAGCCGAATACAAGTCAAAAGCAACAAAATTCACAAGGAAACGTGGTCTGTAATCCTGTTTGATCAAGGAAGTCTTTTCATGCTTAAGCAAATGCTTAAGCAGCTCTATGAAATTTAGTTGGCCCAAGGTGTTAACCAAATTAGACATTTCAGTTTCTCTCTAAACAAAAACAAATGCCCACGGGTAAAAACTACAATTGAGCTTTCTCAAGACACACACAAAATTTAAGCTCTGAGAAAGCTCAGCATGAGAAGAGAAGGAACTTGAGGATATTTCTGTTAGCTTGGAACTCACCCAGGCCTTTGAGGACATTGGCAAACTTGCATACTTCCTTCAGGAGCTCTCCGTAAGTAATCACCGCACTGTCGTTGGGATCGTTGCCTTCCCTGAAGGAGAACATGACAAAGGGGTAAACACATAATATACAAACTATTCGGTGTACATACAATATATTAGATTTCAGGGCAAGAATTTTGTGAAACAAATTTAATATCATACTTTGGTTTTTATCAAAGAAATATAGATTCATGGGCAAAAATAACAAGAAAGATACAGTAACAGTCATCTGTGAAAATATAAATCCCATACGGTACCCACTTTTTGAGAAAACAGTGAAAAACAGCCACAGTATTTCTTACATGTAAGTCTCTTTTCTCTTTTATTTTTGATCTTTTAAAAGATCAAAAAGATTTTTTGGAAACAAATTTTTTTTGGCGGATTTCAGGCGAAAAAATGTTAACGGTATGTTTCTACTCAGCACCATCTTCATATATCCTTAAAGTTATACCGGGGACGTAAAATCGTAAATCTATGAACATTTCTGTTTGGGTATGTTACCAATCCTAACCTGGCGTGTCGTACTCAAGATCTTGTGGTCAATCTACAGATTGTGGGTTCGAGTCCAGCCATGGGCCAGTGGTGCTTGCGTCCTTGGGCAAAACACTTTTTCAAATATTGCTACTCTTCACCCAGGTGTAAATGGGTACCTGTGAGATGGCTTTGTGGTTTGATTAGCCTCTGTGCGCCCTATGGTTGTCGGGGCTGTATGCTCCCCAGGGAGTTGAGATGGTTTCAGGAATGTAAATTATGGCCCGATAACCACCAGGGATAATAATAATGTACAGCGTTTTGATCTTTTTGGAAAGGGGCTTTATAAATATTCGTTATTATTATTAATATCAAAATAAAGGTCTTGGTTCATGGGTTTCTTGCATTTTCATCATCCTGGTGGACAGTGCCATTGTCATGCTAATTTGAATTAGCATTATTCATGAGTACGGCAGTAACACAAAACCGAAAGTTTCAAGTACACCAAAGAGCAGAAGGCCTCGTTAACTAAAATGTGTTATTCTTTCTCCGCTGGGCATTTTCGGCATTTCAACAGTTCTAAACTTCAAAGAAAAAAACTTTGTACTTCCACCTACTTAAAAAACCTACAACAGGTCCACCTCCATGAGTTTTGCTTTCACATTGTTTCACAGAGCATGGCACCCTCATTTATATGGAATTTAAAGGTACTATCATAATTTGGTAGCATACCGAAACAGAAATCTCCACAGATTTACCTACAGGGTTTTAAGATGGTGACGGTAGAAACATACTTTTAACATTTTTCTGCCCGAAATGCTGTATTTATCAAGAAAAGAGTCAAACCAATGACCAAAAACAATTTTGATCTTTTAAAGATCAAAAATAAAAGAGAAAAGACTTGAGAAATACTGTGGCCGTTTTTCACTGTTTTCTCAAAAAGTGAGCACTGTGTGTAAGTGAAAATTTCACAGATGACTGTTACTGCATTTTTCTTGATATTTTTGCTGATCAATGAACCTGAATTTTTTGACGAAAACCAGCGTATGATATTACCTTTAACGATATCAATATTTCAAAAGAATTTTTTGGGGAAAATTTGGCTGAATAATTGCTTGAAGCAATCAGACAATGACTGTGCACATGCCATTTGTACTTTTAATTCCCAACAATATTTTTCAACATTTAACATAACAATATAGTGGGCCCTATAAAAGGGTGGAAAACATTTTTGTATAGTACTTTTATGACATATTACATGTATTATCATCTTCACATTTTGCATACATCTCATTTCTGAATAAATCAGGGAAGCGAGTTGGTCGGGGGTCAAGACGGTCGGGGGGAGGGAGTCAGCTTGGGGCGAGTCAGTTAAGTGCGAATCGGGGAGGGGGGCGAGTTGGGGATGGGGCGAGTCGGTCAGGCACTGTCAGGAGACGAGTTGGTCAGGAGGCAAGTTGGTAAGGGGCAAGGGCCTGTAATCAGGTAGGGCCTACAGTACCAGTAGATGCAGTTGTTATTTTCAATACAAATTTAAGGCATTCTGGGGATTGTGGACAAGTGGGACCCATATAGCTATAAAGAGAATCACCTAAATATAATTTGTGGTGTCCTCTTCAATATTTAATCAAGGTTAAATTTATTGAAAGAGGGCAGGGCTTTAAGTTTGATTTATAAGGAAAATTATGAGGTAAAACAATAACAACACTGCGACATTTCAATTTACAGCCGCACGAGTTGACCAGCATTCAGATCAGGTTAGAACATTTTTACATCAATTGAGATATTGCAGAAATTTGTTCAATCTACATGTAGGGTTTTAACTCAAAAATATCATTAATATTATAAAGTTATTTTACTTTCCTTATAGGGCCTACTTATACTTTTTTGGGGCCCCACGTCACTTGTCCACAATCGCCACTCTAGTGAGAGTATGCCTAGTGTATACTTAATGTCAATGAGGATTGATCATTGAGGTGAGCACAGTAGCCCGAGTAGTGAGTAGGCCTAGTATCAGCTGGAGTCGTAATGTCAACATGTACACACACCTCACACATGGGCACGGCCTTTGTTAGAATAATAATAAACAAAACAAACCGAAAAAATAATAAATAAATGATTGATTCACAAAGCTGTAATATCGGTGTAAATTTCTGAGACCCTACTTACCAATAAAAAGCAACTTTATCCCCCTTTCCTGCCTTGACATGTCTGTCCAAAACATTGTAGCAGACGTTGGTGGTGGCCCCCTGCATCCATTTAATAAACACTGGTCCGTGGTCGACGTTGAAGTTGTACTCGAGAAATTTGCCCTCGGTCGGCGGCCTCTCGAAGTGAAACTGCTTGGCAATCTCGCCCCAGAAAACCTCAGGCTGCTCGATGGACTGCCTGTGCATCGCACGGTACCTCTCCATGCTGTCCACGTGGGCCCCATTTTGAATTTCTGGGTTTGGCTGGAATAAATTTGAGTTGCTCATCGAGTCTCCTTTGGGAGTCGCCATTTTGGTTGAATCAACGCGGCGCGCCTTGTATAGCGCCACGTACGTTTTTCATGGTGACGAAAAAATAAATCATATCCTACGATGGGTGCGGACCAAGGGCAAGGACCTTGCATAGCCTTATTTGGGCAAGCCGAATTTTCATATTTCTATCTCCCAGACAAAAATTAATTAATATTCACGACGAAGCGGTAAACAAAAATTAAAAGTTAGTTCAATTATCATTCATTCATGGGCATTAGTGTCTTTTACGCCACCCATATCATTTTCAGTATTTATTTGGGGTAAAGAAACTGGGGTTTTTTCACTGAAATATTCCAGACTGTGTTCATTTTAGGGTTTACAGGACCCATGAATAAATTTGCTTTAATGTAGCAAATCTCATTTTGGGACAGTAGAGGCTAAATGAATGCTGAAAATAAATAGACACTAACCCCCATCATCATAGCCATAATGACACAAGAGAAAACTTACAAATAAATCATTAGGTCAGGAAATTTTCAATAAGAAGAACATATCCACCTGCCATAATTTCCACTAAAGTTTACTTGGAGGAAAGTTAGACCTTCAGAAAATAGCTTTTATTTATAATATCACTGATGCTCTCTTTAAATGCAGTGCATATCTTTTTCAACAAATAACCTGCAAAAACATAGCTTCAATTTCCAGATCGGTATAAGTTACTGAGGACCCTTTTTTCACCGGGTTCAACCGGCCCAGTTTTGGGGTTAAATCAAGTTCACGGGCCGGAAAAGCAGTGGGAAGTTCATACATATTGCTACATGGGGATTATAAGTAGGTGTGGCATATTTTGAAGCACCATGATTGGTCAATTGAAAAATGAGGCCATCTCATGTTAAAAGAAAATGATACCACAATATTTATTTTCATACAATGTAATCGAAATTGCCCAACAAACTCAAATCTAGAACTAACCAGTTCCGACAACTGAGTGGATTCTGAAATTGATATTATCTTTGAGCTAAAAACTCACAAATTCAGGCACTTTATTGTCAAAAGAATAAAGTCAATACAATTAATTAATAAAATGCTGCAAACTACTAATCAGCCAAAATGATGACCTGAAATTGATAAAAATGCTTGGAGTTAGGAGGGCCTGACACATTTCGATCCTAGCAGGATCTTTATCAAAGGCAAAATGACCAAGAGGACAAGAACATGCAAGTAAAGACACACATAAATGGATGAGAGGATTTAGCCTTCGAGGATCGAAACATCAGGTCCTCCCAACTCCAAGCTAAAGAATAAATTGACTCTTAGAGAAGATTGGTCGAAGTCTTGATTTTCAGTTTCTCAAAACAAAAGAGCCCTGATTCCCATTTCCTGACCCCCCTTTCCCCTCCCGCACATCCCCATCCCAACTCCTGGGGCCTTTCTCAAAGCTCGGCTCCGGCTCAGGCTCGGGCTCGGGCTCCGGCTCCATTTTGTGGATCCATTTTAAAATTATGTGTATCAAAACAGAGACTTATGGCTGCGTTAGATAGTAGATTCTCTGGTTTGGAAAAGAAAACAGAGCTTCAGCTTCAATGAAAAACCACAACCTATATTTTCAGCATGGATTATTAGAGACGAAGCCGGAGCCGGAGCCGGAGCCGGAGCCGGAGCTGGAGCCAGAGCCGATCTTTGAGAAATGCCCCAGGGACACCTGCTCCAACAAAACAAATACACTGAAAGATAGAACACGTAGTAGGCATTGTATTTTCACAGCATTCAAAATCATTTTGAAGTGGTTTATTTCACACAAAAACATAGGATTTCCACACGTACATGTACCAGTACACCATTCAGTGACAATGAGACCGATTCTGTAATTTCAGGCATCAAAATCAATCACAATTGAAATGAATATCATATGCAGACATAAATAATTATAAATGAACAAACACAGAGTGAAAAATGAAAAATAAGGTTGAATAAAAACCGGCTTGCAATCAATTTTGTGTTTGAATTTTACAATATTAACAAAGAAAAATTGACTGGAGTGGGATTCGAACCAGTGTGGTGAACACCAAACTACTGTTTCGGCGCTCTTTACCAACTGAGCTATCCAGCTGTATGTTGGTGCTGTCCCAAGTAGTCAATTTGTGTGCCTCTTCATTGTATTAAATAGGTGAAGGAATATACATCCAATATGTATCATGCTTAATTTTTTGTAAAGTTTTCATAAAAAAATCTGCCAAAAAGAGCCAAAAAGGAGTACCGATATTAAAAAAACAAGCGATTCCATTATTTTGTAATTTCAACTCAAAAATCTTTATGTGAGAGCGTGTTTCAAATAAATACTTCTTGAATGTCCCATTTTTGTAACTACATTCGGGCCGAACCAAAAGCACACCTCTTCACAGAGGTTATTGAATTCTGAAAAAAATTAATAAAAAAACAAAAACAATCGGTCACTTTTCTTTCCTTTCAAGGGGTCAATTTCACAAAGCCCTACGATCAATCGTAACACGAATATTACAGGATAACCCATCGTAGCATACGACTTCTACGTAAGGCTGCAATGCATCATAAGTCCTATGATTGATAGTAAGTTACGATGAGTTTGGTGAAATCAACCCCTGCTCTATTACAAAAACCAAAACCAAAACAACCAGAGCAAATACAGAACCAAATTACAAAGACCGAGAACAACACATTTCACATTGACGCTAGCAAATGGATTGTCCCAGCACATTCTTATATTAATTGCATATAGTATCAAAGGCATTTTTGTTAATATCGTAGTTTATTCTTTTAAGGTAGTCGCTGGAATTCAATGTTAAACTACATATCCTGATTAATCTAGATGTTGAACTACCAAAGTATTCGCTACCTGAACTTCTTGGTCATAGTACGTAATGCCACACTAGACTATAACAACACTATAATATACTATTCAAGTAAAGTACACCAATGTTATAACCTGTTTTGAAAAGAGTTATGATACACTAAAAGATCAAGTACTTTTAATATTTTAAGATCATGAAGATCCCACCTTCGTACTAAAATCATGTATATTATGCTGAATAGACTTTCTTTCTTTTTTTCTATACAAATAATATTTTCTCAAGTGACTGCACAATATAAATAATTCATGCAATGTTTTGCAGTGATCTTCAGTTCTTTACAGAGTCAGACCTTGCTTCTTATTGGAGTTGACCGTAAAGAATAGCAATAATATACACAGTGATATCATAACCATTACAGCTTCCATACACCATATAATTGCTGCATGTCCAGGGTGTCACATAAAAAACTGTGTTGGGACCCATAATGTTAAAATTAAACTGTTTATCACTTCAAGATACAACCATGTCTTGGCTATCACCATGTAGAATTTAAGCACATTGGGGCTGAAATTGGTGAAAATATGACCAATTGAAAGAGTACTCCTTCAAAACAAATTTGCAAGGATAACACGCATAGTGCAGGTCAATACACACATAATGTGTATGAAAGAAAGATGAAAATCGGGTTTTGAGGTTGGATAATTCAGTCTTAGTTTTTTCACTTAATTTTTGTTCAATTTTACTCAAATCCTACATGGTGATAGCCAAGACATAGTTGCATCACATATCTGAATCCTGAAGTGATAAACAGTTTAATTTTCATATAATAGTTCTCGTCACAAGTGTTGCGTTTTTGGGGGTACACCCTGTATACTTCTACAACCCAATGAGCTTGCTATTTGTACAGTATAGGGCAATATACAAAATAAATGACTGCCAATAAGATTTGAAAGCAAGTTCTAAAAATGCTTTTAAAAACACCCGAAGTAAAAAAATATTGTACTAAAAGTGCCATGCACTCTTAAAAGGCTGCTTTGGGTATATTTGGTCGGTTGCTATGGATACAAAGAGTTAGTTACCATGGCTATAGATAGTCTGCTTGCTGCATGCAATACATAATGTGGGTATATACTAATGGTTGCTATGGATACAGTCTGTTGATTGCTACAGAAAAAGTTCACTGTTGCTATGGATACAGGTAATTTACAGTCGCTGCGCCAACTACATACAGCAGTTTTTTCATCCGAATGAAATTGTTTTTTTGTTAACCACTTTTTGAGAATAAACAACATTGTGTGGAGGTGTTCACTGCATGTCATACAATTCACGCAGAACAATTGAGAACGACCCACAGATGGGTTTCGCTTGGTTTAATTTGCTCGCTGTCTAGTTCTGGAAGGTTTATTTTCTTTTCGAATGGACCCTCTTTCTTCAATTTTTTGTTTCGGATGGAAAACAATGATGCAGTTCGTGCCCGGTAGAATAAAATAAACACTGGTATGCACAGGGCTGTTAGTAGCCTTGCACAATGAATTGGCTGTTAGCATCACGCTTCATACTCCACTGGGGAAAAAGACTGCAGTATATAGCTATACGTGTAAATAAACATCACATCGGTATATTTCAACCGAGTTTCTCTGCCTCTGCGTTGTTCACGGACCAATGAGAAAAACCTGAGAGAGAGAAAAATTGACCACAATGGATTCTCTTCCTCTTGAGTACAGACCAGATAGTTGTACGAGGAAATTACGGCTGTCAGTGTCCAACAATGGCAGCCATCAACATGCGAAAAAAGGGACTCTTGTTTTTTTTTTATTAGTCCATAGTGTTGACATTGCTCATTCAATCGCTGGCTATTCAAAACGTTCAGACGTCAGCCAAGTTCGCAGCCAGAGTTCTCAACAACGAGAGTCTGCTGCGTTATGTATGAACTGACGGAATAATAACCAACATGGCAATTGATGTACGGTACTAGGTAATTTTCATGTGGCAGATCACTCGAATACAGAAGACAAAACGAAAATATTTCCCATTATGTCTCTGAAAGAAAATCCATTAGCTTTGAAGTGGGTAATTGTCAAGCTTTTGTTCAAGCACTGTCTTCAATGCACCAGATATGCTTCTTCTTTTCTTGCTTTCAAGGAGAAAAACAATTTTAAAAGTATGATTAAAGGGATGGTACGGAATTGGTAAGACAAAATACACTTCCAGATCACAGATTCACAAAAAAATTAAAAAATATAATGGTGATGATAGGAGAAAACATCCCATGAAATGTTTTTGTCTGAAATGCCATATTCGTTGAGAAAAAAATGAAACTATTTTCCGATTGGAAAAAAATCGCTTCGAAGCGTTTTATTTATTATGAACGCATAATATTGTTGAAATGTGTAAACGGGTTTTAACTATTTTCTCGTAACCCAGATGGCTGATAGACCTCAAACTTCTACAGGTTTTTCAGTTATAAAGGTATATGATGGATTACATAATGTGCTTTCACTGTCAGCAACGGTTTTGTCGCAAAAACCAGTTCTGTACCATCCCTTTAAAGGCTAAATTGTCATTAATGCTGAAAATTGGATGGTTGATGACATTGGCTTTATAGGCAAAAGCATGGCGTGATTAGTCAATTATTTTTGTCTCCAGATATGTTATCGGTTTCAAATTACAAAGTTTCCTTCCGATTTGAATTGTTCCGCTCTATAACCCACGCACATATTAAATTTCCCATTTATAATTCACAACCTTTTCTTATAGTCAAATCAGGAATCTGCCCACATTGGTTTGCAACAAACTTTAGAAAAGAAATCCATTATATTAAGTAATGTCTACGGATAAATCTATTCAACCATGATTTATGACTACCACAAGTACACGTATAACAAAAAAGGTGGGAGGTGTTTTTTTTTAGAACTCATCATTTCCCAACTTTTCTGAGTGACCTTCCTGATTATCATTATAATCAAATTTCCAATAAAATTTGTCAGATTTTTGAATTCTTTAAAGTTTGGGGGCCAAAACCAATATTTAATTCAAGATTTTAAATTTTCCTAAAGGTTAAAATACCTTACACTCTTGTTACACTATCATTTCTCTGAGAAAGTGGAGTTTTCAAGAAACAAAAATAAGTTCCTGAGCAGGTCGGAGAAATTGAGGATTGGATTAAACGAAAAACTTCACAAAGGATCATAAAATATATACAGTGCACACCTCCAATCTCAAACTTACAGAGAAACATATAGTCTCAATAACACTAATTGCACCACACTAGTTTCCTAAGTCTACATTAAAGTAAATAATTATTAGTTCCATTATTATTATTTTCTGTTTCATCAATCACTAAAATAAATCAAAAATATATGTTATTTCATTCAGATTTCTTCTTTCTTTTTCTTTCATAAATTTATATACCATCATTTCATGACAGTCAAAATAACGCAAAATCACCAAAACAAATTACAATAAGTTAAACTGTTTTGTATCTTTTGTGCAATGTTAAATGTACGATACAGTATATCGCATTTTGCCGGTTTCTTGTGAGATTTCTACCAAACACATCCCCAAGAAAATTGTTGGTGTCACTAAAATTTCACTCTCAAACATGTCAAAATCAATATGAAGTTTTAAGCTTTTTGTTTTTATCTATAAATTAAAGAAATGATGATGAGTTAGAATGTTTCTTTTTGAAAGTGGGTCTGCAATGTTTGCTGATGAGCAAACATACAAAAATAAACAGTCAAAGTTTGTGCACACGTGGACAGGTACATGTAATGTACACAAGTGTACATAATTATATGTAGATCTAGAATACATGTATTCAATCAGCCGAAGGACGAACACCACAAGCAACGTAAGAAAATAACCCATTAAAAACAAACCAATTAAGGCCGTTTCTCCATCCAAAAATAAACAGAAACTTGATTAAGGTCTGCTAATAAAATCCATTTTCGATTGACATTTTGTAGGAAAACAAGAACATAAAGATTAAATCAGGCACTAGACAAGTCTGAAAATAGTGAAATTTGTACAGTAATCAACGCAGCTGTGTATTGTGTTAAAAATATCTTCTGAAAAAACCTGAAAAAATAAATGCACACAAAAAAATATGATGCACAAGGTGTTTATGCAGGTAGTGAAAATAATATTTTTGACTGTCAGGAGAAATTTTTTTATTATGTTTTATATTTTTTGTTGGAGGCTAAAACAACCAGCATAAATCAATAAGTGTAATTCATATGCATGTAACTTGTGCTAAATCATCGGCAGGTGTTAAATGTATTTCCATACTTCGTTTTTTTGTCATAGAAATGCAAATTCATGTGCACAAATATCAAGAAATATACAGCATTAGTCATCTGTGAAATTTCTGGTTCCATACTCTAACTGTGCCCACTTTTTGAGAAAACAGTGAAAAATGCTCAAGAGTATTTTCAAATCTGTTCACATGCAGGAGTTTTGATCTCAGAGATCAAAATAATTTTTGGGTCTTTAATTTTACACTTTTCTGGATAAATAGGGGCCTATAGCATGTCAGGCAGAAACATTTTAACGGTATGTTTCTACCATCACTATCTTTATACCCTGTAAGTTATAGGTAAATCTGTGAAGATTTTGTCTTTGATTTTACACGTTTCTGGGCAAATACAGCATTTCAGGCAGAGAAATTTGTTTCTTCCATCTCTATCTAGTTTATACACTTTAAAGGTAGTATCATACTTTGGTTTTTGTCAAAGAAATACAGATTCATGGGCAAAAGATTTTCGGACATTATTTTACTAATTTCTGGATAAATACACCATTTCAGACGGAAGGTTTCTACCAGCACCATATTCATACCCTGAAAGTTATACGTAAATCTGTGAACATTTCTGTTTTGGTCTCTTACCAAAGTACGATACTACCTTTAAATTTAAAAAGGTAAATCTGTGAAGATTTCTGATTTGGTAAACTACATGTACATGTACCGAAGTATGATCAGATGATAGTACATGTACATGTACCTCAATTTATGCACAGGTAGCTAAAACCCATCATTTCACTATGAAGTATGAATGCTCCCTTTATGCAGGCAGCTATAGTGTTATACATCCATTCTGACATGTCTAATAACCTCTATACATGTGATTGTGTAGGACCAGACTACAATACAAAGGATAGAGCATGGCAGTTTAAGGTTATAACTGCGCCCTACTTTTTCAATTCAATTATTACAAAGCCATTTCCTATCCCTTACACATACACGTACTTGGCCCCAAAAAAACCCATATGGCAATTTATCCAAATTGATTTATACAGTATCACTAAAAGAAAAAAATATCTTCAGACAACCAATACCATACATATAAAACAAAACAAAAAAGATAAGCAGGAATGAAAAAACAGTATGTGAGTCTGCATATAGGTCGAGTTTCAGCATTTGAAATTACATCAGATTTATCCATAAAATTTATGCAATTGCCAGTTCATTTTTTTTTTTTTTTTTTAGGCGGTCAGTATTTTGCAATCGCTGGATATGGGCAATTCCAGCGTAACGGACATGACAATTTCACAGTTTTTGCCTTATTCAGAGGATCATAAAGTAGGATTGGCAGTTTGCAAACAATTTTAGTTAGGCTTATCAGACACATTTGACTATCAGTGACATATGTAGTAAATTTTATGTAATTTCATTGAACAGTTGTAGAGAAAATACACTTCTTGTTACCGTAACGGACATGACACCAAGTGGCATTTGGTGTCATGTCCGTTACGGCGCATTTTTCTCTACAACTGTTCAATGAAATTACATAAAATTTACTACACATGTCACTGATAGTCAAATGTGTCTGATAAGCCTTATTAAAATTGTTTGCAAACTGCCAATCCTACTTTATGATCCTCTGAATAAGGAAAAAACGGCATAATTGTCATGTCCGTTACGCTGGAATTGCCCATATGTGACGTGCTATCCGGGTGATTTGTAGACTTATAGCATGACTTCAAACAAACTAGGCTCTAGGGAAATCAGAGGGGAAAACGGAAGAAGAAGACGAAAAAGACGAAGAAGAAGAATATGAAGAGGAAGAAGAAGGGAAAAAAAAACTAGACATCATTTTGTGCAATGCTGAAGATCTAAGGCTTAGTCAAGCAGGGCAAGAAATTGCCGCAGAATTTAAGTAGAGAGGATTTGCTACATGTCATCAGGCCCGGCTGTCCGATAATTATACTGAAAAAAAAATGGAAAAAAAAATCAAATGCTAATCCAGTCGTGCTTTTCTCAATTTGCCGATCTGCAGTTTTTTTAAGGAAATCGTTGTAATTTAAGAATGGATTCGTTTTATTTTTTTGTGGGGCGGAATTGCGAATTGTGAAAAAAAATGTCACGCCACAGGATCTCCGGATTGACCTCAATGAAGGAGTACGGCCGGACTGACCGGCAAAATGACCGGACACCGTCACGTGGGGGTCAACGAAGAGTGATTGCTGGCCCAAAGGATGGTTGGTTACAAAACCAATCTTACAACCAAGAACATCCCAAATTAATTTTGTCCTTGTCAGACAAGACGTCAGTCCATAATCCCCCCCCCCCACTTCCATGCAGGAAATTACATTTTGATTTTTAAAACTCATTTGAGAAGCAATAACTTCTTCCAGACCAGCAAATTACAAGCTAATTATTTCAATGGATTTCTTTCCTTCATTTTCTCAATATGTATAAGCCTCGGGTCTTTTGATAAAATTTTGACAAGTAAACAAGCTCATTATTTTTGGCATTGTGTTAGGGACTGTAGTGTGCTTTGTTTGAAATATTTTTGGCACGGAACAACAATAATCCCATTTTCAACTTGATGGAGCACAGGGCTTTAACAATACAGGAAGTATTAAAGGTATAATACATGATTGGTAAAAGGTCACAGAACAGCGATCACACATTGTCTGATCCAATATGTGAATTAAATAATTTTTCTTATGACACGTAAAGAATGGTTCTGATGTTACCCCAACATCAAAACTGTTTTCAGTCTTTGTTTGACTAATTTCTGGATAAATACATCATTTCAAGCAGAAATATTTTATGTTTCTACAAACACCATCTTCATACCCTGAAAGTTATGATACATAAATCTGAAAACATTTCTATTTGGGTATGTTACTAATCCTGTACTGTACAATTTTTGTGTACATGTACCTTTAAAGGTAATATCATACTTCGGTTTTTGTCAAAGAAATGCACCATAATCATGGGCAAAAATATCAAGGAAGATACAGTAACAGTCGTCTGTGAAAATTTTGCAGTCCCATACGATGCCCGCTTTTTGAGACAGCAGTGAAAAACAGCCACAGTTTTTCTTAAGTCTTTTCTTTGTTTCTTTTTGATCTTTAGAATCTGATCAAAATTGTCTTGGGCCATTGATTTTACTCTTTTCTGGATAAATACACCATTTCAGGCAGAAAAATTGTAACGGTATGTTTCTACCATCACCATCTTTATACCCTGTAAGTTATGTAAATCTGGGAAGATTCCTGTTTCGGTATGCTGCCAAAGTATGATACTACCTTTAAAATCTGAATGACTGACGACACATACAACGATGCATGAACATATGAAATAATAAAGAGTCTTTCTCTTTCTTAAGGCGGCCTGGACAAGGGGTCAAGGCAACAGACTGAAGGAGAAGAGGACATTATAATTGAAAGCATTCATGCTAGAAGCGACACCCTCCACAATGGTTCCATGAGGAGCAATATCGATTCACTGCACGGCTTAAGAAGCCGACTAACTAATTACTGAAAATATCAGATGGCCGAGACTAACGAATTCCATAGGCTGTATGCAAATTTAATATGAATCATTAAGCCTTTTTGAAACGGAGGCTCATTGTGGCTGTTTTTCACTGTTTTCTCAAAAAGTGGACACCGTATGGGACTGAAATTTTCACATATGACTGTTATTGTATCTGTCTTGATATTTTTGCCCATGAATCTTTATGTCTTTGATAAAAACCAAAGTATGATATTACCTAAAGCAGCTCTAAGAAATTGGCCCCAGTCTACGACAGACATGTTAACAAACAGTTCCACTGATTAACTACCCTTCTTTCTTTCTCCCTTTTTCTCTTTCTTGGCTCAGTGTGGCCATTTTGGACATAATTACTGTAGTCTTTGACAGCTGACAAATGCAATCCCCAACAGATCCTACTGACAAACTGTGGCTTTCGCGCCAAATAACCGGAAATCACACGGCACTCTAGAACACTATCCTCTAGTGCACTGTACTAGAGTGCACAATCGGGACGGCACTAGGCGGAAAATTAACCTTCGGGTTTCTAAATTCAATTTTCAATAACAATTAGTGAGGAACTGCTGCATCCTGACTACAACTCTCAAGTGACCTAAAATATACACGTACAGGTACTTAGGCATGTAATGCTCAGAATGTTAAAAGGGCCTGACATTTTTTATAATCGCAGATCTTATTCAAAGACAATTTTCTTCATATTTTCAATTTTTTTCTCTCTTTTTTTCATATTTGTTCTTTTGGGTGGGATACCTTAAATATAGGATTGGTAAGAATTAAAATACACTGTATGGCTTTTTAATACATGTATTTCTGGTCAGGTAGAGCCCACATTTCTTTGAAATTATTCCTCTCTGAAATGCTGTCATGTTCAACAAAACAACATTTTTTTCTGGGGGGTAACCTGCACTGTTCTTGCAATAGTTACCTGTAATAGTTCTTTACAAACAACCGAAACTAAACACAATTCATATATAGGAAACCATTCTTGGGTATCATTTTGATGACATTTTTGGGAATTGGAATTTCGGTATTAGCATGATCTTCCTCAAAGGCTAAATGGCAAAAGGACAAGAACATGCACTTTCCACACGTACAATGTGTACATAATGTAAATGGATCATAGGATCGGACCAGAGGGAGACAGAGTGACCAGGGAAAGCACGCAAAAAGCCTGGGAAACCACAAAGTGAAGATAGAGGTGGGCTAGTGTGCACAGGCGTAGCATACACAGTGTGGACTTCACAACAAAGGACGTCCACATAATGCAGGATCCCAAGACATTATGTGGACTCGCACATGTCCACATAATGTTTCCATACTAACGAAAATGACAAATGGAGACATTTTCAATGCGTCTTTATCCGTTGCAAATTGAAGTTTATCATTCAAGGGATATTCGATCCAAATTTCATCATGAAAAGATGGGTACAGTTCAAATGCCAATGGTTTAAAGATGTCCATTTGGTCAGTACATGAAAACAGGGTAGGCAAGTTATATTCATGGGTTATTTTTTTAATGATATGCATTTTAAAAACTAAATAATTGGATTATGGTATGGAAGCATCCTTCCTAGGTAAAATCAACACGACCGATCCTGTAAAAGTACATCTCCGTGACGATGCAACGCTTTAGAGGCAGGCATTACAGTTCATTGCGTATTTCAACAGAGAGACGTCAAACATTTGCTGTACACAAGCTTATCATGAAAATATTTCACTATGTACGGGTTGGCTAGGACACCATACACCATACACATTGCACAGTCACATGTCATTGAACATGAGACCAGAAACAATGGGCACTATGATACATGTATGATGGAAATTTCCACATGAACAGTTTTTATGTTGCTTTCATAATACCGCAGCAACATATTGAAAACTGAAATCTGCATGCCTCACTGGTTACAATTTCTATTAACACTATATTACATTTTATAACATACTTTGGTTTTTTGTCAAAGAGATGCAGATTCATGGGCAAAACTATCAAGGAAGATACAGTAACAGTCATCTGTGAACATTTCAGTAATGTACGGTGCCAGTGAATGTTCGTTTGCACTTATTAGGTTTTAATTAACTATGTGGCGTGACACTTTCTGATGTTCATTAAAAAATAAATAAAATTGAAGCGAAAAACGGCTGTGAATGTTAGCAGTTCAGGCACACAATTCTCTGCAGGGGCAAGGCGATTCATTGTTCCATTGTAAAAAAACAAAAAACAAATACGAGAACAATTTTGGGAAGCACAAAATTCTCAACCTCTCTTCTGACAGTCAGCATAATTATGGCCCTTCATCCACAGCTCCACGTCTTATTTATCAAACGTGTACATGACATAAAGATGAGCAAGGTAGAGAAAGAATGAAAAGTACATTGCCATCTTAGCACCGGAGCAGACAAACACACAGATAGTGTGATACAGTTTACCCTTCTGCATCGTCAACGGCGAAAGCCACTCTTCTGCTAGCAATGTTAAGCGCCGTCAAAGATTACCGTACTATCCCAACCGATGTGCACCTGTGCATTATGGGCTTACACATAAAGAACCCCTCTGGTCGTTAATTCGTCACCGAGATTTGCCATGATGCCCGTTAAGCCCACGTGAGCATTCCGCCAGCCGAGCGTTGCCCGAGCACTCGCATCGCTGGGTCCAGGGGTCTAGCCATGTGAACATCTCATAATCCGACAGTTAGGGAACTCTGTGCTGTAATTATCTAGTCTGATCCTCACCAACTGCATAATGTGGTAAGGTACTTACATTGTATATCTACATATAAACATAGTACAAATACAAGTGCAAGTGCCTGACTACCAGATCAAGTGAACTAATATTCTTGCATGTACAAGTACAAGCATGTAATCTTCATCGGATTTTACATGTATTTGGTGGGGGGGGGGGGGGCAGGGAGATGGAAGGGGGTCTATTTATACACCCTGAAGGGACATTATTCTCAGGGGAAAAATAAAACCAGTAGTTAAAGGTATTACATGTATCATACTTTGGTAGGAAACCAAAACAGAAATGTTCACAGATTTACGTACATGTATGCATGGTTGAAAGATGGACCTGGTTCAAACATACTGATAAAGTTTTTCTGCCTGAAATGCTGTATTTATCCAGAAATGAGTAAAAAAAAAAAGAAAAGAGTTTTGATCTCACAATTACAATTACATGTACCTCACAATATTTTGCGTAACAATGATCTGCTGTTTCCAATGATCAGTTGAGCTGTAAATTTCACAGGTTTGTTTTTATTCTTTGACAAATCAAATTATGAACAGACTGCAGCTGTTCTATCAACTTTACCAAAGAATGATAGTAAATTTCATGACTTTATGATTTTAATGCATTATCTTCAAGTTGTGTAAAATGTGCACACAATCCTGGACAGGAGGATCAAGCCTCAAAGTCTCAAAAAGGTCAGTAACAAATAGAAAAGGAACAAATGCTTTTCGATGTATACATTATGAGACTGAGTACTGTTTTTAATAGTGTTTATGTGCAAAAACAATGCACCAACAAAAATCGCAAAAATGAGACATTTGAAGTGTTTGTTTGAGCCAAGCTCAAACTGAGAAAAACAAAAATTTCTACAAAACAGAAAGTCAACAAAATATTGGATAAAAATCTAGCCCCCAAAATCCAAATTTCCACCCATATTTGCATTGTTCTGGCAGCAGACATCTCTAGTAACAACCTTAACAAAATACTGTCAGATTTTGACAACTTCACAATCTTTAAGGAAAAACAAAATCTGCATGCTGCTAGTGCAGAAATAGACCAAAAGTCCAAGTATTTGCCGACTTAAAATAGGTGGGATCTAGAGAGAAGTAGAGACATGACAAACTATGGGATTCTTGTATTCCTTAAAGATTATGTGGGTTTTGGGGGGAAATTGCGCTACACATATTTTGTATGCACTTTACAAAGACTGTATGCATGCATGTGTTGTGCGATCTTTAGCAAGGGTTCATTCATCTTAAAATAACCACCGCAACCACATCCCAGAGGAAATAGCTCTTGACACCCTGTATTGTGTTGGGGGTTGACATTATACTGGTAAATTCTACCAAGTGTCCCCAACCTCGACTAATGTATTGCTCAGCAAGCCATCTGGGGGCCAATTTCATATAGCTGCTTAGCACCAAAATTTGTTTTAAGCACCAAAAACCTTTGTGATCAAAATCAGACATGCCAGCCAAAACTCCTTGCGAAAGTCATGCTTAGCAAACAATAAGCAAATACAAGTCAAAAGCAGTAAAACATTGATCACATGAAAATTTGGTTGGTAATCCTGTTTGATCAAGGAAGACATTTCATGCTTAAGGAAATTCTGCACTTAAGCAGCTCTATGAAATTGGCCTCTGCTATACTCAGAATATAAGCTTTCCCTTATCACAGGTTCTGAATAGAAAAAAAATTATACTTGGCTCGATGCCCAGATATAGTAATGATGAGTTTCCATGACATGTAGGACATAACATTAAACAAACACCTGCCATGATAGAAAAGTCGCCATATTTTCTCGAGAATAATTTATAAGGAGTACGAAGATAAAAACAGACGTACATGAGGAATGAAACAGGCTGTGATGATGTCTAATCTTGTGCACATTATGATAATGTGAACACATGCGTGTACAGTATGTACTGCAGACACGAACATTATTATCCAGCCTGAATATAGCTACCCAACAACGGATGCAGCTTTTTAACATATTAATTGCGTTTCACACTGTTCTGAATAAAACATCAAAGCTGGACAGGCTTTTGCCAAATCAGTAGACGAAAAAAAAAAATTTCCGATTGATAATCGACATGAGTTTCGGACTTCCTATTGTTAATACGCGTTTTCATACCCCCAACAAAAAAAACCCCATAAAATAAAGAAAAATGTAATAAAAAGTAAGTAAATCAAACAAAACCCTAAGCAGACCGTAAAATAATAAAAATGATGAATTGTCAAAAAATGACAGTGAAGTTTGGTCATTTGGGATCAGCAATTATTTTCCTCTCAAAATGTCAAGATAATGAAGCATTAATGGGAGACTTTTGAGACGTTGGTGGCAGCAGACTGAAGTCTCTTTTTGCTATCTATGAGCATGTGCGCGCAATTGTGAGCATGGGCACGTTGTTGTGTGCGTGCACTATCAAGTTGAAGACCCAGCTCCAAAGTCTCCTATTATGCCACCAAAAACGACTACATGTACAGTACATGTATACTGTATCTATTCTCTCGGTCGGACATCCTGGCTTTTTTGGTCACTGAACAATGCCTGACAACGTGGCTGGAGTGAAAACAAGCATGCTAGCACAATGCACTGGAGTGAGGTTCCATTGTACTTACACAATAAGTGGCGTGGTGCCGACCAACAGAATATATATATGGTCAAAGGATAAGAAATTATTTCTTCAGTTGCAAATGCAATGCTTAGGCCTAATTCCAGACAGGGACAAAATAAAAGCAAGATGTAGATTGACATCAACATGGATGAACTTCACTGATTCTGTACGGATTGATTAAGTGTATGACATGTGGAAAAAAAAAAAAAAAAAACATCAAACACTCGTTAAGTAAATTTAAATTCGGTATTCAAATTGAACCAAAATATAAAAAAATGACGGTGAAGTTTGGTCATTATAGATCAGCAATTATTTTTCTCTCAAAATGTCAAGATGATAAAGCATTAATCGTGCCAGCCCATCAAAAACAACTACATATTGTAAATATTATAACCAAAGAAAAAAAATTATGATATTCTATTCTAAGAATGAGAAATCATTTCTTCACTTGCAATGATTAATTCCAGAGAGATACAAAAATAAAAGCAAGAATACAGATTGATGTGAACGTGGTTGAACCTCACTATTTCTGTCTTGATTGCTTGAGATTGAGAGTTTGATTTAAAAAAAAAAAGAAGATGAAATACGAAATGCTTGCTAAGTTATTGAAATTCGGTATTTGAATGGAACCATTTGCATCAGAATGCAAACAGAAATCTTCACAGATTTACCTATAACTTTTTTCTCAAAAAGTGGGCATTGTACTGGTGCATTGTATGGGACTGGAAATTTCACAGATGATTGCTACTATATCTTTCTTGATACAGTGTATTATTGCCCATGAAATCTGTATTTCTTTGACAAAAACCAAAGTATGATATTACCTTTAAACGGTCTTGCTGGCTTTCACAAAAATGTGTTATGTTAATAAATTTGATCCCCTCTCACATGGTAGTCTCTGTGATTGTGAAGCGAGGGATCAGTGTAGGAAAAAACACATTGGCGCATAAATTGAATTGAATTTAGGAGCCAATTATAAATTTTTTTCTTTTCATCCGAGTAAATGAAGGGTGTGCGTTTATAAAAGCGGACAAGCTTATGAGCGACTCTATACAAGTGAGGCATGATGTTGGTAACCTGCGAGTGGGGGGGGGGGGGAATGGGGGATTGATTCTGAGGTCTATATCCCACTGTGTGCACGTTACACTGTCATGACTGTGAATATGCCCCGACTCGTGGATCATACAATACTTGCATCAACTTGTTCTGTTGTTAAAGCCGCAGCTTGTGCGAGTTGTTGATTTCGTTGTGAAGGAGTTAGCGCCTTTTGCAAAGAGGTTGCATTGCTTCTCATCTCACGGATAAAAAAATGTGACGTACGAAAGGCGGCTCTGGCGTTGCAATCATATAACATGAATAACAAAGGGTGATTAATAATTATACCTTGCCCAGTACTTGCTCAATAAGCCTATTGTGTACAAATATATATGCACTTTGCCCACTACGTGATTAACAATAATCCAGTAGGCCACGCCCACCATAGCAATGTCCAAGCAACAACGCACACGCACACAACGTGTCACGATTGGCCATACACGATGCGTTGCACACTCTCAACTATCGAAAGCACCTCTCTACGTTGGTCTTTGGTTTTGCAAAAGGCCAAAAATGTATATTTCCTTTCAGCGACGGCATCAAGAGGCAGAATTACACTGAAAATATTTACCGCTTTAACAATGATAGTTAAGATTGTATTTCCGATTTGTAAAAGAATTGCCAATGAACATGATGAATTTACATACGAAACAAAAGTAAACAAAAGAATATAAAATGTCAAACAATTTGTCGGACAAAACGGCGGCAATTTGTCGGACCTTAAATAACGCGTTGTGATTGGTCAATTTGTCAAGGGGCGCGGCCTACTGGATCAATGTATTCTAGAACTACAGAAAGTTTACTTTTCAACTCAGCTAACTAATGTTATTTTTCAGTCCTACATCTACTCAATATTTTTGGGTAATTTTTTTAGGAGAGTAAGTAAATAGGAAAGGAAAGTGTAGGACTGCAAATTAATCAAAAGGTTGTTTTTTTTTCAGTTGTACAATCTTAAAAATATCAAATCTTATAAATTATTCCAGCAAAAAATATTCATCACATTTACAGATAATGTATATAAGGACCACAATTTAAAAGAGTTGACGAACCTACGTCCCGTTTCACTTGATGAATTGCATGAAATGCGTAGTGAGGTTTGCAAATGGGAACAAAGTCCCTGGATGAGAAGAATCGTGCACACTGTCACATCATGTACTCCTGCTTATGTGCTATTAATTAAGAACCATCTCACCAAATAGACCAATTGGTACTAAGCATCAAGCGTCCAAACCAATTCATTTGAAAAAGCAAAGACCAGGGGTCAATTTCACAGTCCTGCTTAGCACAAAAATTTGCTTACCATGAAATTTCTGTCTTTAAAGGTAGTATCATACTTTGGTTTTTGTCAAAGAAATACAGATTCATAGGCAAAATTATCAAGGAAGATACAGTAAAAGTAATCCGTGCAAATTTCAGTCCCATACCTTGCCCACTTTTTGAGAAAACAGTGAAAAACAGCCACAGTATTTCTTAAGTGTTTTCTCTTTTATTTTTGATCTTTTAAAAGATCAACAAGATTTTCGGTCGTTGTTTAACTAATTTCTGGATAAATGCACCATTTCTGGCGGAACAATTTTAACAGTATGTTTCTACCACCACCATCTTCATACCCTGTAAGTTATACGTAAATCTGTGAATATTTCTGTTTTGGTTTCTTTGGTACATGTATGATACTACCTTTAATAATAAAACCAGGGGTCGATTTCACGAAGCCATATGATCGATCGTAGCTCGAGTTATGAAGGATATCCGTCGTATCCTTTGTAGGGCTGCAATGCATGTCAGAAGCCTAAAGATTGATTGTAAGTTACGATGAGTTTGGTGAAATCGAACCCAGAATTAACAACCAACCAAATAGCAATCTTCACGCGTGATTGTGTTTTTGGCTGTTGTTCGCTGACCATCAATATCAAATATGGAATTTCTGAATGGTGATTTGTTTCATTGAGCAAGACATTTTTGTGCTAAGTACTATTTTTGTGCTTAACAGGTCCATGAAAATTGGGCCCAGAAGTAATCCGATCATATGAAAAGCACATTGTGAATTTTTTTGTGATCATTGAATCCAAACAAAACCACACGATGCATTTATGTACTTGAATTCTGCAAATTCAACAATTCAAATATACACAAGTATTTTGTGGATGTTCGCCTCTGTAATAATTCTTTTGGAATAATTTGGACGCCGTCATCTGCTAGTTGCTGCATGCAAATTTGTGCTTAACATGTGGCTCAATTCAGAAAAGGAACTTTCACGAGGATTTCGAAGGCGTTTGTCTTTGTTGCCCCCTTTGTGAATTACATTGATGCCCATTCAAAAAATGATTCGAAAGACGCTTTGGTTTCTTTCCTCAAAGTGCCTCTTGCCTTTCGCCTTGCCTTTCGGCAAAATCAATATTTTGGCTAGGAACCTTCCTGAAACCACCAAGGTCCAAGACTGCTTAGTACAGCTACGGCAAAGCCATGAACAACTTTATATTCCCAGATCATCAGGAAATCATGTTTGCTGTTAAAATGGACGTCTAGACGTAGCGGTTTTTATCTGCAATTCAATAATGCAACTTAAACATGGATACCCTATAATCCAGCAAAAGCTGAAATTGAAAATGAAAACACACTGTTCTGATTTCAATGACACAGGGCCCAGTAATAATCAATGCGTGTATGGGGCACGTGGTTATCTACATATGTGGCAATCCACATTTACATTTCTTAGCTGCCATAGAATTTGTACAGGAACGTTCAGATACAGAAACTTGGTGACGTCATATCACGTCTCCCAAAGTACTATGCATTACATGGGCCATTGCTACTGGTTGGTAAACTGTGATCGGCAACAGCAACATTTTGTACGTCTACAAAACAAGTGTTTGGTTCCTGCTATATTCAAGAAGTGCATTGGTGGGGTCAGGGTACCGGTTATTATTAAACCAATTGAGCAAGCCACATCCTGTCAAAGTCACAAGTAAATTGTATGAACATTTTTTCATGCAATTAGCAAGTTGGTTGATTGGTGAAATGGTTCATTAGGATATATGCTCGGAGATTCTGTGCAGCGTGACATTTATCGAAACATGATGAGTGAAGAGAGGTCTTACGTATAAAGTGAAATTGGACACTGATCATCAAAGAATTTGATAACTGTGATCGGATAAGAATTATTCTTCCTTATAATCCTCCTTCTCCTTTTCTATTCTAGCTTTTACCTTTTCCCGGAAAACGATGGCCACTGTGCAGTTGGCGGCCACCAGGACTAGGAAATAACCGTAGACGACCATCGGCGTGGGCGTGAAGAGGCTCGAGTATATACTACGCCGATCAATGTAGTCCCTGTAGACGGCCTCCACTTCCATGTAGGACGTCAGCGCCATGAATATGTGGAACAGCTGGTGACCATGGCCGACGATGTCAAAGTTACCCGGGGAGAACTTCTGGGGGAAAGGGGCGGCGAAGAAAAAGGAGCCAGCCAAGAAGGAAGCAACGGTGGCAACCTGATAGAAGAGTGCCAAGTCGTGGAATATGGAGAAGCCCTGGAACAGGAGCCGCGTGGCCACGGGCAGCATGGCCATGATGTAGCCGACAGCCACGGCCGACATCTGCCAGACTTTGCGGACGAACGGGTAAGGGCGCTTGTACCGGTACTTGGCGTAGCTGCAACAGAAGCAGACCAGGAAGGAGAGGAACAGGTGCAAGGGGACGTAAAAGCTCTGGACGATCCTGTAGACCCAGGGCAAGGAGCAGAAGTGGACCTGGGCCATCCCGGCCGCGAAGCAGTACAGGCTGACCCCCATGTAGTCGACGAAGAAGCAGGTGTGATGCGCCACCTCATTGATGGATTGGAACAGGTGGGCGCACATGCTCAGGAACAGATAGGCCATGCTGCTCAGAATAAACATCTTGAACATGGGAGCGTACGGATCGTGCTCCATGTCCAGCGTGGCGCAGAGTCGCATCCCCTGGAACATGATGGCGATGCAGGCGATGGCATGCGTCCAGACGTTCAGGCTCTCGTTGTGGATCTGGAAGAAGCTCTTCAGGTAAAATGTGAAGGGCTGGTAAGGCTTGCGGTAGCCGATCTCCACGTAGGGCTCGCGGAACTGCAGTGGTACCTCCTCAGCTCGCAGGCCGGGGGGCTGGTTATTCTCATATCCGATGGAGATTTTCATTCTTGTCCTAGCTTCAAAAACCAGACGTCATCTAACAAAAAACTGGAAATAAATGAAACAATCGAGACATGATTATAAAATATTAATTAAAATATGACCAGCAGGTCTAAGCAAATTCTGCTTCACGGCCAAAAATTCTTTTAAAAGTAAAGAATCAGTTCGAAACTTATACAGTCATGACAGTGTATAAAGTACAAATCTGAAATTTCGAAGCAAAAGCTTTAAATTAATACTTTTTTTTTTCATGTAGGCAATTTTTTCTAAGGACTTTTGTTCACTTTTTTAATTTGCTTTTTTATTTAAAAAAAAACGGTTTTATTAACAGTAACACAGTTGTGGGATATTTTTGTTTTTTACGTTCTTTGTTTAGCAGTGTTTCCATTAAAGAAATTAAACTTTTTCTATATGAGTTCAGATTGGTTCAGAGATTAATTAATTTAAAGGTAATATCATACTTTGTTTTTTGTCAAAGAAATATCAAAGAAATATTGTCAAAATATCAAGGAAGATTCAGTAACAGTCATCTGTGAAACTCCCAGTCCCATACAGTGCCCACTCTTTGAGAAAACAGTGAAAGACGCCCACGGTATTTCTAAATCTTTTCAAAATAATTTGTGATCTTCTGAAGATCAAAATTGATTTTGGTCAATTGGTTTTATATTTTTGTGGATAAATACAGCAATTCAGATGGAAATATCTTGGAGAGAATTCCACTGACGGCTATCACTTGTGCACAACTCTATGGAACCAGCAGAGGGTGTCGCTGCATTCAAAGTGTATCACTGTTATGACTTTAGGTCAAAAAACCCATAAATTTTAATGGCAAGTTTCTACCATCTTTTTGGGCATGCTACCAAAGTAAGAATAAAGATACCTTTTCCAACTTACTGGGTTGTTAGAGCTCCTTTCAAACCTTTTTTACTTCATCCTTTGCACTAAATGCGAAATGGATGAAGTCATAAATCGTTACAAAGGAGCTCCAACGGCCCAGTAAGTGGAACTAGGCCCCTGACCTTTAACCTATGAAAACCAAAAAGCATTATACATTATATATCAAAATTGGAAAAAAAAACAACTAACTTTCATTCATTCGTTCATATTTATTTAGTCAGTTTAAAATGTAGGGTTACTTTGTGCACAGGTGCTTGTGTATCGAAATCTTTCCACCACATCAAAAGAACACGTACTGTATGTAGTACAAGGCCCCACCGTGGAGGTAGAATTACCTGGCCTCACTAACCCAACTGTTTAATAGCATTAGTGTCTTTTACACCACCAATATTATTTTCAGTATTTATTTAGGGTAAGGAAACTGGGGGGTTTTTTTTCACTGAAATATTGCCGAAATATGTTCATTTTAGGGTTTACAGGACCCATGAATATTTGCTTTTAAGTATCAAATCTCATTTTGGAACAGAAGAAGCTAAATAAATACTGAAAATAATATGAGTGGTGTAAAAGACACTAGCCCCCCTGGGTTTTTTTTTTCACTGAAATATTGCCGAAATATGTTCATTTTAGGGTTTACAGGACCCATGAATATTTGCTTTTTTAATAAAAGTAACAAATCTCATTTTGAAACAATAGAAGCTAAATAAATACTAAAAATAATATGGGTGGCGTAAAAGACACTAACCCCGAAATACTTCCTCCATGATACATGCACTGATGTAGTTCTGAGTGGGGCCCTGCTGAATGTAGCACACTGGTCCCTGCAGTTTGTTGTAACGTGCATATAATGTATCTTGGTGTATGTAAACAGTTAGGCCTAGGCCTCATGGCCTGGATGTATCATGTGTTTTATCATTGCCCTTACCTGATCCTCAAAACCTTTGGTAAATTTCACCCTCCCCAAAATAGGCTAATTGCAATCATGTGATCACGCTCAAAAACAAGTCAATAATTATCTCAAACTCTTTGACAGAAACTGACAACTTGGGATAGGCCTAATAAAATCTGCGACCGCGCCCAAAAAAAAAAACCAACATCATAAAACATGTCGACTTTTAGTTTTACAACGGCAAATGTTTTCATTTCTACCCTTAAAAAATGCGACATAAAACACGCCCTAAAACAAAATACTCACATTGAAGTTCACACCACACCTCCGTCCACCGGTTACCATACCGTTTGGATGATCAATTGTGAGTTTCTTTGGCAAATTTTCTCACGTTTGTGAAAGGCCGGTCGTTAAGTTGTCTTTCAATCAATCAACTCGGCCATATAGTGTGTGTTATGTGCATGCAAGCGCAACTGGTTAAGGTTATGGGGAATTTTTTTATTACTAATGGTTACTATAAATAGCGCCCTCAAGGGGTTCACCTTTTTTTCACCTTATTAGGGTGCGTTCGTTTAGCTTCCACGGGGCAGATATGACGTGGCAACGGTTGTGTGTACTATGCAAAACAAACGATATAGCGTGGGTGGACAAGGTTAACTTGTGTCGACTCATGGAGAATAAACGAACGCACCCTATAGAGAAAACATAAAGGCTGTGTACGCCCTTATCTCTGGCGGCGGCCGCAAAATAACACACAACACAGTCTATGGAAAAGGCTATAGTGCGGGTTTATATAAAATAAATATTGCGATTGCCCGATATTGTTTCAACTAAAAAAAAAAAAACTCGGGGTTATTGTGCTTTTAGTCCACAATTATTATTTTCAGACCCCATAACTTGACATAATTTCCCTCAAAACTCAAAGCCCTGCCCTTTCCACAAAATTATAAAAACCTTGCTATTTTAGCGTGCAAGGCTCCGAATGATTACACACTAAATACTCGGGTTGACAGTACTTCAGAGTTTATTGTTGAATACATGATTATGTGCTGCTCTGAGTTTTAGAAACCCAAGTATGAAGTTCGTCAACATGTGGCACTAAGTAATGTTGTTTGAAAGATGGCAAACAGTAAGACACATGGCTGGCAGTAAGACTGATGAAATGTACCCTCAGCAGCCTTTTTATAACAGACGCTGAGGCATAAAACAATGGAATGATCCTGATTTCCAAGGAATGAATCATACTAGTCAGAAGTTACACTGATACTAAGAATCAAGTCACTGGACACTGAGTCACTCAGGGTCACTGGTCACAGTGGTCAACCTTGTGTCAATCAATGCCAGGAAGTGAAAGTATGTGATCACAACTTGGAAATCAGGATGACAATCATGAGTAATTAATGGATGCTAAAATGATGAAATGCTATATAGGTAAAAATAAGCAAATATAAATGGTTACATAATATAAATCAGTCACATATAGGTCATGATAAGAAGACAAAAAATGGATTGTGATAATTACATTGAATGGTAGAAATAATAATAAAAGGATTATAAAGTGTAAACAGTCTTCATTAGAATATAAAATTAAAGAACTGTCTGTATTAATAAAATAATGAACCGCTACACTATAATATTGAATTATATGAAGAGGACATCACAACTGGTCAACATAATAATTTAGGTGAGTAAATCTACTGTAGAAGCCCAGTGAAAATAGTCCTTGTGGACTAAAAGCACACTAACCCCAAAACTCTTTGCAACTGTTTATAATTATGTTCGTATATATGCGGGCATGAAAAATTGGTTTGAACAATAAAACAGCTATTGTAAAGTAATCAATTTAATCTTGATTAATTTTTTTTCTTAAAAAATATACTAAAAAGTCCTCATTTTTTGACATCACTGACTTTCTCATTGCACTATATTCGTGTAAATACATGTATGCAGAAGGAAGGACGATCAATAAAATAAATATATTCTTGTATCAATGTATGTACAGTATAAAAAAAGTTTGCTACCAAGTTCAAAACGTCATCCACTTCCTGATTAAAAAAATAAAAATAATCCCGCAAAATCCCGAATAATGAATGGAGGAAGTACCTTCTTTCCATGGAAATAATTAAATGAGATTCTTTAGAAATGACATTCTCACTCCACCCCCCCCCCCCTCCCCCCGCTTCCTAAAATAATCATCTTGTGTGTCAATAATGTATAATGTATACATGTATTTCACGGCGTGCAAACAAATGTTTTCTGATATTGAAGCACTGACGTAAACCTACTTTTTAAGCTCCATTATGGTGGATGTATTGAAGTGTAGCGGAAGTGTCCGATGTATTAATGTATTCATTGTATTAAAGGCACATACATGATTGGTAAACATACTCGAACAGAAATGTTCACAGATTTACTTAAACTTACAGGGTGTGAAGATGGTGGTGGTAGAAACATACCGTTAAAATGTTTCCCCATGAAATGGTGTATTTATCAAGAAATGAGTAAATCACAGACCGAAAACAGTTAACATCTCGGGGGTAAGATCAAAACCATTCTTTACAATGTTTTAAAAGAAAATTGAGTCGGGTTTTTCGCTATTTTCTCGTGACTCGGATGTTCGATTGAGCTCTAATTTTTCACAGGTTTATCATTTTTAAATTTTTCATATATAATTATGTTTGATTAGACAAATGCGAGTACTGTTCTGTAATAATTACCAATCATGTATCATACATTTAAAGAATGTATATTAATTATTTTCCTGCGAGTGTGCGATGTCCCTTAAATTAAATTATGAATGCCCTGTATTTCAGTAAGAGATCAACATTCTCTGAAAATTGCGATTCATGCCTAGTTTCACGATTGACATTTTGTTATCCCGTAAAATTATGGCCCAAAATTGCTTTTACATGTATTTCTTATTTGATAGAAAAAGACTATCCTATTTCAATGTTGTTTTATGTAAGATGAAAGTTGACCGTGGGTTTAGTAATTAGTAGGCCTATAATGGTTCACATGATCTTAGTATTTGGAGTAAAATTTTTAAAGCATCTACAAGTTAAAAAAACAGACATTGATTCATTCTCTTTTTTGAATTTGTGGTGTGGCTCTGAATAGAGCCGTTTGGGTTTGTTAAAGCACAAAATGCTTATTTCTTGGCTGGCTTGGCTGCCTTCTTGGCGGGCTTAGCGGGCTTAGCGGCCTTCTTGGCTGGCTTGGCTGCCTTCTTGGCGGGCTTAGCTGCTTTCTTGGCGGGCTTAGCTGCTTTCTTGGCGGGCTTGGCTGCCTTCTTGGCTGGCTTGGCGGGCTTAGCGGCCTTCTTGGCTGGCTTGGCGGCCTTCTTGGCGGGCTTGGCTGCTGGTTTCTTGGCCTTCTTGGCGACCTTTTTGGGGCTCTTCTTGGCGACGGTCTTCTTCTTCAGCTTCTTGGCCTCTGCCTTCTTCTTGGCTGCTTCCTTCTTCTTCAGCTTCAGTGCTGCCTTCTTGGCCTTCAGGGCTGCCTTCTTCTTGGCGGCAACGGCGTCAGACTTGATGGCCTTGGTGTTCAGCTTGAAGGAACCGTTGACTCCGGTGCCAGAAGCACGGACGAGCTTGCCATCAGCAACCAACTTCTTGAGGGCGGTGTTGCAGCATTTGGAAGCGTTGTCTCCAACTTTGTAGTTGGCCATGATGTACTTCTTGATGGCCTGAGATGAGGATCCCTTGCGAGGCTCTTTCAGCTCAGCGACAGCCTTCAGCACCATGTCGGTGAATTTGGGATGATCGGCTGGCTTCTTCGGCTTGGACACCTTCTTCACGGGCTTGGTTTGTTCCTCGGCCATGGTAGATTGTGGTTTGGTTTTCGTTCTCGGAGATACGACTTTACACCTGTCAGACTGACTTTGTGAATACCATTTAACCTGAGCGCGATCACCTATATCTCATTTATGCGGACGTGAGAGAAACCACTCAATTATGCACACACAGGACATCCCACACAAGCGCGCTTTTCAATGCAATATGGCAGATCGACCCAATTGTGTGTTAGTACCCACTTTTTAATGCTCATTTTCTTGAGAATTAATCGACGAAAAGTGACTTTTCCGGCGTATTTCAGTAGGATATGACATGGACTTTCTGTTAACATGAAATTTCATCTGATCTTGTCGTTTTTCAAAGAATGAAATCGTGGTATCTGAAAAGTACCGAAAAAATCAAATCAAACCTAAAATTAAACCCATTTTTCCGAAAAATTATTGTGAAACGGACATATTTTTAATATCTGCATTGACATTTTGTACTCTTGTCTGCATTGTAGTCCAAAAATTATAACACTTTAGGGATATTTTGCAACTTTATTGGGCCTCAAAACTTGACGACCAAAAATACTGAACTCCGAGTGGCGGCCATTTTTCCTGCACTCGGGTCTGATTTCCATGACACTGAAATTACCCCTTTTCTCGAAATTTGTCAGTTTTGACACATTGTGACAGAGTAATGAGTAGTGAATATTGTTCAATTCTATTTTTTAAGTTAAAATGGTTTATAATAAATATGTTTTAAGTCTTAAATAATAACGAAAATCGAGTGTATTCAGTTGATATGGCAAACAGCCAGAATGCGCGGGTTCTTTTCTTTCTGTCTTCAAAAAATGGTTTCACAATCACGGCTCCATCTGAACCAAAACATTCAGCTATTTCTTCAATAAATTCCAGCAACTTTTTCTGAAAAACCAGCCACAAGAACATGGGGAATATTTGTCTGAAACAATCGTGTCTGTGAATTTACATATTCTACCTTTTAAGATAAGGTTTTTTCGTGTTTATTTCTTGAATTGACTGTGTGTGATATTTGCACGGACAAGGAAATTAAAAATTCATCATGGCAGCTCAGGCCGACTGACGTGTCACATGATGGAATTTTACTCGGTTAAAATTCATCATTTACGAAAGTGACCTAGTTACATTTTTCTGTAGAAAAGAGAAATATCATCACAGAGAACCATTCTTTAAGTTCCCACAATTTGTTGCAACTTGTGAAAAGACTGAGTTTGTGATTTCGATTTTCCATGTTTTTTGTCCGGACCGTGTACCTCACCGAGTGCGACCCTGCATGAGTCGGTCGGCCATCAGCCTGGGCCTCTGCTTCGTCGTGCCCGGCGGCTGGACAATATTGGCCCGGACAAGTTTGGGCCAAATGAAGTCAGAACCATTAAAAATTTTACTTTGATTTCTTTTCACAAATGTCCATAATTAGTATAACCAAAAAATAATGGAGACATAACTGTTGACGGACAAGTTTAATCTCTGATGGGTTCCACGTATGGGCCGACATGAACGATTATCAAAACAGACGGCATAGCTACTGATACTGTGGAGACCGAGAAACCAAGCATGATGTAGGCCTACATCTTCAAATACACCAACTTAAAGAAAAACCAAATTTGTTGTCTTTTGCTCTTAAATTTGGAATTTGTTAATTGCTTTCTTTTTCAAAATTGTTTCTTTCAAACCGCAACAAGAAAACAATAAATCGAATATAGGCCTACATGTAGATTAAGGCCATAATCATCATTAGAAGATGCACTGATTGAGAAACAAAACGTGGAGTAGGAGCTGATGGATTGATGATTTCAATTTCAAACCAAGAAATATTTTCCAGGTGGAAAAATGTCCGTTATAAGCTTAAGCTTCAATCAATAAGCTTATGATTTTTTCAGATACATAAATCAATTCAATTCACAGTGTTATAAACATTATGAAGGCGAATATCTTCCATTGCCTCAGAAATTGCCTCAGGGTTAAAGATGCTTAAAGGTAGTATCATACTTTGGTAAGAGACCAAAACAGAAATGTTCACAGATTAACGTATAACTTACAGGGTATGAAGATGGTGCTGGTAGAAACATGTTAAAAAATTTCCGCCCGAAATGGTGTATTTATCCAGAAATTAGTAAAACAAAGACCGAAAATATTTTTGATCTTTTAAAAGATCAAAAATAAAAGAGAAAACACTTAAGAAATACTGTGACCGTTTTTCGCTGTTTTCTCAAAAAGTGGGCAATGTAGGGGACTGAAATTTTCACAGATTACTATTACTGTATCTTCCTTGATATTTTTGCCCACGAATCTGTATGTCTTTGACAAAAACCAAAGTATGATATTACCTTTCATATTGTCTTCTGGTCGACTCATCTTCAGATATCTTAAAATGGATTTTTGACTAGATTTGTTTTCGAGGTAAGGGGAAAGAAAGTTTCATTTGATATATTTTTGGCCAAAATACACCAACAATTAAAAAATCAATTGGAAAATAGATAAATTAGACCAATCAATCAATAGATTAATTGCTGAAAGTACAGGTTCATTACATTGATCGGGACAATAATAAAAAAGTATAATTAAATGAACAAATCTAAAACGTCTGATGTTTCTGACATAATTTATTTTTCGTAACATTTTTCACAATCATAATAATAATTATTTATTTTAAATTTCTAATTTCGATCGCTTGCGGAAAATGCTACCCCGTTGCATATTTTGCTATGCATCTTTTAATGAAAAAGAATTAAATTGCGACGGATTTTACAAACTTAATTGATCAAGATTGCCAATCGGATTTTCGGCTTCTCGGCTTCATGGCAGAAAATGTCTTTTCTGAAACAAAATTTAGAGATGGGAAGAAGGTCACGTGGGCACTGAGTCTGTTCCCGTCTCAGTAAAATTTGCCTCCATCCAGAAAAAAATGCAAAATTTATTGGACTTATAAATTGCCAGTTACTATGGTAAAATGACATGCTTGTCAATTTCGTGAAACCGAATATCGGTGAAAACTCGAAAAGTGACGCTCCCAATTTGTCTAATTAGCTAGGTTTCGGTGTAAATAGAGCCCTGTAAATTGGTATACAGGCAGATATACACTCAAATAGTCCAAATAGATAATAAAACGAAAATCGAAAAACAAAATGCACACATTTTTCGTGGTGTCGGCGACAGATCATTATGTCCTCATATGCATTGTCCGTGCTTTTATCATGAAAAAAGCCAGCCTAAACCGATTTCTCAATGATTGGAAGAAAATATATGTCTATATTTCTTGGACAAAAATTAGTACCTGTATACTAGCTGGACTGACCCTGTCCCAAGTTAAAACAGTGCAACATGATCACGAGATAGAACCCGACACGGCACAGGGGCAATTGAGTGGTTCATCACGGCTCGCTTCATTATTGGTGTTTCCTATTATTCACTTTACTTGGAGAGGACGTTCGTTCATTTGCAAAAATATGTGATGAGCAAAATGGGGAATTATTTTGGCAAAATCTGACAAACTTTAGCCTCTAGCTCATGCAGTGTGCTGATCTTTCGAGATGGCACTCCAAGCCAGCACACACTGACGTATGCCACACGCGGCAAAAGTTTGTTTACTATGGAGATAAGGTCAAAGTTGAAATCCAGTCATGAATAATGCATGTTTGGGCGTTTTGGCGGTTCAGCGAGCCTCATTCTGATTGGTTGTTGAACACCCAGTCACGTACAGTGCATGACTACCGAGGCTTTGTATAGTACATGTACTGTACACTTCCGTCATTTTTTGTGTTACATGAGCGGTATTTATACCTCATTTTCTGCATCGATGTAAACTTGTATTTTGCAACAACTGCGTTTATTGGAAGATGGGGACCATGTGGCTGTACCCAGCTTCTAAAAACAGCAATTTTCTGCCCACAAGTCTAAATAAACTGCAACGGCCCTTAAAAATATGAAATTTGGAACCGTTGCCCCTAGAAACCTTCACGATTAACACCCACAACCCCGATTCCAATATGTGATCAGAAGTAGGATGAAAGATGTGCATGTTAGCATGCGTCTGGTGGCAAATAAGAATGGCTTGTTTGTAAAAAGTGTGTCAAAAACCGAAAGACAAAATGAAGCGCGGTGAGTGAGTGCGAACCATAATTATCACATCGATCCGCGTGGACTGTACACGGCAAGCCGGCTTATCATCCACCATCTAGGGTACATGAGAAGGTAGTCACGGTACCCCATCAGGTAGGTGGGATGGGACCCGATGAGGGTTGCACCCAAGTAAATAAACTCCCATAGACAACAGTGATAAATCCTAATACTTCAAAAATCATTTAAAAAATACTCAGAACTCTCACAGGTGTTCAAGTTGCACAGAAAAATGATGATGAACATGTCACCTTTCATTTTCTTTTCATTTTAGGGTGGGTTAACCATTGAAGTTTTTAGATATACTCATTCTCAGCTGACCATTCCTAAAACAAGGCATGGATCACTCCAGTCAAAGAAGCCATTAAAAAAATCCCTCTGCAAAGCGGCTGAAATGAACCCACTTTCTCACCCAATTGCATCACAAATGGTCAAAAATGAAAGCCCAGAGTCCAGACAGGAGGTCCAGTGTCATATTTCCCGTCCCTCAGTTTCATAGCTCTCAGAACTCTCTCATTTATACTTTTATTAATGAGCTCGGCGGACGGATTTTGGGACTATTTACTTAGGTGCACCCCGCCTGAGACCACGGTGATTTTATGGCCCCTCTTTTCATTGTTATGTGTTTACTTTTAGTCTATATCACAGGCGGGATCGGCCAAGATGTATACGGTACTCGGTAAATTTCTCAATCATTCGTAATCTTGATCGCCATTCCAGAATGAACTTGATTTCCAAAGAAGTGTCAACATGCGACAACGTACACTTTAATTATGGTACTCAGTCCTGAACAGAACGGCGGTGAAACTACACAGAGATGCAAAATATTCTCAGTCCCAGTGGGCAAATAGCCTGAGGGAAAATGCATAATCTACTATAGATCGATTAAAATTAATTAACTTTCATTCTGAAATGCCTGGTCCCTATTTTGCAGAGTCGATACATGGAGATGAAACTTCACTCAAAAGGAGTTGAAAAATAATTCGCGACATCTAAAGCTCGACGTCTCGGAGATGAAAGTTTGTCACTGGCTGAGTTCCGGATGACAATCAAGATGCATGAATTGGAAGATAAAGGTGATGCTCGCTGAATGAGAAGATGACCATCGTTACGAATGTTCCCTGAATAATGACAAAAACAAAGATCAAAGAACATCAATGTATAAATGTTTTTTTATATTAATGGATATACTGGTGAGTGATGATATTACACCTGCGAAAAACGTGATTTTTAAAGAGGATGTTCAACACTCAACAAACTTCGCTTTATTTGTTAGAACTATTATCATTAAATTACTTGACATGAGAAAAAGTAATTTAATGATTATAGTTCTAACAAATAAAGTGTTGAATATCCTCTTTAAATACAGGGGCATTTATATGTACAGGTATACCGTAGTCCACAGACAATAATTTAGCCTTTGGGCAGCAGTTAAATCTGCACAACAAGTGACGTGATTAAAGATAGTATCATACTTTGGTAAGAAACCAAAACAGAAATGTTCACAGATTTACTCGTATAACTTACAAGGTATGAAGATGGTTGTGGTAAAAACATACTGTTAAAATATTTCCGCCTGAAATGGTGTATTTATCCAGAAATCAGTAAAACAACAACCGAAAATCTGTTTGATCTTTTAAAAGATCAAAAATAAAAGAGAAAAGACTTAAGAAATACTGCGGCCATTTTTCACAGTTTTCATACTGCGGCCGTTTTTCACAGTTTCTCAAAAAGTGGGCACCGTATGGGACTGAAATTTTCACAGGTGACTATTACTGTATCGTCCGTGATATTTTTGCCCATGAATCTGTATTTCTTTGACAAAAACCAAAGTATGATAATTTCCTTTAAGGCCCCAAACGAAGGCTACTCGTGGGGCCTGAGAAGACGAAGCCGAAGAAAGGCCCCGGGCTTCACCATGTATCTCAAGCCCTTCACTTCATTTAGAACTCAAAATGGCAGAACATATTCTATGATGATTTAGAAAAATAAATCCCAAGCCTAGAGCCTCTTTAATTCGTATAAACTCGTGGTCTCTCAATATTACACAGCAAGGCAATAAATGCCTTCACCCCCATCAACGATGTGGGGAAAAAAATTATTAGGATACATTCTCAGTATTGAGGTAGGCCTGCATAGTAAAAAGTTCTGTTCATTATGCATACCATGTGCAAATGCTCCGTGCAACTCGAAACTCATGTTCATAACCGTACGGTTCGCAACGGGAGGTTCACAAGTTTAGCATAATGGCTAGCCTGGTTCCCTGCCCAAAGATTCACTGACGACTCTCATTAAAAATCTTACAATTGTTATTGACAGAGAATAACCCGAGACTAGCAACCGTCGCTGGGAGTTCATGGCGCCACGGTCACCATAGTCCAACAGTCCGGTCCCTAATTAAAGGTAGTATCATACTTTGGTTAGAAACCAAAACAGAAATGTTCACAGATTTACCTATAACTTACAGGGTATGAAGATGGTGGTGGTAGAAACATACCGTTAACATTTTCCCGCCTGAAATGGTGTATTTATCCAGAAAGTAGTAAAACTAATGACCGAAAATCTTTTTGATCTTTTAAAAGATCAAACATAAAAGAGAAAAGACTTTAGAAATACTGTGGCTGTTTTTCACTGTTTTCTCAAAAAGTGGGGCACCATATGGGACTGAAATTTTCACAGATGACTGTTACTGTATCTGTCTTGATATATTTGTCTGATGACTCAGATGTCCGATTGAGCTCAAATTTTCACAGGTTTATTATTTCACGCATTATGTGAGTGCTGTTCTATGACCTTTACCAATCATATTTTATACCTTTAAATATTTTCACAGGATGTTTGAACTTCCTAAGATCAATATTGTTTTGTTTGTTTCTTTTCTGGATAATACAGCCATTCAGGCTTAAAAACTTGAACGATATTTTTCTACCATAGCCTGTAAGTTATAGGTACATCTGTTTAAGATTTCTGTTTCGGTATGCTACCAAAGTATGCTAGTGCCTTTACATGTTTCTAAGTTACACAATGTCATCTTCCTACCTGCAGGACTTGCCAAGTATTCAGCTCGGTTCAACCTCGACGACAGCAGCTGGAATCCCTCCACTCCCGTCCTGAATGCCGTCCCGCTTTACCTCGGATGTTCCAACTTGAATCGGCACTCTTGAGATTCTATAGATAAGGAGAAAACCACAACTGAGGTTCAACTCCAGAAACGAATGTCATAGAATTAATGAAGGAGAACTTGTTTGGGTAGAATAGTGTGGAATTAATACTCTTTTGCATGAGGTTCTAAAAAAGAACCTCACTTAAGAGCGAGGTTAGAAAAAAACTCACCTGAGGCTCACTTAATGGACCTCACTTGCCTCAAGTGAGCTTCTAGAAAAGAACCTCACTTGGGGCTCACTTAATTGAGAGTTCTAAAAAAAGAACCTCACTTGTTCGCCTAAGAGTGAGGTTCTTAAGCTTGCTCACTTAAGAGGGCCGAATCTAACAAACAGGACCTCGCTTACTCACTTGAGACGGTAAGGTTCTATAAAAAGACCTCACTAGCTCACTAGCTCACAGAAATCACTTGCTCACTTGAGAGTAAAGTTCTAAAATAGAGAACCTGACTTGCTCACTTGAGAGTAGGGTTCTAAAAAGAACCTGACTTGCTCATTTGAGAGTAAGGTTCTAAAAGAACCTCACTTGCTCACTTGAGAGTAAGGTTCTAAAAAGAACCTCACTTGCTCACTTAATAGTAAGGTTTTAAAAAGAACCCCACTAGCTCACTTGAGAGTTAAGTTCTAAAATAGAGAACCTCACTTGCTCACTTAAGAGTAAGGTTATAAAAAGAACCTCATTTGATCAAAGAGTGAGCTTTTCACAAAGAACCTCAAAAGTTCACGAAATAATGTTTGCCTCTATGTTTGTCGACTTTATCATCTTTTGTTTGTTTGTTTACTTTGTTTTGTTGTATTTACCTCCATGACTACCATTCTGTATCCATGCAGTCCTCAATTCATTCCGCGATGACGAAGTTCTGACCTCACTCGTTGCCAAGTAATCGACGACTCCAGACCGAGGCTGCTCGTGACGTCACCAATCTCAGATGCTTAGACTGTCAACCAGTACCTACATAATCTAATCTACGGGTGAAAGATCGCCTGGGATCCAGACGCGCGCTGCGTAATACTGCCGCAGACCCTACGCATGCGTTTTCGCACTTGCTCCAGACTGTGTGCATAAACACCCAGACAGACAAAACAGGACAGAAACTTTGTACTGACAGTGAAAATCAGAGGAAAATACCTGTGACTGGGAACCTTCATGGTCCCCTCATACTTTACCTGGAATTTGGCATACGACGCCGTTTTCGTCACCACAATTAGCATCTTGGTATTTATAGTCCTTAGCGATCACCAGTTGGATGCATTTATCATCGAAGTCAGTTGGAGGCTTGCTTTTCTCCCATTCAGTCCAGTCTTTTAATGCCACCTCTTCACCATTCACATCCTTAAACCACTCGTCCGGTGCTGTATTCCGAGCATCGATCCACACTTCGTTAGGCTGGCTGTTAGAAGCAAACAATATCACATTTTGTGCATGCATTAAAGGTAATATCATACTTTGGTTTTTGTCAAAGAAATGGAGATTCACTTTTTGAGAAAACAGTGAAAAACGGCCACAGTATTTAAATTTTTTTTTTATCTTTAAAAGATCGAAATTGTTTTGGTCATTGGTTTGATTCTTTTAAGTTTCTGGATAAATACAGCATTTCATACAGGCAGAAAATTTTAAACGGTACATGTTCTAACATCACCATTTTAAATCCCTGTAAGTCAACGGTAAATCTGTGGGGGTTTCTGTTTCGGTGTGCTATCAAAGTATGATAGTACCTTTAAAAATGGAGGTACATGTATATAGAAAATGGAGCCTGGGACCAACAGACGTTTCTATTGAGCCCATTATAGCACAACACGTATTGTTTATATTGAAAAAATAAAAAGAAAACTTTTCTGATAATAATCCATTAAATTGGATCGCATAAGAAAATATTCTGCTGCTGCAGAGTCATGTGCATGCATCAAGTAGTGGAGTGGACCCGGTCAAATGTTCATCTATGAATGAAGGAAGAACGTACAAGCAAACTAACGACGACGTCCATGCTATATAGTTACACCTTTGTGCAGGCGCGGTTCTACGGGGGGGGGGCTAGGGGGGCTGTAGCCCCCCAAAGTGAAAAGTGTAAAAAAAAATTCTTGAAAATACTGGATTTTTTCAGTTATTAAAGGGAGGGTACAGAATTGGTAAGACAAAATACACTTCATAATCACAGATTCACATAAAACTTACACAGTATAATGGTGATGATAGGAGAAAACATCCCATGAAATGTTTTTGTCTGAAATGCCATATTCGTTGAGAAATAAATGAAACAATATTTTCCGATCGGAATAAATCGCTTCGAAGCGTTTTATTCATTCGTTGAAATGTGCACAGTTCTCAGTACACGGGTTTTCACTATTTTCTCTTGACCCAGATGGCTGATTGACCTCAAACTTCTACAGGTTTGTCAGTTAAGGTACATGATGGATTACATAATGTGTTTTCACTGTCAGCAACGGTTTTGTCGCAAACACCAGTTCTGTACCATCCCTTTAAGCGCCAATTACATAAAAACGCGTTGTGTGGGCTATAATGTGCATGTTTTTCGACCCCTAATTAGACATAGCAGAAGCGACTGTTAGAAGAACACAAAAAAAAAGGATCTTCTAGCCCCCCCAAAAAAAATTTTGGCTCTAGAACCGCGCCTGCCATTGTGCTTATATTATATGGCGTGCAAAGTTTACATTTAAGCCCGGAATAGAGATATCTCTATTAATGATAGAGATAGGCCCCCGTATCTCTATTTTAGAAATATCTCTATAATAGGCCTATCTCTATTCCCAATAGAGATATAGGCCTATTAAAAAATTATATTATTAATAGAGATATCTCTATTATAGAGATATCTCTATTTTGTAAATGGGATACAATTACACGAATATAATGTTTACTCTCCCAAGTGATGCATTTTCTTTCTGTTGGAAATTGAAGTTATACTCACATGAACAACTCTCCATATAGCTGCATTGATCGGGCATCATTTGGCGTGGCAGGCACAGGGAGTCGAGTACCGCTCTCTGGACTAGTGCAGGCAGCCCTAGCCGCATCGAAGTTAACTTTGTCGGTGAGACCACCATCGGTGTAACATGCGCCACTTCCGAACACATCCGGGAAAGGGCAATCTGTTTGGGGAAAAGGTGAACAGTGGGTAAAGGTAGTATCATACTTTGGTAAAGTTGATAGAACAGATGCGCTCTGTGCATAATTTGATTTGTCATTGAATGAAAACAAACTGTGAAATTATCAGCTCAATTGTCATGGGAAACTAGAAAACAGCGAAAAAACGTTGCAATTTGTTACGCGAAATTGTTAAGCATAGGTGTCGATTTCTTTTCATGATGGGGGGGGGGATGATTGGTGATTTGACATTTGGTGTCCTATGCGAGGGAGCGAAGCGACCGAGCGGTGGGGGGAGGCTGTGGGAGGGGAAATACCCCCGTCCACACCAGGGACTTTTTGATAAAAACAGAGTTGAAAAGTCGCATTTTAGAACATTATTCGATTAAAACGATATTCAGAAGAATTAAACGTAGTATAAATTCATTGCGAAGATTAAAAAAACAACAAGGATCATGTAATATTTCTATACAATAAACTTGAATGACATTCAACTTCGAAAATTTCGTCAGAGATTGATCTCGGAGATCAAACCTGTTTTCGGCCTTTGTTTTACTAATTTCTGGACAAATACAGCATTTCAGCCGAAATTATTTTAACGGTATGTTTTTACCATGTGACCATGTTCTAAGTTATAGACCTGTGAACATTTCTGTTTGAGTATGTTATTACCGGTACCAATTCTGTACTCACTCTGAATGCAAACAATAGTGTAAATTATACGAAGTTTTGTGCACCAATAATGTTGCATGATATCCTCTGATATACAATGTAACATAAGAAGTAACTTAACACAAGCCTTGTGTCATTATTGTTTGGCTGCTTCTCAATTTCTTTATGCCTTAATATTCTTAGAGATTGATTTAGTGTCAACCTCCATAACAAACAAGGGTTTGTTCGTACCAGGGTTCCCGGGATCGTGATCGGGGATACTGCACAGTACACCATGTGGGTTTTTGCAATCCTCGTGCTCCCAAAGCCACTCATGTTCTTTTATTTTTGCACAGTTCTTGTTATGATCAGTGCCCGGACTGCCGCCCTTCCATGCCCCGTCATATGGCTTGCTTTCACCGTCAGACAGCAGCATGAAGTTCCCTTGCTCCCACACGTCATGGATACCAAGCCAGTAAGATTGCAATCTTTAGAAAGAAAAAGAATGTTAAAGTTAATAAAAGACAAAAAAATAAAAAAACAATCCGTGCCTCCTCTTAATGAACATGACGGGATGACTGAAAAAAAAGAAAGATTGTATTTATCTTATTTTTTATTCGATTTTTTCTACGTTTTGCTTCAATGCAAAAAAAAACGTTGGCTATAGGAGATCATGCTTGTCCCTCGCCTGTTGTCCGATCATAAATAATAGTGGTAAAATAATGACCCCACCCATAGCAACTTCCAGTAAGATTTGATTGGATCGGACTATACATTTTTTTAATTCACTTGAAAAGTATTGAATTGGTTTGTTGGGGCGATAAATCCAATAATGGAAAAACAAGTGTACATGTCCCACGGGTGCACCACACTAAATAGCTCCAAAATCAATGCGCCGAGCTGATTATCATATTCAGTGTATGTACCCTCAATTCCTTCAAATGTTTTTTTAAATATGCAATTTTGGGGGTCATATATAATATATTATGACCCCCAAAATTGCATATTGTGTAATTATGACTGGTTATGACAACCGGGGGTTCAGTGCTTCAGCCTGTTGTGGAGATTTGAGACATTTTGGTTTAAAATGTGGCCCTACATACATTGTTTAGTGGAGGGTTGCTTCATGAAAACTCGTAGCAAGTCGGTTACGGAATAAGGACATTTCGGGGGTGTTTTTTTCTTGGGGCAATTAGCAAAAAATCCAATCGGTTACCCATCCAAAATTGAGTTCACACTACCATTTACACTATTGCACCAACAAATGGGAAACTTCTGGATGGGTTTTTTTGAACTGTGAAGTTGAGGGATTTTACACTGAGGTCAATGGGAGTTTATTTAGTGTGGTGCACCCCTACGGATACACCACACTAAATAGCTCAAAAATCAAAGCGCCGAGCTGATAATCATAATGTGTGTACCCTCAAATGTTTTTTAAAAATAAAATATGCAATTTGTGGGGTCGTGCAATTAATATATTGTGTAGTTTTGAATGGTTATGACAACGTGGGGGTTCAGTGCTTCAGCCTGTTGTGGAGACTTGAGATATTTTGGTTTAAAATCCGGTCCTACATTGTCTTGAACGTGGAGGGTTGCTTCATGAAAACTCGTAGCAAGTCGGTTACGGAATAAGGACATTTCGGGGGTGTTTTTTTTTTTTGAACTGTGAAGTTGAGGGATTTTACACTAAGGTCAATGAGAGTTTATTTAGTGTGGTGCACCCCTACAGGGACAGCGGTATGTATGCCGCCCTCTGTCGGCGATTCGGCGATAAATAGGGGGGGGGGGGCGGCCGGGCTAAACAATAATATTTGATATTTTAACGAAATGAACGTCTCCTAGTATAATAATACGTTTACATGAATTTCTCCAGTCCGAAAGTAGAGTCAATTATTATGGTTTGGGATTTTGTAGGTCTCGCGTTGAGTCAATACTCGACTCTATCCAAAAATCTTGATAGCTGCAGGCCGTGTCCAAAATCTCTGGCTGCGACAACACACAATATGGAAACGTCTGCAGTTCACCAGCTATTAGCTGCCATAGGTGCGTGTGTTATTTGCAGCCGCAGCCAGAGATTTGGGACACCGTATTAGCTCAATTATTCGTTTTCAGAATGACATACGATCCGGATGAAATTATTAGACTTTCCACAGTCGCCTGATCCTCCGCAGTCATAATTTCTGCGACGCCGGCTGTCCAACCGAACTCTTTACACTTGATGATGGCTTGCTTTATTGAAACCTCCTCGTTTATTACCACGAAGGTAGTGCCAGTTAGTTCATTAGTCTTGTTGTACTGATCGCAGAGCACGTCTGAAAGAAGAGCAGAACGATGACGGAAAAAAGTCAGTCTGTAGTCTGTTTGTTTTAACTTAAAGGCAATATCATACTTTGGTTTTTGTCAAAGAAACGCAGATTAATGAGAACAAATATCAAGAAAGATACACTAACAGTCATCTGTGAAATTTCCAGTTCCATAAGGTGCCCACTTTTTTGAAAAACAGTGAAAAACACCAACGGTACTTTAAAAGGTAATCTTTTAAAGATCAAAACTGTTTTTGGTCATTGGTTTTACTCTTTTCTTGATAAATACAGCATTTCTTGCAGAAAAACTTGAACGATGTGTATACCATCACCATCTCTATACCCTGAAAGTTATAGGTAAATCTGTGAAGATTTCTGTTTCGGTATGCTACCAAAGTATGATAGTACCTTTAATTGCCTTTAGTTTGGGCCGGAGGAACCATTGACCCATTAGGCAAGGCAACACCAGCTCCGATTACTTTCATGGAAGAAACCACACGAAAACTGGACACGAAATCAAACCAACTAAAACCAACCGAAACCAAACAAACATCAAATTGGAACAAAATCAAAATGAAACCAAACCTTGGGAGTAAAACAAGCCAACACATTTTATGAACGAACAAACAAATACATGCCTTTAAGCCGGAGGAAGATCCTTCTAGGATCGAAACGTCAGGCCCTCCTTCAACTCCAAGCAAACAAATACAATGAATATTAGCACATGAAAAACAAAGTTAACGATCAATTCAAATAAACAAAACAAAAACGCACTTAACAAAAACAAAAACAGGAAAGTAGACGGATGTCTGTCAACGTCCAAGCAGATTGAGGCAGACAGACACAAATAAACAAACAAACAAAGAAACTCCCCATTGAAAACAAAAAACGGACCAAGCAACAAACATCAAACCAACAAACAAACAAACAAATTCAAGCAAACAAACAAACAAACAAACACCCCAACAAACAAACAAACAGTATCTTTCTCAAAATGAGTCTTACCTCTAGTGACACACATAGCGATCATGAAGATCCAAATGGACACCATTCCATACATCAACTCCATGATGCACGAAAACCTGTATAAAATGGTCGATATAAAATGAATCATTATAACATAATTATTATTACACCATGCAATAATAAAGGAAAGATTTTCCCGCGAGAATATCCATTCTAGGGGAAATCTCGCCACGGGGTTCTCCCTCTGAGAGTTGCCATACATAATGGGTCAAACAGAACTTGACCTGGTTTGGTGGTGTTTTTTTAAGAAACAAATGACACTCAAAAGTTCAGTAAAGCATTACGTTTAATTAGTATCATACTTTGGTAAGACACCAAAACAGAAATGTTCACAGATTTACGTATAACTTACAGGGTATGAGGGTGGTGGTGGTAGAAACATACCGTTAAAATTTTCCGCCTGAAATGGTGTATTTATCTAGAAATTAGTAAAACAACGACCGAAAATCTTTTTGATCTTTTAAAAGATCAAAAATAAAAGAGAAAAGACTTCAGAAATACCGTGGCCGTTATTCACTGTTTTCTCAAAAAGTGGACTGAAATTTTCACAGATGACTATTACTGTATCGTCCTTGATATTTTTGCCAATGAATCTTTATTTCTTTGACAAAAACCAATGTATGATATTACCTTTAACAAGCATTCTCTTCTGCTTATTAGAAAAAAGAATGAAATAAATTGATCATTATACGGTAATTCCCAAGAGGAGTTTTGCAAGCTGTCCACGGAATATTTGACAAAACCGATAAAGTACGCATTTCAGCTGTTTTCAGCTAATTTTTGTAAGCTAAAATTAGTCTTTAACATCATCCTTTCAGATGTTTAGATTCAGTCAAGCAATTAACATTCTATAGACGCCTTGCAAATTAATGAGTACCTTCATTAAAATAGACGTAAATTCTCTTATGAATTATCAATTTGTTTCATTTTTGTTCCTAATGAGCAGGAGAGAGTGCTTGTTAAATATATGCTTTACTGAACTTTTGAGTGTCATTTGTTTCTTTTGAAAAACATCACCAATAATCCCGGTCAAGTTCTTTTTTACTTGCCCTGTAGGGAGGCTAATTTGAGCAGGCGTGGTTCTACGGTGTGGGGGGGGGGGGGGGGGGGCTAGGGGGGCTTTAGCCCTCCCCCCCCCCCCCCCCCCCCCCCCAAAAAAAAAATTGTGTCTAGCCCCTCCCCCCAAAAAAAAAAAAAATAAAAATAAAAATCAATTGAAAAAAAAACATGCTGGAAATTTGGAAAATACTGGATCTTTTCAGTTATTACGCGCCAATTACTTGAAAAACACGCTGTGTAGCGCTATAGGCTGCTTTTCTACACATTATAAGACAGCAGAACCGAATGTTAGAAGGTGACGTCACGTGCGAAGGGTCTACCCCCCCCCAAAAAAAAAAAAAATGGGGGTCTTCTAGCCCCCCCCCCCCACCAAAAGAAAAACATTGAAATACAAATACATTGGCCCTTCTAGGCCCCCCCCCCCCCCTCAAAAAAAATTATTGGCTCTAGAACCGCGCCTGAATTTGTTACAACATTAATCTCGACAAAAAAAGCTTTTCGGGCCCCGACAGTCTTCATGATTACGAGTCACTTTTCATCGAAATTGCACTTTTGGATATTCAGGCCCCACCTCCTGTTTCCTGAAAGCTAGATCCGCCCCCGGGAGGGAAACTTGCATACATACATGTACTATCATACTTTGGTAAAGATGATATACAACACCTGCGGTCTGTTCATATAGTTTGATTTGTGATCAAAACAAACCTATGAAATTTTAATCTCAATCGATCATTGTAAACAGTGGAAAACAGCGAAAAACAGTTACAATGGGAGACTTTTGAGAACCGGTCTTCAAGTCAACAGCGCACGCGCACGCAATTGTGAGCATGCGCGCGTTGTTCTGCGCCTGCGCTGTTGTGCGTGTGCCTGCGCTGTTGACTTGAAGACCGGTTCTCAAAAGTCTCCCATTGTTACTCGAAATTATGAGGTAATAGTCGTGATGATTTGATCTCGGAGAACAAAAATGTTTTCGGTATTTTGTTTTACTCGTTTCTGGAAAAAATACAGCATTTCAGGCAAAAACATTTTTAATGGTACGTTTGTACCATATCTATCGTATATCCAGTAAGTTATATATGCAAATCTGCGAACTTATGTTTTGATTTCATATACCAAAATATCACACATGTATACCTCTAAGAACTGCGATCACAATATGTAATGGGAAAATCTGAGAAAAGATCAATAGTCTGACCATAAAACAAACATTGAAAAGTGAACAAAGAAAAATTGACTGGAGCGGGATTCGAACCGGCGACCTCAGTCAGTTTCCTTTGTGGTTATTTCACGTACATAAAACAAACAGTTAAACAAACATAATGATGGATAATTTCATACGACTCATCTTGGTTTAGTTTATGTATTGTTTAGCCCATGCAGAAATATGGAGAGAAAAAAAAACGGATTGCGCTGTAGTTTTTTTTTCATATCAGTATCATGCCTGTCCAAACATTTCAAATATTAGACGAGTACATCACGTAAAGATTAAAGGTACAGTAGTATCATATTTTGGCAAGAAACCAAAACAGAAATGTTCACAGATTTACGTATAACTTTCAGGGTATGAAGATGGTGGTGGTGCAAGGTGGTGGTAGAAACATACCGTTCACATTTTGTCCACCTGAAATGGTGTATTTATCCAGAAATTAGAAATACAACGATCGAAAATATTTTGGATCTTTTAAAAGATCAAAAATAAAAGAGAAAAGACTTAAGAAATACTTTGGCCGTTTTTCACTGTTTTCTCATAAAGTGGGCACCGTATGGGACTGAAATTGTCACAGATGACTGTGACTGTATCTGTCTATTTCTGCCCATGAATCTGTATTTCTTTGATAAAAACCAAAGTATGATATTACCTTCATAGCAACTTAATAAAGAGGCATTATGCAGTTCTTTAAGAAAATGGCATATAGTGTGGAGGATGGGGGGGGGGGGGGAAAGGAGAGGAGGTGTGACTTTGACTTTACAACGTAAACCTTTCATTTCATAACAAAATATCTAGCATATGGAAAGGGAAGAAACATAAAAGAGGAAAAGGAAAAAGATGGGAACAGGTGAAATTAAAGGTAATATCATAATTTTGGTTGTTAGAAATAAGACATACAGATTCATGGGCAAAAATAATAAAGGAAGATAAAGTAACAGTCATCTGCGAAAATTCCAGTCTCATACGGTGCCCACGTTTTTAGAAAACAGTGTAAAATAGCCACAGTATTTCTTAAGTGTTTTATCTTTTATTTTTGATCTTTTAAAAGAAAACAAAACAGCCTGGAAAACACTATATACAAAAAGAACACACAAAACACATACAAATTTAAAACTACCCCCCAAAACACAAAAACAGTGAACAGCAATACAGCAGTAGACAACAGTAAACAGTCAATCCAAAACCCGGGGATAACCACCCCGTCTCTTTAAGGGTTTAAAGGTAGTATCATACTTTGGTTTTTGTCGAAGAAAATACAGATTCATGGGCAAAAATATCAAGGAAGATACAGTCACAGTCATCTGTGAAAATTTCAGTCCCATACGGTGCCCACTTTTTTGAGAAAACAGTGAAAAACGGCCACAGTGTTTCTTAATTTTTTTGTCTTTTATTTTTGATCTTTTAAAATGTTGGTTAATTTATGGTTAAATACACAATTTCGGGCGGAAAATTTTAAAGGTATGTTTCTACCAGCATCATCGTCATAACCTGTAAATTATATGTAAATCTGTGAACATTTCTGTTTTGGTCTCTTATCAAAGTATGATACTACCTTTAAAGATAAAGTACACAACTGTTATTAGGAACGAAATCATAATCATGCAGAATCATTTGGTGAAACATTACCCTCTAAAATGCACTAGACTCGAAAAAGCAAGCTGTATAGCTACACTGTATATACAGCGTGTCCCCCAAAAAGAGTTCGGGAACAATTATGTTAATATTAAAGCGTATATCACTTCAAGATTCAGTTATATGATACAACAATGTCTTGGCTATCACCATGTAGAATTTAAAGGTAGTATCATACTTTGGTAAGACACCAAAACAGAAATGTTCACAGATTTACGTATAACTTACAGGGTATGAAGATGGTGGCGGTAGAAACATATAACCGTTAAAAAATTTTCCGTCTGAAATGGTGTATTTATACAGAAATTAGTAAAACAACGACCGAAAATCTTTTTGATCTTTAAAAAAAAAGAAAAAAAAAAAAGAGAAAAGACTGAAGAAATACTGTGGCTGTTTTTCACTGTTTTCTCAAAAAGTGGGCACCGTATGGGACTGAAATTTCACAGATGGCTTTAACTGCATTATCTGTCTTGATATTTTTGCACATGAATCTGTATTTCTTTGATAAAAACCAAAGTATGATACTACCTTTAAGCAAAATCGGGCTGACATCGGCGAAAATATGACCAATTCAAAGAGTTTATACTCCTTAAAACAAATTTGCAGTATTCCAGAATAAGTGGTCAATATACAAACAATAATGTGTTTAAAAGAAAGATGAAAATCTGATTTTGAGGTTGGGTAATTTCAGTCTTAGTTTTTCCCCTCAATTTCAGTCCAATTTTGCTCAAATTCTACATGGTGGTAGCCAAGACATGGCTGTATCATATATCTGAATCTTGAAATGATAAACATTTTAATTTTAATGTAATGGTTCTCGACACACAGTGGTGCGTTTTTTGGGGACACGTTGTACAATCGCACGGCTGATAAGGATTGCAGCAATTTGATTGAAATTTAACACAAAAGGCCGAAACGTGCACGCAGTCCCATTCTAAAACACGAACCCGCGTTAGGACCTCAACAACGTATCATAATTTGCATAATAGGGAGACAGGTTAGCACCTGAAAAATAACATTTGGGAGACACCGGTCAATAGGGAGAATGTTGTCTCCCAAAAAATATTTCTACATCTTAAAGACATATTTTTACTGTCCATATTTTGATAGAAGACAGAGAATGCTCTCAATATGAACATATTTCCAATATCAAGTTCATTGGTTTGGAGGATGTTTAGAAAAAGGTAAGTAAAGTCGTGTGCACGTCCCTATGGGAATGTCCCCCTAAGTACCCATTATCGGTAAAACATTTGGAAACCTTACTTCCTTTTCAAATTCACTGTAATTTGTACAGACTGTGCAGAATCAAATTTTGAATTGAGAATTTTAACATCGGTAGGAATGGCTAAAAGTTTTTACTGGTAAAAACGAGAATAAATGACATTATTCATGTCATGGTAAATAAACATGTATTTTAACAGAATTATTTAAGGTTTAGTAGTCAAGATTTTAAGCAGATGTTGGTTAATTCAAGGTATACATATTGTCAAGAAATTGTGGGTGAGCAATTCAATTGATATGTTTATCTATTGATTTAGTATTATGAATTTATTATCATTTTACATTATTTTATTTATTTATTTAGTATTTTGAGTTGTTGTTTGTTTTTATTTTGGGGGGAGGGGGGGGGGGGGGGCTACAATCGCAAGTGACATGCATGTCATCAGCTCATCCTGCTCGCCACTAAAAAAATTGACTGAAATTGTATACAAATCGTTATGAACAAAATCATAATGCCAAAGATTTAGTGAGCAACGGTGTATCTAAAATACTTTTGTAGGTCTATAAATTAGGTAACTTTCAGTTTAACCATAGACAGGTGCGGTTCTAGAATTACTTCTTTTTTTTTCTTTTTTTCGGGGGCCTAAAAGAGCCAATATTTAGGGGTCTAGACGCTCTCGCTTTAGTGCTGGTAGAAATGCAGCCTACACGGGGTGTTCTTTAAGTAATTGGCGCGTAATACATGTAACTGAAATAATCTGTATTGAGTAAAGTGCCCCCTTAAAAGGTAGTATCATACTTTGGTACGAAACCAAAACAGATATGTTCACAGATTTACCTATAACTTACAGGGTATGAAGATGATGGTGGTAGAAACATACCGTTAAAATTGGTTCGCCTGAAATGGTGTATTTATCCAGAAATTAGTAAAACAACGACAGAAAATCTTTTTGATCTTTTAAAAGATCAAAAATAAAAGAGAAAAGGCTTAGGGCTGTTTTTCACTGTTTTCTCAAAAAGTGGGCACCGTATGGGACTGACATTCCACAGATGACTGTTACTGTATCTGTCGTGATATTTTTCCCACGCCTCTGCATTTCTTTGATAAAAACCAAAGTATGATATCACCAAAAATTAACCTTGGTAGGCCTGTAAATGAAATCAGTATACCAGCCAAAACTCCTTGTGAATGTTATGCTCAGCAAACAATGGCCGAATACAAGTCAAAAGCAGTAAACATTACATGGAAATTTGGTTGGTCCAAATCCTATTTGATCAAGGAAGACTTTTCATGCTTAAGCAACTTTTTTTTGCTAAGCAGCTCTGGCCCCTGATGGCCCTATGCCCATTCTATTCATCTTTACTATACCCCCCCCCCCCCCCCCCGGTTGGTCCAAATCCTATTTGATCAAGGAAGACTTTTCATGCTTAAGCAACTTTTTTTTGCTAAGCAGCTCTGGCCCCTGATGGCCCTATGCCCATTCTATTCATCTTTACTATACCCCCCCCCCCCCCCCCCCGTGCAGAAGGCCATGCGGACATGATTTAATTTCAAATTAAATTCAACTGCTGGCCTGCCGAAGTTCTTCTTTAGTTCAACCAGCCGGGCATTTTTCCCAGGCCTCTTTTCCCATTCTGAATGTTATCATCTAAGAGACTAGTAAGTTTCACTTCATCCGATGGATCGAAAATCTGGGGCCAATTTTACGGCCCTGCTTAGCACATACATAAATGTACTAACCAAAAATGTTTTTCTGTAAAACAGGATTAACAACCAGATTCCATTATGTTATGTAGCCTATTACTTGTGTATTTTCTTTGGCTGTTGTTCGCTGACCATGGAATGGATATTTTAATGGCGTTTTTGTTTTATTGAGCAAGAAGTTCTGTGCTAAGCATTGTTTTGCTCCATGAAATTGGCCCCCGCGGTCGAACGCGCGGCGAAACCGAATTTAGGAAGCATTTAATAAATGACATTTTCATATAATTATAGCTGAATGCAACGTTAATTTACAATTTTGGCATGTGTTTAAAACACTGGTGTCGATTTCTTTTCATGATTGGGGGGGGGGGGATGATTGGTGATTTAGTTTCTTATGCGAGGCTATGGGGTGGGGTACCCCCCTCCCAAACCAGGGAGTTTTTTAACAAAACAGAGTCAAAAAGTCGCATTTTAGAGCATTTAAAAACGATATTCAGAAGAATTAAACAGTAAAAATTCACTGCGAAGACTAAAAAAACAACAAGGATCATGTAATATTTCTATACAATAAACTTGAATGATATTCAACGTCGAAATATTGGGGGATGATAATACACGCCATCCCCCCACCTCAAATATTGGGGGGATATATCCCCCCATCCCCCCCGGGATCGACACCCATGGTTTAAAGGTAATGCCATATTCCGGTTTTTGTCAAGGAAATGCAGATTCATGGGCAAAAATACCAAGAAAGATACAGTAACAGTCATCTGTGAAAATGTCATTCCCAAAACTGTTTTTGGTCTTTGTTTTACTCATTTCTGGATAGATACACCATCTAATAAATTATCTATTTTATAGGTGAATGCAACGTTAATTTACAATTTGGTATGTGTAGTATCATACTTTGGTTTGTATACAGATTCATGGGCAAAAATATCAAGGAAGATACAGTAACAGTCATCCGTGACCATTTCAGTCCCAAAACGGTCCCAAAACTTGTTGAGAAAACAGTGAAAAACAGCCACAGTATTTTTTGTTTAATCCATTCTCTTTTATTTTTGATCAAAAATAACTTTGGTCATTGGTTTTTTCTTTTCTGGATAAATACAGCATTTCAGGCAGAACATTTTAATGGTATGTTTCTATAACATCACCATATCCCCTGTAAGTTATAGGTACATAAGGCCAAAAAAAAAAAAAAATTGTTGTGTTGCCCTCAGCGACCGACCGTAAAATGCCAAAACCTTGGGTCGGGATTTTTTTTTTCTCTAAAGTATAAAAACTCACAATTTTTGACAGAAAATGTAAGATTTAGCAGTAAAAAAGCGTGTCTCCTCAAAACGACCCAAGCCCTGGTGACCATACATCCTGTATTTATTCTTAAATGTTTGAAAGTCGGCAAAAAAAAAAAAGAAAAAAAAATCGACCGACCACCCCAAAATTTCTATTTTTCCACTTGAGGGCAACACAACAATATTTTTTTTTGGCATAATATGTGAAGATTTCTTGTTTCGGTATGCTACCAAAGTATGATACTATACCTTTAATATTTACACGTTTTAGCAGTCTACGTTTAATGGGAGGGTGGGGCCACATTCCATGGGCGTAGATCCGGGGGGGGGGCTAGGGGGGTTGCAACCCCCCCCCCCCAGGTTTTCACTTTTTATATATATAAAAAAATGATTTTGTGCACAAAAACGTATATGGAAGTACGACCCAGCTACACGATCGAACCCCCCCCCCCCCCCCCCCCCAGGTCTGAGGACGTGTCTACAATACTGCCACATTCTCATGGCGGGCAACTGGAACTGCATCATCAAATTTACTCGCGTCTGGTAAAAACTGTTAGGGCCAAAACCCCTAGTTGGGTAATTGTTACATGACATTGAGTTTCCTTTCATAGAGGACTACTCCAGAAAGCATTAGTGTCTTTTACGCCAGCCACATTATTTTCAGTATTTATTTGGGTAAGAAACTGTTTTTTTTCCACTGAAATATTGCCGAAATATGTTCATTTTAGGGTTTACAGGACCCATGAATAAATTTGCTTCAAGTAACAAATCTCATTTTGGAACAGCAAGAAACTAAATAAATACTGAAAATAATATGGGTGGCGTAAAAGACACTAACCCCCTCAAGGAAATAAATGAAGTTCACACCACGGTTGCAATGACTATGTGAACTGAACGTAAAATTCTGCACTTACCCGTCCAAGACGGTCGGTCTCTCTTAGTGAATGCTTAGCTTGCTCGCAGTTCAAGAAGGGGAGGTCCGCACCCGATGAGAAGAATCAACTGGTCTGATCAAACAAGCGCCGCGCACAGGTTTATATCGCTTTCCCAACACCCCAGGAAACCACCATTGAGAACTAGAGGGGTGTTGGTTCAAGCAAACACGGAGGGTCTACAAATTGCAAGTTTCAGAGATGGAATTGAATCTTCAAAAACATTTTCATTCAACATGATTTCCATTCATCTGCTATTAGCATGCAAATAGTTGACATGTTACGGTAAAGAATAAAGAATCGTAGATAGTTTATGTTTATTTATTAATATCTTAATTAATGTCTTATGTGAATTCTATTTCCCCATCTGAGTAACAGCACCCCGATAATTAAAATCAAATCTCCCTGACCACAAAATGGAAAATCACCAGATACGACCAGTCACGTTCCTGACTAAACCAGTCGGTAACCACAGGCTCGCTGAACAAAAGATAGTTACTTAATTAATGCAGATGATCAGAATCTAAGATACAAAACAACAATAACAAAAACTCGTCCCAACCCCCAATTCGGCCTTGTCCTTGCGTAGCTAATATGCTGCACACAAACAACAAGACAAAAATCGATCAGACATCGCGGAGTCGGCTCAATTAAGATTGTTTTGAGGAAAAAAATGAGGGAAATAAGGACGCTGTTCCGGAACAATCTATTGATCAATTCTACATGTAGAAACCGAGGATGAGTCAATTAATTGCTCTGAAACAACGGCGTCGTATATAACGGCCAAGTTGGCCTTACCATGATCACTGCAGGATGCTGATGAAATATCCTATAATGAGTTAGACTTTCCTCGGGTCTCGATTCGCTCTCGTTTCACGTGCCATTTAGTGAGCCACGCCCTTCGTGCTCTTTAGGTCCGCATGCTCCGTGCATTGGGATCAGCTGATCGAATCACTGCCAAGTGAGGGCGCTCAATAATCGCGCCGCAGGAAAGTTTGACTTGGGTCAAGTCTAGAACTATTATCAAGTGCGTCATTAAAACTTTCTTTACCGAAAGTGAAGGAAAAAATACTAGTTTCATAAGGCGTAGGAGTGAAAGGACGCTCACTGCATGCTCCTAGAATCGACTGGTTGCGAGGGCAAGTAATCGTTGAAGGGCAAAAAAAAATCAAAAGTAAAGGTTACAGCACAAGGAAACACTTGAAATTACAGACAGGGGCCGATTTCACTAACGCATTGCGATCATCGTAAAGCCCAAATCCATCGCTAAACAGAAAATCGATCGCTACTTTGCGTAGCAATTTTCCGTTTAGCGATGGATTTGGGCTTTACGATGATCGCAAAGCGTTGAATATTTCAACCCAATTCAATGGGAAAATTGTGTAAAATGGCTCGGCTTTTAACGGCGAGTTTGTGCTAATATTAAAAAGCGCTTGTTCTATATATCATAGGGCGATGTTCGACTCTTTTCTCTAACTTACTTTGGTCTTTCATAATTTGATTTCCCATGGAATAAAAACAAACCTGTGAAATTTTCAGCTCAATTGATCAGTAGAAAACAGCGAAAATCCGTTGCAATTGTTATGCGAAATTGTGAGGTTTCGATCTCTCAGATTTGTTTTTCTGGACAAATACAGCATTTCAGGCAGCCGAATTTTAAAGGTATGTTTGTAGCAGGTCTATCTTTATACCCTGTAAGTTATACGTCATATCTATGGACATTTCTGTTTTGGTATCCAACCAAAGTATGATGCTACCTTCTATAAGATTATATCATAAACGATTTTAGGTATAAATCTATGAGCATTTTTGCAGTTTGATCTTCTCAACGTTGTAACAAATGGCATGGGTTTTTTACGCTGGGAATTAAGTCACAGCTAAGAAACAAAATTGATGTTGAGCATAACAATTATATTATTTAATCATATTCTTCACATAACTGTATTACTTATTAAACAGTGTCCATTATGTTATATGTTGAAACAATCCAACAGTAACATAATAATGTATGCTTTAGCTACAACCAGTACTGCTTCGTATTAAAATTTAAACACAAATAATAACTCTTAATGGAATGATATGTACATAGCATAATTATAATGTATATCATATTGTAATAGCTCGGTTTCTTTGGGTGTATTCGTTTAGCTCCCCCGGGTCGACACCAGTTAACCTAGTCACCATTCTCTCGCTTGTTTTGTGCAGTAAAACACGACCATCCCCAGTAAGGGCTGACCCGTGTTAGCTAAACGAATGCACCTAATATAGAACTTGATTGGGTAAGGGAGGAGCAGAGCTGAGAATGATGAGGAGGTTATTGCTAGGTTACAGTCTCCATAGCAACAAGTTCATAGGTTACAAACCATAATGCCTGTTCTTTATGTGTACCACACGTTAACCTGCAGAATTCGGCAAAGCCCCCCAAAGCCAATAGTAAAACACTTCAGAGGGAATTTATGATGTTTCCATGATGACATCATCTACACTGAAAAAAGTGCTTTTAAAAGTGCATGAGACCAGATTTCACAAAGATGCGTAGAATTGGATTCCTGCGATAAAGGCCACCAAAAAAAAGTTAAATAAAAAACTACAAAATCAGCAGTGAACCAGTGAAAAGCAATGCATATACATTGCATGGAAGTTTGGTTGGTAACCGATGCTGGCTAGGCAGATCTTTCCTGTGTAATATGAGGAAAAACATCAAGCACCTTCCAATTTTGTTTTGTTTTTAACTGAAGATTTGTAAGCAGAATGTTGCTGACAATATCCGTTAACAACACAAAACAATGGACAATATTATATTGAAGGTATAATACATGAATGGTAAAGGTCACAAAGCAAATCCAACATGAACATGAAATAATAAACCTGTGAAAATTTGAGCTCCATCGGACATCTGAGTCACGAGTAGTTGAAAAAAAAAAATCTTTGTTTTCTTATCAAATATAAAGATTGTTTTGGATCTCGCTGAGACTTTACTAAACAAATATAGCATTTCAGGCAGAAATATTTTAGCAGGTTTTTTTATCATGTCCATCTTTTATACTGTGTACGTTATAGGTAAATCTGTGAACATTTCTGTTTTGGTTTGTTACCAGTCATGTACTGTACCTTTAAGAAATACTGGTCCTAATGCCCATCGCTTTCATAAATAGTCAATTTAAAGATTTTTACACAAACAGTGGCCAAATACATGACACACTGCTTCATTGTTTCAAAAAAATGTAAAGTGAACATTGATCAGTGCTTAGATCCCTGTTCACACAAGACCTAACATGATCCTGGTTCTACATCGACTGCTCATGTGAAAAGGACACAGAAAAAAAATCACTTCTTAAACTTTCTCAACATAATACTGTAAAAAAAAAAAATAATAAATACAAAAAAGAAAAGAAAAAAAACATAAAAAAGGCAATGCATCACTTCTTCGATCTTTTCGTCAAGGTACGATGAAAAACAAAGCAAAATAACTATAAAAAACTTTGGCTCCAAAACCCGCCCACACCAAATTAAATCCAAAATACCCGGTATACCGAAGCCATCCTAATGAATCCAGCATTGACGATTGAAGAGAAACGAGCAAGGCTTCCAGTGACATCAAACAGTTTCCGATAATTACGCATCAATTTATGGCTCAAGAGCAAGTTTGTCGCAAGCTCGTAGTCATTAGTGACGGTCGGCTAGCTCTAATTAACCAAGGCTGCAGGAAGAAACAATTAATCGATTTGGAAGCTAATTGCTGTGGGCCTGATCACGTAGCGATTCTATTTCAAACTCAACATTAGCAGGCCATTAGTATAATTGAAGGATTTTGAAAGAGCCACTCTGACAAACATAATGCATTGTTCCATGTCAATTTCTCCAAAAATGAACCCCAAAAATTAAAACAAAATTCATGATGTTTGCCTCAATGGTTAAAATAAGTTAGATTTAAAGGTATAGGGATTGGTATTCCTACCCAAACAGAAATGTTAACAGATATGAAGATGGTTCTGGTGGAAACAAACTGTTTAAATATTTCTGCCTGGAATGCTGTATTTATCCAGAAAATTAGTCAAACAATGACCAAAACAGTTCTGATCTCGGGGTAAGATCAAAACCATTCTTTATGTTTTATAATAAGAAAAATTGAATCAGGTTTCCGGTATTTTCTCGGGACTCAGATCTCCGATCGAGCTCAAATTTTCACAGGTTTATTATTTCATGTACATGTTGGATCAGACATTAGTGTGAGTGCTGAGGCCAATTTTATAAAGCTGCAACAAATCAGTAAGCATGACATTTCTATCTTAAAGATGGAGAATAACGATTTGTAAAAAAATGAAACAAATACAAATCCTCGTGTATAAGACATATAAGAACCTTCTCATAATATACAATGTGGCTGTTGTTTTTTCATTATTTAGTAATATTGGAAATAAAATTTGATAGTAATTGTCAATTCTTGGGACTATTTACCCAAACTGGCCGTGGGTGGCGCTATTTAAATTCATGTCAATGTGTGACGTTGTCGAGGGGATACGGTCCACGAACGAATCCCCTCGGTGCGCGGGAGTTGTATGAGATTTCCAATGAGTTTTGTGTACATGCGGTTTTTGTATGCTAAAACTGTACGAATCACTGCCCGAATGATCATTAATATCCGATTGGTACATTGATTCTTCATCGATGCTGTATTCCTACCAAGGACGGTCGCCATATGTATCACTTTCAATCATTTTACTTTCGAAATGATTGGAGTGCATGTATTGCGTGTGGGTATGTAATATGCAACACACTGTGTATAAATATTCATAAGGAAAGCAAATCCCCTCTTCTACGTCACCAACTTGAGGAAAACATGAATATTCATGATATGTAAATGAACCAAAAACGGGCAAAGTCGAGAGAAAATTTATCATTTTTGGCGAATGTGGAACGGTAAAAAGTGGCTTAAAATTCACATCAAGAAACTTCAAGAAGTGGGGGTTTATTATATGTTTACCTTAATTGGAGCTAGGTGAACAAAATTTTTCGTGAACATCTTATTTTTCGAAATCGTTGGAGCCCAGCTTTAATAAAAACAGCATTAACAACCAAATGTTCATGTCCTGTGTATCACTTGCAATTGTTCTTTGGCTGTTGTTTGCTGACCAAATTTTCAATGGTGGTTGGTGGTTATTGGGCAAGCCATTTTTGTGCTAAGCAATTTTTTGTGCTAATAATCTCTACGAAATTGGCCCCTGTTCTGTGACCATTACCAATCATATAGGCCTATTATACCTTTAAGGCTAAAGGTGACCAGACGTCCCCGATTTCCGGGTACAGTCCCCGATTTGATAGTGCCGTCCCCGATGAAAAATTGTCCCCGAAAATGTCCCCGATTCGACGAAATGCTCCCGAAAGTTCTAATTGTCCAAAAAAACAACTGAACACAAATGCTGTGCTGAAGAAGATCCATTCTTCAGAGAAGTATGCGAAGACAACCGCCTAAGACGTGTATTCCCCACTCATGTCAACTGGACAAGATGTCCATAGATGCCACCATTTTGCATGTCGGCACTATCTGGATTTAAAAAAATTTCAAAATTATACCCCTCCCCCAGGACACGGATCACTGTCTCCGGATCATCTCAACAAAATATGGTCACCTTAACATATAGTACCGGTAATAGGTTTTGGAATATTAACACCATAGGACATATCATGTCAGGGTGGCTATGAAAAGAGCCGGTTAACGCGACATTTCGGCCAGTATGCTCTGGCCGTCTTCAGGAGAAAGTTCTTAGTTATTATGTTTTTAATGTGAAATTATGTCTGAACGAATAAGTGTTCAACTGGAAAAAAAAAACATACATATCTGAATACATGTTTGTCAACATGACAACAAACAACTACCGGTATTTTAAGTTATATTTAATATCTAAGCGAAGATATATTCTAGCCTTTGACAAGTCAGGCCGCCAAATTTCAAGGTCGTTATTTTGGCTGATGGGCAGTTTGCAGCAGTTCATTACTAGCAAAGATATAAATATATAATATAAATAACTGCAAATTTATTGAGAAATACAGGAACATTTTTGTTCTTCCCGAGACATCATCCATCATAAGTGAGGTTGACATGGAGAGCTAATCTGTTCAAATTCATATCCCTTGAATTCAAATTTTTCAGTGTATGCCAAGATGGTTATAATTATGCACTTAGCAATGAGATGCCTCCTTGTACAGGGGCGCATCTAGGAAAAACGGCGCCCAGGGCAAGCGCTAAAATTACGCCCATAACTTCTCAGGAAGCCAATGAACAAAATATCTGACAATTTGAAATTGGAATCTTGCTTTGTTTGTTCATTAGATTAGATTTCCAATAACTTCACTAACAGTACAGCTACCTTCTTTTTCTTTTGTTGCCTTTGCATATATTTTTGCGCCCCCCTAAATAATGGGGCCTGGGGCATGTGCCCCCTTTATCCACCTACTTAAGCTACTGTCCTTGTAAAATTAATTCCTGACATTTTCAAGGGTGGGAGGGTGTTCAAAACTCTAAAAAAAAAAAAATACGGGAAAGAAAGTCAAAAGAACCCAATGCATTAAAACCTCCAATCAATGTCTCAAAAACCCCAAACCATAACAAAGTGCATGTAATGTGTAAAGTATGGAGTGCAGAGTAATATAGAAAAAATCCAATAAAATATTCTCTCATTAAAGGTTCCTGCTGTGTTGGAGTTATGCACTAACAAAGATCATATTTACTGTATGAGCACACATCAGACGGTACTACGGAGAGCGTAAAGTCGCCCGGCGTCTTCGGCTTGTCTTGTTGGTATGAAGTTGCAATCTTCACGATTTAATAATGCAATTAGAAAAGCTATCAACTTTTCCTTAATACAGATGCTATCTGCTATTAAAAGCGCCCTCGCTAGACCAAGGTTTGCCAGGTTACATGACACATGACTCATTTTCATAGAGCTAGCTACAATGTTTGTAGTGGCTGCACCAGACCTTACCGTTAACTTCCGAAGAGTTTGAACAGCACACAGTACAGGCATGTGGGCTTGGTGTCTAATAGACAAGGATGGGGGAGAATGACAGGCTGTAGGAGACTCTGATCCCACTTGCTTATAAGATAATTCTCCTGGGCCCAGCCAGACCTTCCTTTAACTGCTCTTCTAACATTAACAGCACCTGGTTTAGCTCCCTCACCGAAGGTCTTCTTTCAATCCCTTCACAGTCTTAAAGGTGGTCCACATAACACCAAAGTCCTACCAAGCCTTTAAATGGATGGGCACTGACCGGCGTGACCGCTGAGTTCGGAGGTCAGAAGCTGAGACCGACAGCCGCCAGTCCTGAGAAGATGAGGATGATCAGGAGGAAAGCGCCGACAAACATCAGCCATGCTGGGTACTCCACTGCAAGGAAAAGGATTCGTTATACAGTATTACACAAATGGATTTCCAAAAATGGAATCTGCATTAAGGAAACCTTTCTTTCCGGACTGGGGTACACGAACGAGCAAGTAAGTCTGACTGACCCTGAGTGTCTGTAATACCTTTATATTATAGACTCTACCTACATATTGAAGGCAACCTTCCTAGTGGTGCAAGCAGTCTGACCCTAGAATACCTTGCAGACTCCCTGGTACAGGAAGTAACCCTCCTAGTGGCAGGGCAGTTATTGAGCAAAGAGTCTGACCCTACAATACCTTACAAGCTCCCTGCTGTATAAGGTAACCATCTTAGTGGCAGGGCAGTTGTTGAGCAAGCAGTCTGACCCTACAATACCTTACAGACTCCCTGCTGCATGAGGTAACCCTCCTAGTGGCAGGGCAGTTATTGAGCAAGCAGTCTGATCCTACAGTACCTTACAGACACCCTGCTGCATAACGCAACCCTCCTAGTGGTGCAGCAGATATTGCGGCAACAGTCTAATTCTAAGATACATTGTACACTCCCTCCTGCAAGAAGTAAACCTTTCCAGTCCACCAGTTTTCAGATACTCACTTCCCTGATCCAGAGCGACGATAGAGACTTTCTTGTCTGCTGATATGCTGAGCACGGCTGTCTCAAGATCTCCCAGTAACTCCCGCGTCGTTCTCGTCATCGGGACGAAGCAGAGCCCCGTTACGAAGATGCCGTGAACATCCTTCACAACACGCAGTTTCTGAAAGAGGAGTGGGTGTTCCAATTAAGACTAGCAATGTGTCTGACTGAACTTAGCTATGGAATGGTCTTTGTCTTTCAAATCATTTAAATACAGATATTCATCAATTTGAAGGTTTTAAGGGTACCAGTATAAAACCTTCCTCAAGAGTAGGAGGGTCATTCCCTCCAATACACCCCAGCTGGAGGGTTTGGGAGCTTGACTTAAGGCCACCGCACACTATACGATCCGACTACGACCCGACTGGTTTTTGGAAGGATCGCAAAGCATTCTGGGAGTCTTAACCCTGATTCGACAGTCGAATCCTGCCGACTGGCCATCAGAGTGGGTCTGCGACTGGGAACAATCACGGTTAAGACTCCCAGAATGCTTTGCGATCCTTCCAAAAACCAGTCGGGTCCTCGTCGGAATGTCGGATCGTATAGTGTGCGGTGGGCTTTAGTCTGTCAGAACAGTAACCTTCACTGAAAGTAGGATGGTCATTCCCTCCAATGCACTTTGGCTGGAGGGATTGGGAGTTGGGCATAGTCTACCAATAACCTCCCTGGAGAATCGTATTGAGGGTCGCAGGTTCAAATCCACTCCAGTAAATTTTTCTATGTTCACTTTTCAATTATTTAAAATTATCCCAGTCAGTTTGCCTTGTGGTTATTATGATGAAAAGTTAAATTTAAAGTTTGAAATAGTTTAGACAGAATCTTACCTGTAAGCTGAATGAGATGTAGATTCCTATGGATCCTGACATGGTGCCTATACCAACGAGATTACCGCTATGACTGCAGGACAAGAAACAAGAGTAATTTTATCTTCCTGTGGTCTTCTGCATTCCAGTTTAAAAGGTAGTATCATACTTTGGTAGCATACCGAAGCACAAATATTCACAGATTTACCTATAACTTACAGGGTATAAAGTTGGTGATGGTAGAAATGTTTCTGCCCGAAATGCTGTATTTATACAGCAAAGAGTAAAAGCAATGACCATAAAACAATTTTGATTAAAATAGCAAAACCGAATCAATTTCTCTTATAAAATATAAAGAATGGTTTTGATCTTACCCCGAGATAAAAACTGTTTTTGGACTAATTTCTGGATAAATACAGCATTTCAGGTGGAAATATTTTAACGGTATGTTTCTACCAGCACCATCTGTATACCTTGAAAGTGATACGTAAATCTGTGAACATTTCTGTTTGGGTATGTCACCAATCCTGTACTGTACCTTTATTAGATAAGCAGAGCCATGCAAATTGGGCACAAATTGTAAAACAAGAAAGATTTGAGGCTTTGCATGGTAAAAATTGGTATGTGCATCGGTCTGCGGAAACACCATGTAAGAATCGTTCGTACTTTTGCACTTCTATTTTGTTCGCACTTCTCGCAACTAATGTCTCAACGTTTCGACTAGCTTGCTCTAGTCCTCATCAGGAGACGTCTCCTTGCGAGAAGTGCAAAAGTACGAACGATTCATACATGGTGTTTCTGCAAACTGATCCACATACTAAGTTGTCAAACCAACATAAACACACACCCTAGCTTTATTACCTGATGTTCAAAGCCGACAGAATGTCCGTCCCCGTACACACCGTCTTCTCCGGCGTGAACTTGACAGAGTTCCAGCGAGTGAGATAGGAGGACTTCTTCTTTCCCTGGATGCGTGGGATGTGGATGGTGTACATGCTGGCCTTGCTGGGGTCACTGTCTATGAACCCAAACCTGTGACAGGGAGGACAATCAAATGTGTCATGCGAGTATGACAAATGACAATCAGCTAGGTGACAACTGACAAAATGACAAGTGAAGATCTACAATGACATTGTAACTGACAATTACAATGACATTGTAAATTGGAACTTAAACGTAGGTAGGTTTGCAGTGACACCATGTCATCTCTTCTGTGAGAGTGTGTGGTTCTGAGAAGAACCGATGGTATTATCTCGTTGGTATTAACCAACGGTTCTTCTCAGAAACACACACTCTCACAGAAGAGATTACATGGTGTCACCGCAAACCTACCTACTTTTTAGACATTGTAACTGACAATTCAAACAAATTTCTGCAAGTCCTCAGTCCCTTGAGTGGGGGTGGTTGTGGGGGAGCTATGTTGCGATGAACACCAGTTTTTTCCACCTCTCCGAGTCCTGTGGCAGTGCCTACATTTCCGCTAACAACTTTCCAGTCCATTCCAATATGTTATCCACCAACTTCTTTTTCTATCTACCTCTTTTCCTGCCTCCTTAGACTTGAAATTTCTACACAAACTCACTAAAAACTTACAATAATCCTTTAAAAAAAATACAAGTAATAAACTGTTGCAAACCACTCATCCAAAAAATGATGACTTGAAATGTATCATGTTTGATGTTAGGAAGACCCGACGTTTCGAGCCTAGCAGGATCTTTCTCAAAGGCTTAGGCTAATCCTTAAAAAAAGTTTAGTCCTAAATTTCATCGAGGACACAAGTTTCATTTCCAAGGTAATGATTTCTGTGCCCTTCTTCATCTTCATGACAACGTACCTACAGCATCGGACCCGATAGCCGGAGGCTTGCTCGGCCGGTACCCCATTCCAATCCAGGTCACACACTTTGCTGCCATCCACCGTCTTCCAAACTCTGGCGGTGGAATCTCTGGACACGGACACCAGCTAAAGGTGTCGAAGAGAAGAAAACACAATTTCATCGTACTGTCATCAACTACATATCCATGTGGGGTTTTTTCTAACATCATTGAATACAAGATTGGTAAAGGTCACAAAGCAGCATTCATACTTTGTCTGATCAAACATGTACATGAAATAATAAACCTGTGAAAATTTTAGCACGATCGGACATCTGAGTCACAAGAAAAAAACAAACCTAACTCATATTTTCTTATAAAACATAAAGAATGGTTTTAATCTCACCCCGAGATCAAAACTGTTTTCGATCTTTATTTTGCTAATTACAGGATAAACATACTCCATTTTTTAACGATATGTTTCTGCCAGCACAATCCTGAAAGTTTTACGTAAATCTGTGAACATTTCTGTTTGGGTATGTTACCAATCCTGTACTGTACCTTTAACACGAATGAACAAATTATTCAGAGAACAATTTACTCACCCTGTTCCCTAGCGGACTGATGATGAGGTCATCGACTTCTTTGGAGTGCGCTTCAATCTCGTACAATTTCTCAAGGGAAGGATACTGTAACCATACAAAGAAAACATAACCAAAAGTCAGAGCAGCAAGATTTAGAAACAGACTTTGTCAAGCAATTTCTGGCATAATTTTTTTGTTTGCTAAATGAAATCCCTTCTCTGTAGTTCATTCATTCCTTGGGCTTGCAGGGGTGTCAGTGGTCACACACACAAATGACGTTTACGAAATAGAGGCTCAGGCTCCATCTCAGGCTTCGGCTCCATTTTGGGAATCCATTCTGAAATAACTGGCTTTTGTCTGAGGTTTTGAAGTAGATTCGCTGGTTTAAAAAGGAAAACAGAGCTTCAGCTGCAGTGAAAAACCACAACCATTATTTTCAGCATATGGATGTCACAGCTGGAGCCTAAGCATCCGTTTCGTAAACGCCCAAAAAAGTTGAAAACAAGGATCAAAAAGCTGGAATTTATATTAGTTCCAATTCTTTTGTACAGAGCTGTTGTACAAAAAAGCTGAAATTCAGAGTTAAAATCTAAACAAAAAAAAGCAGATATCAGCTAAAAAGCTGAATTCTCACACACCTGGTCACTTGGGGCCAGAAATGAGAAATTACAGTCTCTCGTCTTTTGGCACTGGACTCCTATTTCCTTCCAATTTCTACAAACATTTCGGTGGTTAAGGATTACGAAGGGCAACTTACAGACCACATCCGAACGTAGCCGTCTGCTCCACCAGTAGCGAAAAACAGCCCGTTAGGAGAGAAGCACACGCCCTTCTGGTATTTGTCTCCCTCTGCGAAATCAGTCTGAACCGTGCCTAGTCTCTCCAGATCGAAGTGAGTGAGCGTGGTGGCTGCCGGCCGTTGTGAGTTGTTAGAGGAGGTGTTTGTCTCTGGCTTGGTAGTACTTTGATTGGAGTTGTTGGCTTCGGCTGCAGGCTTGCTTTCCTTGCCTTTCTTTCGTTTCCTTGTATTGCCTGGATACCAACGATTCCAAAAGTAAACATAACTATTCATTGAATTCTTTTTGAATGCATGTTATGCAGTTGTGAACTTAGCATCAGGCCCTTCAAAACCCTAAGCATATTTGAACCTGAGTTAATTTGATTCTGTAACGTTTCAATACACAGGGTGAATTTCAGCACACCAATTTATGTCATTTTGGCATTTGGGTTACAAATACCTACCAAAATCAAACCATTTTTATGAACTTAAACCGAGCTGAGCTTGCAAGTTCCATTATGAATGGTGAATATCCGGGCTAATTAAATTAAAACATGGATACTGGTCTGGTTACCTGTGTCGTTCCCATTCTTTGACGTCTGAGCCTGCTTGGTCTCCACGTCATCCTCTTTCTGTGATTCTTCCTTCTTGACAAACCTGTAAAACTGGCAATGTTCGTCTCTCCCGGCAGCTAAGGTGTACTCTTTCCCATCGTACCTAGGTTGGTCAGAACAGAAAGCAAGATAGAACCAGTGTTCATTCAAGTTGCATAAAATGTACAAATCAGTTACATCAGTAACCTCACTTTAAAAAGACCATCATCTGTCACTCTGAATTTCTTTGTCAATCTGGGGCCAGGCTAGTGGGTATCAGAAAACAACTGGGGTGGACTAAAAGGGTTACCTTATGCTGCATGTAGCTAACAAAATATCATAGAGTCAGACTGCTTGCCCAATAACTGAGGTGCCACTAAGAGGAATATCTTATGGGCATTTCCACGATTTAGGGACATGCATTGTTTGTAATGTAAGTTACCTCTTTTTTGCATATTTGAATGCTGCATATTTGCATGCATTTCAAGGAATCATAAGTGGTATACTTGCTGATTCCATTTAAACACATTTGAATTGGAGTCTTTCAAGAATGATTGATCAAGGAATAGGTCAAAGTCACTTAACAGGAAACTTTCCCCATTTCCGTGGGGAACTGCCCTTATGCAGAACTAGATAAATGAATGGTTAAGGTATGCTGTATGGCCAAAGATGTGCAAGAGACCAATTTTCTATCTTGGCGTTTAATATTTGTGGCCTGGGGAGCTACTGTAGTAGTCATTCATAGCATGATGGTGAGGTTTCTTACCGAAGAGCAGCATTCATGATGGCACTCCTATCATCCCCGACATCAGTGTCATGCTGCATCTGACTGTCCGCAAATAATCGTTGTCCTCGTCTCTTCACCTCAAAGATTTCCTAGGAATAGGGAAAAAGGAGTGTACCGGTAATTAAAGATTCACAATATAGCACCCTGTTCTTAAATTTAGAGTTCTACAATCCTCCTATTAATTACCATATCATAATAATGCACGATGGAATAAAAGGCACGATGGAAGCTTTGTTTTTATTGACCAATTTACCAATTGCAACACGCATCATCTCACTTGTTAATCTGTTTTGGCTCTGACAAGAGCCGTTTGGTTAGGGATTTGAAAAGAGCCATTTTGTTTGGTTGTGTTGTCTAGCTGGTTACAGAGCTGGGTTGATGAGTAGCCCCACTAGTGTGGCACGAATTTTCGCTCAACTCGTACGCCGACCAACTCGTACGCCCCAACTCGTACGCTGACCAACTCGTACGCCGACCAACTCGTACGCCAACCAACTCGTACGCCAACCAACTCGTACGCCAATCAACTCGTACGCCGACCAACTCGTACGCCACCACCAAAAAAAAGAAAAAAGACTGTAGTCTGTATTAAATAACGAAATAGGCCTAATTTTTTTTAAATGTTGATGGAGTGGAGTGAGTGTGTCTTTTTTATAGTTTGTAATAACCAAATAAATGTGTGTTTTGAGAGACTGGAAAGTGGAAACCTTTTTTGTGTGAGAGGATAGTGAGTGTTGGGGCTCTTAATATTTGTAGTTTGTAATAACGAAATTCTTTGTGACTGGGTACCTTTTTATTATAAATACACCTCTCCCATGTCCGCACTACAAAGCAGTGTGAATGTGATGCGAATTTCCAAATCTCTAGTACGGCAGTAATTACCTTTTTCATAATCTACTGTAAATTGTAATCTACTATCAGGTATGGTGCTACCCTGCCGCCAATTTTAAAATACTCCCCTAAAATCTCCTGGTGCTGGAAAACTACAAGCCGGTCAGTATCCTCCATTTCAGTCAGCCTGCCGTAAACACCACATTTTTAATTGCGCCTTTGAACATCCTCCGATGGAAATGGCGCACAAGAAATGCAATAAATTATTAATTAATTAATTAAAATTAAAATCCTACCTAACATTTTTTTTGCACTTCCACATACAGAATGTTTCCTTTTATTTCCTTTTATGTTCACAAACGACATCCAATTCCACGTACACAATGCTTCCTTTATTTCCGTTTATTTTCACAAACGAGTTCCACATAGTCAATTTACAGAATGCTTCCTTTTATTTCCTTTTATTTCCACTCAACATGACAAAATCTACTGAAAAAAAGCCAACGTTTACAAACTACAAGCTTAATTATACGTGGCGTACGAGTTGGTTGGCGTACGACTTGGTTGGCGTACGAGTTGGTTGGCGTACGAGTTGGTTGGCGTACGAGTTGGTCGGCGTACGAGTTGGTCGGCGTACGAGTTGACCAAACGGCGTACGAGTTGGTTGGCGTACGAGTTGGTCGGCGTACGAGTTGACCAGCTTCGAGCCGCTCCATCCTTAGCCACACGTCCAACCGCCCGATATACGTGGGATATGTTCGGCTCTGGTGCGCGGCCCGCGCCATTAAACTCGCCGGTGTAGCACCAGTGAATGACCGAAAAATAGATGAATACAAGATTGAAATCATTCGAATAATATATCATTGGAAAGATGAGATACTAAGGAACATTTGTGTATGTAGGAAGTGTGTGAAATGTGATGACAAGAGGGTGCGCACCAGAGCCGAACATATCCCTCGTAAATCAGGCGGTTGGACGTGTGGCTAAGGATGGAGCGGCTTGAGCGAAAATTTGTGCCACACTAGTGGGGCTAGGTTGATGAGGTGACTGGACGCTGAGAGGAGACCAGGGGTCGATTTCACGAAGCCCTGCAATCGATCGTAACTCGAGTTACGAAGAATAACCCATCGTAGCGGGCCTATCCAACGTAGGGCTGCAATGCATCAATAAGTCCTACGGCTGATAGTAAGTTACGAAGAGTTTGGTGAAATTGACCCCCGATGTTGTATCACAAAATTTTCTGAATTCTGATCGAGACCAGAAACTCAAATAGGCCCCCTACTACAACTAGGCCCAATTATTTACGTTGCCGCAATGTTTGTTGCAACATGTTTTACACATGTTTCCTACATCGCAATTCATCGTACGCATTTTTGGCCGCCCCCATGCGCAGCGCTGTCATTTTGTCTTTTTAAATCGGAGCTTGGATAACCGACCATTTTGTCCCACAGTGGTGTCCGTTTTTCAATTCTCCGATAATGCACAGCACTAGTTTTGGACATGCAATGATACACTTAAGTTATATTGCACTTTTTTGGCAGCGATAGCCATTTTTCTCAAAACGCCCTCTAACGATAGACTCTAACGTTACATTATCGTCCCATAGGTTTGTGCACAAAACAAGTAGCCATGGCCGTCAGTGACAGTGGAATTCTTCCCCTCATAAATTCCTAATGCAAGAAAAGAAAAGCAAAATCCTTTCTCAACAAGACTTACTATTGTATTTGGAACACCCGTCCTGGCTTTCCCACCTCCTCCAGCAACGAGAAAGTGTGTTTCGTCGACGCATTTTATGACGTACGGAGGAAAATCCAAGTCCACCAAGTGGGTCGCCATCTTGTTCGCCACGATAGCATAACTGGTATCCGGCACATGCCATCGATTTGTGCGTGATTGGAAAACGTAAACCAGCTTCTTCCCTGTCCATCCTCTTTCGCAACGACAAAATCCTTATTTCAGACAATTTCAGTTATATTGGAAAGAATCGACATATTTTACAAAGCTGCTTGTCTCACAACTCCTAAAAGTTAATTACTGACACGTTAAGTGAACAAAATAAAACGGAAGCTTTATTCTTTTAAAATTTATCATTTCCGTGGCAACGTTGACATATGTCACGTGACAGGACCTCCATTTTGACACTGGTATCCTGCCTAAAGTTTGTCACATAATGGTGTTTTGTACGTAAACTTACCGAGGCATATTGGGAGCAGTGAAATAAATGGCAACAACTTGTGCGAGTGCATGCCATAAATTCAGCATAGCGATGTGTATCGCTTGAACAAATTGTATTCAAGATACTCAAGGAGGGTGATCAGGTAAGATTTGTTGGTCGAAATATTGAATGTAGTTGGAGTGCGTGTTATTTGAGGTTAGAATATCAGTTGATGAGCTTTGGACAGTCTAAACTCGACCTAACCACCACAGCCATCCGTTGTTGTTGAGTTGAATTGAATTGATTTTGAGCATACCGCAAGGCCAAGGGGCGGGGAAAGTTGACATAGTTTAGGGAGTTGATGGGGGATGTAGATTTCTAGTTGTAGTTTAATTTTATATTTAGTAGGCCTACTAGTAGGCCCCAATAGTATTGACTAACGTTATTGTATTGCATTGGAATGCCTAATGACATTGTATGTATTGATTAAGCCCCAACCTAATTATTCCCTGTTTTTGTTTATGTTTCGTTACAGTTTCTTTTGTCTTTTTTGAATTTGAGTTTTGTTTGTTTAAATTAAAATATTGTGTGCATTCGTTTAGCTAACACGGGTCAGCCCTTACTGGGAATGGTCGTGTTTTACTGCACAAAACAAACAAGAGAATGGTGACGAGGTTGATTGGTGTCGACCCAGGGGAGCTAAACAAATGCACCCATTAAGTTGTGTAGGCCTAAATATTTCCAAGTAGGCTAGACTAAGTCTTGTGTAAGTAGACCTAATAAGGTTATGATTTTCATTGCCAGTGTTGATTAAAACTGTTTGTCTTTTTTCCTTCCTATTTTGGCTTTCACCGGGTGTTCACATTTAGAACTGCCAACAACATGAAGACTCAGAAGAAACGTAATGACAACAGTTGATGTACTTGAAGTTCCAGTTCCAGCAAATTATTCTCATAAAAAAGGAAATCCCAACTCGTAACTCTACACAAGGACAGGACCCAGTAACTGGGACTTTAAATGGAGAGCCAACTAGACCAGTTACAATCTGTCCAAGGCACATGAAGTGGAAGCGGGATTTTACGTTGATTTCCAAATCTTCTCCGTCTCGTACCAGTTTGACGTCACCATGGTGAAGCTGACCATAGATTTGATCGCTCGCTCTTCCACCACCACAAGGAAGAAACGAGAGGAGACTCTGTCTCAGTATCTGAAGAGACTGACCCACTTGTCCTTCGCCGAAAAGAACATTGATGAAATTGTGAGTCCGTTTGATGGGAGGCAGGTTGGGTTCGGGGTTGGGGTTGGGGTTGTATTTTCTAAATTGTCTGTTTCTGTGCTGTAGCCTACACTTTTTGGGGTCAGGTTAAAAGGAATGCCTTTGAGAAAGATGCTGCTAGGATCGAAACGTGTCAAGCCCTCCTAACTTCAAACGGACATTTCTTTTGTTTACAAAGAACCACTGGTGGTTGATATGGGCGGCCAAAAGTTGCAAAATATATTTTTTTTTGACACAATATGTGACCAAATTCATCAATTTAGCAAACTTTCTATAGCTGTACAAAATACACACCGCAACATTCAGCAGTATCTTTGAATGTTTATGAAACGTTGTGTACAAATTGTGGTTATATGGTTTTGCTTGGATTTGATGGCTCACCATAGTTTCTGCCATCTTAGTTGGCAAAAAACCTGGGCTGTGATGTTGCAAAAAAGAAAGATCTAGCATTAGCATTGTAATTTTGTATACTTTTGACTGCCAATGGGCACAAATCTATGTACTGGCTTAGTTGGGATTCGAACCCATGACCTACTGCATACTTGTGCAGATGTCTGACCAGCTAGACTAGACCCACCAAGCTAGCTGGGGCCAGTGTGTTAATTTCAATCTAGTAAATTGTTCCAGGTACCAATGTCAGTGTTTGTTTGTATAATAGTTTTCTGGGGTATGGCAAAATAGTTTTTGCCCTTACAAATGAATTTGCAGAACAAATCATCACTGAGTCAAATTGAGGTTCACACTTAGTTCTCATAACTTGTATATTTTCAAGAACAGAGGAAAAAGGATAAAAACCATTGAATGAAAACATTGAAAAGATGGGGGAAAATAAAAAACTATTTAAGACTAATAATACAGTCAGTATTTTGGTCAATATCCATAGTTTTGAGAAGATAAAGAAAATTTAGCCAGTTCAATAAAAATGTTGCCTTCAATAAAGATCCTGCTACGATCAGAACGCATCAAGCCTTCCATCCAAGCAAGAAAAGAAAAGAACAAAATTGCATAAAATCCTATGCCTTTTAATTGATTGTACTTGATCACATGAACTGTGTACTTAATGCATGAGATTTAATACATGGCGTGTATTGTAACAAGCATACCAACATGTTTACAAGACTTGTACAGTTTGCAAGTCAAGGATTTCAAACTCACAAAAGAAAAGGCCTCCTCTATAGGCAAATCAGTGTAAACATCTAACCAGTAAGTCTACACTTTGCTTATTTGTCCAGTTCTTTGTGCGCTGAACCTCAAGCCATCCCAGGGTCCATTGTCTGCTATTGTCACCAGGAATGTTCCCATTATAGTCTTATTATGATGAGGAGTTACTGTGCTTGACAAATATTTACCAAAAAAAACTTCAGCCCCAGTTGGGTTATAACTACAGGGGTTACCATCTTTGGGGCTATAAATGGCTGGCATGTCTGGTACACATGACACCATGTAGTCCCTGGGTACCTAGCAACGTTTGAAATGAATGGTCAAAGTAGCACATTATCATGCAGTGACTGTAGGGTTTTGGAGGTTCATTGGATTGTTAACTTCTTCTTTATTGGTTTGGGGTTGGGTATATGGTTATCGTTAGTTTGAATTTTATGCTTTCATGAGTTTGGATTTTGATAAATTGAGGGGACAAAGATAAAATTGACAGTTGAGCTGTAAAACTGTTTCATGTTCCACTTTAATTCATTTTTTTTTTTTACAAAAAAAAGTGACTTACCGTAGTAATTGGGTTTTTTTTTTTTACAAAAAAGGGGACAGTAGTAATTTTTGTTTTCATTTTTATGTAAAATGTTTTCCTTTTGGCCAATTGTTTGAACATGGGGGTTGAAATTGCTATGTCTTTGGCCTGTGTGACGCCTGTGTGACCACTGGTGGTCACTCATTTGGTCAGCTGGTGGGTTCAATTGTTTGATTTGTTGGGTCAGTCTTTTAGATGGTCGGTCATATTTCGGGGTTTGTCCATAATTGACTTCATTTAGAATGGGCTTTTATAATTGGTTGGTCAGACATTCATTTATCAGTCAGTTGTCCAGTGTGGTCAACTGCATGCATGGTTTGATTTTTGTCACTGTACTTTCGTACTTTTAAGGGAGGGGGGTGGGGGGTGAATTTCAAACGTTTTTTTTTCACATGTCATTGTTATAGAAAATCAGGGATGGGATTGGCCAATGATAAAAATATCTTCAGGAATGAATTATGATATTATTTTTATTTTGTCCGTTTTTTTTCCACAGGGCGACCTATCCCAGTGCAGGAATTTGTCGGTCCTGTATCTCTATGACAACAGCATTACCCAGATACCCAACCTTGCCTTTGCCACCAATCTGACCCATCTCTATCTTCAGAACAACCTCATCGGTCAGATTGAGCAGTTATCGGCGCTCCACAAACTCTCCAAGCTGTGAGTGAAATCCACAAGTGGACTTGATGCGATTGTGTTCAAGCTTTGACACGTGCATTCTATTTTGCCAATGATGGCTGGCTGGCTAGAAAGCAGTGTAAATGGGCCCGAGCCCGGTCTGACAATGAAAAATGTAAACTTTTGTATGTGATAATGGTGCATATCGCAATAAAAGATGTCTTTATGCCGCATTATTATTATCCCTGGTCATCGAGTTACATTTTACATTCCTGAGACCATCTCAACTCCCTTGGGAGTATACAGCCCAGACACACGAAGGCTAATCAAGCACAAAGCCATCTCTATACCCTAATAGCATGGAGCTATTGCTAATAGCTACCCATTTACTCCTGGGTGAAGAGGAGCAATATGCGACAAAGCGTCTTGCCCAAGGATGCAAGCACAATAAGCCATTTGATAATTCAAAACTGCTTCATATTTAACGCCATTAATTTTGCTTTTGAGTTGGAAGGGCCTGACGTTTCAATCCAAGCAGGATCTTTCTCAAAGACTGAAAACCTTTATGTTTTTGTTCGCAACCTATGCACAGGTACCTTGGTGGCAATTGCATAACAGTGCTCGAGGGCTTTGAGAAGCTGGAAAATCTTAAGGAGCTGCACATTGAACAGCAGAGGATACCCAAGGGGGAGAAGCTACTCTTCGACCCACGGTCACTTGCCTCGCTCTCAGTAAGACATTGCCATGGTTATATCTTTATCTTTATTTTCCGTCTCTGTGATCTTGTAGACTATAATCGTGGATGTATTCCCAATTATAGTATTAATGACTAAATTGCTAATGTAAATTCTGGGTGTAGTAGGATTTTGCGGCTACTTGACAAACTTGCATCGCAGGCAGAATCTGTCCATAACAGAGTCTGTTTGAAAAGTTTTGGGATGTATTTTACAAGTTTGTTTTTGAAAAAAACAAAACCCAGAAGACGTCTGTATTTCAAACAAACTTGAACAGACAGACTTGAGTTCATGTCATTTCTCCCTCCAGGTATGCCTTCAGGTCCTGAATGTTTCCGGCAACAGTCTGGACGACATCACCGACCTGCGTCTCCTCCAAAGCCTGACTCAGTTTGTCTGCTGTCAGAACAAGCTGAGAGACCTGAAGACCCTGGGTAACGTCATCTCCTGGTGGCCTAACCTGTGGAGGCTAGACCTGACAGGAAACCCGCTGTGTCAAAGAGCCAAGTACAGGGATCGGGTCATTGTCATGAATGAATCATTAGGTAAATATCATACAGGAAAAAAAAAATTTGTCAATTTCAAGCGATTTCAATTTTCAGTTACTTGTCAATACTTTTGGGTGCATTTTTTCCTTTAATTTTAGACTTTTAAATTTCTAATTTAAAATTTGATTTTTTCGATTTGATTTGCTTATTGTTTATTTTAAATTTTTTGATTTGATTATTTATAATTTGTTTTATTTCTTATTTATGTTTTTGAATTTTTATTTACCAGGAGGTAAAATTTAATCATAAAATATTAAAACTGTAAAAAACAAAAAACAAAAAGTGCAATGTAACTACATTACTTGACATGTAGTTACATTTTTTGAGAATCAAATTAATAACATCAAAGCAGCTTTAAATTGTGTTTTCTCAAAAAAATGGGCACCGTATAGGACTGAAAATTTCACAGGTGATTGCGCTGTATCTTCCTTTATATTGTTGCCCATGAATCTGCATTTTGTTTGGATGAAAGTATGAAATTACCTTTAAAGGTAATTTAAGTGAGATTAATCTTTTTTTTTTCTTTTCCAGCTGTGCTGGATGGGAAAGAGATCAACCAGACAGAGAAGGCTTTCTTGATGAGCTGGAAAGAGGCCAGAGAAGCCAAGAGGAAACACAGAGAAGAGGCCGAGCAGAAGAGGCCGGAACTAGACCGGTTCGGCATGCCATTTCCCATAGCAGGCACAGGTGGGTACCAGACTAAAACAAATCCCGGTTGTATTTACCCATCATCATCAATGCCTCAAAAACTTGCAGATTCTGAAACGGGTTTGCAAGCCGAGGAGTTGCACATGACTGAAACTCACAGTGGCACTTAATTTCTTTCCCGTGAATACAGGGCGCGAGCTACCGCCCGTCATGCCACCCAAGAGCTCCAAGTCGGTTGGGCTGAAGAACATCTACATCATGCCCAGCATGGTGGGCGGGAAGAAGAGGTTCGAGGCAGTCCTGGCCAAGTCCCACAGTCTCCCCAACTCGGCCTCCAAGCTGAAGGAGGACCACACCGTGCCGGTCCAGCAGATCGTGGCTCCGGGCCAGCTCAGGAAGGCTCACAGTGACTTGGAAAGATCAGCAAGGTACCTGGGTAGAATCAGTCGCATGTTTAGATCACGTATAAGAGCTTCATGAGGGGAAAGCTCCTGGCTTCTTGTTTTTGTTGCAATCAAACAGTGTTGACATGACTTATACAAGAGACAAGGTACCTGGTGCAAAGATCTGCAAGGTTCCTGGTAGAAATAAAATCAGTCACATGTTTAGATAACGAAGGGTAAGAGCTCCACATGGGAAAAGCTGCTGGCTTGTTGTTCATGTTGCAGTCAAGCAGTATTGACATGTCCTGTGCTTTTAACAGACAAGGTACCTGGTGGAAAGATTGGCAAGGTGCCTGGTAGAAATAGAATCAGTCGCATGTTAAGGTAACGAAGTGTTACAGCTCCACATGGGAAAAGCTGCTAGCTTGCTGTTCATGTTTCATAGTCAAACAGAGTTTGATAAAAATCAGTCGCGTGTTTAGATCACGGAGTATATAAGAGCTCCATGGTGGGAAGCTGCTGGCTTCTGGTTGTTGTTGCAGTCAAACAGTGTTGACATGTCCTGTGGTTAGACAAGAGACAATTTGATTGATCGTGGGTGATACTAAAGCTGGCCGAGACGAGTATGACTCGGATAAAAGTGCTCATACCTTGGGATATTGTCCAAAGCCCTATAGGTTCTCATCCTGTGACTTAAAATTGTGACTTGCTTAGCTTGTGACTTTGGAGGTAAGAGACATTCAACAGACAATGTAGCATTAAAGTCCACAACATTCTTCTCTTGTTCTTACAGAGCAATGATGATGCACAGAGGGAGACAGACCAGCTACCCGGAGACGTCGGGCCTCGGCCTGTCCAACGGACAATCACACCCCACCATGAACGGAACCATCGTACCGTCAAGCATGCTCCTCTGAAACCGGGTTGAAAAAGAAACCTGAGGCACGGCCCAGCCCGATATGGCTTTGTACCGATCCCACCGACGTGTGAGCTTCGTTGCCCGCTGAGAACTTTGTAGAACTTGATTTGGAACGTTCCTGGAAATAGTTCTGCATTTTGTCAATATGGAGACAAAAGACATTGGTGAATAGTATGTACTGCAGGGTCCTTCGAGGTTGCAAACTGGAATAAGAGGAAAGACACTTGAGAAATATGAACAAAGCAACATCAAGTGGTAACCATCGGATCGGAGGACGTTGATCCCCTTTTGTGCCGAGTAGATATTTTTGGAATCTTCCCTTTACTGCGTTGAAGACACTTTCAGCATGCTAGACAGTGCCACATTTTTCCAATGAGAGCTACACTTTGTTGACACCACTCTAAACAAGGATGAAACAAAGAAAGAAAACATTCTCAATTTGTTAGAAAGTTTCGAAGCCTTTGCAAATGGTCAGATGTCAGCAAACCTGTAAGGAGATCAAATGGTTTAGTCAGAGTATGAAACAAACACAAGATATGGTCAAGTGTTCCATTTTGGACTTTTAAAAACGCCCAGGTCCTCATCGATAAAACTCAGCTGCTGTAAACAAAGACCAAAGAATAATGTAAACTGTGCCACCCTGTAAAAAAAGAAGATAAATAGCACAGACCAATTCAATCATTTTTTGTTATAAAACACAAAGAATGGTTTTGATCTTACCCAGGGGTAAAAACTGTTTGACTGGAATGATTTTTAAGTCATTAGAAAGTGAACAAAGATTGACTGGCGCAGGTTTCGAACCAGCAAACTCAGTTGGTAAGACACTGGAACAGTATTCTGGAGGTCACTGGTTCGAATCCTGCTCCAGTCAATTTTTCTGCGTTCAATTACTATTTGTTTTCTGTAAATTTTACAATGGTGCCTTGAATAGTTATTTTCCCTTAACTGTCCCTGTGGACAGTGTGGAGAGACAAAATTTCATGTCCACAAATGTTTTGGCCAAGCTAAATATCTAAATGTTTCACTTGTATCAAAGTATTTAAACTTCTTAAGATAACGTTTTGTTTCCTATATATCTTTGGTTTATAAAACAATATCTGGTTTCACTTACTGCATATGAATGCCAATTTTGTTGAAATTTATATCAAATTAAGTCTGTACATTTAGTTTCAAATTTGCAATTTAATTATTATTTTTTTTCCTTTTACTAATTTTTTTGTTTATGTGGCTTGAGTTGAGTATATTTTTTAAATTGATATTTATATATTGTTTGAAGTTATCAAGTGGGCTTTTTCATGTAAAACACAGGTCGGAACCAAAGTACACGTTGCCTTACTGGTGAAAAAAATAAGGTTAACATTCTTCGACTATTAATCAATATCTTGATCGATCTATCTGCATGCGATTTTCATCAGTTCTGTTATGAAATAAAAACAATTTTGCAAACCAAAAATTTTGAAAAACCGTTGCAAAAATTAGTAATTTTTTATTTGGTTTTGGTTGTTTTTCTACTCGCAACATGGATAAAACTTGAAGTTAGTTGCATGACTTTTCAATCAAAGTCTTAACATCTTTTTAAAAATAAATATACACATTTTGTAAATTTCAGTTTTACAAGGGGATATTCATATACAAAATGGGAAGTTTTACATGAAGTCTTTTCTCATTGTTAGCTCAAACCCAATACAACTTGAGGCTGGGAACCTTCCAGAATTTGCCTAAATCCAACACTGTGCAGTATTCCTATGGCACACTCTTTGGACTTTGACCACATTTGACTGCCAAAGCCACAGGCCATACATGTATCAGTATACAGTCATGACAGTAGAAACCAGTAAGTGCCCAAACTCTACAGTCCTGGCCCAATTTCATGGAATCCGTTACCGTTAGCAAAAATTCTTCGCTTACGGTAACAGATATTTTTACTTACGGTTAGCGTACTTTACTGGAGAGTTTCCTTTTTGGTATAAACGGAAGCAAGACATTTCTAAATAACCACGGTGACCCTAGAAATTTTTCACTAACCGAAAAGTCTTGCTTACGGATTCCATGAAATAGATTTTTCGCGCATAGCTGTGCCCGTAAGTACAAAAAAAAGGCCGTAACAGATTCCATGAAATTGGCCAAGCCCTGTGCCTTCAAAATGCCACATTGTGCTGTATGCTTATGGGAAATTCTTTGGACTGGTACCAAGTAGGTCCATGAAAACCAATTACGAATTTAAAGGGCATTACCTCTACTGTAATGTGTTCCATAAAATGGAATGCAGCATTCTAATAGCACAATTTAAAGAATAGCGTTCCGCACTAATTACGTCACACAATGCATGCACATATACCCCCACTCACCACACGTTTGCATGGCCACACTGCAATGTTTGTCTGAGGTTTGGTGCTATTTTTAGCGCAAGTGCGCAGTGCTATTGGACCAAGATGGGCCAACAAGCCCCATAGAATACAGAGTATTAATCAGAGCTTTACTGTCCTGTATCTTCCAAACTACATGTCAAAACAAAAACACTGTATCCTTAAAATACACTCTTTGGACATTGAGTGAGTTGGGCCGTCAAGCCCATTATAAAGATTTGCAGTGCCTGGGCTCCACAAAACTGTCTTGTCAAAATCCGTCAAAATCCAACAATATCTTATTAAAGATGGGTTGTGGTGGGTTTGGGTGGTTACAAAATTTTTAAAAACAATACTGTAAAATCAAGTAACAATTTCATTCAATGTAACAAGATGGAACATGTAAGTTTCATACAACTACGGTAAGTATCGGCTATATTAAATTCTGATGCAAATCGAGGTATTTCTTTTTCGGTGGAAATTTTGCAGTTGAATACAATAATTAACAAGTTAACAATCTACAGGTGTATCTATAAATGCATGTATCGCCTGATAAACACAAAACAAAATAATTCAAAGTTTGTTCAGACATACCAAAGTACCAGGGCCCAATTTTATGGCTCTGCTTAACACAGAATTCTGTGCTTATGATCCTGATTCTTTGCTTACAGGGTTAGCGACAAATTTCCAAGCTAGCCAAGTATTAAATAAGACTTGAAGCTCAAAAATTAAGAATTGTATTCAATTAACAACTTAATGGAAATAAATAAATTAAAACAAAATCTATAACTTGCATGCCGTTTGTTCATTGCCAATAGATTATGCCGACATGAAATGACCAAAGAAAATTTGACTATCCAAAAAATTATTCTTCTTTTTCAGTTCATTTTTCAGTATTTGTGTAGAGGAAAACAAATAATGAATTATTTGTTTCACTTTATATGAAAAATAATAAATTAGGCCTAAACAACACAACCTAAAAATTAGCTACAAAAAGCTGAGGATTAGAATAAAAAAATGTGGGCAAAAAATTGCATAAAGCCATTGAATACCATGAATTTATTTTAATTGTAACCCTGATTTGTTTGGTTGGACGGATACAAAAACAAATCAATAAATAAAAAAATTGCACGCTGCGTTTACACTTTTCATCTTTTTCATCTAGTAGTGCCTATAAAAAAATGAAACTTAGGAAACCTGTACAAAATTGGTCAAGGTCTATACGCTAAAAAAAGAGCAGTTACAGACCATAAAGTTCTGCATTAAAGAGGATGTTCAACACTCAACAAACCTCGCTTTATTTGTTAGAACTATTATCATTAAAATTACTTGAAATATCAGAAAAAATATTTATCTCACACTGAACACAGAAAGAGAGTCTTTTTTTAATGATTTTTTTTAATCAGATTCTCTGAATTTCGTCAATAGAGGCAGCAGACAAATTTGTGTGATTTTGTGACGTCAGATATGGGAGCCTTTTCTTTTGAGCAAAAGGCTCCCATATCTGACGTCACAAAATCACACAGATTTGTCTGCTGCCCCCATTGGCGAAATTCAGAGAATCTGAATTTTGGGGAGCTGCTTGCGTGTTGAGCATGTTGAGAGAAAAATCATCCCAAAAGACTATCTTTCTGTGTTCAGAGTAAGATAAATATTTTTTTCTCATGTCAAGTAATCTCAGGATTATAATTCTAACAAATAAAGCGGTTTGTTGAGTGTTGAACATACTCTTTAAGGTTTTTGGTTTTGTTTGTATAAAGCAGATGTTACTGTGAAAATAGAAACTGTACTGAACAATTTAAGTAGCTTTCCAAAAAGTACTGTTTGAAGAATTCTTAGGTATCGTACACAAAATGCTCTTTGAGACTGTGATTATTTGTTTCTTCTGTGAAACATTAATTGATGCATGTGTAAGATAATATGCAACGTAAATTCCTTATTTGATTTAACTCTAGATTTTTGATCGAAAAAGCAATAAATAACAACATTTTTCACAAGAATGTACAAACATTTTTTACATTAGAAAAAAAAACACTTCAGTGATGGGTTAGTAAGTTGAAGAAATAAACCCTTACCGTTGAATAGCAGGACAGGTTGATGATACCAGGTAACATTCCACTTGTGCGTGGTGTAAGCTTGAAACGTGGTTGTCACACCAGTGTCTGTTTTTAAGGGTGACCCTCGGCATCCAAAACTATGAGGGAGATTTGCTTGACTGGCAAAAATGATCTAGGATGCAGTTTAATACATGTGACATATTTTCATATGTCACACATCCGTATATGAATATGGATGACGAGTCGAAGGTTGAATGGAAGAGAAATGACAGGATCAAACCTGGACAGATTGAGATGATAACAGGCGATTCTGGTGAATGTCCTCGTATGTGAGGTCCGTTGTCTAGACTGTCCTCTCAGTGTGGTTGGTCTTCTGCTTTCTCTTCCCGCCTTTCTTGACGGTCGGCGTTTGTGGTTCTCCTTCCTCCTCCGAGCCGCCGAGGAGGTGCTCCTTGGACGGTGTCTTAGCCAGTTGAGGTACTGGCCGTCTCGGTTTCGGCGCTCCGTTGAGGAGTTCGCTGGAGGACCCAGCCTCCTCCGTGGTCTTTGAGCGTTTTTTCACGCGGGGCTTTGGCGTCCGTGCCTCCCCATCCGACTCGCTCAGGAGCTGCTCCTGCTTCTTGGGGCGCCTGGGCGTGGAGGACGCCGACCGGGAGATCCCGGGAAGGTCCTCCTTTGACGGCGTGGCATCGCCGGCCGTCTTGGAGCGCTTCTTGTGGGGTTTGGGCGGGATCCCCACGTCCATCCCTTCGAAGGAAGCTGTTAAGCGTCTCTGCGTACTCCCTGTTCTCGTCCTGGCTGACGACCGGCGAGGTGTCACATCCGCATCGGACGCATCATTTCCACTTTTGTTGACGTCCAGAGCCATTTCTCTTGATATGGTTCTCTTCTTCTTCCGTCTTTGGCTGGAGACAAAACAAATAAATTATAAATCACAAGGGAAACTGACTGAATTTAAAGTCATTGAAAACCGAACAAAGAAAAATTGACTGGAGCGGGATTCAAACCGGCGACCTCCTGAATACCGTACAGGTGCTCTACCAACTGAGCCATCTAGCCCTACGTTGGTGGTGACCCCAATAGTCAATTATTTTTTTGTTCGTTTGGCAGTCAGAAGCCATGAAACCACGCACACACCAGCATACCCCAAGGATCGTTTCAATGATACACGCAGCAATGCTGCAACCTGGGAATGACACATGGGGGATCACTCAAAGAGGATACAGCTTTTTAATTAATATAATCAACCATCAAATAACCACAAGGGAAATTGACTGAATTTAGGAATAAGAACCACAGAGACTAAACATTCAAACAAACATGTAGCATCAATTTTCTTTGATTCTGAACCTCTTGGCTGTTGTCGAGTCCAAGTCACTGTCCTCCGCTCCCGATATGATCTTAAGCTCTCCCTTTTTGTCCACTACTGCCGTCATCTGGAGGAGGAAAATCGAAGGATGATCGATCAATGGAATGAAAACCAGAATTGGGAAAGAACTCAGCATCCAAGCCACACCTCTCTTCACAGACAATTTCTTTCACGATGGTCCGTCACGACAAACAAGTTGCTTGCACGGTTGGAAACGAATGAACTGGGTTTTTTACTTACCTTGGTGGCACTCTTCTTGGCTTTGGTCTTGGCCTTCCTTCGTGGCGTGGTGCCGGCGTCTACTTCGTCCACCCCTGTGCTTCCCAGGGCATCATCATAGCTGTCGGCTTCCAACTGTTCAGCTAGTGGTTCCTCTTCCTCTGAGAGGCCTGTAGGGAGGGGGGGGGGGGGGGAGGTATTGTGGCTGATGAGAGTAGACCACTAATTACCTTCCCTAAACCCCTTCCCTTCATCAACCCTATTCACCACCCTATTGATAAATCCTTAAAGGTAGTATCATACTTTGGTGAAGTTGATAGAACAGCTGCGGTCTGTTCATAATTTAATTTGTCATGGAATAAAAACAAACCTGTGAAATTTTCAGCTCAATTGATCATTGGAAACAAACGAATGTTTGTACCATGCTACTGTCAAGTACACAAAGGCTCCTCAAACCACAAAGCCATCTCTACCCTCACATGTACCCATTTCCACCTGGGTGAAGAGGAGCAATATGTGACAGAGCATCTTGCCCAAGGACGCAAGCACCATAAGGGCTGGATTCGAACCAACAATCTGTAGATTGACTACAAGACCTTGAGTTCGACATGCCAGACCACTTGGCCACAACACCCCCACGATACTTACGTTCACTGGCTACGTAGTTGGCCGGGAAGTAGCCCTGGTTGCCGTTGCTCAGCTGTCCCATCCACCAATTCTCGTTGTCCTTGTGCAACACCTTGATCCAGTCCCCTTGCCTCAGGTTCAGCTCGTCCGACCGCTGCGCCGTGTAGTCGTACAGCGCAACCACTCGCAGGAGGTCTGACCGGTTCTTTTGGGAGGAGGGCGGGTTGAAGGTGAAGGTGGCCGTGCCTCCCTGGCTCTGTTGGAGATGTGAGAGACGTTGTCACCTTAAATTCACAATCATCTTTCTTTGTACCCCACGTCTAGGCAAGGCAAATGCTCACAAACATGAATTTTAAAATTGCAATTTGCAAAACGTAATATAAGCTAGGGCTGACTTCATCTAGAAGACGCGACTGAAGAATTTAGTTGAAAAGAGGTTTACAGGTCTGCTTATGGACTGCTATGTCAATGACCCTCAGATGCCGGCCTCCATCTTGAACGTTACAGCACTGGCTGTAAAAGATCTAAGGACTAGTTTGACCTGTATGTGATGTCGAGCTATGGCTACCTCCATCTGGACTCTGGAGGTTTACTGGTAACCTGAAGTGAAACACGGCCCTGCTTAGCACAAAAATTTGCTAACCATGAAATTTCTGTCTTAATTAAAACAGGATTAACAACCCAATGTCCATGTGTCGCATTTCACTTGTGATTGTTCTTTGGCTGTTGTTCGTTGACCATGAATATCAAATGCAATTGTTAATGGTGGTTTGCTTTATTGGGCAGGACATTATGTGCTAAGCAATTTTTTTGTGCTTTAAAAGCTCCATGAAATTGGCCCCAGTTCAGAGGGGTCTATTGAGTTTGGCCTACAGATTAACTATTATGTGATGGAGCCAGCTATGGCTGCCTCCGTCTGGACCACTGAAGATAGAAGTCAGAAAGGGGTATACAGGATTGCCCATGAGTTGCTTTTAATAAATGTCTGTGAAATAGCAGCCTACATTTTGACCATTAGAGCACTGGCTGTACAAGAATAAGGCCAAGTTTGACCTGTATGTAATGTATAGAAAGAAACTAGACTCACCGCTTGAAGGTTGATGTTGGGCGTAGAGGCTCGTGGGAAGTAGGCCCTTGGTGGAGTCCAGCCAGTTCCTCCCATACTGATTCCAAGGCTCCGTACCCCCCTGGCTGACTGGCTGGCAAGGAATGAACTCTGAAACAAGCAAGAAACCAACACAGATATTGAAACAATCTTTTTCAGATTTCAGGTTAGAGGAAATCAAAACGTTTGGTAGATTGTGTTTCTGATTTTATCAAAGGTGTATTATTAAAACACGGGGAAAGAAATGCTTGAAAGTTAATAGTCTGTGCATGTGGGAAGTTGGTCATAAGGCTAAGAGTGTGCAAGACAGGAGGCACAAGAGGCAGCAAAGTCGGTATTGCCCCCTCAACACCACGGTCACTACCCAGAGTACCAGGGGTCGATTTCACTAAAGCTTTGCGATCATCGCTAAGCCCAAATCCATCGCTAAACGGAGAATCAATCGCTACTTTGAGTAGCAATTTTCCGTTTAGCGATGGATTTGGGCTTTGGATGATCACAAAGCATTAGTGAAATCGGTCCCTGGTCACTGCCTCCGTGCTCGATGGTCGCTGGCCTGGGCATTGCATAAGCGCCCAAAGTCACTGCTTTGGTGCCCCTGGTCGCTGATTATTTTTAGGTGCCCCTGGTCATTGCCTCAATGCCCTGGGTCTTTGCCTCGCTAGCCCCGGTCATTGCATTAGTGCCCCTAGTCACTGCTTTGATGCCCGTGGGGTTGATTTCGCCAAACTCGTCATAACATACTACCAATCATAGGACTTATGATGCATTGCAGCCCTACGTAGGATACGACGGGTTATCCTTTGTAACTCTAGCTATGAACAATTGTAGGGATTCGTGAAATCGACTACTGGTCACTTGCACGAGGTCACGTACTGTCTCATCACAAAGCTCCCACGTTTACATGATTGAAATGCTTCCTGTGACACCGTAAGTGAAAGAGGGGTACATGTATAAGACTGCTGAGGTGATAACCTTAGGTCATCTGGTCGAAATAAATATATATCCCGCACTTCAGCCAATGTTCATTTATAATAACAGAGTCCATGCGCAGACCGTGTAAACTAACTTCCATATCCATGCATTATGCATGCATATACTGTAACATTACATTGCTTGGTATGTCTTGTGATACTCATTTTAATTGAGCTATTTTCTACTTTTTATGTCTGGACAGTCTATCTACGTGTCTTTACATTATTCGTTTTGTTTTACTGTTATCAACTGTGACTTTTGTTTCAGGGCCCTGTGGAAGACCACATTAAGTGTGAACAGGCTACCCTGATTAAATATTAGAAAATAAATAAATAAACACATGCACTTCAGTCGCTAGCGGAAATCATGCCGTATTCTACATTTTCTATGTGAATATATGTGGGCCAAGGCTGCACTACTAGCTTGTGAGGCAAGTTCCTAAAATGATGGTTTTTCGTGGCCATAAGCTGGTTGGCAGGTTGTACATGAAATGGTCAAACCCACACAATGTGAGTCACTTGCGGGGAGCTCTGCACCGGCCCTGGTCACTACCTTTGAGTTCCAGTCAGTATTTCAGTTTCTCTACTAATATGTGTCCTTTGCCAAATTAAAAAAAGGATAAAGTCTGCCTCGCCTCTCTAAAAACAAAGTTCATGCCCTTGCACTTCTAATAACTATATCTCTGCCTATAGGCCTTATTCATGACGCATCCATTTTTGTCACTTTCCTTGTATTCCCCTCGGAAAAGATAACACCAATTCTAAAAAGAAAACGTGTACCAGCTGATCAGACTATTTTGAATCCAAGCCTCGGTTTGATTGCACTGCTTCGAATGCAGGATGGATGCACCGTGGATAAGGCCTATAATGAGTGTAGCAATATGCTGCAGATGGTTAATTATGTGGTATTTTGAGGCACATATTCAAAAGAGCAAAAGGTGTTTTTCTGGCTCTGGGACCCTGTCGCATTGAGCAGACTTCAGCCTGGACAGTCGTCGGGTATGCCGGCACTGCACTGAGCAGTGCCCGGCCCAGAATCTAATGGGGTTAGGATTAATAGGATTTTAGTCAACAAAATATCGGTCTGAATTAAGCTTGATAAAACAAATCTGAATTATGATTCTGGGCCACTTGTCAAAACGATTAGGAAACTTCATTTGGGTGCGATATGGTTAGTCAAACATTAAAACAAACAAAACACCAAACCCAAAAACTTTAACATGAGAAAAAAAAAAACCCAAAACAGTTTGATTGTTGAACAAATGCATGAGACATAATTTCTCTTTTCCAGTGCAAATAAACATTACTGGGGTTGATTTCACCAAACTCATCATAACTTAACTATCTATCGTAGGACTTAGCTTGAAAACATTGCAGCCCTACATAGGATACGATGGGTTAAATCCTTTGTAACTCGAGTTATGATCCATCGCAGGGCTTCGTGATATTGACCCCAGATCTGGGGTTCGCCATGTGAATAATCTTCTTGAAGCAGAAGTTGTCATGAGAGAACCAGAACTTTAGTACTAGGGTGCAAATAATCCAAGGTAGCTATCTGGACAAACATTAGCCATGCCATTACTACAATGTATAAAAGACGCCATCGCATCCCATAGTTGGTGATTTCAAAGGAGATAATCACTTCAAAAAGATTTACATCAGAGTCGTTCTGGTATCATTGCAGCAAGGTCGTATGTACAATGTGAATGACAAATTACTTTAGTGCCCTGTCCGCACTGGACTTTTCGTCTCAGGGAAAGTGTCTTGGGAATTCTTCCTGGGCAGAAGTTGGCAGGTAGAAATGCCCGCGCGGGTCCGGAAAAGTAACTGATAGGAAGACTTCCTGAGATGTCCGCTCTGGACTACAAATGGGTAAAGTACCCAGCGTCTCGGAAACTTTGCCCCAGCAAAGTCCAGTGCGGACAGGGTTTTATACACACACATCATGTTTCATGTTCAGGGCTCATTCTCATGACCTTGCTTACCACGGAATTCCCCGCTTAGGATTCTCATTTTTCTGCTAATCAATGAAATAGGGTCTCTAATAATCACAGAATTCTCTGCTTCTGTATGTGCTAATTTTCAGCTTACATTGTAAAGCAAACCCACAAAAATCGCATTTGGGCCCTGATTATAAGAAAGGAGGAAAATTTAGGCTCAGCAGAAAAAATATTTCCTGAGCAAAAAAATCCCCCCCACCCCGGCAAAATTCCCATAAAATTTTCATGTTATTATTACAAATACCGGTATGGCAGTTTTGCTTGTTCTGATCCAGCAGAAATGAGTATCTGTCAATTTAGCACAAGGCCATGAACCAAGATTGTCCGAAAAATTCACACTGCCTAAAAAAATTAACATATATGCAAATATATGCAAGTATATGTAAATATATGTAAATATATGCAAGTATATGTAAATATATGTACATATATGCAACATGGCAATATAGCGGTAACGATAAAAGTATGACCTTGTTGCATTGATACTATACAATGTTCTACCATGCTTATCAAAAATTCAAAGGTGAACGAGGAAAATTGAAATGGTGCACTGAGAAGTAATTGTTTTACCGGCATATGGCAGAGAGAAATATTCAAACATTCCAAAATAAAGCACTGCTCAGTGCTGCAATATTTCAACCATTGATGCCCTAACAGCCCAATTCCAATCTCCATTGCAAATTATTCTGGATTTATTCAATGCAAGACTGAATTTGTGGAAAGTCACGTGATATAGCAACAGGGTCTGTAGTCTGGAAAATCCAAACTGGGGTTTTTACCCGTTAGGCCCCCCAAAAAAAATTGTTGTGTTGCCCTCAAGTGGAAAAATTAAAATTTGGGGTCAGTCGGTATTTTTTTTTTTTTTTTTGCCAATTTATCAAACATTTAAGAATAAATACAGGATGTATGGTCACCAGGGCTTATAAATCAACGGTCTTGGGTCGTTTTGAGGAGACACGCTTTTTTACTGCTAAATCTTACATTTTTTGTCAAAAATTGTGAGTTTTTATACTTTAGGACTCGGAGAAAAAAAGAAAAGAAAAGAAAATCCCGACCCAAAGTTTTGGCATTTTACGGTCGGTCGCTGAGGGCAACAAAGAAGTCTGTGTGCCAGATACTATTCAGATTTAACTCACAAATGGCTTTCCAGCAGAAAGAGGAGAATTTTACGAGCACCTCAAGTGTCGCATTCTGTTGAAAATGTACCCATTTTTAAAGACAAAACGGTTACTTTCCACCCTCACATTTTTTGAATTTTTTTTCCGGTGCAGAGGCAAAATTCATTCATATAGAATCCTACAAACTAAAAATGCACCATTTGAATTTATATAATACCTTAGTAGATCCTTGTCATTTGATTGGAGGATTATATGTCACATGATATTTGATAAAATAGACCAATTCATGGCTTACGTCACAACCGCATTTTTGGTTCCATACATTTTGTTCCATTGCACGCAAGGGACTTCAATATGTAATTGGTCAACAGAGGGCGTGTGTTATGCCAATGATCGCTAGTAAAATGGCGGCGGGTTCGAGCAATTACATGTTGCTGAATGACGAGGAAATTTGCTGAATTTCTTGACGGTGTTATATAAAACAATGTTTTTTATTCGTGCAATGGAAAGAATATTTTCATTCATTAAAAGATGACATGTTTCATTCAACTTGCCTGTGGCTCGCTTTCATCTCTCAACTCATGAAAATATTCTTACCGTCGCACTCATAAACATTCATTATTGAATTTTCTGTTATAAAATCTGGCTAAAAGCTTGGTTAATTCAAAACAATCCAATTCAATACACACTCTTATTATTGTTCTTCACACCAAATAAAGATAAATTTCAATAATGATAAAAAAGAAGATTAATAATGGAATAAAAAGGAGAGAAAAAGGAATTAGCATGCACATTCCACGTCTTGTCAGTCAAACCGGGTGCACTTTTAATAAATCACTGTGAGCAAGCGTTAAGAAAAACAGACAACGAGAACGTTTGATGGTGTTAAACTGCAGCAATCCAATCCATTCTACAAGATGCTGTGTCGTCATACGTACCACACCCGGTGACTCGAGCTGTGCGAGGGACGGCGTGGGCATCTGCGGGCCCACGGACTTGTTGAGGTAGGATGCGTTCAGCTGCGGTTGATATGGACGCGCAACGTACAACGTGTACGCATTACACACACAACAACCCACGCACACACAAACACGTATTCATCATATGCCACACGAGGGGGCAAGCAACAAGTAGGGCACGTTAGAATTTATGAATACATGACTTTTTTATAGGCAGATTAGATAGAATCTACGCACGCCCTACCTCGATCAAATTGAGCCTTCATTGATTTTTGTCACAATTTTCTCAAAGCAGCTTCAAACACAGAGGAATTTAATAGTATTTGAGTGGTTTCATGGCTTTTGACTGGTATACAAACAAAGATAATTGACAATTTGGGACGCCACCAACATTAGGCTGGATAGTTGGTAGAGCACCATTGCGGTACTCCGGGGGTTGCATGCAGGTTCGAACCCCGCTCCAGTCAATTTGTCTTTATTCGCTTTTATGATTTGGTTCAGCTTAGCCCAAATTACTGAGCTGAGAAAAAGCTATTAAGCCAACCTCATGTGCACTCAGTGAAAACATTGTGCTAAAAACAGCTTCATAAAACTTGAACCCTGATCGTCCAACATTCTGACAAAATGTGAAATCAATAAATACTGAGGCCTTTATGCACTATTATCTATACTTATTTATATTTCATATGCAATTTGTATCTTAAATCAAAATCAAATGCTGCTACAGACCAAAATGCTTGGAAATCAGTAGTATTAAAACAAATGTCGATTAATTGCCATGGCAACCGTCCCACACACAAATAAAACAAATTGAAATTCTTTACATCGAGGCAAAATCACATGAATCATTGAGAAAAGAAAGATAGACCCCCTGGTGAATCAACAGCAACAATCTATGCCCCTGGTAAATCAACAGCCCCTTCAGCTAACAATGAACCGTGATCCAACATACCTGGGGTTTCATGGCGGACGTATCGAACGTAGATCCCCACGTACTCATGGTTTGCTGCATAGGGAAGGTACCCCCCGTGCCCGGTGGGTACAGCAGGGAATTACCTAGCATGCTTTGCTGCAGCTGTTGACTCTGGTTCTTCTCTTCATTTGCCTTCAACGTAAAAAAACGACGACGACAAAAAAAATCATCAAATATTCACTAAATACCAAGAAAAACCCACTTTTTGACTGAAAAGGTGCAATAATCTGTTTTTGATTCTTTAGAGAACTTTGAAGACTTTGGAGAACCGGTCTTCAAGTCAAAAGCGCACGCGCACACACGCGCACGTATGCGCAAAACAACCCGCGCATGCTCACAATTGCGTGTGCGTGAGCTGTTGACTTGAAGACCAGTTCTCCAAAGTCTCCCATTGGGGGATCTTTTTTTCCATTTTATTGTGTTTTTTTTTTATTATTTCTTTAGTCAGAATTTTCAATGCACAACTTTTCTCATTTCTATATTTATTTAAATCAATCTGATGTAGTGATATTTGCAGGGTTACTGTGTTTGTGCATTGTGCAGGGTGTTGTGATTTTGAAAAGTGAGATTACAATTGAGATTGGTACGCCGCTATAACGATCACGGCAGGATGCACAGATATTGTCTGTTACAGTGGTTGTTCGTTATAGTGATTTAAAGAACCATATATTGGGTATGTATTGTACTAAAAAATTGGTAATCTTAAAGGTAATATCATACTTTGGTTTTTATCAAAGAAATACAGATTCATGGGTAAAAATATCAAAACAGATACTGTCACAGTCATCTGTGAACATTTCAGTCACATATCATGGTGCCCACTTTTTGAGAAAACAGTGAAAAACGGCCACAGTATTTCTTAAGTCTTTTCTCTTTTATTTTTGATCTTTAAAAGATGAAAAATAATCTTGGTCACTGGTTTTACTCTTTTCTGGATAAATACAGCAATTCAGGCAGACTATTTCTAACGGTAATCTCTTAATCATCACTATAAATCTGTGAAGATTTTTGTTTTGGTATGCTACCAAAGTATCATACTACCTTTAAGATGCCAGGGCCGATTTCACTCATGTTTTGTGATCATTCCTAAAGCCTAAATCCATCACTAAACAGAAAATCGATTGCAACTTTTCGTAGCAATTTTTCATTTGGCGATGGATGATCACAAAGTGTGAGTGAAATCGACCCCAGATAATTATATAAAAATTAACTCGTACACTATTTACCTTTGCCAATTGTTTGAAGGCCTGAAATTAATGTGCCACGTACAAGCAAAACATAAAACAGTTGCCATAGAAACGAAGCAAAATCCCGGGAGGGAACAAAACCAGCAGTTGGAATCCATGCAAAGAAAGAACAAAAGTCACATTGCAAAAATAATACAGTGTAAGCGCTCAATTACAAACACAAAAGCAAAGCAACAATTAAAGTTCCCACTGGAACCAAGTTTGCACCAAACAAAAGATGAAGTTTGCACAAGAACTAGTCTGAGTATCACCCATTCTATCTCCGTGCCACACTACGTACGAACGCCTGATACATGCGTGCGTGCAAATTTTATGCAACGCGGCACATCGGCCAATCAGATCTGTTTTGAAAACATATCCGTCAGGATCATGATGGAGGCCGAGGATGTTGATTGGTCAAAACCTAGAGGTCAGTGCTGGGTTGGCTTGCATAATTAATCAGGAAATCTGCACGCATGTGATAGAAGCTCACTTTATTTAGCTGTATGGCGAGTGTGTCTATCACATAGACTACACAAGAACCTAGTTTATGCAAGAATAAGGACAAGTTGTGCGCTGGAACCATTATGCAGGTAAGCAAAGGAACCAATTCCACACAGGAACTGGATCTGCACAAGAAGAAAGCTGTTCCCACATGCAAGAACCCACTTTCCATGAGAACCCAGTTCTTTGAGAAAATCTAAAATGAAGTGCAAGGCTTTATAAGAAAACATTTTGTTCTGACCTACAATCAAATATCAAAATAAAGCTGGTAACTTTATACCATTATTTCTTTATAGGCGAAAGAGCAAATAAGCCCAACCCCCTAAAAAAAAAAAAATGGACTGAAACTATTTTCAAAAACGCATCCGTTACCATGACGGTGGCCAATTTGGCTTTGACTCTCTCCATCCGAAGGGACTTGGTGGTGTCCAGTTCGTCCTTCAGATCTTTCTTAGCTTCTAGGAGATTCAGGAGGGACGTCTCTGACTTGGTGGGCTCCTGGCTGAGGGTCTCTGTTTTCTTGCCGGCCGCCGTGGACCTGAGTCCGAGATCCAACTGGGCAACTGTGGGGAAGAGGGGGTATTGGGTGGGTCAACAGAAATCTTCACAGATTTACCTATTAACTTACAGGGTAAAAAGATGGTGATGGTAGAAACATACCGTTAAAGTGTGTCTGCCTGAAATGCTGTATTTATCCAGAAAATAGTAAAACCAATGACGAAAAACAATTTTGATCTTCGGAAGATGAAAAGTATTTAATGAAATAATGATATTGTCGTTTTTCATTGTTTCCTCAAAAAGTTGGCACCGTATGGGACTTGAAGGGAGAAGGTGTTGTGTTGATTTGTTTTCTACCCACCTTTGGCATCGTAGACATAGACCAGGACGGGATGCCCCTCCCCTCGGGAACAGAAGGCTACCATGTGCTCGTAAGGATGGTAGGCCACGCACATGACCGGGTACTTGTAGCCCAGGTCGGAATAGGCCGCAATCTGATCGCCTGTATAAAGTGGATGGAAAAGCAAGGGGAAATTATGACTGACCGTTGACCGACTGACTGTTGACCGATGACCGTGGTCGACCTAAAGACCACGGTCCAATTTCTCATAGCTTCTCTGCAGGGAATTTATGAAATGCTATGTAAAAAATTGGCTGGGGACCGGTTAGAAGCAATATACAAAGCAAAGTAATTTGGTTGGTAACCTGCATACTGCCAAGCGACATGGAAAAGGCAAGATTTAATGGCCAAAATAACAACAACAATTATTTGAGGTTTTTGTCAGGTGATATGAACTCTCCTGTGAAGAACAGCTAACTGAGAAGAACTGTGATGAAATATTACAGTGTTCCGCAGGTCACTGGTTCGAATCGAATCCCGCTCCGGTAAATTTTTCTGTGTTCACTTTTCAATGACTATCCTGAAATGGGTCTTTTGTCAGCTGGTCCCCCGCCATAGACGGTTTCCCCTACTACTGACCTGTGTCCGTATTCCAGACGTACGCCTGGCAGTCCTCACTCCCCGACATGATAAAAGTGCCGCATTCCGTCATGGTGCTTCGAATGTGCTCGCGGAAATTCAGCGCACCAAGGTAACGTTGCATAACAGTGTACCTGGATTGAAAATCAAAAATGTCAACATCAACAACAACAAAGACGAAAATTGACTTGGATGACCAATGTTAATACATGCCATCACGTGACCATGATGAGGGTATTTTAAAATCCCTTTTTGTGCAGAGCAGTGGTGAAAATGTGCAAAGGAGAATGGGGACTACATACCCGGCGTCTGTCATTTAAACTAATAGCTATGGCTGGATTACTAGCCCGAAACTTTACCTAAGCTCTGGCTAGCTAATGATGGTTGAACAAGAGTCTAATCAACTATCTAGGAATAACTTTTTTGATCCTGTACTAGGAGGTGATTCCAGATTATCCACTAGTTAGCGAATGGTCCTTGTATAAACTTGTGCTCATTACAGAGCTGAGCCCAGTCTATTATGGGTTTCTTAGTTATTAGCAAAGATAATATAGCTCCGCAAGATAGCCTACTCACTGTACTCAGCCCAAAAAGTGAACTATCATTTGGCCGTCATTTTAGTAAGCAACAAAGCAACGGGTGTTATCAACGGCAAAATCAACTATTGTAAGAGGAAATTAACTTTCAACCGAATAATTTTTATATTCATTATTAAAGGCCTATTATTATTATTTATTCGGCCAGAATCACACACCAAATGAAAACAGTAAATTTTGCTTACTAAAATGGCCGCCTGTGTGTACTTCATTTGGTTGCACGTGATTTTGAAAGAGTAGGCTATCTTGCGGAGCTATATTATCTTTGGTTATTAGCACCTAATTAAACCAGTGTCAAGCTATCATTGACAGCATGCTTTAGTGGTGATGTGATTACACCGCGTACCCAGATTACACCAGCTGGCACTGCAACAGTGACTGCAGGAAGTGCTAATGCTCTGTATAACAATGCTGTTTGCGTGGTGCTCATGAATATGAACCCTGGAACCTGGGGCTGGGTAAAACCGTAATAGACTGGGCTCGTTTCTGTATAAATAGGCCATATCTACTGTTTGCTGAACATTGGGTACAAGACAAGGCCAGGACTTACAGTCGGAGGTCGATCATCCTGAGGTTGTTGTCCCGGCCGTGGATTAGAAGTCTTCGGCCGCTGGGGTGGACCTCCATGCAGTTGATGGTCACTCCATCCAGCTCCTTCTCCTGGATGACCTTCTCCACTGACCACTTGTCCGGAGACCCTGGTGAGAGATTGCAACCCAAATGAGGACCATTAGGTAACAATTTGATTGGTTAGATATACATGTGAGATCAGGTTGTGAATTTTGCTGTGAGCCAGCCAAGGCCTTCCCTGGTTCACACGGGGAGATGTACTATTCTACACACACTCAAAGAGCTTCAAGTTGACAGGGAACCAATGAATTGGACATGTAAAGCTGTATTTACCGATGATGTGAACCAGCTGAAAACTTCACCGGTGCCTTGTGCCATACTCCATTCTATAGTACTCACAGTTTCAGACTACTATGTGGTTTACGAAACGGAGGCAATTAAGGCTCGGGCTCCGACTCTGTCATCCATATGCTGAAAATATAGGTGGTGCTTTTCATTGAAGCTGAAGCTCTGTTTTCCTTTTCAAACCAGAGAATCTACTTTCAGCCCACTGAGCCAAAAGTCTATATTTTGATACCCATGATTCTAGAATGGATTCATGAAATGAAGCTGGAGCCTGAGCCTGAGTTTCGTAAACGCCCAAAGAAAGATTATACATACATACTTCAATATTGGCATTTCACAATGCTGAAGACTAAGTTTGCAACACGTTGGCCAATTTGTTCATAAACTGTGCATCTTTCCACATGTGCAGTTTATTAATTGTTGACAAAACCAATTCTGCACATTGTGATTGGCCAACACGTAGCACACTCATGATGGCGCACTATTGTGAATCGCCTGTATTGCTTGATACAAAAACTACGCACAGTGGCAGTCCAGATGTAAAATTCAGTGGTGTGAACCAGCTGCCTCCATCAATGGTTCACTTGAAGCTGGCAGTAGTGCATACACTCAAGAGTAACAGGCTACCGGTGAGTAAACAATATTATGCACAAACGGTGAAGCTAAAAAGATTGGTGTGAACCAGCTAACTCCATCACTGGTTCACATGAAGCAGAAAGTTCTATATACACTCAAAGAATAACAGGCTACCAGTGTGCAAACACTATGCACAAACAGCAAAGCTGCGAAGTTTGATAGCGTGAACCAGCTAAAATCTTCATCGGTTCACATTCAGAAGCCACTTCTTTACTCAATTAAGGTAGAAGGAAAAAGACAAAACATGTCCTTGATAGTCAGACCCAATTTCACCCTTCATTTTGTTTTTGTGGAATTATAAGTGAACGGCCACTGAGAATTCGGGCGCAAATTACATCAGCTACTATCAAAAGAAGGAAGGTTTGAGGACGGCTAGAGTACACTGGCCGTACCATCGAGACAACCGATTCTTTTCAGAACCACAATTCTAGAAAAGAGTTACATGGTATCTCCGCAAACCTTCCTTCTTATGTTACATGTACTTCCCCAGAGCAAAGCTTCAAATCCTACTTAGCTTCTATCAAAAACACTTCAACCATCAAGATCACAAAACCTGTGCCTAGCTATGACAACACAAACGTTCTACCAAGCTTTTGGAAAATACCCACACAAACACACTCATTTTATTTGCCCGTAGACATCTAAGCATTCCTGATAAGGCCTTTTCACACTATCTCCTTTTCGATCCGTGTTGAAACCAACCCGGATCCACCCCGGTTCAGCCCGGCAAGTTTTTGAACCGGATCAAAGAGATGCAACATTCACATTACGTTTATGGTGAACCAACTCATACAACACAGATCACAGCGCAAAATGCAGTTTGAAACCGGGTTGAGATTTTCAACCCTGCTCCCTACCAGGGTTGATTTTGATCTGGCTAGGCCGTCCTACCTGGGTTGGCTCAGGGTTGAAAATGTGAAAAGGGTTGAAAAAATCGCAGGGTTCCATCTGGTGCCAACCCCGAGGTTTTGGATAGTGTGAAACGCCCTAGTATAGATGCTATGCCAAACTCTCTGCAATTATACTTACACATGGAGAAACCTCTTAGAGTCACGTCAAAACTGTACTACAATGACAGAATGAACAGACACTACGTGCTGCTGAGCTCTCCTACTTTGCGACAGCTGGGATCGATTTCACAAAGCCCTACGATCAATCGTAACTCGAGTTACGAAGGATAGCCCATCGTATCCTACTTATCCTACGTAGGGATTCAATGCATCACTACGATTGATAGTAAAGTTACGATGAGTTTGGTGAAATCGACCCCTGGACTATTTTTCGGCTGAACATAAATCAGTTACCTGTCTCTTTTAATATGCTGATGAGTTTCTGATCGAGCTCTCTTTGCATCGTCGCCGTACCTGCCATCGACTGGCTGGTGGATCCAAATTTCACCTGACGGACTGTATAACCAATGACCGGATATGTCAAACTAGCGCCCTCTATCGGTTGCGCACTGTGACCATTAATGTGACACAGGGCTCCAACTTCAATCAAAAGTCCGAATCCACAAGACAACTCGGCTACTAGCTCAAAGAAATTTGTCAAAACACTGGGAGGCAAGTCTTTGCAAGACTGACGTTTTTAACGGAAAACACAAAATGTTACTCCATTTAAAAATAAGGCGACGTGGTATCTTTGAACTTTGCTTTTAGATCTAATGCTACAATTAGAAGCTCAAATTTTGTTTGGAACCACTGTATTTTGATCCACAGTGACATCATATAAGTACAGAGAGCTATTTTGAAAACTCGAGATCTCTGGAAACCTGGGCCCAATTTCATGGAATCCGTTACGGCCTATTTTTGTGCTTACAGACACTGCTACACGTGAAATCTATTTCATGGAATCCGTAAGCAAGACTTTCGGTTAGCGAAGAATTTCTAGGGTAACCGTGATTATTTTCTGCTAACGCACTGTCATATACATTCTGCACAAAGTCCTTGCTTACCATTACCGAAAGAAAGCTTTCCCGTGAAATACGAAGAATTTTTGCTAACGGTAACAGATTCCATGAATGGATTCCAGGACATCAAGGACGCTTGAATTCGGGACCAATTTCAGTCCCCTTTCTTAACCCTATTTTGTTAATGCTTTCCACATTCTGTTTCTACAGTCTATTTATTTCTCTGTACAATGCATTGAGACTAAGCATATAATGGGCTTCAAAGGAACTGTCTATCATAATTTTTGCTATATTATTAAACACGGAAAAATAAACAAGACTACCCAATGAGCTTGATTATAAAGGAGTAATAAGCGATAACGATCGATGCTCACGTCCCTGTACTGGCCGACTGGATTTAATAGGCAGACGGCAGTCTGTAGAGCATGATCAAGCTTGGACCAAAGGGAGACTTATGAGAACCGGTCTTCAAGTCAACAGCGCACGCGTATGCAATTGTGACTTGAAGACCGGTTCTCCAAAGTCTCCCATTTAGTCTCATTCCTACTCAGCGTTCAGGTATTTTTCCTATTTGAGAATCTAGACTGATTTTTATTTTATTTTGAGCAACACCTCAAATGAATATTCATTGAAGTGTGATAAAATGGTAACAAGTCTGCTTGTGGTTTTAAATGGTCACTACACAAAATCATGGCCCAATGTGAGCAACGTCCAGTGGTCAGTTTCCTCACCTGAGGCAGCCGCCTTGGCCATAACGGCCGCATTCCACCTGATGATGACCCCCATACTGTCGCCGGAGAACATGGTCTTGCCGTCCGGAGAGAAGCACAGGCAGTTGACGAAGCCCTTGTGACCATCCAGCTCTTGAAGCAACTTTGAAGAAAAAAAACCCAAACCAACAATAAGAATCCACTGACGAAACACACAGATGAGTATTGGCTGAACACGGGCCAATTTCATGAAGCTGCTAAGCGCAAAAAAATTGCTTAGCACAGAAATGTCTTGCCCAATAAAACAAACCACCATTAAAAATTCCATTTGATATTCATGGTCAGCGAACAACAGCCAAAGAACAATTGCAAGTGATATTAAACACTGGTTGTTAATCTTGTTTTTATTGAGACAGAAATTCCATGTTTAGCTAAACTTTTGCTCTAAGCAGGGCCGTGGAATTGGTCCCTGTCAATAAAATCTTCACCCATGTTTCACATACCTCTCCCATCTGACCGTCGCTCTTCAAGTTCCAGACCCGCACCATGCGGTCATAGCCCCCGCTGACCACCAGGTGGTCGGCCTGAGGATGGAACTTGACCGTGTAGACGAAGGCAGGGTGGGGGAAGACTTTCTCAGCGGCGCTGTCCGGCGTGTCCAGGCTCCAGACGCGAGCTGTGCCGTCCGATGACGCCGTCAGGATCCTGCGGTCATCAGCCGACCAGCAGATGTCATAGATCAGGCTGTAGTGGCCTGGGAACTTGCACTTAAATCGCCCGGAAGGAATCTGTCAATTTGAAGAAATTTTATTTTGTAAATCATTGTGTATTTAAAGAGAAACCAAAGGTTATAGGTAGAAGCACAGACAAACATGAGACAAGATTGGTCCCAAAGGTCCGATTGAGCTCAAATTTTCACAGGTTTATTATTTCATGTATATGCAGCATCAGACAAAGTGCTACTCTGTGACCATTATGTATTATACCTTTAACTCTATGATGCCAGTCACATCTCTCATAAACAATAAGCCTGAGGGGTGTAGGTAATATTAACATGACTATTAGTATGAGGTGTGACACATGGTGTATGTCAGATTTGTGGTGACATTTTCAAGTGCAATTTCTATGCACAACACTGAGATCTCATTCTACGGTGCAGAAGACTTACCTCATAGACTAAGATGGGGTAGCCCTCCCTATCTTTACATCCACAGGCCAAAAACCTGATAAGAGACAAAGACAATAACAGCACATCATCACCTCAGTAATTAACCTCTTCAGCCCGGGAAGCATCTATAGCAGTTTGCCTCATGGCGTGAGCATATTCATGACTGCTTTGTTACTTCCATTGAAAAACATTGCATGGGGGGTACTGTCTGGAACAAGAGGTTCAATGAACTTTTATTGTCACAAAATGTTCTCTCATTGAGTTACATTTACCCCCTTGATTTGCATTTGAATAGATCTGGATTTTTAAGAAGACAGCAATATGTGAATTGCAAACACAGCTGTGTGTATGGATTAAAGTTCGCCAGGAATTTGGGATATTGTGCGACGGTTGTGCAATGTTTATGCTGAGCTCTCTGCACACATAGCCCAGACAGATGACCTCTATTTGACCGCTGACTGATAATGAGGTCGGTACAAGCAAAGCCAAAACAATTCGGGCTGAGGGCATTAAATGTTCTTCTGAAAGTGTAAAATGGTAATTAATCGTTCTAAACACAGGACAATATCCATTCTTATTTTGGCCATCAAGTACTGTGAACCTTGTAGGGGTCTAAATTAGGCCGTGTCCCAAATTTCATTTTCATTTCATTTATTATATCTCAGGAAAGCAGCAGTACAGACAACATGATATTACATTCAAGACATTAACAACAGGAACAAACTGAAAACACCCCTGAGGATTGCCTAAAAGCGAACCAAATCACTGACAAGAGGATCTCCTAGATCTCTGGCTGCAGCCACAAATAATACACAAGTCTATGGAAATGGCTGCAGTCATTGACTAGTGGCTGCCATAGGTGCGTGTGTAATTTGCGGCCGCAGCTAGGGATTTGGGACACGGCCTTACCTTCCACTGGGGGAGAACTTGATGACGAAGCAGCCTTTCTTGTCCCCGGCCAGGGTCAGGCTCAGCTTGTTAGGGATGCGGCACATCTGACCGGGAAGACGAGACCAGCTAGTTGGGGGCTTCTTGTCCTTGCTAAAATGGGAGGCAACAATCGCAGAATGAAATCGTGGTATTCCTTGACATTGTTCTTCGAGGGTAATTCAACTTTAAAGCTAATTTCATACTTTGGTTTTTGTCAAAGAAATGCAGATTCATGGGCAAAATATCATGAAATATACACTTACAATCATCTGACAAAAATTCCCAGTCCCAATGGAGCTCACATTTTTAGAAAAAGGTGAAAAATGCCCAAGGTATTTTAAAATCTTTTCACGGTTATTTTTTATCTTCCGAAGATCAAATTTGATTTTAGTCATTGGTTTTGCTCTTTTTTTGGATAAATACAGCATTTCAGGAATACAATTTGTAACGGTATGTTTCTACCACCACCATCTTCATACCCTGTAAGTTAAAGGTAAATCTGTGAAGATTTCCGTTTTGGTATGCCACCAAAGTATGATACTACCATTAAGACATTCACTGTAATAGCGCTTCGCACTTGCACTAAAAATAGCACCGGACCTCAGACAAACATTGCAACCATGCACACGTGCGTGTATGTACACTACGTGTGTGAGGCAATGTTTGTCTGACATCCGGGGATTTTGTGACGTCATTAGTGCGGATCGCTATTGTATCACCTAATATACTGAACAGAATTTTTAAAAATTACATAGTTGACAAAAAATAATCAAAAAGGAATGAAATAAAATACCCCAATGCCTGCTTGCTGCCCCAGTTGATGGATTTCTTCAGTTCATTGTATGTCATTTGTCCTTGCTCCTGTAGAGAATGAAATAAAGAGAGACAAGAATTCTTAAATGTCAACTTTGCATGGTTATTAACCAAAACAGAGGTTTAACGTCTATGATGGGGCCATGTCATAAGGCCATTTCACACTGGACAAATCTCGGGGTTAGCACGGGGTTGAAATTGGCGGTGATTCACACTGGAAAATCTTCAACCCCACGCCAACCCCGTGTCAACCCCGAGATTGATTTCAACCCGGGTTGAAGTCAACCCTGAGTTCGCCCCGGGTTGAGTTCGCCCCAGTATGAAAAGGCCTATAGTCAACTATCTTTACTCAGGGTGCCAGTCAAGAGGTCATGTGGCCCATTATCGGCCACAACCAGCAACAGTGTTGTAGGTCTCAGTCTCGGTCTCGAGACCACTCGATATCGCCAACATGTGATCTTTGTCTCATACATGTAAAGCACAAAAATAAGACGTAACAGATTCCATAATATTGGGCCCTGACCTTTACTAGTATTGAAATAACTAAGACTGAGCAGAAAGTGACTGGGTTCATTATACAATGGCAACCAGTTTCTACGTCAACGGCTAGGGCTAGTTTCTGCAGTGTGTTAATGGGTATAGCATGAAGCCGTAGCCTTACCTCCTGGGTGGCAAAGAGTGACCTGACGGCAGGCTCAACCTTGTCTGGTGTCTTGACTCCTTTGACTGTTATGTAAAGGGTAGAAGGGTAGGGCTGCCGGCTGAGGTTCAGCCACCATTGGTAGACCTGCAATGGTGATAAGATTTGGATGAATCTTGATTGGATTCAACAGTATACAGCGTTGAAGGCTGCAATCATAACAGGATCTTTCTTAAAGGTACTTTCTTAAAGGTACTATCATACTTTGGTAGCATACCGAAACAGAAATCTTCACAGATTTACCTATAACGTAGGTACAAAGATAGTATTGGTAGAAACATACCGTTAAGATTGTTCTGCCTGAAATGCTGTATTTATCCAGATAATAGTCAAACCAATGACCCAAAATAATTTTGATCTTCCGAAGATTACAAAAAAAACGGTGAAAAGACTGAAAAATATTGTGAGTGTTTTTCACTGTTTTCTCACAAAGTGGGCACCGTAAGGAACTGAAAATTTCACAGAGGACTTTTACTGTATCTTCCTTGATATTTATGCTCATGAAACTGTGTTTCTTTGACAAAAACAAAAGTATGATATTACCTTTAAAGGTATAAGGGATCATTAAAATTTGGAGGATGTTGTACATCATCAAAACAAATTCAGATTGTGGTGGATTCAAGGAGGGTTCTCATTGCTTCAGAGAAAGTGGAACGGCTGAATTGTAATTTTATATCTTTTGTCATCTTTTGAAAAGTGGACAAAGAAAGACCTCCGGAATACCATATCGACGCTCTAACCAACTGAGCTATCCAGCCCTATGCTGGTGGTGTCCCTGGAAGGCAATTACCTTTCTTCGTTTGGCAGTCAGATGCCATGAAACCATTGACATACCGCTTCATCCCAAGGACAATGTTTCTAAAGGGTCTTTGGCAAAACAACGACGGGGGAGGTGTGGGGTTTATAGGGCAGTGATAACAGGAGAATGACTGATGAACATCTTACGTCGAGTTGTCCAGGTTTGGCCTTGTAACTGAACGGCGGGTGGAAGAGCTGTAGACGAACTTTCTTGTCCGTGTTTGGGCAACTATTGGCACCGACCACCTGAATGAATAGGAACAAATACAAACCACATGAACCAATGACAATTTAAGTACACCTTCATTCATTTATTCCGTTTTAATTCCAAAATGGAACTCCTCAATCAACCCTTACTTTTTCAAAACACGAAAAGAAAAATATATAGAACTAAAGCAAAATAAATTCACGAATATAAAAGAAATCTTGGCAACACGCTTAAAAATAACATTCATATGTTGAACTCTTGAGCCAAAGTTTTTTTTTTAATTTGTAAAGCAACTGAAAATTAGCACTATTTTCGCTTACAAAATCTTGCATTTGTAAACTAAGAGTATGATATTACACATTGTCTGCACTTGATGCTTTATATAAATGCATAATACAGGATTGATAAAGATGACAGAACAGCTGCAGTCTGTTCATAATTTGATTTGTCATGGATTAAAAAACTGAAATTTTCAGCTAATGTCATCACCAGAAACTGTATAAAACCGTGAAGAATGCTGACAGTGTTTCCAAATTTATTAACAGTCATGAGTTTTAATCTTACCCCAAGATAGAAGCTGATTTTGGTCGTTGTATGACAAATTTCTGGATAAATACAGCATTTCAGGCGGAAATATTTCAATGGTAAGTTTCTACCAGCACCATCTTCATAACGTGAAAGTTATACGTAAATCTGTGAACATTTCTGTATGGATATGTTACCAATCCTGTATTGTACCTTTAACTTCTTGGGCAAATTCATATTGAAAAATTGCGCATACTCTATAGACTTTTGCTTCCTGTCCCTAGACAGGCAACTATCAACTTGAATAAGAGGAGCTCACCTTGAGAAATGCCCAGGCTATCCTGTGCCATCCACTGTCCCCCTTCAACGTTCGAGCTTTTGTGGCAGCAACGTTCATGCTGACGAAATCCAGGACCTTTTCAGGAAGAACACAACAAAGTTGAAAATGCATGATTTCTTTGAGGGAAAAAACAAGTAAAACACAACCATATAATCTAAATCACTTGATCATCAAATAACCACAAGGGAAACTGACTGGATCTTTAATTCATTGAAAGGTGAACAAAGACAAATTGACTGGAGTGGGATCCAACCAGCAACCTCCTGAATACTGTACAGGAGCTCTACCAACTGAGCCATCCAGCCCTATGTTGACAGTATCCCTAATAGTCTATTATCTTTGTTCGTTTGGCAGTCAACGAAGTCACCCCTAGTGAGAATGCTGAGATAACTAGAACCAGCTTGTGGGCAAAGAAGCAAGCAAACCTTCCATTAAGGACATGTATGGCTCTTGGTGGCTCAGAAGAGCTCCCCCTGGTGCTGACTCAACCTGGTCCGAGTGGAAATGCCTCAACAGACTGAGAACTAGAACTGGCCGATGCAGGGTGTCTCTCAATAAGTGGGGCTTCCAGGACACTGATGATGTGACCTGTATGTGACACTGAGCCACAAACTATGGAGCACCTCTTGAAGTGTCCTTTATTGGAGCATAAATGCAAAGCTGAGAACCTTGCAGAGTACAATGATGTTGCTAAGAGCTGTGTCCAGCTTTGGCTGAAGCCCAACATCTGATGTATGTGGACACGATAAGAAGACAAAGCAAAAATCTAAAATCTTAAATAAGACTTGAAGCTATGCATGGTGGAAGTACTAAAATAAGGTAGGTTTGCGGTGACACCATGTAATCTCTTCTGTGAGAGTGTGTAGTTCTGAGAAGAACCGGTGGCATTCTTCTTCCCAGGTTCTTCTCAGAACCACAAACTCTCACAAAGGAGATTACATGGTGTCACCGCAAACGTACCTTCTTTTAATCTAAAATCGTACAAACCTCGAAGAATATGATGGCCTTCGGAGCTGATTCCTGGGTCTGGACGAGATAGAGAAAATTCTCGTTGAAGATGAGTTGTTCCTCCCAGCACGGTATCATGGACCTGCGACAAAAATCATCCAGAAGACAGATTGTTTGATGGCTCAAGATGTAGACTGCACTACTGAACCAGCTATCTTCTCCTGACTGTATCCACAATGGACTACCTCTTTTTAAGTATTAAAATGATACAATCATTATTCAAGATCGTTGCTTTGTAAATGAGACTGGGAACAAGACAGTTCCTTTACCGCCTCCAAGAGTGACTGTGGAGGTTTATGCATCAAAACAGGAGCAGACTGTCATTGGTCTGTCTAGCTATTTAAAGGGACAATATTGGACAATACCCAGAAAATCTCATAAATTGTCTCAGGTTTCAACAGACAGAGGAAGATAACACCCAAAGTGTTACACACCGTTGGAAACCGCTTTCCCAGCTGATGTCAATGGTAATAATACCTAAAATTTTTGGATTTGTGAACATTTCCGGTCAATTTCAGTGACCAAGATCAGAGACTCACTTTCTCTTCTTGAAATCATACGGCTGGGTCAAGACTGGCAAGATGTAGTCCACTTTGTCATTCTGGTTCTCATAGTACGACGTGACTGCTCGATCCCTGTCATAGAAAAAAAAATTGATCAAAGAATGAAGGAAGAATGAAGGAAGATTATGAAAGCAAAATGGAAATAATAGCTGGAGGTTAGGGAAGTTAATAGCAGGGGCTGGAGGGGTTGGATGGGGGTCTGGGATTGAAGGAAGGAGGGTGGGGTTTAGAAAGGGGATCAAGGGCCTGATAATCACTGAAAGCCACATTTACGATTTGGACTTTTTGAAGTAGGTCCCAGTCTCCATGTCAATGATGTGCACCCTGACCACTGGATGGGCGATGTACAGGTCTGTCTTCAGACGGTCACTGCGGTGGATGGTCACTCCAAACACCCGGCCGTCGTCCTTGGGCAGTTTCTGCTTCTTCTTCTTCTTGGTCTGGCTCCCGCTGGGTTCCTCGTTCTCGTCACCTTCGGCTTTGTCCTCTTCGGAGGCTGTTGGGGTTATCAATGAGGACAGTACTTTTGATCAAAATCACAAACCACTAGATGATTCATGTTCTCAATTTTCACACTCTAATAAAATATAGGCGATTGCGTAATCTTGGTATTAGAAGGCAGAAACTGTTTAATATGAAGAGGCAAGACCAAGTTTCCTTAAACAAAAGGCACTACTATGAGAGAAACTCACATGTTAAATGGAACATTTTAAGGAATCCCAAAAGCAATCATCAGGAGCACCTGAAGTCAATGACCAGGGGCACCAAGTCAATAACCAGGCACACTAAGGCATTGACCAAGGGGCACCACGGATATAACCACCAGGGGCAACAACGCAATAGTCTTTCATTGCTTCTGTAAAGATACATCACTGACACTGATTCGACAAATCACAAGTCTTAAAACAGGCATGCAACTCGGACTGAGAAAAATCAAATCTTTAACATATTTTGCAAGCCTTGAATTTAACAGAGCCCACAAATAGAGGCCATGGCCTTCATTGCACTGGTTCTTGGCCTCTGTGCCCCTTGGAAAAGTGGCCTTGCCCCTTTCGGAACCAAATTCAAGGCCTGACTTTGTACAGTATTTTCATTTTCAATGGCATAAGAGTGAAGTGAAATGAAAAAAAAGGAGGAATTCAGCTGATCCGAGGGAAAAATTTGATCAAAAAAATTTGATAACCCTACCTGCTTTCTTCTTTTTCTTCTTCTTTTCTATCACTTTCTTCTTGTCAGCGTCGATATCCTCCTCCTCCTCCTTCACTGGTTCCCTGTCTTTGGCCTCATCATCAGCTGTATTCTTTGCTGTTTCCTCATTACCGCTGCCTTCGCCATCCTTGGTTACCGACTTCTTTTTCCTCTTGACTTTTTTGGGCGTGTCCTCCAGCTCCTGCATGGTCAATGGTCCGCTGAGAATTCAGGAAGTATGAATGGTGATTAGGTGACTTCATACTTCGGTTTTTATCACAGAAATGCAGATTCATGGGAGAAAATAAGATCAAGAAAGATACAGTAACAGTCATCTGTGAACTTTCCAGTCCCATATGGTAGCCAATTTTTGAGAAAACTGAAAAAACGGTATATTTCAAATCTTTTCACAGGAATTTTGATCTTCCTGAGATCAAAATTGTTTTCAGTCAATTGATTTTACTCTTTTCTGGATGAATACAACATTTCAGGCAGAAAAATCTTATAATGGTATGTTTCTACCATTACCATCTTTATACCCTGTAAGTTAAATGTAAATCTGCGAAGATTTCTGTTTCGGTATACTACCAAAGTATGATAGCACCTTTAATACAAAAATTAATAATGATGCAAGCCTCCAATTTCACAGAGGCCATGAAAAATACACTTAAATTTATAATCTAATCCTTTTTTTTTTAGTTGAAAAATGAACAAAGAAAATTGACTAGAGAGGAATTCGAACCAGTAACCACCGCATTACCGTACAGGCGCTCTTACCAATTGAGCTATCCAGCCCTATGTTGGAATTGACCCTAATAGTCAATTATCATTATTTTTTTGGCAGTCAGAAGCCTTGAAACCACCAACATACCGCCTTTTTGTTAAGTTAAAAAGTGAACAAAGAAAACTGACTGGAGTGGGATTCAAACCTCCGAACCCCGGAATAAGGTACAAGTGCTCTACCAACTGAGCTATCCAGCCCTATGTTGGTGTAGACCCAAATTGTTAACTATCCTTTGCCAGCCAGAAACCATGAAACCACTCGCATTTTTAATTCTTAGATAAGTATTAGGCCTACCTGTCCATGATATTTTCCGTGGAATCGCTACGTTTCTTGGTCTTCTTTTTTGCCTTTTTGGGCGTCTCGGCCTGGCTTTCCTTCCCCTCCTCATCCACAAATCCCCGATTCTCCACGCCCTTCTTGGGGGGGAGCTTCCTCCTCCTCTCGTTGGTCATGTTCTTGTCGAAGCGCGGGCTGTTGCTGCCGTCGTAGGTGTTGGCGAGCACTGAGGGGTCCCTTGAGGGGTCCGTGTCCTTGCGGAGATCGGCACCTTGCTTTAAAGACTCGAGCTGATGAATAAAAATAATAAATAAATTTGATATCAATCAAGGATGAAGTAGACACTCCGAAGGAGCTGTGTACATAAAACAAAGGTGTAAGGACAGGAGGCCAAGGCCCAATTTCATGGAATCCGTTCTGTGAGCTGCAATTCTTTGCTTACGGTAGCAGACTCCTTTTGCTTGTACAGTTAACGTATTTCACAGAAGAGTTTTCTTTCTCTCTAAGCTATTAGCAAGGAATGAGATTTCAAAATTACGGTGAATGTTTTTCACTATTTTCTCAAAAAGTGGGCACCGTATGGGGCTGGGAATTTCACAGATGACTGTTTTTATGAATCTGCATTTCTTTGACAAAAACCAAAGTATGATAGTACCTTTAACACTCTGTGACACCATGTATTCAAACAGTGAAAAACGCTCACAGTATTTTTAAATCCTTTCACTGCTATTCTTTAATCTTCCGAAGAACAAAATTGTTTTTGGTCATTGGCTTTACTCTTTTCTGGATAAATACAGCATTTCAGGCAGAACAATGTTAACGGTATGTTTCTATCATCACCATCTTTATACCCTCGAAGTTACAAGTAAATCTGCAGAGATTTCTGTAAATAGGTATGCTACTAAAGCATAATACTTTAACCAAGCTGACTGAACAAACTTGGACAAGGCTCAAATGGTCTAAACAAGCATGAGGGATGGGAAAGTCAGGTCTCTGAGGGTCAAAGGTGACTTGAGTTACCATGGCGTCTGCTGTCTGCGATCTTGTCTTCTTTCCTTTCTTCTTCCCTGATTTTTTCTCACTGCAAACATAAAAGCAATTCAAAAAAATGCATCAGAACGTTTCACACAGATAATCTTAACAAGGATAACAACTTATTTTTTTAGTAGTTGAGTTCTATCTCTTTGTTTCTATCTACTCCAAAGGTTTCTACATAAAAACGACATACTGTTACGACTGAAGTTTTTTCGTACAGTACTATTGTTTTGCCTCACATCTGTGTTATGTATTGGCCTTTTATTCTTCATTTACATTGTACTTAAATTTCATCAGCATTATTATGATTATATTGTTAAAAGCTACGTTGGGGAAACGTTTCGCTATAAAAGTCAACGTTAGGGAGAAATCGGACGTTAGGGGGAAATTTCAAACGTGAACATTTGGGAGAAAGCGAGAATTAGGGAGACATTTCGATGTCTCCCTAATGGACCAGCTACCTTTTAAAATGTTTAAAGACATATTTTGCTGTCTATAGAAAATAGAGAATGCTCTCAATATGAACATAATGTCAATTTCAAGTGCATTGGTTTGGAGGATGTTTAGAAATAGGTAAGGACAGTTTAGTGCACGACTCTATCGGAATGTCTTCCTTTAGAAGTACACATTTAGGGTAAATTATTATTATTATATTTTTTTGTGGGGGGGAGGGGGGGAGGAGGGGAGTGGTAGGATTGTAGATGATAGTGAAAATGACATCTCACTCTGTTGTTTGTTGCATGGCTGCTAGGAGAACCTTATCAAAGCGGGCTTCGCTTGGCTCTTGCTCAGATTGTGGAGCTGTTGGGAACAAAAAGTCGCACAAACGATCAATAAATAAAGGAAAATAAATACCCAAGGGTAAATGCTTCAAACAATAACCAAATGAATTGTTTTTAAATGCAAAAATGTCAGACCTGTCTTGATCCTTGTGCTCGTGGTCTATAGCTACATTCTGGACTGGGCCCAATTTCATCATGGAATCCGTTAGCGTTGTCTTAAGCAAAAAATCTTCAGTTATTACAGTTAGCACATTTCACGCAAGTATTTTCTTTCTCGCTATGCTATTCAAGGACTTTCTGCAGAATGCACATGCTACATTGTTAGCAAAAAAAAAAATTAAGGTGAGCTTTGAAATTCTTCACTAAATGATTAAGCACCAAAAGTCTTGCTTACAGAATCCATAAAATTGAATCCAGGCGTAGCAGTGCCCGTAAGCACAAAAATAGGACGTAACAGATTCCATGAAATTGGGCCCTGATTAGGACTGATTAATTCACTGATTTTGTAAAATCTGCTTTGTGGGAGGTCATGAAAAAACATTTCTGATTAATTGTTTAGGTAGAATATAATACAATGATGAAGAAATTGGATGTTAGGCCTATCTGTGGACTGCGTTCCCTTACAAGTTACGGGTGGAAAGTTTTGGCAATACGTACACAGAGGTCTTTCATCGTCGTCCTCCCGCTTTGGTAACCTGCGAGGTTTCTTCTTCACTTTTCCTGTATGAATCAGGGAAATGATTGGATTCAGTCTGAGTATTTTTAAAACTGAATTACAAGAACAAAGACAAACCAACTGTGCTCAGTTGGTAGTGCGCCAAACCCAAGACTATCAGTTCCGAGCCAACTTAAGTTTCAGGTACTCGGCAAAACCCGACCAGAGGGCCGAGCTGCCAAAAGTTCCGATGCTTTTTAGAATCGGATGAAATGAGAAATTGGATGAAATACGTATATCTATTAACAGTACACACATTTTAGTCTGTTTTATGCCTAGCTACATACGTACGGCTGTTTTGTGAGGGGGTTCATAAAGTTGGGGAATTGCATTCAAACAAAAAAACATGTTAGGTTTTTGGAAATGAATTAGCATTACGAAATTGTATTCTAATCAGAATCATGTTCGATTTTTGAAAAAAAATTCAGATTCGGAAAAACTTCGGAAGATGAAGATGTTCGGTCATTAAATTTGATTTGGTTTTTTAAATGTTCTTCAACTTCTTGTGTCATTAACTTTCATGTTATTCCTTAAGTTATATTTCTGTGTTAGCTTCCCCTACAATAGTAATAGGCTTAGGCATGTAAGGTAATACTAGCTAGGTGTGCCATGATTCACTAATACCGACTACCAATTACCGGGGATTGTAGCTTTACGGGTCCTAAAACTATAAAGGAAAGGAAACTTCTTTTTGAAAAGTAACTTACCTACATATACTTTGTTGGTCTCCTCCTCTATATTACCAAGCTTAAATTTTTGGAAAGAGGGCAGGGCTTTGATTTTTGAGGGAAATTATGGGGTAAAAACGGTAACCAAGATTGTACCATTTCACCGCCGCACGGACGGCCGCAGACGAGAATAGTCTGGTTTCCACTCTGACATTTTGAGGACTCTTGGTCTGTTGGGTCTGGGCACTAGACTAATCAGACCAGACAAAATGGCCTCACGCGATCAGACGGCCTGTTTTAAAGTTTACAAGAAGCGCGTAAGAAAATTGAATTTTAACCCTGAAATGTTTAACAAATTTCTTCAATGTAGGCTTTTAAGGACCTAGGAACATTTGCTGAAAGTCAAAAGTATCATTTTTGAGGAGTAGAAGTTAGTTCAGAGCCAAAAAAATCAATGTGTTTTGGGATCCCGTAAACCCACAATCGCCCAATTACCATGGCCGTGCGTTTACGTTATCGTTGTCATGCATGCCAGCATTGAGCATGGATGGTCTTTTGACTTTTCTTTACGAAAAATTAAAACTGAGCCCAAAATAATCACAATGAACAGAGTTGCGTACCTTTAGTATCCATACCGACGCTTGAAATAATGCTTTACGCGTGTGAATGGACACAATATTTTATAGTAATTCCGCTCTCATTGACAAGTAAAAATTTCATTGACAATGACATTCCGCAAACTTAACATAATAACAAGAATGTTTACAATCAGCAGCCATGTTTAAAATGTCCCGTTAGGCAATAGTAAACAATAGTACATAGAATCGACAATTTGATTGGACTAGCAGTTTTAGTTAAATAATCCTCTTCAGACGCTTAAATATAGTCAAATAGAATTATACCACAATTTTTTTATAATCTAAAACATTACGTTTAATATTTATGTAAGATTGATATACATAACAAAGTATTTTATTTCGTATACATATAATGAGGTATTAATGATTACTTAATTAGGCCTTGTTTAGTTAGCCAATCAAAATAGGTGAGCGCTTCGTGTCAAAAATGTTTTACTAAACACGCAGTTTCAACACAGGAGGGCGCTATATAAGTTTGACTTTATTATTATTTTGCTGTCAAAAATGAATTTACACACTACACAGCACAGTACTCCGGCTCTGAACAGTAAATTGTATTTATAAAGCTTCAAAGATTACAATTCCTGTTCCAACTTCAGGACCTGCACCTGCTGTGCAATGTCGTTGGTTTAATTGAGCATTTTTAGATTTACTATATTCCTGAGGGAAAAAACGTGCAGCCTGCAGGTCGTCTGCAGGAATATTTTCCAAATCCAACTTTTTAACTTGAACTTGGTAAGTTTGTAACAACTGCCCTCCCCCAACACAAGTATAACAGTTAGTTAGGCCTAACTCAGTAACTGTTAGGCCTACCTGACAAAATTGGTTTATCTTAGAGTTTGAGATATTCTGTCTCTTGTACTACTACTAGAATTCTACTGCAGAGCTGATTCAAAATCTGATGAATTTTCAAGAATTCTCTTTCTCTTTACTGTTTATTATAGAAATTGTAGTTTGCGTACCTGTGTACAGTCCAGACAGTGGTGGTCTAGATGAACCCCGATGACAATGTAGCTGAACTTGGCAGGCGTGGCCAAGGCCCCAGGCCTAGTAACTATCATCAACAGCTGAAGTCTACGCCCGGACAAACGGCCAAGGCGTACGCCATCTTCAGAAACTGCAGCCCCCGAGTTGTTGACATACTTTGGCTGAACTGGTCGGGAATTCGCATCAACTACACAGAAGGTGGGATGAAGCCAAGGCAGGAGATGAGGATGAATACGTTCGTGGGTCACCCGTGGATATTCCGGGACCACCACACCGGCGACAAACTCGTCAGCAGGATAGGAATGGAGAGAGGACAGAGGGAAGTCTACTTCCCTGTTCCCTGGGGGGAGGAGAACCCAAACCCAATCATAGTCAACATACAATTACCAGGTGAACATGGTTACACGCTCATCAATTTGTCATATTAGCAGAGACAATTATGGCCGTGTCCGAAACGGGCTTCAAGAGCTACGGCTAAGTCTATTGTCTTGGTGTCTCTGTCACAGTGTATTTCCAATGGAGCGAACACCTAACAACAGATTCGGATGCAGCCTAACTTATTAAGCCTGCAGTAGCTCTGTGGCCAAATTTGCATCAGGTGTTGTAATTTGTGGTACATAATACCTGTGGGTTAGGGTTAAAGAGGCTCAACTTTATATCAATGCCATTCATTCCTTGTTTGTTTTCTTTCTTCTAGTTTACACCCTACTGGAACGGTCACTCCAGGTCGTGAGGTCACTGGTCAAGAACAAATCGGATTTTGACCAACTGGACATTCCCAAGATTCTCATATCACAGCTTGCCAATCCGGAGGACACTATAGAAGTCATAGACCCATAGATAACTCAAGGACAATCACAGTATTTTTTTTTCCACCTATTTTTATAGCAAATATTTTACAAAAAGTATAAAACTGACCAGATTCAGTCGTGGCCTTGTGGTCTGGCGTGTCATACTCAAGATCTCTTGTGGTCAATCTACAGATTGTGGGTTCGAATCCAGCCATGGGTTAGTGGTGCTTGCATCCTTGGGCAAGACGCTTTGTAACATGTTGCTCCTCTTCACCCAGGAGTACATGGCCGGTACCTGTGAGGGTAGAGATGGCTCTGTGGTTTGATTAGCCTTCATGCGCTTACAGCAGCCAGGGCTGTATACATGTACTTCCTAGGGAGTTGAGATTGTTTCAGGAATGTTATTATGTTAATGTGACCAGTGGTCGATTTCACCAAACTCATCGTAACTTACTATCAATCGTAGGACTTCGATGCATTGCAACCCTATACGTAGGATACGATGGGTCACCCTTTGTAACTGAAGTTACGATCGATCGTAGGGCTTTGTGAAATCGACCCCAGGGATAATAATAATGTAGGCGCCTTGAACGGGTTTCCGGATTTATGCACCATATATAAATCTATATCATTATTATTGACATCACTAACCTTTTACTCAATATTTTATCCACATTGTTTTAAATTTTATTTCCTTTAGTAATAATTACTGATACAGTAATTTAAGGTGATATTTTCTCTGTTTCAACAAAATATCAATATGTGTTGATCATTGTATATATACACGTATTACAAATATTCATTGCATAAAATGTGCCTGTGCCATTAAAAATTAACGTGAAGCGTTTAAAAAAAAAATTGCTAAAACTCATTTGTCATTCCAGAAAAAAACCTGTGTAGGTCCTTAAGGTAAATTTCTGTGGCCCATTTAAAACAAAAATCTCACACACTACAAAGATCTAGATTGCTATTTTCCACACACTAGTAATAATTTAGTGTTAACTGTTCACAATAAATTATGCGGTCTATAAATAATCTTTCAAAACGTTCAATAATCTTAAGTAAAACACAGAAATAAATGATAATATACCATTTATTTCCTTATGATATTCTATTTTTCCCTAAAATGGAAATTTTCAAGGACTAAAAAAATCCTGCTATTAACTATATACATCAATTGTATTAAAAAGCACCCTTAGAGGTAGTATCATACTTTGGTAGCATACCGAAACAGAAATCTCCACAATTTACCTATAACTTAGAGGGTATAAAGAAAAAATTTCTGCCTGAAATGCTGTATTTATCCAGAAAGGAGTAAAACCAATGACCAAAAACAATTTTGATCTTCAGAATATCAGAAATAATGGTGAAAATATTTTAAAATACCATGGGCATTTTTCACTGTTTTCTCAAAAAGTGGGTACTATATGGGACGAGGAATTTAACAGATGTCTGTTACTGTATCTTCCTTGATATTTTTGCCCGTGAATCTGCATTTCTATGACAAAAACAAAATAATATGAAATTACCTTTTAACCACATTTCCCATTCTCTGAGAGTAGGACAAAAATACACACTAAGTAGTACTGCAATCTACCTCAATACTCACCATGAAATATTCATGGAATCTTTGCAAGAAAGTCTGTCACAATAACAATTTAACCCAAAAAGCTGTTTTCACACACATATCATCTATATGCACTCCATCAAAATAATGTACAAAACATAAAGCTCGTTCCATATTGCACACAGCAAAGTGCATAAATACTGCTGCTAAATACTGAATGTTACCAGACCTGAGCTGATACCATCTTAGGCTACCAAGAAAGCCTAAATTTAAAACAATGAGGTACGTGCTCAACAAAAAATGCATGTTTGAATGTCAAGAAACCAAATTTTATGTATGTAATTTCTCCGTCGAAGAAATCCATCAAAGTGCATTTGTCGTCGCTGCAACTGCTAAAAAGATGATTCTCCAATGTCATTCCTGCTGTGGAAGAGGTTTTCTTATGGCTCATAAATATTCATGTATGCATATTACTTCCACCAGCTTAATATGCACATGGCCAATCGAAAGGAAGAACAATACATAATTCATGAATATGCATCATTTGCTTTTGCCTAGCTGTGAACATTGAATTTCATGTTAACATAATTTCTCCAATAAATAAGGCCAGTTTGCAGCAACACAGTGTAATGTCTTTTGTAAGTGTGTGGTTCTGAGAAGAACCGATGGTTTAACACTGTTGCATGTCATCTAGCAATTGTTTTTTTAGTGTTAAATCATCGGTTCTTCTAAGAACCACAAACTTACAGAAGAGAGTACCGGTACATGGTGTTACCACAAACCTATATTATTAAGTACTTCCACCATGCATAGCTTTAAGTCTCTGATAAATTTTAAGATTTGTAGCTAAGGAATAGCTACTGTTTTTTTCTCATTTGAAAGTGAATTGATGTTAATGCTGGATGAGTAGGAATTCAACCTAGAAATTGCATACATTGGTAGACATTAAATGAATGGGAGCATTTGATGATTGATGGTAACAACAGTGGAACTCCACTACTGTATAACAAACACTGCTATACTGAACAATTGGCTATAACAAACATCATCTTCGGCACTCAATTTTTGCATACAATGCACATCCAATATGATTTTGTTGAATCACTATAAGGAACGACCACTAAAACTGCCAATATCTGTGCAATATCTGTTGTAGCAGCATTCCATTGTATGTACCAAATTCAAGTCATGGCATCGGGTAGAAAGAACTGGCAGAGTTACTCCAATCCTGCAAGGATGAGATTCACAGCCTCTGTCACATTCTGGGTCAGGGTGTCTGCATCGGGTTCTAGCATCTCCCTTGGTTCAATCCCGGAGAGAACTCCTGAAGTGAAATGACAACATTTACAAGACGTTAGAAGTATATTTATGGAGTCTCAAAATACTTTTCTAGTTTCAAGAGAGCTTGCGGAACCGGAAGTAAGGAAGGGACACTTGATTCATTCAGGGTCGCAAAGTAAATATTTGTTAAGGTTCATTCCTTTGCAATTGCCTCTTGTCTTAAAGGCCCTAGTTTCAAAGGTGTTGTACAACTTTTAAGTTTCACTAAGAACAGCAAAGATACAAAAGAGTTTCAAGAAAAAGGGTCAACAATTACTAAGTATAATTTAGCCAGAAACCTTCCAAAATTAACCGACATCCAACATTGTGCCATATTCCTTTGAATTTGGATGAACTCGGCGGCAAAAAGGGCCTAGTGGGTCATACAGGCCGGTGTCCTTCAAAGTCCAACGATATCAAGATAGATTTTGATGGGTTCTGATAGTTTTTCTCTCAGGGTACGTGTGCCACTTTGGTGATGAGACATGATTGTAGGTGGCTGAATGGCGCCCTCACCTATAGACCAGCCGAGCTTTGCGTTAGTGGCTAGATGCATATCACAGAGCGAGTCTCCGATCATAATAGTGTGCTCTGGCAGCACTCCCAGCCGGGCACAGATGGTTTCGGCCGATACAGGGTCAGGCTTTGGTCTCATCAGATCGTCATCACCGCACACCACCATATCGACCATGTCCAGCACGCCGATGTGGTCAAGGGTTTGCAGCGTCGTGTCCCGACTGTCCGAAGTGTTGACCGCGATCTGGTATCCCACCTCTCGCAGCCTGCTGAACATACCGGCCACGTCGCCGATTGGATGTACCTCCTCGGATCTCAGAGAGGAGCGGGTCTGCAGGCTTGCCCGGACTATGCTGTCCGTCTTGCCTCGAGGGATGCCGCTCACTTCATGAACCACAGCGGACAGGCAGTCACTGACCATGGCCCCGGTACCCGCGCCCAGGATACCGGGAAGCACTCTCTCTGTTTTGTCGTCGAAACCCACTCGGTTAAAGGCTTCGGCAGAGATGTCAAGATTTGTCCTGGACTCTATGCTGTTTGTGACATTAATAAAAAAAAAAAAATGCTTGGAGTTAGGAAGGGCCTGATGCATTTCCATCCTAGCAGGATCTTTTTCAAAGGCTAAATGACAAGAGGACAAGAACATGTACAGTGTATGTAAAGATACACATAAAAGGATGAGAGGATCAGGACAACGGGGTGGGAGAGTGGGGTAGGTTGAGTGTGGTCAGACAAAGAAAAGACAAGCAGAATGTGAACAAATAATCTGTTGTAATTTTATACAACAATTTTACAAACATCTGAGGAACCATTGAAATAGACATTTATCAGGGAAACAAGAATAGAATGCAAACGTTCATACCGGATGCCTGTAACGATTTTCAACAGAAAAATGTTTAATTTTGTAATTATATCGGACTTACTCGTCAACCACATGCCTAATCCACGGTGCCCACTGAGAGTGTACGTCAATGAGAGTGCCGTCTTTGTCAAAAATCACGGCCTTCTTAATCCTACTCATTCCCACGTTGAATCCCTTCTGACCTTTAAGCAGCAACGGACTTTGTCTCAACAAGACACCAAGGCAATGACCAGGGTTCAGGGGCACTGCCATCACACGGCAATGACTAGGGACAGCAAGGCAACAACCTAGGACAGCAAGGAAATTAGTACTGAGTAGAGTCTAGAAGCAACAATATAATACCAGGGGCACCTAAGCAACACCAGGGCAATGACCAGGGGCACCAAGGCAATGACCAGGGGCACCGAGGCAATGACAAGTGACACCAAGGCAATGACCAGGGGCACCAAGGCAATGACAAGTGACACCAAGGCAATGACCAGGAGCACCGAGGCAATGACAAGTGACACCAAGGCAATGACCAGGGTTCAGAGGCACTGCCATTACCCGGCAATGACTTGGGGCAGCAAGGCAACAACCTAGGGCAGCAAGGAAATTAGTACTTACTGAGTAGAGACTAGAGGCAACAATATAATACATGTACCAAGGTACCAAGGGAATGACCTGACAAATCAAGACAATGACCAGGGGCACAATGCAGTGACCAGGGGCACCCAGGCAGTGACCAGGGGCACCATGCAAGGCAATGACCAGGGGCACCAAGGCAATGACCAGGGGCACCAAGGCAATGAACAGGGTACCAAGGCATTGACCAGGGGCACCAAGGCAATGACCAGGGGCACCAAGGCAATGACCAGGGGCACCAAGGCAATGACAAGTGACACCAAGGCAATGACCAGGGTTCAGAGGCACTGCCATTACCCGGCAATGACTTGATGCAGCACGGCAACAACCAAGTGCAGCAAGGAAATTAGTACTGACTGAGTAGAGACTAGAGGCAACAATATAATAGCAGGGGTACCAAGGCAATGACCTGACAAATCAAGACAATGACCAGGGGCACAATGCAGTGACCAGGGGCACCCAGGCAATGACCAGGGGCACCAAGGCAATGAACAGGGTACCAAGGCATTGACCAGGGGCACCAAGGCAATGACCAGGGGCACCAAGGCAATGACCAGGGGCACCAAGGCATTGACCAGGGGCACCAAGGCAATGACCAGGAGCCTCGAGGCATTGACCATTGACCTGGTCATTGCCTTGGTGCCCCACCAAGGCAATGACCAGGGATACCAAGGCAATGACAAAGGGTAGCACGGCAATGACCAAGCTTGGCAGCAAGGAAATAACCAGGGGCACCAAGGCAATGACCAGAGGCACCAAGGCAATGACCAGGGGCACCAAGGTAAAGACCAGGGGCACCAAGGCAATGACCAGGGGCACCAAGGCAATGCAGTCTTCCCTTCACTGTCTTCTATTTTTAGTACCACCCCATGACATACAAGTATGACCTGCAAATTTTGAATTCATTTTTCTTTAAGTTTATCAATACAAAATACATGTATTTCATCAAAAACATACAATGCCTACCTCACTTGAGAGTATGAACACACAACCTATAGATGCTACATCAGCATACAATGATACATCTCAATCCTCTACTCTAGGTCATCAGCCTCTAGGGAGAGTATTACTATGGAAACCGTCTCTTCACTTGGTCCACCCATCTTTAGTTTAGTTCGCCAAATTCTGCAAAGGATACAAAAACAGGACCAACCTTTGACTACAGGCTTAATATGGGCGTTTCACAATTTAGAGCGCCACCAAGAGGGCAGCAGGGAGAGGCCGATTTAAGCGGTGCATGATGGGAAATTGTCGACATTGGAGATTTTTCCCCTATATGTTCAATCGTCTTCGCCATTTAACCCACCGTATATATTTCATCCATGGGTATTTCTCAATGTTTTCCAGTTTGGATGTGTGTGCTGTGCATCAGAAAGATTCGCAAACATAAACCATTGTGATAACACGTGAAATAAACGCACAAAACGACCCAAGAATTACCAATAATGTTGAACGTACATGGGAAAAATCTCTATTGTCGACAATTTCCCATCATGCACCGCGTAAATCGGCCTCTCCCTGCTGCCCTCTTGGTGGCGCTCTAAATTGTGAAACGCCCGTATTTATTTTTGGAGGGGGGGGGGGGGAGGAGGCACTGGCTGGAGCATCCTTGGAAATGTACCTAGGGGTATTGATTAATAAGTAATAAAGGACTATTTTACAGTACTATAGAGCTACTCCACCCGTTCGTAATAATTTAACTCTAAGCCTCCTACATACCATCATCTACCACACAAGTTTCTTTTTCTGTGGTAAGTGTGGTATCATGAACGAAACACCACTTGTGGTTTGTGTATGATTTATGATCCAGTTCCCCTTTTGGAGACTGTGGTAATGTGTGGTAAGCAGCTCTCTTGTCTAGTGTGGTAGGTGCAGAGGGTTAGGGTTAAGAGAAATTGCAATAACTCAACTCAATAAAAACGTTTGCTTGATAATGATGATATTTTTTAAAAATGTGCAGTTTTTTTTTCTTTTTAAATGACGTAATGAGGGGAGTCATCAGTGACACTTGGAAGGGCACTCAACACGCATACAATGCACAGATGGCAGATGGGGGAGGGGGATCTCCCCCTCCCATGGTAGGAGGCTTTAATTTTATTTAAGCAGAAAATCATGTGGTGCATACTAAAGTGACTAACTATCCAGGCGATCGTTTCGGACTTTTTCGGATCGTTCGCAATCTTGTGTGGTTCTCCGCCACACACACATGACTTCATGCTCAAGTGTTTCAATTGGCGGAGAGCAAAACCAAGGTAGTGGATGGACGATCCGAAAAAGTCCAAAATGATCGTCTGGATTTTAATCAAATTAAAGGGAAAGATGGAGAGCACATAAAAAATAAGCCTGCATTTCATCCGTGACATTCGGATAAGAGATGGAGCGATTTTCAAACCGATTTGTAATATCTTTGTCGTTATTTGATGACATTTTCTGCGCAAGTAGGACATCCATGAAGTTAACATTTTTTCCAAGTACAAAATGTCTAACCCTATGGGATTCTCTGGGGCGTTAGACCGATCGTTGACCCTTAAATTGAAAAAGGGAGTTCAGCGCCCCAGTCACTAGGTCTTACAACTGTTCTTGAACTTGTCAAATACCAGTACGGTATACCAAAATTATTTCAATTTGGCCATGGCTGTCATTCCAATGAAACTGAAAGTAGGTCCAATTATCTTTAAAAAACAACAACAACAATTTTACATAAATAGTGTCTACCAGGCATAAATAAAGGTATAGGTACTACTACTAATTGTGATGATCGTAACCCTTGGTCTGACCTAGTTGCGATGATCGTAACTCTCGGTCTGACCTAGTTGCGATGATCGTAACCCTCGGTCTGACCTAGTTGCGATGATCGTAACCCTCGGTCTGACCTAGTTGCAATGATCGTTACTCTCGGTCTGACCTAGTTAGTAGTTGCGATGATCGTAACCCTCGGTCTGACCTAGTTGCGATGATCGTAACCCTTCGTCTGACATGGGGACTGGGAGTCTGGGACCCAGTCAGACGGTCGGACCAAGGATGGGGTTTGTGATAAGAAGGGATCCCCAAACACATTGATTATTTTGAGCACTGAAAATGTGAAATAATTGCCGAAATGTGTAATTCATTTTAGGGTTTTCAGGACCCATGAATAAATCTGTTAAGTATCAAATCTCATTTTGATTTTTGGAACTGAAGAAGCAAAATAAAAACTGAAAATAATAATTAATATTGGTGGCGTATTAAAAGACACTAACATTAACCCCAGTTACTTCCATGATAACAAGAATGCAGTCAATGCCTGGGGGGGGGGGGGCTACTTACCAGAAACTGACTTGATCTTGGTAGGCCAGTAAGTTCTGCAGATTGGCCCAGCCGGCCCCGATCGACAAATCAATCTTGGCTGACCCACTTCCAATTCCATTCTACAGTAACGAACACGACACTACCTAGCGATATTCTTTGGGTAGAGGTACCGGTACTGATTTCATAATCATCACAAGGTCACTCCAGCTAACTACATGTGTAAACAGGATGCATTCACCTGCACATCACGCTGCTAACATCCCCCTGTCATGCCATGCACACGATACAGGTAAAACATAAGAATGTGCCTGTACAACTAGGACTGTAATAGAGGGCGCCCTTGACGCCATTTACGGCTCTGCACTGTCTGCAGGTTGCACCCAAGTAAATAAACTCCCATAGACAACAGTGATAAATCATCAAACTTCAAAAATCATTAAAAAATATACAGAACTCTCACAGCTGTTCAAGTTGCACAGAAAAATGATGATGAACATGTAACCTTTCATTTTCTTTTCATTTTATGGTAGGGTGACCATTGAATTTTTGAGTTATACTCATTCTCAGCTGACCACCGCTAAAACAAGGTATGGATCACTCCAGTCAAAGAAGCCATTTTCAAAAAAAACATCCCTCTGCAAAGCGGCTGAAATAGACCCACTTTCTCACCCAATTGCATCAAAAATGGTCACAAATGGAAGCCCAGAGTCCAGGCAGGAGGTCCAGTGCCATATTTCTTCAATCCTTCATTTTCATAGCTCTCACAACTCTCTTATTTAAAATATATTCATGAGCTCGGCGGACGGATTTTGGCCCTATTTACTTGGGTGCACCCTGCATGGTACCAGAGCCGTAAATCAATTATTGATGAAGTCATGATAATCTCCGATTTGGATTGCAGTCACCGATTTGAGCTGCAAGAGATACTGAGATTTAGGTTTTTAAAGGTAATATCATACTTTGGTTTTTATGAAAGAATACAGATTCATGGGCAAAAAAATCAAGACAGATAAGGTCCCATACGGTGCCCACTCTTTGAGAAAGTCGTGAAAAAAGGCCACATAATTTCTTAAGTCTTTTTTCGGTCATTGTTTTACTAATTTCTGGATAAATACAGCATTTCAGGCGGAACATTTTTAACGGCATGTTTCTACCACCACCATCTTCATACCCAGTAGGCCTATAAAGTTATCGGTAAATCTGTGAAAAATTATAGGTACAATTTCTGTTTTGGTTTCTTACCAAAGTATGATATTACCAAATAAAAATGGCCTCATTATTCCATTATTTTACTTAGTATTGTGGGCATACAGACATTAAACCCGGTTTTATGGTAAATGCAAAGTGTTTGGGTTATGACTTAAAATCAGCCTAAATGTACTAGATTAAAGGTAATATTATAATTTGTTGTCGAAGAAATGCAGATTCATGGTAAACAAAATATCAAGAAAGATACAATAACAGTCATCTGTGAAAATCCCAGTCCCATACCATTCCCACTTTTTGAAAAAAAAACAGTGAAAACGGCCACAGTATTTCTTAAGTCTTTTTTATTTTATTTTTGATCTTTAAAAGAACAAAAATAATTTTGGTCACTTGTTTTACTCTTTTCTGGATAAATACACCATTTCAGGTAGAACAATTTTAATGGTATGTTTATACCCTGTAGTTATAGGTGAATCTGTGAAAATGTCTGCTCCGGTATACTACCAAAGTATGATAATACCTTTAAATCTTTTCAATCTTTTTTTTTTCTTATCTTCTGCAGATCAAAATTATTTTGGTGATTATACTCGGACTCAGTAATGAATGAAACTCAAGACATGATATTTGTGTTTCTTACCACAGCTTCAAATAATTTATTTGAATATCACCTGATTATGTTTAAAAGTATGTGGGTGCTTGGCTGTGATTGGCTTAAACTCCTTTTCTATGATTGGTCCAATCTATGAATAAATTAGTGCCAGAATCCTTTACAGAATTTCAACTTCTGAAAAGTTTCCAAAATGTTTTTATTGAATTTGAATTATGAATATCATAATGAGAGCTACCAAAATACAGAATAGATTGTAACATAGAACAGTGCAAACCATGGGAGCTACTTTGCCAAGTATAAAGGATTCTGTCAAAACATGCATTATGATAAAATTTCATAACTGAATATGCCGCCCCTGTATGGAATGGCTTTCTAAATGTCAAAGTTATTTGCTTGAAAGAATTCAAAAGAGAGCAGTTGAGAATAATACTTGGGCCTGAATAATTTTTATGTATAACAATGCTTTAGTTTGTTTTACTGCATAAATGGATGTTTTAAGAATAAACTAATATGAATGAATGAATGAATGAATGATGTACAAAAGTTCCTATTACATTTATTATTTATTTGGTCAACAATTAAAACAAGTACATGTACTACAATAGTGATGGATATATAAAACATACAAAATTGTAAAAGGGGGAGGAGGGTGGAAGGTGTGGGAAAGAGGTGGAGGGTGGGGTGGAGGAAGGGGGCAGGGGTGTAGAAGGAAGGTGAAGGGGCAGGGGAGGGGAGTGGAGGGTAGGGGGAGGGGAGTGGAGGTTATTGGAGGGTGGGGTGGGGTGGAGGAAGGGGACAGGGGTGTAGAAGGAAGGTGAAGGGGCAGAGGAGTGGAGGGTAGGGGGCAGGGGAGTGGAGGGTAGGGGGCAGGGGAGTGGAGGGTAGGGGGCGGGGCAGGGGAGTGGAGGGTAGGGGGCAGGGCAGGGGAGTGGAGGGTAGGGGGCAGGGGAGTGGAGGGTAGGGGGCAGGGGAGTGGAGGGTAGAGGGCGGGGCAGGGGAGTGGAGGGTAGGGGGCAGGGCAGGGGAGTGGAGGGTAGGGGGCAGGGCAGGGGAGTGGAGGGTAGGGGGCAGGGCAGGGGAGTGGAGGGTAGGGGGCAGGGGAGTGGAGGGTAGGGGGCAGGGGAGTGGAGGGTAGGGCCAGGGGAGTGGAGGGTAGGGGGCAGGGGAGTGGAGGGTAGGGGGCAGGGCAGGGGAGTGGAGGGTAGGGGGCAGGGAAGGGGAGTGGAGGGTAGGGGGCAGGGGAGTGGAGGGTAGGGGGCAGGGGAGTGGAGGGTAGGGGGCAGGGCAGGGGAGTGGAGGGTAGGGGGCAGGGCAGGGGAGTGGAGGGTAGGGGGCGGGGCAGGGGAGTGGAGGGTAGGGGGCAGGGGAGTGGAGGTTATTGGAGGGTGGGGTAGAGGAAGGGGACAGGGGTGTAGAAGGAAGGTGAAGGGGCAGAGGAGTGGAGGTTATTGGAGGGTGGGGTGGGGTGAAGGCTGGAGAGTGGAGGTTATTGCAGGGAGGGGTGGGTGGAGGAAGGGGACAGGGGTGTAGAAGCAAGGTGAAGGGGCAGAGGAGTGGAAGGTAGGGGGCCGGGGCAGAGGAGTGGAGGTTATTGGATGGTGGGGTGGTGTGGAGGGTGGAGGAGGTGGTATAAAGGGAATGAAAAACAAGAACAATTAACATTTGGAGCCAAAAGTGTATTAATAAACACTATGGCCCTAAAGCCAAAGTAGCCAAGATTGAAATGTTGACAAACATTATCTTTGACAAATTCAATAACAAACAACAAAACAAAATCTCTACAAAAATAAATACAGTGTATATACATGTTATAAATAGATTATAAATGAAATCAATAATCATAAAATAAATACAAATTGAAAAAAAAAAGTGAAACCACAAAAGGTTGGCATATCTAGGGTAAACAGTGCACAGGAAAAGTGCTAAAACTGTGCCCCTAATTCCAAAATTTGATGCAAATTAGGCCCAGGTAACTGACATCATCATTTTGGGAGAGGAAAACATGTCAAATTTAAAGGTTGTATCATACTTTGGTAAGAAACCCAAACAGAAATGTTCACAGATTTACCTATAACTTACAGGGTATGAAGATGGTGGTGGAAGAAACATACCGATATATTTCAACCTGAAATGGTGTATTTATCCAGAAATTAGTAAAACAGCGTCCAAAAATCTTTTTGATCTTTTAAAAGATCAAAAATAAAAGAGAAAAGACTTAAGAAATACTGTAGCCGTTTTTCACTGTTTTCTCAAAAAGTGGGCACCGTATGGGACTGAAATTTTCACAGATTACTTTTACTGTATCTTCCTTGCTATTTTTGCCCACTAATCTGTATTTCTTTGACAAAAACCAAAGTATGATATTACCTTTAAAGGTAGTATCATTCTTTGGTATAAACTTAAAAGTTTATACATGTAGGAAAAATGTACAGTACAGTGGAACGCCGCTACAATGAACATTGGGCTATACTGAACATCATCTTTGGCTCCCAATTTTTGTGACCAAAACCTACTAAACATAACAAATGGCCGCTATTATGGGCAATTTCTGTAAATCCTGCCATGTTTGTTATAGTGACATTCCACTGTATTGTAAAACCATTTCTGCAAGATTTGTGGTCGTCATTCATATTGGCGCACATCATTGTTACGAACTTTGAAACTTTGTTCAGCAATGATAATTTTGTAATAGATTTATATGAATTTCTATACAGCCAGTATGAAAAGAATAAATATACGATTCTAGATTCTTGATCCACTTCAAATTTTGCATCTGTACAAATTAATTTCTTTGACAATCGTATTTAATATACATTTTTAGATATGTCTGTATGTAAAGGTATGGAACTCTAGAAGTGCCATCCTGAATTATCTCAGGATGTCGACATCTTGATTTTAGGATGTCGACATCTTGATCCCATGATAAATTATCTCATGAATCTTAAATGATTTGAAAAAAAAATAAATAACAGGTGGGTTCAAAGCAGGAGGTTGTGGGATCGAATTCCACCTGAGCCAGCATGTATTTGTTCATGTGCACTCACGAGTATTGTGTATACAGTGCTCATCCATGTCTGTGAAGGGCAAGTCCAATTTGCATATTATAAATTATCTAAAGGAAGTCGACATCTTGATTTTAGGATGCCGTCTTCCCGTGATAATTTATCGGATGGCACCTTTTTTTTTTAGAGCTCTAGAGCACAAAACAGGCCAAGACCAGCTGGTGCAACGATGGAAGACTCAACCCAGCAACAAGCATCCTGTAGGAGAAAGATGACGACTGAGGACATGAGGTACTAGACATGCTGTTCCTTAGTGACCAGGATGAAATTGTTGATATACAGAAGGATTTCCAGTAGCGCTGAGAGTTGCTCCTGCTCGTTGCCTGAAACGTTGGATCCTAGACCTACAGTATTCAGTCAAGAAATAATTCAGGGCAAGCACTTTTATACCTGTCGTGATTGAAATGACAGCTTCTTCCTTCAGTTCATTCCAGTTTCAAGAATTTTATGAAAAAAGTCAGTTTTGGGGAAAAAATCGAAAAAACTCATGTGGGGGACCACATAAAATTTTGAAGTTTCAGTCATGAACAAAATGGCCTCAAATTACACAAAAATCCTTGCATGACAAGTTGATTGGCATTTTTCTTGTTCGAAAGGGTTCCTGGTAGTCATAGCGACCTATGAGGAAGATAGCGCGCATTTCTGAAAAAAGTCAGTTTTTGGGCAAAAATCGAAAAAACTCATGTGGGGGACCACATAAAATTTTGAAGTTTCAGTCACGAACAAAATGGCCTCAAATTACAAAAAAAATCCTTGCATGACAAGTTGATTGGCATTTTTCTTGTTCGAAAGGGTTCCTGGTAGTCATAGTGACCTATGAGGAAGATAGCGCGCATTTCTGAAAAAAGTCAGTTTTTGGGCAAAAATCGAAAAAACTCATGTGGGGGACCACATAAAATTTTGAAGTTTCAGTCATGAACAAAATGGCCTCAAATTACACAAAAATCCTTGCATGACAAGTTGATTGGCATTTTTCTTGTTCGAAAGGGTTCCTGGTAGTCATAGCGACCTATGAGGAAGATAGCGCGCATTTCTGAAAAAAGTCAGTTTTTGGGCAAAAATCGAAAAAACTCATGTGGGGGACCACATAAAATGTTGAAGTTTCAGTCATGAACAAAATGGCCTCAAATTACACAAAAATCCTGGCATGACAAGTTGAATGGCATTTTTCTTGTTCGAAAGGGTTCCTGGTAGTCATAGCGACCTATGAGGAAGATAGCGCGCATTTCTGAAAAAAGTCAGTTTTTGGGCAAAAATCGAAAAAACTCATGTGGGGGACCACATAAAATTTTGAAGTTTCAGTCACGAACAAAATGGCCTCAAATTACACAAAAATCCTTGCATGACAAGTTGATTGGCATTTTTCTTGTTCGAAAGGGTTCCTGGTTGTCATAGCGACCTATGAGGAAGATAGCGCGCATTTCTGAAAAAAGTCAGTTTTGGGGCAAAAATCAAAAAAACTCATGTGGGGGACCACATAAAATTTTGAAGTTTCAGTCACGAACAAAATCGCCTCAAATTACACAAAAATCCTTGCATGACAAGTTGATTGGCATTTTTCTTGTTCGAAAGGGTTCCTGGTAGTCATAGCGACCTATGAGGAAGATAGCGCGCATTTCTGAAAAAAGTCAGTTTTGGGGCAAAAATCGAAAAATCTCATGTGGGGGACCACATAAAATTTTGAAGTTTCAGTCATGAACAAAATGGCCTCAAATTACACAAAAATCCTTGCATGACAAGTTGATTGGCATTTTTCTTGTTCGAAAGGGTTCCTGGTAGTCATAGCGACCTATGAGGAAGATAGCGCGCATTTCTGAAAAAAGTCAGTTTTTGGGCAAAAATCGAAAAAACTCATGTGGGGGACCACATAAAATTTAGAAGTTTCAGTCACGAACAAAATGGCCTCAAATTACACAAAAATCCTTGCATGACAAGTTGATTGGCATTTTTCTTGTTCGAAAGGGTTCCTGGTAGTCATAGCGACCTATGAGGAAGAAAGCGCGCATTTCTGAAAAAAGTCAGTTTTTGGGGCAAAAATTGAAAAAACTCATGTGGGGGACCACATAAAATTTTGAAGTTTCAGTCATGAACAAAATGGCCTCAAATTACACAAAAATCCTTGCATGACAAGTTGATTGGCATTTTTCTTGTTCGAAAGGGTTCCTGGTAGTCATAGCGACCTATGAGGAAGATAGCGCGCATTTCTGAAAAAAGTCAGTTTTTGGGCAAAAATCGAAAAAACTCATGTGGGGGACCACATAAAATTTTGAAGTTTCAGTCATGAACAAAATGGCCTCAAATTACACAAAAATCCTTGCATGACAAGTTGATTGGCATTTTTCTTGTTCGAAAGGGTTCCTGGTAGTCATAGCGACCTATGAGGAAGATAGCGCGCATTTCTGAAAAAAAGTCAGTTTTGGGGCAAAAATCGAAAAATCTCATGTGGGGGACCACATAAAATTTTGAAGTTTCAGTCATGAACAAAATGGCCTAAAATTACACAAAAATCCTTGCATGACAAGTTGATTGGCATTTTTCTTGTTCGAAAGGGTTCCTGGTAGTCATAGCGACCTATGAGGAAGATAGCGCGCATTTCTGAAAAAAGTCAGGTTTGGGGCAAAAATCGAAAAATCTCATGTGGGGGACCACATAAAATTTTGAAGTTTCAGTCATGAACAAAATGGCCTCAAATTACACAAAAATCCTTGCATGACAAGTTGATTGGCATTTTTCTTGTTCGAAAGGGTTCCTGGTAGTCATAGCGACCTATGAGGAAGATAGCGCGCATTTCTGAAAAAAGTCAGTTTTGGGGCAAAAATCGAAAAAACTCATGCGGGGGACCACATAAAATTTTGAAGTTTCAGTCACGAACAAAATTGCCTCAAATTACACAAAAATCCTTGCATGACAAGTTGATTGGCATTTTTCTTGTTCGAAAGGGTTCCTGGTAGTCATAGCGACCTATGAGGAAGATAGCGCGCATTTCTGAAAAAAGTCAGTTTTGGGGCAAAAATCGAAAAATCTCATGTGGGGGACCACATAAAATTTTGAAGTTTCAGTCATGAACAAAATGGCCTCAAATTACACAAAAATCCTTGCATGACAAGTTGATTGGCATTTTTCTTGTTCGAAAGGGTTCCTGGTAGTCATAGCGACCTATGAGGAAGATAGCGCGCATTTCTGAAAAAAGTCAGTTTTTGGGCAAAAATCGAAAAAACTCATGTGGGGGACCACATAAAATTTTGAAGTTTCAGTCACGAACAAAATGGCCTCAAATTACACAAAAATCCTTGCATGACAAGTTGATTGGCATTTTTCTTGTTCGAAAGGGTTCCTTGTAGTCATAGCGACCTATGAGGAAGATAGCGCGCATTTCTGAAAAAAGTCAGTTTTTGGGCAAAAATCGAAAAAACTCATGTGGGGGACCACATAAAATTTAGAAGTTTCAGTCACGAACAAAATGGCCTCAAATTACACAAAAATCCTTGCATGACAAGTTGATTGGCATTTTTCTTGTTCGAAAGGGTTCCTGGTAGTCATAGCGACCTATGAGGAAGATAGCGCGCATTTCTGAAAAAAGTCAGTTTTTGGGGCAAAAATCGAAAAAACTCATGTGGGGGACCACATAAAATTTTGAAGTTTCAGTCATGAACAAAATGGCCTCAAATTACACAAAAATCCTTGCATGACAAGTTGATTGGCATTTTTCTTGTTCGAAAGGGTTCCTGGTAGTCATAGCGACCTATGAGGAAGATAGCGCGCATTTCTGAAAAAAGTCAGTTTTTGGGCAAAAATCGAAAAAACTCATGTGGGGGACCACATAAAATTTTGAAGTTTCAGTCATGAACAAAATGGCCTCAAATTACACAAAAATCCTTGCATGACAAGTTGATTGGCATTTTTCTTGTTCGAAAGGGTTCCTGGTAGTCATAGCGACCTATGAGGAAGATAGCGCGCATTTCTGAAAAAAGTCAGTTTTTGGGCAAAAATCGAAAAAACTCATGTGGGGGACCACATAAAATTTTGAAGTTTCAGTCACGAACAAAATGGCCTCAAATTACACAAAAATCCTTGCATGACAAGTTGATTGGCATTTTTCTTGTTCGAAAGGGTTCCTGGTAGTCATAGCGACCTATGAGGAAGATAGCGCGCATTTCTGAAAAAAGTCAGTTTTTGGGGCAAAAATCGAAAAAACTCATGTGGGGGACCACATAAAATTTTGAAGTTTCAGTCATGAACAAAATGGCCTCAAATTACACAAAAATCCTTGCATGACAAGTTGATTGGCATTTTTCTTGTTCGAAAGGGTTCCTGGTAGTCATAGCGACCTATGAGGAAGATAGCGCGCATTTCTGAAAAAAGTCAGTTTTTGGGCAAAAATCGAAAAAACTCATGTGGGGGACCACATAAAATGTTGAAGTTTCAGTCATGAACAAAATGGCCTCAAATTACACAAAAATCCTGGCATGACAAGTTGATTGGCATTTTTCTTGTTCGAAAGGGTTCCTGGTAGTCATAGCGACCTATGAGGAAGATAGCGCGCATTTCTGAAAAAAGTCAGTTTTTGGGCAAAAATCGAAAAAACTCATGTGGGGGACCACATAAAATTTTGAAGTTTCAGTCACGAACAAAATGGCCTCAAATTACACAAAAATCCTTGCATGACAAGTTGATTGGCATTTTTCTTGTTCGAAAGGGTTCCTGGTAGTCATAGCGACCTATGAGGAAGATAGCGCGCATTTCTGAAAAAAGTCAGTTTTTGGGCAAAAATTGAAAAAACTCATGTGGGGGACCACATAAAATTTTGAAGTTTCAGTCACGAACAAAATGGCCTCAAATTACACAAAAATCATTGCATGACAAGTTGATTGGCATTTTTCTTGTTCGAAAGGGTTCCTGGTAGTCATAGCGACCTATGAGGAAGATAACGAGCATTTCTGAAAAAAGTCAGTTTTTGGGCAAAAATCGAAAAAACTCATGTGGGGGACCACATAAAATTTTGAAGTTTCAGTCATGAACAAAATGGCCTCAAATTACACAAAAATCCTTGCATGACAAGTTGATTGGCATTTTTCTTGTTCGAAAGGGTTCCTGGTAGTCATAGCGACCTATGAGGAAGATATCGCGCATTTGTGAAAAAAGTCAGTTTTTGGGCAAAAATCGAAAAAACTCATGTGGGGGACCACATAAAATTTTGAAGTTTCAGTCACGAACAAAATTGCCTCAAATTACACAAAAATCCTTGCATGACAAGTTGATTGGCATTTTTCTTGTTCGAAAGGGTTCCTGGTAGTCATAGCGACCTATGAGGAAGATAGCGCGCATTTCTGAAAAAAGTCAGTTTTGGGGCAAAAATCGAAAAATCTCATGTGGGGGACCACATAAAATTTTGAAGTTTCAGTCATGAACAAAATGGCCTCAAATTACACAAAAATCCTTGCATGACAAGTTGATTGGCATTTTTCTTGTTCGAAAGGGTTCCTGGTAGTCATAGCGACCTATGAGGAAGATAGCGCGCATTTCTGAAAAAAGTCAGTTTTTGGGCAAAAATCGAAAAAACTCATGTGGGGGACCACATAAAATTTTGAAGTTTCAGTCACGAACAAAATGGCCTCAAATTACACAAAAATCCTTGCATGACAAGTTGATTGGCATTTTTCTTGTTCGAAAGGGTTCCTGGTAGTCATAGCGACCTATGAGGAAGATAGCGCGCATTTCTGAAAAAAGTCAGTTTTTGGGCAAAAATCGAAAAAACTCATGTGGGGGACCACATAAAATTTTGAAGTTTCAGTCACGAACAAAATGGCCTCAAATTACACAAAAATCCTTGCATGACAAGTTGATTGGCATTTTTCTTGTTCGAAAGGGTTCCTGGTAGTCATAGCGACCTATGAGGAAAATAGCGCGCATTTCTGAAAAAAGTCAGTTTTGGGGCAAAAATCGAAAAATCTCATGTGGGGGACCACATAAAATTTTGAAGTTTCAGTCATGAAAAAAATGGCCTCAAATTACACAAAAATCCTTGCATGACAAGTTGATTGGCATTTTTCTTGTTCGAAAGGGTTCCTGGTAGTCATAGCGACCTATGAGGAAGATAGCGCGCATTTCTAAAAAAAGTCAGTTTTTGGGGCAAAAATCGAAAAAACTCATGTGGGGGACCACATAAAATTTTGAAGTTTCAGTCATGAACAAAATGGCCTCAAATTACACAAAAATCCTTGCATGACAAGTTGATTGGCATTTTTCTTGTTCGAAAGGGTTCCTGGTAGTCATAGCGACCTATGAGGAAGATAGCGCGCATTTCTGAAAAAAGTCAGTTTTTGGGCAAAAATCGAAAAAACTCATGTGGGGGACCACATAAAATGTTGAAGTTTCAGTCATGAACAAAATGGCCTCAAATTACACAAAAATCCTGGCATGACAAGTTGATTGGCATTTTTCTTGTTCGAAAGGGTTCCTGGTAGTCATAGCGACCTATGAGGAAGATAGCGCGCATTTCTGAAAAAAGTCAGTTTTTGGGCAAAAATCGAAAAAACTCATGTGGGGGACCACATAAAATTTTGAAGTTTCAGTCACGAACAAAATGGCCTCAAATTACACAAAAATCCTTGCATGACAAGTTGATTGGCATTTTTCTTGTTCGAAAGGGTTCCTGGTTGTCATAGCGACCTATGAGGAAGATAGCGCGCATTTCTGAAAAAAGTCAGTTTTGGGGCAAAAATCAAAAAAACTCATGTGGGGGACCACATAAAATTTTGAAGTTTCAGTCACGAACAAAATCGCCTCAAATTACACAAAAATCCTTGCATGACAAGTTGATTGGCATTTTTCTTGTTCGAAAGGGTTCCTGGTAGTCATAGCGACCTATGAGGAAGATAGCGCGCATTTCTGAAAAAAGTCAGTTTTGGGGCAAAAATCGAAAAATCTCATGTGGGGGACCACATAAAATTTTGAAGTTTCAGTCATGAACAAAATGGCCTCAAATTACACAAAAATCCTTGCATGACAAGTTGATTGGCATTTTTCTTGTTCGAAAGGGTTCCTGGTAGTCATAGCGACCTATGAGGAAGATAGCGCGCATTTCTGAAAAAAGTCAGTTTTTGGGCAAAAATCGAAAAAACTCATGTGGGGGACCACATAAAATTTAGAAGTTTCAGTCACGAACAAAATGGCCTCAAATTACACAAAAATCCTTGCATAACAAGTTGATTGGCATTTTTCTTGTTCGAAAGGGTTCCTGGTAGTCATAGCGACCTATGAGGAAGATAGCGCGCATTTCTGAAAAAAGTCAGTTTTTGGGCAAAAATCGAAAAAACTCATGTGGGGGACCACATAAAATGTTGAAGTTTCAGTCATGAACAAAATGGCCTCAAATTACACAAAAATCCTGGCATGACAAGTTGATTGGCATTTTTCTTGTTCGAAAGGGTTCCTGGTAGTCATAGCGACCTATGAGGAAGATAGCGCGCATTTCTGAAAAAAGTCAGTTTTTGGGCAAAAATCGAAAAAACTCATGTGGGGGACCACATAAAATTTTGAAGTTTCAGTCACGAACAAAATGGCCTCAAATTACACAAAAATCCTTGCATGACAAGTTGATTGGCATTTTTCTTGTTCGAAAGGGTTCCTGGTAGTCATAGCGACCTATGAGGAAGATAGCGCGCATTTCTGAAAAAAGTCAGTTTTTGGGCAAAAATTGAAAAAACTCATGTGGGGGACCACATAAAATTTTGAAGTTTCAGTCACGAACAAAATGGCCTCAAATTACACAAAAATCATTGCATGACAAGTTGATTGGCATTTTTCTTGTTCGAAAGGGTTCCTGGTAGTCATAGCGACCTATGAGGAAGATAACGAGCATTTCTGAAAAAAGTCAGTTTTTGGGCAAAAATCGAAAAAACTCATGTGGGGGACCACATAAAATTTTGAAGTTTCAGTCATGAACAAAATGGCCTCAAATTACACAAAAATCCTTGCATGACAAGTTGATTGGCATTTTTCTTGTTCGAAAGGGTTCCTGGTAGTCATAGCGACCTATGAGGAAGATATCGCGCATTTGTGAAAAAAGTCAGTTTTTGGGCAAAAATCGAAAAAACTCATGTGGGGGACCACATAAAATTTTGAAGTTTCAGTCACGAACAAAATTGCCTCAAATTACACAAAAATCCTTGCATGACAAGTTGATTGGCATTTTTCTTGTTCGAAAGGGTTCCTGGTAGTCATAGCGACCTATGAGGAAGATAGCGCGCATTTCTGAAAAAAGTCAGTTTTGGGGCAAAAATCGAAAAATCTCATGTGGGGGACCACATAAAATTTTGAAGTTTCAGTCATGAACAAAATGGCCTCAAATTACACAAAAATCCTTGCATGACAAGTTGATTGGCATTTTTCTTGTTCGAAAGGGTTCCTGGTAGTCATAGCGACCTATGAGGAAGATAGCGCGCATTTCTGAAAAAAGTCAGTTTTTGGGCAAAAATCGAAAAAACTCATGTGGGGGACCACATAAAATTTTGAAGTTTCAGTCACGAACAAAATGGCCTAAAATTACACAAAAATCCTTGCATGACAAGTTGATTGGCATTTTTCTTGTTCGAAAGGGTTCCTGGTAGTCATAGCGACCTATGAGGAAGATAGCGCGCATTTCTGAAAAAAGTCAGTTTTTGGGCAAAAATCAAAAAAACTCATGTGGGGGACCACATAAAATTTTGAAGTTTCAGTCACGAACAAAATGGCCTCAAATTACACAAAAATCCTTGCATGACAAGTTGATTGGCATTTTTCTTGTTCGAAAGGGTTCCTGGTAGTCATAGCGACCTATGAGGAAAATAGCGCGCATTTCTGAAAAAAGTCAGTTTTGGGGCAAAAATCGAAAAATCTCATGTGGGGGACCACATAAAATTTTGAAGTTTCAGTCATGAAAAAAATGGCCTCAAATTACACAAAAATCCTTGCATGACAAGTTGATTGGCATTTTTCTTGTTCGAAAGGGTTCCTGGTAGTCATAGCGACCTATGAGGAAGATAGCGCGCATTTCTGAAAAAAGTCAGTTTTTGGGGCAAAAATCGAAAAAACTCATGTGGGGGACCACATAAAATTTTGAAGTTTCAGTCATGAACAAAATGGCCTCAAATTACACAAAAATCCTTGCATGACAAGTTGATTGGCATTTTTCTTGTTCGAAAGGGTTCCTGGTAGTCATAGCGACCTATGAGGAAGATAGCGCGCATTTCTGAAAAAAGTCAGTTTTTGGGCAAAAATCGAAAAAACTCATGTGGGGGACCACATAAAATGTTGAAGTTTCAGTCATGAACAAAATGGCCTCAAATTACACAAAAATCCTGGCATGACAAGTTGAATGGCATTTTTCTTGTTCGAAAGGGTTCCTGGTAGTCATAGCGACCTATGAGGAAGATAGCGCGCATTTCTGAAAAAAGTCAGTTTTTGGGCAAAAATCGAAAAAACTCATGTGGGGGACCACATAAAATTTTGAAGTTTCAGTCACGAACAAAATGGCCTCAAATTACACAAAAATCCTTGCATGACAAGTTGATTGGCATTTTTCTTGTTCGAAAGGGTTCCTGGTTGTCATAGCGACCTATGAGGAAGATAGCGCGCATTTCTGAAAAAAGTCAGTTTTGGGGCAAAAATCAAAAAAACTCATGTGGGGGACCACATAAAATTTTGAAGTTTCAGTCACGAACAAAATCGCCTCAAATTACACAAAAATCCTTGCATGACAAGTTGATTGGCATTTTTCTTGTTCGAAAGGGTTCCTGGTAGTCATAGCGACCTATGAGGAAGATAGCGCGCATTTCTGAAAAAAGTCAGTTTTGGGGCAAAAATCGAAAAATCTCATGTGGGGGACCACATAAAATTTTGAAGTTTCAGTCATGAACAAAATGGCCTCAAATTACACAAAAATCCTTGCATGACAAGTTGATTGGCATTTTTCTTGTTCGAAAGGGTTCCTGGTAGTCATAGCGACCTATGAGGAAGATAGCGCGCATTTCTGAAAAAAGTCAGTTTTTGGGCAAAAATCGAAAAAACTCATGTGGGGGACCACATAAAATTTAGAAGTTTCAGTCACGAACAAAATGGCCTCAAATTACACAAAAATCCTTGCATGACAAGTTGATTGGCATTTTTCTTGTTCGAAAGGGTTCCTGGTAGTCATAGCGACCTATGAGGAAGAAAGCGCGCATTTCTGAAAAAGTCAGTTTTTGGGGCAAAAATTGAAAAAACTCATGTGGGGGACCACATAAAATTTTGAAGTTTCAGTCATGAACAAAATGGCCTCAAATTACACAAAAATCCTTGCATGACAAGTTGATTGGCATTTTTCTTGTTCGAAAGGGTTCCTGGTAGTCATAGCGACCTATGAGGAAGATAGCGCGCATTTCTGAAAAAAGTCAGTTTTTGGGCAAAAATCGAAAAAACTCATGTGGGGGACCACATAAAATTTTGAAGTTTCAGTCATGAACAAAATGGCCTCAAATTACACAAAAATCCTTGCATGACAAGTTGATTGGCATTTTTCTTGTTCGAAAGGGTTCCTGGTAGTCATAGCGACCTATGAGGAAGATAGCGCGCATTTCTGAAAAAAAGTCAGTTTTGGGGCAAAAATCGAAAAATCTCATGTGGGGGACCACATAAAATTTTGAAGTTTCAGTCATGAACAAAATGGCCTAAAATTACACAAAAATCCTTGCATGACAAGTTGATTGGCATTTTTCTTGTTCGAAAGGGTTCCTGGTAGTCATAGCGACCTATGAGGAAGATAGCGCGCATTTCTGAAAAAAGTCAGGTTTGGGGCAAAAATCGAAAAATCTCATGTGGGGGACCACATAAAATTTTGAAGTTTCAGTCATGAACAAAATGGCCTCAAATTACACAAAAATCCTTGCATGACAAGTTGATTGGCATTTTTCTTGTTCGAAAGGGTTCCTGGTAGTCATAGCGACCTATGAGGAAGATAGCGCGCATTTCTGAAAAAAGTCAGTTTTTGGGCAAAAATCGAAAAAACTCATGCGGGGGACCACATAAAATTTTGAAGTTTCAGTCACGAACAAAATTGCCTCAAATTACACAAAAATCCTTGCATGACAAGTTGATTGGCATTTTTCTTGTTCGAAAGGGTTCCTGGTAGTCATAGCGACCTATGAGGAAGATAGCGCGCATTTCTGAAAAAAGTCAGTTTTTGGGGCAAAAATCGAAAAATCTCATGTGGGGGACCACATAAAATTTTGAAGTTTCAGTCATGAACAAAATGGCCTCAAATTACACAAAAATCCTTGCATGACAAGTTGATTGGCATTTTTCTTGTTCGAAAGGGTTCCTGGTAGTCATAGCGACCTATGAGGAAGATAGCGCGCATTTCTGAAAAAAGTCAGTTTTTGGGCAAAAATCGAAAAAACTCATGTGGGGGACCACATAAAATTTTGAAGTTTCAGTCACGAACAAAATGGCCTCAAATTACACAAAAATCCTTGCATGACAAGTTGATTGGCATTTTTCTTGTTCGAAAGGGTTCCTTGTAGTCATAGCGACCTATGAGGAAGATAGCGCGCATTTCTGAAAAAAGTCAGTTTTTGGGCAAAAATCGAAAAAACTCATGTGGGGGACCACATAAAATTTAGAAGTTTCAGTCACGAACAAAATGGCCTCAAATTACACAAAAATCCTTGCATGACAAGTTGATTGGCATTTTTCTTGTTCGAAAGGGTTCCTGGTAGTCATAGCGACCTATGAGGAAGATAGCGCGCATTTCTGAAAAAAGTCAGTTTTTGGGGCAAAAATCGAAAAAACTCATGTGGGGGACCACATAAAATTTTGAAGTTTCAGTCATGAACAAAATGGCCTCAAATTACACAAAAATCCTTGCATGACAAGTTGATTGGCATTTTTCTTGTTCGAAAGGGTTCCTGGTAGTCATAGCGACCTATGAGGAAGATAGCGCGCATTTCTGAAAAAAGTCAGTTTTTGGGCAAAAATCGAAAAAACTCATGTGGGGGACCACATAAAATTTTGAAGTTTCAGTCATGAACAAAATGGCCTCAAATTACACAAAAATCCTTGCATGACAAGTTGATTGGCATTTTTCTTGTTCGAAAGGGTTCCTGGTAGTCATAGCGACCTATGAGGAAGATAGCGCGCATTTCTGAAAAAAGTCAGTTTTTGGGCAAAAATCGAAAAAACTCATGTGGGGGACCACATAAAATTTTGAAGTTTCAGTCACGAACAAAATGGCCTCAAATTACACAAAAATCCTTGCATGACAAGTTGATTGGCATTTTTCTTGTTCGAAAGGGTTCCTGGTAGTCATAGCGACCTATGAGGAAGATAGCGCGCATTTCTGAAAAAAGTCAGTTTTGGGGCAAAAATCGAAAAAACTCATGTGGGGGACCACATAAAATTTTGAAGTTTCAGTCACGAACAAAATCGCCTCAAATTACACAAAAATCCTTGCATGACAAGTTGATTGGCATTTTTCTTGTTCGAAAGGGTTCCTGGTAGTCATAGCGACCTATGAGGAAGATAGCGCGCATTTCTGAAAAAAGTCAGTTTTGGGGCAAAAATCGAAAAATCTCATGTGGGGGACCACATAAAATTTTGAAGTTTCAGTCATGAACAAAATGGCCTCAAATTACACAAAAATCCTTGCATGACAAGTTGATTGGCATTTTTCTTGTTTGAAAGGGTTCCTGGTAGTCATAGCGACCTATGACGAAGATAGCGCGCATTTCTGAAAAAAGTCAGTTTTGGGGCAAAAATCGAAAAAACTCATGTGGGGGACCACATAAAATTTTGAAGTTTCAGTCACGAACAAAATGGCCTCAAATTACACAAAAATCCTTGCATGACAAGTTGATTGGCATTTTTCTTGTTCGAAAGGGTTCCTTGTAGTCATAGCGACCTATGAGGAAGATAGCGCGCATTTCTGAAAAAAGTCAGTTTTGGGGCAAAAATCGAAAAATCTCATGTGGGGGACCACATAAAATTTTGAAGTTTCAGTCATGAACAAAATGGCCTCAAATTACACAAAAATCCTTGCATGACAAGTTGATTGGCATTTTTCTTGTTCGAAAGGGTTCCTTGTAGTCATAGCGACCTATGAGGAAGATAGCGCGCATTTCTGAAAAAAGTCAGTTTTTGGGCAAAAATCGAAAAAACTCATGTGGGGGACCACATAAAATTTTGAAGTTTCAGTCACGAACAAAATGGCCTCAAATTACACAAAAATCCTTGCATGACAAGTTGATTGGCATTTTTCTTGTTCGAAAGGGTTCCTGGTAGTCATAGCGACCTATGAGGAAAATAGCGCGCATTTCTGAAAAAAGTCAGTTTTGGGGCAAAAATCGAAAAATCTCATGTGGGGGACCACATAAAATTTTGAAGTTTCAGTCATGAAAAAAATGGCCTCAAATTACACAAAAATCCTTGCATGACAAGTTGATTGGCATTTTTCTTGTTCGAAAGGGTTCCTGGTAGTCATAGCGACCTATGAGGAAGATAGCGCGCATTTCTGAAAAAAGTCAGTTTTTGGGGCAAAAATCGAAAAAACTCATGTGGGGGACCACATAAAATTTTGAAGTTTCAGTCATGAACAAAATGGCCTCAAATTACACAAAAATCCTTGCATGACAAGTTGATTGGCATTTTTCTTGTTCGAAAGGGTTCCTGGTAGTCATAGCGACCTATGAGGAAGATAGCGCGCATTTCTGAAAAAAGTCAGTTTTTGGGCAAAAATCGAAAAAACTCATGTGGGGGACCACATAAAATGTTGAAGTTTCAGTCATGAACAAAATGGCCTCAAATTACACAAAAATCCTGGCATGACAAGTTGATTGGCATTTTTCTTGTTCGAAAGGGTTCCTGGTAGTCATAGCGACCTATGAGGAAGATAGCGCGCATTTCTGAAAAAAGTCAGTTTTTGGGCAAAAATCGAAAAAACTCATGTGGGGGACCACATAAAATTTTGAAGTTTCAGTCACGAACAAAATGGCCTCAAATTACACAAAAATCCTTGCATGACAAGTTGATTGGCATTTTTCTTGTTCGAAAGGGTTCCTGGTTGTCATAGCGACCTATGAGGAAGATAGCGCGCATTTCTGAAAAAAGTCAGTTTTGGGGCAAAAATCAAAAAAACTCATGTGGGGGACCACATAAAATTTTGAAGTTTCAGTCACGAACAAAATCGCCTCAAATTACACAAAAATCCTTGCATGACAAGTTGATTGGCATTTTTCTTGTTCGAAAGGGTTCCTGGTAGTCATAGCGACCTATGAGGAAGATAGCGCGCATTTCTGAAAAAAGTCAGTTTTGGGGCAAAAATCGAAAAATCTCATGTGGGGGACCACATAAAATTTTGAAGTTTCAGTCATGAACAAAATGGCCTCAAATTACACAAAAATCCTTGCATGACAAGTTGATTGGCATTTTTCTTGTTCGAAAGGGTTCCTGGTAGTCATAGCGACCTATGAGGAAGATAGCGCGCATTTCTGAAAAAAGTCAGTTTTTGGGCAAAAATCGAAAAAACTCATGTGGGGGACCACATAAAATTTAGAAGTTTCAGTCACGAACAAAATGGCCTCAAATTACACAAAAATCCTTGCATGACAAGTTGATTGGCATTTTTCTTGTTCGAAAGGGTTCCTGGTAGTCATAGCGACCTATGAGGAAGAAAGCGCGCATTTCTGAAAAAAGTCAGTTTTTGGGGCAAAAATTGAAAAAACTCATGTGGGGGACCACATAAAATTTTGAAGTTTCAGTCATGAACAAAATGGCCTCAAATTACACAAAAATCCTTGCATGACAAGTTGATTGGCATTTTTCTTGTTCGAAAGGGTTCCTGGTAGTCATAGCGACCTATGAGGAAGATAGCGCGCATTTCTGAAAAAAGTCAGTTTTTGGGCAAAAATCGAAAAAACTCATGTGGGGGACCACATAAAATTTTGAAGTTTCAGTCATGAACAAAATGGCCTCAAATTACACAAAAATCCTTGCATGACAAGTTGATTGGCATTTTTCTTGTTCGAAAGGGTTCCTGGTAGTCATAGCGACCTATGAGGAAGATAGCGCGCATTTCTGAAAAAAAGTCAGTTTTGGGGCAAAAATCGAAAAATCTCATGTGGGGGACCACATAAAATTTTGAAGTTTCAGTCATGAACAAAATGGCCTAAAATTACACAAAAATCCTTGCATGACAAGTTGATTGGCATTTTTCTTGTTCGAAAGGGTTCCTGGTAGTCATAGCGACCTATGAGGAAGATAGCGCGCATTTCTGAAAAAAGTCAGGTTTGGGGCAAAAATCGAAAAATCTCATGTGGGGGACCACATAAAATTTTGAAGTTTCAGTCATGAACAAAATGGCCTCAAATTACACAAAAATCCTTGCATGACAAGTTGATTGGCATTTTTCTTGTTCGAAAGGGTTCCTGGTAGTCATAGCGACCTATGAGGAAGATAGCGCGCATTTCTGAAAAAAGTCAGTTTTTGGGCAAAAATCGAAAAAACTCATGCGGGGGACCACATAAAATTTTGAAGTTTCAGTCACGAACAAAATGGCCTCAAATTACACAAAAATCCTTGCATGACAAGTTGATTGGCATTTTTCTTGTTCGAAAGGGTTCCTTGTAGTCATAGCGACCTATGAGGAAGATAGCGCGCATTTCTGAAAAAAGTCAGTTTTTGGGCAAAAATCGAAAAAACTCATGTGGGGGACCACATAAAATTTAGAAGTTTCAGTCACGAACAAAATGGCCTCAAATTACACAAAAATCCTTGCATGACAAGTTGATTGGCATTTTTCTTGTTCGAAAGGGTTCCTGGTAGTCATAGCGACCTATGAGGAAGATAGCGCGCATTTCTGAAAAAAGTCAGTTTTTGGGGCAAAAATCGAAAAAACTCATGTGGGGGACCACATAAAATTTTGAAGTTTCAGTCATGAACAAAATGGCCTCAAATTACACAAAAATCCTTGCATGACAAGTTGATTGGCATTTTTCTTGTTCGAAAGGGTTCCTGGTAGTCATAGCGACCTATGAGGAAGATAGCGCGCATTTTTGAAAAAAGTCAGTTTTTGGGCAAAAATCGAAAAAACTCATGTGGGGGACCACATAAAATTTTGAAGTTTCAGTCATGAACAAAATGGCCTCAAATTACACAAAAATCCTTGCATGACAAGTTGATTGGCATTTTTCTTGTTCGAAAGGGTTCCTGGTAGTCATAGCGACCTATGAGGAAGATAGCGCGCATTTCTGAAAAAAGTCAGTTTTTGGGCAAAAATCGAAAAAACTCATGTGGGGGACCACATAAAATTTTGAAGTTTCAGTCACGAACAAAATGGCCTCAAATTACACAAAAATCCTTGCATGACAAGTTGATTGGCATTTTTCTTGTTCGAAAGGGTTCCTGGTAGTCATAGCGACCTATGAGGAAGATAGCGCGCATTTCTGAAAAAAGTCAGTTTTGGGGCAAAAATCGAAAAATCTCATGTGGGGGACCACATAAAATTTTGAAGTTTCAGTCATGAACAAAATGGCCTCAAATTACACAAAAATCCTTGCATGACAAGTTGATTGGCATTTTTCTTGTTCGAAAGGGTTCCTGGTAGTCATAGCGACCTATGAGGAAGATAGCGCGCATTTCTGAAAAAAGTCAGTTTTTGGGCAAAAATCGAAAAAACTCATGCGGGGGACCACATAAAATTTTGAAGTTTCAGTCACGAACAAAATTGCCTCAAATTACACAAAAATCCTTGCATGACAAGTTGATTGGCATTTTTCTTGTTCGAAAGGGTTCCTGGTAGTCATAGCGACCTATGAGGAAGATAGCGCGCATTTCTGAAAAAAGTCAGTTTTTGGGGCAAAAATCGAAAAATCTCATGTGGGGGACCACATAAAATTTTGAAGTTTCAGTCATGAACAAAATGGCCTCAAATTACACAAAAATCCTTGCATGACAAGTTGATTGGCATTTTTCTTGTTCGAAAGGGTTCCTGGTAGTCATAGCGACCTATGAGGAAGATAGCGCGCATTTCTGAAAAAAGTCAGTTTTTGGGCAAAAATCGAAAAAACTCATGTGGGGGACCACATAAAATTTTGAAGTTTCAGTCACGAACAAAATGGCCTCAAATTACACAAAAATCCTTGCATGACAAGTTGATTGGCATTTTTCTTGTTCGAAAGGGTTCCTTGTAGTCATAGCGACCTATGAGGAAGATAGCGCGCATTTCTGAAAAAAGTCAGTTTTTGGGCAAAAATCGAAAAAACTCATGTGGGGGACCACATAAAATTTAGAAGTTTCAGTCACGAACAAAATGGCCTCAAATTACACAAAAATCCTTGCATGACAAGTTGATTGGCATTTTTCTTGTTCGAAAGGGTTCCTGGTAGTCATAGCGACCTATGAGGAAGATAGCGCGCATTTCTGAAAAAAGTCAGTTTTTGGGCAAAAATCGAAAAAACTCATGTGGGGGACCACATAAAATTTTGAAGTTTCAGTCATGAACAAAATGGCCTCAAATTACACAAAAATCCTTGCATGACAAGTTGATTGGCATTTTTCTTGTTCGAAAGGGTTCCTGGTAGTCATAGCGACCTATGAGGAAGATAGCGCGCATTTCTGAAAAAAAGTCAGTTTTGGGGCAAAAATCGAAAAATCTCATGTGGGGGACCACATAAAATTTTGAAGTTTCAGTCATGAACAAAATGGCCTAAAATTACACAAAAATCCTTGCATGACAAGTTGATTGGCATTTTTCTTGTTCGAAAGGGTTCCTGGTAGTCATAGCGACCTATGAGGAAGATAGCGCGCATTTCTGAAAAAAGTCAGGTTTGGGGCAAAAATCGAAAAATCTCATGTGGGGGACCACATAAAATTTTGAAGTTTCAGTCATGAACAAAATGGCCTCAAATTACACAAAAATCCTTGCATGACAAGTTGATTGGCATTTTTCTTGTTCGAAAGGGTTCCTGGTAGTCATAGCGACCTATGAGGAAGATAGCGCGCATTTCTGAAAAAAGTCAGTTTTTGGGCAAAAATCGAAAAAACTCATGCGGGGGACCACATAAAATTTTGAAGTTTCAGTCACGAACAAAATGGCCTCAAATTACACAAAAATCCTTGCATGACAAGTTGATTGGCATTTTTCTTGTTCGAAAGGGTTCCTTGTAGTCATAGCGACCTATGAGGAAGATAGCGCGCATTTCTGAAAAAAGTCAGTTTTTGGGCAAAAATCGAAAAAACTCATGTGGGGGACCACATAAAATTTAGAAGTTTCAGTCACGAACAAAATGGCCTCAAATTACACAAAAATCCTTGCATGACAAGTTGATTGGCATTTTTCTTGTTCGAAAGGGTTCCTGGTAGTCATAGCGACCTATGAGGAAGATAGCGCGCATTTCTGAAAAAAGTCAGTTTTTGGGGCAAAAATCGAAAAAACTCATGTGGGGGACCACATAAAATTTTGAAGTTTCAGTCATGAACAAAATGGCCTCAAATTACACAAAAATCCTTGCATGACAAGTTGATTGGCATTTTTCTTGTTCGAAAGGGTTCCTGGTAGTCATAGCGACCTATGAGGAAGATAGCGCGCATTTCTGAAAAAAGTCAGTTTTTGGGCAAAAATCGAAAAAACTCATGTGGGGGACCACATAAAATTTTGAAGTTTCAGTCATGAACAAAATGGCCTCAAATTACACAAAAATCCTTGCATGACAAGTTGATTGGCATTTTTCTTGTTCGAAAGGGTTCCTGGTAGTCATAGCGACCTATGAGGAAGATAGCGCGCATTTCTGAAAAAAGTCAGTTTTTGGGCAAAAATCGAAAAAACTCATGTGGGGGACCACATAAAATTTTGAAGTTTCAGTCACGAACAAAATGGCCTCAAATTACACAAAAATCCTTGCATGACAAGTTGATTGGCATTTTTCTTGTTCGAAAGGGTTCCTGGTAGTCATAGCGACCTATGAGGAAGATAGCGCGCATTTCTGAAAAAAGTCAGTTTTGGGGCAAAAATCGAAAAATCTCATGTGGGGGACCACATAAAATTTTGAAGTTTCAGTCATGAACAAAATGGCCTCAAATTACACAAAAATCCTTGCATGACAAGTTGATTGGCATTTTTCTTGTTCGAAAGGGTTCCTGGTAGTCATAGCGACCTATGAGGAAGATAGCGCGCATTTCTGAAAAAAGTCAGTTTTTGGGCAAAAATCGAAAAAACTCATGCGGGGGACCACATAAAATTTTGAAGTTTCAGTCACGAACAAAATTGCCTCAAATTACACAAAAATCCTTGCATGACAAGTTGATTGGCATTTTTCTTGTTCGAAAGGGTTCCTGGTAGTCATAGCGACCTATGAGGAAGATAGCGCGCATTTCTGAAAAAAGTCAGTTTTTGGGGCAAAAATCGAAAAATCTCATGTGGGGGACCACATAAAATTTTGAAGTTTCAGTCATGAACAAAATGGCCTCAAATTACACAAAAATCCTTGCATGACAAGTTGATTGGCATTTTTCTTGTTCGAAAGGGTTCCTGGTAGTCATAGCGACCTATGAGGAAGATAGCGCGCATTTCTGAAAAAAGTCAGTTTTTGGGCAAAAATCGAAAAAACTCATGTGGGGGACCACATAAAATTTTGAAGTTTCAGTCACGAACAAAATGGCCTCAAATTACACAAAAATCCTTGCATGACAAGTTGATTGGCATTTTTCTTGTTCGAAAGGGTTCCTTGTAGTCATAGCGACCTATGAGGAAGATAGCGCGCATTTCTGAAAAAAGTCAGTTTTTGGGCAAAAATCGAAAAAACTCATGTGGGGGACCACATAAAATTTTGAAGTTTCAGTCATGAACAAAATGGCCTCAAATTACACAAAAATCCTTGCATGACAAGTTGATTGGCATTTTTCTTGTTCGAAAGGGTTCCTGGTAGTCATAGCGACCTATGAGGAAGATAGCGCGCATTTCTGAAAAAAGTCAGTTTTTGGGGCAAAAATCGAAAAATCTCATGTGGGGGACCACATAAAATTTTGAAGTTTCAGTCATGAACAAAATGGCCTCAAATTACACAAAAATCCTTGCATGACAAGTTGATTGGCATTTTTCTTGTTCGAAAGGGTTCCTGGTAGTCATAGCGACCTATGAGGAAGATAGCGCGCATTTCTGAAAAAAGTCAGTTTTTGGGGCAAAAATCGAAAAATCTCATGTGGGGGACCACATAAAATTTTGAAGTTTCAGTCATGAACAAAATGGCCTCAAATTACACAAAAATCCTTGCATGACAAGTTGATTGGCATTTTTCTTGTTCGAAAGGGTTCCTGGTAGTCATAGCGACCTATGAGGAAGATAGCGCGCATTTCTGAAAAAAGTCAGTTTTTGGGCAAAAATCGAAAAAACTCATGTGGGGGACCACATAAAATTTTGAAGTTTCAGTCACGAACAAAATGGCCTCAAATTACACAAAAATCCTTGCATGACAAGTTGATTGGCATTTTTCTTGTTCGAAAGGGTTCCTTGTAGTCATAGCGACCTATGAGGAAGATAGCGCGCATTTCTGAAAAAAGTCAGTTTTTGGGCAAAAATCGAAAAAACTCATGTGGGGGACCACATAAAATTTTGAAGTTTCAGTCACGAACAAAATGGCCTCAAATTACACAAAAATCCTTGCATGACAAGTTGATTGGCATTTTTCTTGTTCGAAAGGGTTCCTTGTAGTCATAGCGACCTATGAGGAAGATAGCGCGCATTTCTGAAAAAAGTCAGTTTTTGGGCAAAAATCGAAAAAACTCATGTGGGGGACCACATAAAATTTAGAAGTTTCAGTCACGAACAAAATGGCCTCAAATTACACAAAAATCCTTGCATGACAAGTTGATTGGCATTTTTCTTGTTCGAAAGGGTTCCTGGTAGTCATAGCGACCTATGAGGAAGATAGCGCGCATTTCTGAAAAAAGTCAGTTTTTTGGCCAAAAATCGAAAAAACTCATGTGGGGGACCACATAAAATTTTGAAGTTTCAGTCATGAACAAAATGGCCTCAAATTACACAAAAATCCTTGCATGACAAGTTGATTGGCATTTTTCTTGTTCGAAAGGGTTCCTGGTAGTCATAGCGACCTATGAGGAAGATAGCGCGCATTTCTGAAAAAAGTCAGTTTTTGGGGCAAAAATCGAAAAATCTCATGTGGGGGACCACATAAAATTTTGAAGTTTCAGTCATGAACAAAATGGCCTCAAATTACACAAAAATCCTTGCATGACAAGTTGATTGGCATTTTTCTTGTTCGAAAGGGTTCCTGGTAGTCATAGCGACCTATGAGGAAGATAGCGCGCATTTCTGAAAAAAGTCAGTTTTTGGGGCAAAAATCGAAAAATCTCATGTGGGGGACCACATAAAATTTTGAAGTTTCAGTCATGAACAAAATGGCCTCAAATTACACAAAAATCCTTGCATGACAAGTTGATTGGCATTTTTCTTGTTCGAAAGGGTTCCTGGTAGTCATAGCGACCTATGAGGAAGATAGCGCGCATTTCTGAAAAAAGTCAGTTTTTGGGCAAAAATCGAAAAAACTCATGTGGGGGACCACATAAAATTTTGAAGTTTCAGTCACGAACAAAATGGCCTCAAATTACACAAAAATCCTTGCATGACAAGTTGATTGGCATTTTTCTTGTTCGAAAGGGTTCCTTGTAGTCATAGCGACCTATGAGGAAGATAGCGCGCATTTCTGAAAAAAGTCAGTTTTTGGGCAAAAATCGAAAAAACTCATGTGGGGGACCACATAAAATTTAGAAGTTTCAGTCACGAACAAAATGGCCTCAAATTACACAAAAATCCTTGCATGACAAGTTGATTGGCATTTTTCTTGTTCGAAAGGGTTCCTGGTAGTCATAGCGACCTATGAGGAAGATAGCGCGCATTTCTGAAAAAAGTCAGTTTTTGGGGCAAAAATCGAAAAAACTCATGTGGGGGACCACATAAAATTTTGAAGTTTCAGTCATGAAAAAAATGGCCTCAAATTACACAAAAATCCTTGCATGACAAGTTGATTGGCATTTTTCTTGTTCGAAAGGGTTCCTGGTAGTCATAGCGACCTATGAGGAAGATAGCGCGCATTTCTGAAAAAAGTCAGTTTTTGGGCAAAAATCGAAAAAACTCATGTGGGGGACCACATAAAATTTTGAAGTTTCAGTCATGAACAAAATGGCCTCAAATTACACAAAAATCCTTGCATGACAAGTTGATTGGCATTTTTCTTGTTCGAAAGGGTTCCTGGTAGTCATAGCGACCTATGAGGAAGATAGCGCGCATTTCTGAAAAAAGTCAGTTTTTGGGCAAAAATCGAAAAAACTCATGTGGGGGACCACATAAAATTTTGAAGTTTCAGTCACGAACAAAATGGCCTCAAATTACACAAAAATCCTTGCATGACAAGTTGATTGGCATTTTTCTTGTTCGAAAGGGTTCCTGGTAGTCATAGCGACCTATGAGGAAGATAGCGCGCATTTCTGAAAAAAGTCAGTTTTGGGGCAAAAATCGAAAAAACTCATGTGGGGGACCACATAAAATTTTGAAGTTTCAGTCACGAACAAAATCGCCTCAAATTACACAAAAATCCTTGCATGACAAGTTGATTGGCATTTTTCTTGTTCGAAAGGGTTCCTGGTAGTCATAGCGACCTATGAGGAAGATAGCGCGCATTTCTGAAAAAAGTCAGTTTTGGGGCAAAAATCGAAAAATCTCATGTGGGGGACCACATAAAATTTTGAAGTTTCAGTCATGAACAAAATGGCCTCAAATTACACAAAAATCCTTGCATGACAAGTTGATTGGCATTTTTCTTGTTTGAAAGGGTTCCTGGTAGTCATAGCGACCTATGACGAAGATAGCGCGCATTTCTGAAAAAAGTCAGTTTTGGGGCAAAAATCGAAAAAACTCATGTGGGGGACCACATAAAATTTTGAAGTTTCAGTCACGAACAAAATGGCCTCAAATTACACAAAAATCCTTGCATGACAAGTTGATTGGCATTTTTCTTGTTCGAAAGGGTTCCTTGTAGTCATAGCGACCTATGAGGAAGATAGCGCGCATTTCTGAAAAAAGTCAGTTTTGGGGCAAAAATCGAAAAATCTCATGTGGGGGACCACATAAAATTTTGAAGTTTCAGTCATGAACAAAATGGCCTCAAATTACACAAAAATCCTTGCATGACAAGTTGATTGGCATTTTTCTTGTTCGAAAGGGTTCCTTGTAGTCATAGCGACCTATGAGGAAGATAGCGCGCATTTCTGAAAAAAGTCAGTTTTGGGGCAAAAATCGAAAAAACTCATGTGGGGGACCACATAAAATTTTGAAGTTTCAGTCACGAACAAAATGGCCTCAAATTACACAAAAATCCTTGCATGACAAGTTGATTGGCATTTTTCTTGTTCGAAAGGGTTCCTGGTAGTCATAGCGACCTATGAGGAAGATAGCGCGCATTTCTGAAAAAAGTCACTTTTGGGCAAAAATTGAAAAAAACTGCTGGGGGACCACATGATTTCTCTTAAGGTCTTCTTATTCTGTAAGATGTGTGATACTATGGATCTCACAAAGCACGCTTCATTTAGATAGTCGGACACATACGTACGGAAGTCAGACCCAAAATTAGTAGTTTTTCTCGATTATCCTACATGTATACATGACACAATTTGACACCGTTTGATGCTGAGTAATTAATTCACAAACCCTCATTTGAGGGCCTGGAAATTGTCTTGATGGTTATTTTAGTTAACAACTTTGGAGCCCTTGGAGGCCTCTACGACCGGTTATGTCAAAATGGGAGACTTTTGGAGAATCGGTCTTCAAGTCAACCGCTGATTCTCCAAAGTCTCCCATTGTTAAAATGCAGTAATGAAGGGTTCTACTCACCGATCAAATCTTTCTTGTGACCAAGGCAGTTGCTGGACTTTATCACTGTCTTCATCTTCAAAAGAGCTCATGGATTTTTGGCCCAAGGCCTACCAGTCTGGAATAACGAAATACAGAAAAAATTGAAGGCGGTCAATGGAGAAAATGTATGGTAAACTAATAGTGTAATTAAGGTCACTAATTGTAGCTTAAACCACTTTTGTAAAGTTAGTCACCTAAATACCTTGGTGGTGGCAACAGTCCTCTTGAATATTAAGGTTACAATTGTGGAAACTTGACAGTGCTTTTAAAGGCAGTATCATACATGTACTTTGGTAAGAAACCAAAACAGAAATGTTCACAGATTTTACGTATATAACTTAGTAACAAGGTATGACGATGGTAGTGGTAGAAACATGTATACCGTTAACATTTTTCCGCCTGAAATGGTGTATTTTATCCAGAAATTGGTAAAACAACGACCGAAAATCTTTTTGATCTTTTAAAAGATCAAAAATAAAAGATAAAAAAAATGTGGCTCTATTTTACTCAGGAAGTGGGCACCGTACATGTTGTAAGGGACTGAAATTTTCACAAAAGACTGTTAATTATCTGTCTTTATGTTTTTGCCCATAATTTGTATTTCTTCGATAAAACCACTTTATGATCAGTGGCGTAGCCAGGATTTTTTAATAGGGGGGGCCAACATGTACATTTTAGCCAATACCGGCTTGACCAGGCCTCCACATTGGATGCACTAGGCCTACTGAATACGCGCGCCAGCATTGAGACACGTTGGTGTTGTCTTGGGGGGGGGGGCAGTGCGGGGTAGGAGGAGGAGCCCTCATACTTTTTTTTTTTTTTTTTTTTTTTTAGGGCATGAATAGGGGGCCCTGCCCCCCCCCCCCTGTCTACGCCAGTGTTAATGATATTACCATTAAAGCCATTATCTGCTTAGGTGGCCTAACCTACACTATCACCAAATGTTCCACAATAGAAGAGTAAGAAGTAAAAGTGTAAGAAGAGAGTTACCATGATTAACAAACCTCATGTAAACTGCTGATAGTCGTATCCTTGTTTTATGTGAGGAAGCTTAATATTGCCAGGTGTTTTTAGTTCCGAGGCAAAGATTAGATAAGGACAGAGACACAACAAATGGCACTCAACACACATGCAACGTAAATAACTGCACTGCACACGGGTATACTCATGCACTGTCAACTCCCTGCACTAGAAAATGCTGGCAAGATTGTCACACATTATTTTGTCTCAGCGAACACAGTGTTTTGAACTTCATAAAAATTGTGCTATTGTTCCAAAGGGAGCGTTGGTAAAATATTCCAAGTGCTTTTGGAATAAGAAAAGGGCTTTTTTAAACCTCAAACCTGGCTGCGAGTTGTTCTAAGTTGCTCACGATGAAGACAACATAGCTAGTGACAAGTAACTTAGTGTGTTGTCAACTTGTCACGCACTCACTGTCAGACATGTCAGACAGCTTTTAAAATCTGCTGCAAAAAAGCTACAAAAGTACTACGTCAAGCTAAAAATGTATTCAAGATAATCTATAGTCAACCCAAGACCAATCTCACCTGCAAATTGCCAGATCTGCTTAGTCCTGGGAAGAAAGGAGACACAAATTTTGTCGCAAAAATTTTCAACGAAGCGCTGTGTGCTGTTCTCCCACATGGCAGTGGTCTCCATCTTGTGCAAGTTTGTTTACAAAATAGCGCCCTCATGGGTCAGTGTTCGATATCAGTTTTTTTAATCATAAGGGGACTGACAAAATAGCGCCCTCATTGGGTCGGATTTTCCATATCAGTTTTTCTAATCATCAAAATCCACAAGGGGAACTTAGAGTCCCTTTATAAAGGGAGTCTAGGGGAACTTATAAAATAGGGCCCTCATTGGCTCGCCTGTTTGATATCAGCTTTTTTAATCATCAAAATAATAACCAGAAGGCCAAGGGGAACTGAGTGAATTTAAAGTCATTGAAAAGTGAACTAAGAAAAATGTGCACTATTAGATATAATACTAATACCTGTATAGTATGAGACACTTTTTAGGTTAGAATTTGAAATATCTCCCTCAATATTTTGGCTATCCAGCTGAAACCTGTACAGAAATGTAGCCCCAGATGTTGTCTACAGGATAGTATGAGCTGTGCCAAAATCCAAAGTCATGTTCATGGCCGAAAATCCAAGTATAGCCCCACACGCTATGCGACAAAACGGCAGAGCAGGCACCATAAAAACTGCACTTAGACTATGAGACACTTTTTTCCGGTAGAGTTTGAAATTTCTCCCTCAATACTGAGGCGATCGACCTGAAACTTGCACGAAATGTAGCCGCAGATGTTCCCTACAGGATAATAATTATGAGCAGTGCCAAATTCCAAAGTCATGTTCATGGCCGAAAATCCAACTATACAAAACACGCTATGCGACAAAACGGCAGAGTAGGCGGCAAAAAAACTGCACTTAGACTAAGAGACACTTTTTTCTGCTAGAGTTTGAAATTTCTCCCTCAATACTGAGGCTAAGGAGCTGAAACTTGCATAAACTGTAGCCCCAGATGTACTCTACATGATAGTATGGGATGTGCCAAATTCCAAAGTCATGTTCATTTTCCTCTTGGACTGTTGGAGATTGCCTGGAACTTATTGCCTGAAATTTGCCAATTGTGTGGCGTTGTGGGCTTAAGACCAAAGCTCACCTCAACTGATGTACAAATCAAAAACATATGATGTAGCACTGACCTTTGACCTTCTGCAGTTCAAAGAGGGCCTCCATGCCTGTGTGGTCTGAGTAGTGTATATGTTAGTCCCTGGTACATGTATACAGGTATATGCTCGCCAGTATCAGGCTACTCTCAGGGCAAGTCACTTGGCAATCCGGTCCTGGTATCATACAGAATGTAATCCATCCTCATACCGGGCTTGTCCACGTACTAGGTGGTTTATATGTGGGTGAACAGGTTGTCTGGGTCCTCCATAGTGCAACAGCGATCGCCCTGCAAATCGGTACAAAAATCAGATAAAAACTTAAAATATAACCAACCAGGTGCAAACTGGCAAACTGCCACTTTTTGCCACATGAGGAAAATGCCAAATTCTGATATATTTCAAGCAAGTCCGGTGTCGGATTTGATTTTTTGGAGCCTGGGAAAAAATTGAGACATCATACCTGTGCGATGATTTAGATCCAGACCTTGACAGCCTGCCATAATCTTCAATGGATCCACTAGCTTCTTCTTCTAGTTTTCTTGCAAATTCTGAAAAGTCAAAATTATATCTAAAATGAGTTTTCAGACACATAAAAACTGCTAGGAGATGATGAAGTTTCACTCGAGTCACGTGCCAAAAAGTGGCAGTTTTTACCTGCAGGTCCGGACCTGAGAGCACAAAATCCAAAGTTTGAGACCCGGAGCGGCAAGATATTTTTTTCGACTCATGTGTCAAAAAAATGGCAATTTACAAAGGTCTGGACCTGACAGCACGAAAACCAAAGTTTGAGACCTGGTGCGGCAGGATATTTTTTTTTCAATTCACAAGTCAAAAAGTGGCAGTTTGGAACAGGTCCGGACCTGAGAGCCTGAAATCCAAAGTTCGAGACCCAGTGCGGCAGAATATTTTTTTTCAATTCACGAGTCAAAAAGTGGCAGTTTGGAACAGGTGTCAAAAAGTGGCTCTCAGGTCAACTGCAACTTTTTTACACGAGAAGTTAATGCCAAATTCTGATATATTTAAAGCGAGACCGGGGTTGGAGTTGATGTTTTGGAGTCTGGGAAAAGATTGAGATCATACCTGTGCTTCTAGCTTCTTCTTCTAGTTTTCTTGCAAATTCTGAAAAGTCAAAAGTATATCTGAAATGAGTTTTCAGACACATAAAAACTGGTCTGGTGATTGAAATGAAAAGTTGGAGACCCAGGGCAGCAGGATATTTTTTGGATGGACTCACGCATCCAGATCCATGTAGTCAGATTTTGTGTTTGGATTTTGGAAAGTGGAAAATTCAGGGGAATTGTATTTCACAAGTTGGCCAAAGCGTTTTTACCCATTTTTGTTATCCAGTTTTATCGTAACCCTAAGGTCCCAGTCCCCATGTCAGACCTAGGGTTACGATCATCGCAACTAATCTACATTGTAAAAAGTGAGATTTTCAGGTTTTTTTTTACCTAGGCCCCCCTACAAAAAAAAAGATAGTTTATACACTTCGAATGCAGCGGTAGCCATTTTTATCAAAACGCCCTCTGTTGGTCCCATGGGTTTGTGCACAAGTGATGGCCGTCAATGGAATTCTTTCCGATTTTGTTACCTACAATTATACACTTAGAATGCAGCAGCAGCCATATAACGCCCTCTGCTGGTTCCATAGAGTTGTGCACAAATGATGGTTGTCAGTGGCTGGCACAAGTTGAAGTGGCATTTAAAATTTCCTGCCAAAAAAACCCCCAAAAAAATACTTCGTTTTGAGCTAAAAGAGTATTTAAGATAATCTCTAGTAAATCTAAGACCAAGACTCACCTGGAAAATGCCTCTACTGCTACGGACTCGGGCAGGAAAGGAGATAAAAATCACCTCAAAACATTCGATGCAGCAGCTGAAGTGCACATGGTATCTCGTGAAAGCATGTGTGTGTTTACAAAAATAGCGCCCTCATGGGTCGGATGTTCGGTATCAGTTTTTTAATTATTACAAAGCTGAGCCAGGCCGTTTATTTAAGAATACAATTTTAGGATCAGCAGTGCCAATTATTTATAATATGCTGCCAAATCAACTTCTAAATCAAATAAATCGCACGCAAATTAAAGGTAATATCACACTTTGTTTTTTTGTCAAAGAATTACAGGTTCATTGGCAAAAATATCAAGGAAGATACAGTAAGTCATCTGTCCCATATCAGTCCCATATGGTGCCCACTGTTCGAGAAAACAGTGAAGACGACCACAGTATTCCTTAAGTCTTTTCTCTCTAATTGTTTTTTAGGCCATACAAAAAAAATTGTTGTATTGGCGTAACCCGCCCGACCCAAAAATATGCCCCGACCGTAAACATTTTAAACCAAAAAAAGGTTTGTTTTTTTTCAATTAAAAAAGAAAATCGGGGAAAAAAAATTATAAAAAAATAAATCGCAAATTTGTATGCAGCTTAAAAGGAGCAAAAGATGGAAACCAGACTGGTTAAAGTTGTTATGTCATTTCTTGTCTTTATTTGACTTGTCAAATACTGTGATATACAGGAACAAAAGCATTTAATACAGGAAAAATTAAATTAATAAAAAAAAAAAAATCCGCCCGCCCTACCCTATTTCACAACCCTCCGTTACTCCAACACAACAATTTTTTTTATGGCCTTAGTGGTAGTTGCGCCATTGTCGTATCACTGCCGTTCCGAATCAGACCCGGGCCTGTCGAGGGATTGCCATGCCGAACTCAATTTGCCGAGCCCGTTTCACGCGGCTAAACGCCGTGCTATCGCCGTGCCAAACTTACAAATTTAAAATCATTTGAGTTCGGCAAGGCATGCAGTAGCATAGGCGTATCAGGAGAGTCAGGTTGGCGTAACGGTTCTTTCCTCGCCTTTCACCTTTGGCGGACCGGGTTCAAGTCCGGCTCGGGCCACAAGTGGATCGGGTTCTTAGTCCCTAGTGACCATTTTTGATGCAATTGGGTGAGAAAGTGGGTCTATTTCAGCCGCTTTGCAGAGGGATGTTTTTTTGGAAATGGCTTCTTTGACTGGAGTGATCCATACCTTGTTTAAGGGGTGGTCAGCTGGGAATGAGTATATCTCAAAAATTCAATGGTCACCCTACCATAAAATGAAAAGAAAATGAAAGGTGACATGTTCATCATCATTTTTCTGTGCAACTTGAACAGCTGTTACAGTTCCGTCTATTTTTAAATGATTTTTTAAGTTGGAGGATTTACCACTGTTGTCTATGGGAGTTTATTTACTTGGGTGCAACCTTGTATAGCTCAGGGGTTTGACTGACAGGAGGCCAAAGGGCATTGACCAACGACCATGAATGACCATGAATAATCATGAGTATAGGCGTGTCATAAGCTGTTCGAGTCTCCGAGACCGAGACGTACTTCGTCAGCTTCATCCATGGTGCATATGCGTGACTATTATTATGTAATACTCATGGGTATTACACTGTGGACCAGGCTAGTACATGTACATGTACTAATGATCACAGTAAATCATATATCGTTTTCATCGGTGAACTTGTCAGTGTATTGAGATGAACAATAACCAGACCCTACAGGATATCATCAAGGGGCTTAACCTCATACCGCATCCCGAAGGAGGATGGTACAGGGAAACGTACCGCTCATCCGGTAAAAACGACACCGGTGACTGCCACAGCACGGCAATCTTCCACTTGGTGTCAGACAAGAACGGCACAGCATGGCACCGAATTCGCCACAAGGACGAGATCTGGCATTTCTACGCGGGAGATCCCGCGGAGCTGAGGATCGCTAACCCCGAAGGCTTCCTCCCGAAAAGCGGGATCAAGATCTTCGGACCGGATGTCGGCCAGGGACAGGAACCTCAGGTGTTGATTCCGGGCGATCACTGGCAGAGCGTCAGGTGTCTTGGGAAGTGGACCCTGTTCGGCTGCACTGTCTCTCCGGGTTTTGAGTTCGAAAACTTCGAGATGGCGCCCAAAGGCTGGTCTCCGTCGGAGTAGGACATTCAGTAGTAAGTATAATAATTATATAGGCCTATATAGACACAAATTACATAAAACATTGTACATGCTATGGTATCGAGGACAGGTTTGCCACAGCCACTGAGGGAACAGTGGGTCAAGTCGTACCTGAGTAATTAGCTCGTACCCAACTAAAATGACACCCAAGTCAACTCTTACCAAAGTCATCTCGTACCCAGGTTAAGGCGTACCCAAGTCAAGTCGTACTCCATAATGCACGAGGCATGCGGATGCCGCTGACACTACTTCGAAACTGTCATAATACTTCGTACGTGTACAAGTTAACCTGGGTACGAGATGACCCAAAATCGCCACAGATCAGAGCCGGTTGCATGTAATAATGTTCTGACGATTTGCCCAGTTTGGAAAGCAAAATGGCTGCACGTTCCGCAGACCGTTTGTAAAGGGATGTCGGGAACTTTCTACTGCATCAGCAATTATAGTCCGAGTGTAAACGAAAGCACATTGCCGGTACTTGGAGTCTTGGACCCTACTCTCGCCCGATCATGTCTAAATGGTAAAAAAATAAGGCGATTTGTGGGTACGGTCCAAGTAAACACAGACTACACGAGCACTAGCACTATGTCGAGGCCGATGCAGTCAACTGCCAGATCCGATGTTGTATATCATACGCACAAGTCACTATAGCACACAGTGGGAGTGGCCTTTACTTCCCACTGTGTGCTATAGTACATGCACCCATGTATTTCTGCTCAAAATAAAGCAAAACCATATTACCCTTTGCCTGACCCAGGAAGAATAAAATATATTTTAGAAATATTTACCACACCGTACGTTTGTACAGGCTCATTGTTATGAGGAAATGGCATGAATAAAAAGGTCGTCCTGTGCAGTTTGTGTATGCGTCTAGACCACGGAGCGTGGGCATATGAAGTTAGTACGTGTGGTACTATAATAACTGACGTCAATACTGTTATTATACGTCGTCGGGACTCGCTCATCAACTATGGAGAGCAAAGACCTGAAAAACGCCACTGCAGAAGACGTCATTAAGAAGCTGAATTTAAAGCCAGACGTGGAAGGCGGTTACTTCAAGCAAACCTACCGCTCCAGGGGCAGGCACGTGTCCACGGGGCAGCATTACGGGACCGGTATCTATTATCTCATGGTGGAAACCAGAGACTTGGCATGGCATAAGTTAGTCGGGAAGGACGAGTTGTCCGGTGAAATCCGGTGAAAGTGACGGTGGCATCTCCGGCGGGACACCGCCAAGAGACCAAGGTGCTCGGTCCGGACATCTTCCAGGGCCAGGAACCTCAGCTGCTGATTCCGGCCGATCACTGGCAGTGTGCCGGGAGTCTTGGGAAGTGGTCGCTCGTGGGCTGCACGGTCGGGCCGGGATTTGAGTCGGAAGACCGCGTGATGGCGCCGAAAGACTGGCAACCGACACCAGAAGGCGAGTAAGTACAGCTAATTTAATCCACACACAATGTCATGTGCGTGGAGCCACCGTATAAAAGCAATACATAGCGGTATTGTCAGCGACCATTTATTCACTTGTTTCGATGGATTCGATTCACCCCGCTGACCCCAACTAGCTCGGTGGCCAAGCGGTATGGAATCTGCACTAGTAAGCAGGAGGTCGTGGGTTCGAATCCCACCTGAGCCGCCGACAGCATGTGATTTGTTCACATGCACTCACAAGCACTGAGTGTATTAGTGCTCATCCATGTCGGTGAAGGCCAATCCTAATTTGCATATTATCTATTTCACCGACCAAAATAATTTAATATTCATCACCTGTTTCAAATATCACTACCGTAATAATATTAATTGATTAACGAAACACACGCACGCGTGCACCCACAACAGATCATGAGAAGCAATTATACACAATGCGTGGATCTGGATCTGGATACATAATTGAATATCTCAAACTGGAGCATTGGTCAGCTGTGCCACCTCGATCTTTACCCCCAGCTTTTCACACAGTAGGCCTATGATAGTTTTACATGTACATGTACACTGTATCCGATCGAAGTCACGATTATTCAAAGAGGATATGGCACAAGACTCCATGCCCGGATTGGCTGACCTATACGGTACCCTTGACTAAAATCAAACGATGTGGTTTGCGGTTGTGCTTCACATCTAGAAAATTCGGATTTTGGACCTTTTCATTCAAAGAGAAGGCTCCGTAATGTGACGTCAATAAATCACACAGATTTATCTGCTGCCCCCATTGACGAAATTCAGACAGTTTCAATTTTAGGGTAGCTTGCGGGTTGAGCATGTTGAGAGAAAAATCATCAAAAAGACTCTCTTTCTGTGTCCAGTGTGAGTTAATTTTTTGTTTCTCATGTCAAGTAATTTAATGATTATAACAAATAAAGCGAGGTTTGTTGAGTGTGGAAGATCCTCTTGTGCACATGATATGACCACGCAACTCACAGACGAATTTCGCTCCGAGCTTAAAGCTGGAGGTGCTTTGAGAATTAATACATGTATATCAGCCCAGGGATAAAATTGCGTAATTCTATCGATTCGGGCTAGGCACAATATGTACTGTTCTGCACTTCTGGCTAACTTTGCTCTTAAGCCCCGCCCATTTAATACCAACGCCATGTGATTTACATTGTGAGTGTGACCGTATAGCTACATGATGTGACAATGGAGCTAGGAAGGCTAGCTCCATGGTGTGACCTACTTTGGACTTTGATCTCCATGGTTTGATCAAACTCTCAGCGTGACCGAGGCTGGCAGGATACACGACGGTCTGCAGTGTTGGAGTGTTCGTTTGTAGGCTTGGCACGTACAAAATACGGTACATAAACTGATTTGGGAAGCTTTGTACGGATTCCTTGCGTTGGTATAGAATCTCCATTAGAAGACGGTACAGACCTACTGAATTCCAAATGAACCGACTTGAGTTGACAACCGCTTCAGCTGAAGATGTGGCCAAGTTGCTCGATCTCACACCACATCCTGAAGGGGGTTACTTCAAGGAAACGTACCGTTCGAAATGCAAGAACGAAGCTGGACAAAGCAACAGTACGTCCGTCTACTATTTGATGGTAAAAGAGGCCAACACGGTCTGGCACAAACTAAAAGGCAAGGACGAATTCTATCACTTCCACGCGGGAGATCCGGTGGAAGTGAAGATCGCTTCCCCTGACGGGGTCCTCCAGCCGTCAGGAACTAGAATCTTCGGAACGGACATCTTCCAGGGCCAGGAACCCCAGCTGCTGATTCCGGCCGATCACTGGGTGACCGCCAAATGTCTCGGGGAGTGGTCACTCTTTGGATGCACGGTCAGTCCAGGGTTTGAGTTTGCGGACTTCGTGAGCGCACCACCGGGCTGGAAGCCCGTGGAAAAAGTTCCGGAGTAAGTTCACTCTGATCAAAGGGACCGGAATGTCAGAAAGCAGCAACAGCCCTAGGATTTGCCTACCCATCTTTGGGAACATTTCGTCCAAAAATAATAATGACACATATTTACAAAATTTGGAATGAATTTATCGGTAATTGAGAACAAATTTATAAGTACATGGATGGGTTTCGGGATGGGTGTTTTGCATCTGTTTTGTTATTAACGTGTGATTAACGAATTTGTTCCATCCGTACATCCCAGTAAATGTAAGATCCCTGGACAATGACCAAAGGCACATATGAAGAAACTGACCTTTTTTTCTACCGTCTTTGTTTGGTCATCACAAACGCGAAGCCGCGGTGTGTCGTGTTTGACGCTTTATTCATCGGAGATTCGCTGAAGAAGCGAATTGTTATAATGGGTAATAAAATGAAATGAAATACAAAATGGAGATGCACTCCTTGGTCAACAGGCCCCACAATCATGACCACCGTACTTGTTCAACTTGTTGCAACCATGGAGGTATACCAGGCACCCGGACGACCTCCATGTTGCACAAGACCAAGAAGGGGTACAGCAACTTCCCTTTTCAAGCACCATGACCAAGACGCCAGGGGTAGGCCTACAGCAACTTAGGAGAGGGTCATGGTCTGACGGTCTGACCATCGAAAACTAAGTTCTCCGTTGTCTGACAATGTTGGATAAGTCCGGTAGCCAGTTGGCACTGCTACAATATTGCAGGCCTAGGGAGTCAATATAGAAATCGTTATCCCGTCACGTGCGAATTTAAACATTGTCATCAATGTGAGTCAATATTTCATGTAGATGACAATGACAGCGAAATTCATAAGACGAGAACATTTTCAAGTTCAAATGCCGACGTTGGGTATCATGGAGCCTACCTCCAGTTATAACACTGTAGTTCCATGCAGTGTAGGAACTTCATCTACACGGGGCAATATGCCCTATACACTGTAACGCTCACGTGTCGGAATTTTGGGGGCAGGGAACCAGACTAGCAACGCCCAAATATGTATCTAGGAGTAATGCAAACATATGGGGACGGGTCGCTATAAATGAAAATCTACTTCGTGTACTGTTGCAATTATGAACTTCATAATTGCAACAGTATGAAAACCGTCGAAGCAGAACACCTGAACCAGCCTTATATGTTTTCCTTTACCGGCTCCTGATCCGCTTACTAGTGGTTGGTATTAGAAGCTTTATCGGGTTGTGTACGTTGGTTGGTGTTTCAATTGGTCTTATGCAATATCGGGTTGTTTGTGCACGTTATTTTGATGCCACCAACCGGATTATGTACGGGATATCATAAAAGAGATAAGAAATAAGTGCTCACCAATGTATGAGCCTATCTCTCAGCACAGTACAAAGTACATTATTTAATGTACATGTACAAGGTCATACTGGCGGGTAAGCTAACATGTAGCCCTACTGTAAACTCTGTAGGCCGCGCAGACGCAGACACGTACACAATACGGTGCAAACTGGTTTGCTCAGGCTGCATGCGTTTGCAGATTAGACCCACTACACTGGATTCAAAATGGACCGGCTCGAGTTGAAAACCGCTTCAGCGAAAGATGTGGCCAACTTGCTCGATCTCACACCGCATCCTGAAGGGGGTTACTTCAAGGAAACGTACCGTTCCGAGGGCAAGAACGAAGCTGGACAAAGCAACAGTACGGCCATCTACTATCTGATAGTAAAAGGGTCCAACATTGCCTGGCACAAACTAACAGACAAGGACAAATTCTATCACTTCCACGCGGGAGATCCGGTGGAAGTGAAGATCGCTTCCCCTGACGGGGTCCACCAGCCGTCAGGAACTAGAATCATCGGAACGGACATATTCCAGGGCCAGGAGCCCCAGCTGCTGATTCCGGCCGATCACTGGATGACCGCTAAATGTCTCGGGGAGTGGTCACTCTTTGGATGCACGGTCAGTCCAGGGTTCGAGTTTGCGGACTTCGTGAGCGCACCATCGGGCTGGAAGCCCACGGAAAAAGTTTCGGAGTAAGTCCGGTCAACGCGGCGCGGTTAGAGAAAGATTCGATCTTTTCATGCGAATAATGTACGTGCTCGTACCAAGCTCTGTGACGTCTAAATGACATGCAAATACATTGTATTTGCAATATGATGGATTTGAGTACATTTTTTCGACTTTTGTGTGCGGATTTTTTGTTGCAAATTGATAATGTCCGATTTCTTGTTTGTCCTTTCAGATAGAATTAAGATGGGAACAAAACGTGTAAGAACAACAGGACTGTGAAGATGGGCCGCGCCGACGAGTGATGTATAAAAACCGAGGAGACATTGTGTGCGTCGTGGGGAGACGTCATTTCTAGGATCACCACGCCCCATGTGACGTCAACGACGCATAGCCAATCAAATTCCAATATGCTAACTAGCAGGACTCTTTTTGGTAAAGGACACCTTTTGGCATGGCAACGGCATGAACTTGGGTTGGTTGCTTGTTCTTCAACTCCTTGTGAAATGTGCATAATCACTTTCTCATTTTTTTTGGTATTCTTGTAGCAAGAGAAAAAGAAAATTGTGCAGTAAAAAATACCACGAATTGCCTCTTTCGAGTATAAATTCAAGAAAAACTGGTAGAAAGGTTGCCTTTATCACTTATGATCAGATTAACATGATTTTTTATACGCATCATTTCCATTATTAAAGGTACATGTACTATCATACTGAAACAGAAATCTTAACAGATTTACCTGTAACATTACATGGTATAAAGATGCATGGTGATGGTAGAAACATGCCGTTAAAAATTTTCCTACCAGGAGTGCTGTAAATTATCCAGAAATGTGTAAAACCAATGACCAAAAACAATTTTATCTTTTAAAGATAAAAAATAACGGTGAAAAGATTGAAAAAAAAAAATACTGTGGGCATTTTTCACTATTTTCTGAAAACGTGCGCACCGTATGGAACTGAAAATTTCGCAGATGGCTGCTACACTGTATCTTCCTTGATATTTTTGCCCATGAATCTGCATTTCTTTGACAAAAACCAAAGTACATCATGTCTGAAATTACCTTTAAAACTAATTTTTATGAAATAAAAACAAAATATGAAGCGATTTTAATACCAATATTTTGTAATACATATATTTTTTATATTTTTTATTTGTCAACAATTCTACAATGTGAATTAATTGGCATGGATTTTTTTTCATAATTGTTTTTATTTTTTGTTAATGAATACAATTAAACTATCAAAAATATACAATGTCTAACCAGGCTTAAGCAAACTAGTATTCACTTATGGCACAGAGGCGATCCAAATCATATTTCAATTTTCAATTTTCATAATAAAACACTTGTGTGAATTTGGAAAGAAATTAAAGATACAAGCTTAAATCTTCTCACTCACATGTACTCAGGGATTTTCAATTTGGTATTCAGAGAAAAAAATCTGAAAAATGTTTAGATAAAAGTGAAAACCCTGCATACATGTATTAATATGTGTCCACGTCCTGTGGAAAATTGGCCAATATTTTGTATGTTGCGTAATGCACCACATTTTCCCTGAAGTAAAGAAATGTCGAAGTCGGTCAAAAAACAACATTTCCACACTTTTCAGTTTTTCAACTGCGTCTCGATGTGACGTCATCAAGTCATATTATAAATTTCCTACTAAAGCTTATTTAAGGCACTATTACGGCATAAATACACACGAAAGCATATAAAAAACCCTTTAATTAATATATCACATTTCATCCATGATAATAGATGGTCTCCATTTTGGATTATCCAGCAAATGATACAACACATCTGATGCTGTGACCTTTGAACTTTTAACCCTTGACTGACTTGCATTTGGTCATGTTCTAAATATCTGGCTGCGGCTGCATATTACACATTGCACCTATGGCCAGCCACTAGCCAGTGACTGCAGCCGTTTCTCATAGCCAGAGATTTGGGACGCGTCGCTGCCATTTACATCTCAAATGAAACTTCCTGTATGCCATATTTCTACACTGCACGGAAGTCTCCTGTTTAACACCTGCACAAGTTGGCGTATCAAGCAGAATGTGTAGGTTTAGGTTCGCGTTTAATTAACACATTTTCTGTTCTGTAACGTTCTTATATACTTAGTAATCGGCTAACCTGCTTCATACGTATAAAAAAACTTATGAAAAAACAAAATGAAAAATAATGGTTCTTATAACACTTTAGGCACTCCTTTTTTTCACTTAGTCCTTTTTTGGAATAAATAAACTCAATATATATTGCAACTTTTTTTTTAGTTTAAATTAATAATTATCAACTTTTTACCACATGAAATAAACCCAAGAATTTTTTAAAACCCAGATAATTATTATAAAAATTATTAATATCTTTTGGCAAACAAAAATGTTTTACCCCCTTCACCCCTATTTTTTGTTTGTTTACTAAACAATTAAGCACACCGATAAATATAATGAAATATTTCCATTGTTAAACTTAATACTTTATACAGATAAACTCTATGTGCACCAAAATGGTCTTAACGATAATCTGAGTTGATGTCATCTGAACAAAACCAAGAATAAACATGCTTTGAATTTGTAAATATATTCAAATCAATACTGTAATTTTCTGTTTTTGTTTTGTACTGGCCTGTAGAAGCTGCATGTAATATCAAAGCTAGGATACAGGGCCCAATTTCATGGAATCCGTTACCGTTAGCAGGAAATTTTCCGGTTGTGTGTTACGGTTAGTGTTACGGTTAGCGCACATTGTATTACATGGGAAAGTTTTCTTTTTGGTAATGGTAAGTAAGGACTTTGTGCAGAATGCATATGACAGCGCGTTTACCCCCCGCGTTAGCAGAAAATAATCACGGTTACCCTAGAAGTTCTTCCCTATAAACCTAAGGTGACCATATTTTGTTGAGATGATCCGGGGACAGTGATCCGTGTCCTGGGGGAGGGGTATAATTTTGAAAATTTTTTGAATCCAGATGGTGCCTACATGCAAAATGGTGGCATCTATGGACATCTTGTCCAGTTGACATGAGTGGGTTACATACTTACATTGTACATGTCTTAGGCGGTTGTCTTCGCATACTTCTCTGAAGAATGGATCTTCTTCAGCACAGCATTTGTGTTCAGCTTTTTTTTATTTAGGACAATCAGAATTTTCGGGGGCATTTCGTTGAATCGGGGATATTTTCGGGGACAATTTTTCATCGGGAACGGCACTGTCAAATCGGGGACTGTCCCCGGAAATCGGAAACCTAGTACCTTACCCTAACCGAAAGTCTTGCTTACGGATTCCATGAATCAGATTACACGAGTAGCAGTGCCCGTAAGCACAAAAATAGGCCGTAACGGATTCCATGAAATTGGACCCAGATTGAAGATACATTTTGGAAGAGATGAGATGACCAACAATCCAAGATGTAGAAAGATATTTTTTAATTAATGTGTCATCCTAGATAAGCAGGGGTCGATATCACGAAGCCCTACGATCGATCGTAACTCAAGTTACCTATAGGGGGATTTCATGCATGCAACTTGTCCTCAGATCAGCTGATTTCATCTTATTTTTTCACATCACTCTTATACCATTAAAAAGTGAAAAACATTGTACAAAGTATGGTGAAGATTGGAATTTCCTTGTTTTTTGTTAAGTTCAAAATACATGCCTGGGACTATCCTACGTAGGACTGCAATGCATCATAAGTCCTACGACTTTATAGTAAGTTACGATGAGTTTGGTGAAATATGATGCATTGCAGTCCTTTGTAGGCTAGGATGCCCCCTAAGATGGGTTATCCATCATAACTCGAGTTACGATCGATCGATCAAAGGACTTCGTGAAATTGACTCCTGGGCTGATAGTCACCATGCTTTGAAGTGTCTTGAGAACCATGTGCATGTGACATGTACACTTTCACGCTGCAAATGGACAAAAAGCTGCTCTGCGTTGCATAGAAAAAATTTGCCATACTTCAAGAATTCCAAATTAGGGATTATTTCCTCCAACCAATTTGAATTCCTATCAACAGCAAATGGCGTCCTCACAATTATTAACAATGCGCTATGTAATTAAATGCACTGGCCTCATTATTAGAAGGGGGAAAAACTTTGCAACTGAAGACAAACTTGTGTACACATGGTCAATTGGTCTAGCGCCCTCTTGTGACACATTAGGATAAGTATCATAGAAACTGAATAAAGGTACTATCATACTTTGGGTAGCATACCGAAACAGAAATCTTCACAGATTTACCTATAACTTACAGGGTATAAAGATGGTGATGGTAGAAACATACCATTAACATTTTTCTGTTTGAAATGCTGCATTTATCCATAAAAGAGTAAAACACGACAAACATTTTTCTTGACCTTTTAAAGATAACAAATAAAAGAGAAAAGACTCAAGAAAAACTGTGGTCGTTTTTTCAATGTTTTCTCAAAAGTGGAAGCCGTATGGGACTGACATTTTCACAGATGACTGTTACTTTATCTTCCTTGATATTTTTGACCATGCATCTGCATTTCTTTGACAAAAACCAAAGTATGATATTACCTTTAAAATGTGCTTTCTTTTTAGTGATATTAATGAGTCTACACGCTATATGATGGTTAGACCGCAGCCATGCTTTTGCAACCTGTTCATGGAGTTGATCATATTGGTACAGCATTTCTCATGGCAAAATTGCCCGCTGAAGGGAACACACGATTCATTTGATTTTTTTCTTAATAATTACAAGATAAAGTAATTGCATAGTTTAATATCCTAACACCTCTAATTAATGAGTGAACTCCAACCCCCTCCCCCAGCCACCCGAAGTTAAATGCATCAGACCTCAAAATTCCACCATTCTTAATATTTACATTCACAAAAACGCCAACTTAAATAGATTTATTTAGTGTGGAAGCACTCACCTTCTAATCTGACAGGGATTAACATAATCCATCAGATCATCGAGATAATCCCTCTTATTTTTATCGTCCTCGTTCCAAGAGTGGTTTTATAAACGCTTTGGAATTTCAAGATGGCCCGTTGTCTGAAGCAGTGGGATGACTTTGGACGCTTTCAGTAAGCTGCTTCGAGTCTGTTGTACGTTTCCTTTCATCCTCCTCACATTTGATTTGGTTTGACTCCTCATTGGATGGTGTGCTGCCCGGCAAGGATGACAATGGATCCATTGTCTTGTCGATGGGTGTGTCTCCGGGCGTGTCAGCAGGCATACCCTGAATTGTACCAGGGGGTGTGTCCTGCATTTTGTCACTAGATATTAAATCTTGATTTCTGTTGCCGAGCGTGTCCTCCAATCTGTCACTGGGCGTGTCCTGTGTTCTGTCACCAGGCGTGTCCCCGGACCTATCAATTGTATTTTGTGCTGTGCCATTTGTTGTGGTGCAGGTTGTGTCGGTAGCTGTGTTCTGAGTTACGTCACTGGCTTTGCTCGGGGTTGTGTCATCTGTCTTACAGCAGCTGTGGTTCGGGCCAGCGACATCACATGATTTGCTGCCCTCACAGTCCATTGCTGTATCACACACTGGATGGGATGGCTCACGAGGCTTACTGTTATTTTCATCCGAGGTTGAAGCCTCTTTTATTACATCCATTGGTTCCTCTGTCTGTCTAGTCGCTGAGGAAACACAAGAACATTTGACATCAGTAGAGTCTGTTTAACACAGAAGCCATATCATTTAAGTAAACTTCTAGCAAACTGTTTGCAATTTTATCATACAAGTTATAAAGGAGTAAATGTAATACTGCCCTCTATTGGTCATGACTAAGAGAAGTGGATGTTGGCTTTAGTAATACACCGATCCGATGGCATGACATATCGTCCACCATTACTGCAGTGTCCCCGCCCTCCTTTTGTTCGACAACAAAATAATTTACGTCCGCCGCACTCTGTACTGCAGGGTGTACATCCCCCTAATCATGGGACGTACACCCTAAAATTATAGAGTGCGACGGACGTAAATTCTTTTGTTGTCGGACAAAAGACGGGCGGGGACACTGCAGTAATGGTGGGCGTTTCCTACCTCCATGGTCACGCCGTCGTATTGGTGTATTACAGGAATGTATCCTTAAATAATGTACCTGGTGGGTTTTCGGTTCCGTTCTCGTGGCTTAGAGTTTCTTTGGATGGTTCTTCTCCTTCGGAGATAGTGTGAATGTTTCGGTCCAGACAACAGGCTGAGGATGAAAGGAAAGGCAGAAAAAAATTTGGGTTTAGGCACTTTAGGGGCTTTCAGGAAGGTTCCTTGCCAATAATTGTTCACGTTTTTAAAAGAATGTGGCATAAAGATACTGCACAAAGGTGGAATTTGACAGAATTCGGGATTTTTTCCTGGAAATCTACATCAAAATGAAAGAAAAAGAAGAAGTCCAATCTCACTTGGTTCCCCGAACATGACCTCGGCTGCTTTGCAGTAGTATCCGTCCGGCGTCTTCGGCTTGTTGATGGAGCACAGCTGTAGACCCTCCACGACTTGCATCCCAAACACCTGCGTGCTGTGGGCCTTGTACAGCTCCGACTTGATCCTGCGTACGCCTTTCTTGCGCAGGCTCGGTGCCCTCGAGAGTTTCATGACTGTCAGGTGGGGCTTGAAGCCTCGCTCACCAGTCGACACAAGCTGGTAGTCCGAGAAACACTTTTCAACAGTGTCTTTTGTTTTTTCGGGGGACGGGCAGAAAAATAAAGGCGATTGAGGCATTATGTCTACTAAGATGGCAACGGGTCTCTTTACAGAGAAACCCAATTGCAACTTGTCATTTATGATGAATGCATGCAGGAAGGTCGGGTTGGGAAAAGACTCGGTCCAAATTTCACGCGCTCCGTTTACCGTAAACACAGAATAAATGCTTACAGAAGCAGAACAATTAAGTGCTTACAAGATCCAATTTCGGGGATTAGGGAGACATTTGCGCATATGGGTCTGTCCACACTAATGGGGACTTTTAGTGTGACATTTAGAGGGAACCAGGGACATAAGTTGATACATCAAGTAATTTGCCATGTTTTTTTCTTTCACTACATCCCACATTCTTGTAAGAACTTGGCCAGCCAAAAAGCTTGATAAATTCCTTAGTATTGGAGATATTATAGGGGATCATCTTCAAGATATTATGTTTGTAACATGGACAGACATTTCATCATAAAGTGATGGGAATTAGTAGTGAAATGAATTAATTATCCCTAGTTTTGTTTCTACAGCAGAGCTATCCATTGAGGGATTGCCACTGGCCAATCATAGTATATAACCATTGGTATTTTAGCAACTGGAGGGTCTACACCTTCAAGATATTATGTTTGTAACATGGACAGAAATTTGTCACAAAATTTCTGTCCATGTTACAAACATTGTTTAAGACGCATCCTAATTTCTTAAATATGAAATAGGTTGCTTTAATTTTGAGTGATGACAAGTTAACATTGGACAAGTAATATATATGGAACAAGTCTGCATTAATTATAACAAGAAAAATACTTATATAACACAAGAATGTCCGTCCATGTTATGAACATAATCGTTCATTTCATCTTCAAGATGACCTTGTAATTTCCTACATATCCAGCGAATCAGCCTATTTATTTTCAGTACAACCATGAATGACTACAGGAATATTTAGGAAACAAAAAATAGCAAAAAACCTGATCTTAAATCCACTTCCCACGTTACACCCCAAAAGTTAACTTTTGTACACAAAAGGTACCATTAGTGTGGACAGACCCATATACATAGTTTGAGTAAGTCTAACTAAGTAAGGTTAATCGAGAAATGAACAAACGAAAAATAACTGGAGCGGGATTCGAACCAGCGATCTCCGGAGTCCGGAATACCGGTGGTCTACCAACTGAGCTATCCAGCCCTATGTTGGTGGTATCATCAATTACTTTTGTTTATTTAGCAGTCAGAAGTCATGAACCACTCATAAACCGGATCATTTTATCGATACCTTAGATTTAAGACTATACATGGCGGAAGTCCATCAAGTAATAGGTTGCACGCTAACAACGTGTGACGTATATTTGTCTCTTTTGTGAGTATAGGGTGGCTCTGAAAAGAGCCGGTGATCTTGACACAAATCCTGTACGCATGGAATGAGGGTCATAAGAGTGAAATTCTGCTGTAAGCAGGGTCCTAGTTACCAGCCAATATCCATGTAATACGCTAACACACATGACGCTAAATGTCAGCCTAGAAATTTGTTGCTATAAACCGATTAAGCACCAAAAGTCTTCCTTACGGATTCTATGAAATAGATTTTACGCATAGCAGTGCCCATAAGCACAAAAATAGGCCTTGTCGGATTCCATGAAATTTTGCCAAGTTTTACACAAAGTCACAATTTTACCGCCTTAATAGACTAGATAATTCAGTTCTTGCTGAGAGAACATGACACATGACGCTAAGGTCAGCCAAGAAAGTATTCGCTAACCGATTAAGCACCAAAAGTCTCCCTTACGGATTCTATGCAATAGATTTTACGCGTAGCAGTGCCCATAAGCACAAAAATAGGCCTTAACGAATTCCATGCAATTTTGCCAAGAGGCATTGCATAGCATCACGGATGTCATGCTCTGATATTCAGTCCTTTTTAGACAGAGACGAAAAAGAAACGGAGCAAAACCCCCAAAAGACAAGAAGTGTGTGTCCCATTGAATTATGGGCCAAGTATTTGTGTCGTGGGGTCTGGGCAGACCAGACAAGCCTTCATCAGTCAGAGACGATTTGATAACAGAGCCGCAGGGGTTTTGTTTTGCCTTTCACTGACTACCAGTACATACTTCAGCAAGTAGGCTGGAATCATCACCGCCTCCCTGAGGTGCTGAGCTCTACGAAGGTGGGGACCCTGGAAGAGTCTCAGCCCTGTGGACTCGGGGAAAAATTCATCACAGCGCGCAATGACTCCTGAAAGCCATCAACCAATCTCCGATTGTTTTCTCTTTATTAAAGTTCAAATAACTGTTATCGATGCAGGCTTTTTCGTGCTCCTTTTTAAAAATTTATCACCAAATCTGGGGCGGGGTTGAGGGGTGGGGACTGAGATGGTTTCTCTTACCGGCTATCTCATACAGGCTCTCTAGTATGCTGTCTTGGTCCTTGATCTTGGCAAACATGACCTGGTTGTTGAAGTGGCCCAGGCCCCCGAACAGAATGCTCAGTTTCTCCTTCTGGAACTTGGGGCTGAGCAGCCGATGGCATTCGTTCAGAGCCACCTTAGCCCTGTCAGAGAGAGAGAGTCACAACAGAACGGAAACAAAGATTACATAAACCCATACGTCTCTGGTTTACGAAAGAAAGATTCCAAATTGAAAATATAGGAATCGAGTACAGCCAAAATGGTATTTAAAGGTAATGTCATGCTTTGGTTTTTGTCAAGGAATCCAGAGTCATCGGTAAATATTTCAAGAAAGGTACAGTAACAGTCATCTGTGAAAATTTCAGTCCCAATACGGTGCCCACTTTTTGAGAAAACAGTGAACAACAGCCACACTATTTCTTAAGTCTTTTCTCTTTTATTCTTGATCTTTTAAAAGATCAAAAAGATTTCCGGTCCTTGTTTTACTAATTTCTAGATAAATACACCATTTCAGGCGGAAATATTTTAACGGTAGGTTTCTACCAGCATCATCTTCATACCCTGAAAGTTATACGTAAATCTGTGAACATTCTTGTTTTTGGTTTCTTACCAAAGTATGATACTACCTTTAAGCATTACACCAGCCTAAACCAACTTCACTTTGTACATGGGAGCAACAATATGACTTTGCATTGTCTGAATCACTAACCTTTCAACATCCTCATCCGTTGCTAGGTGCATCACCATGATGGTCAGATGCAGTGTTGCTATGGGAACCATGGCATCCTTCAGTTTCTCGTCCCCGGCTACGACCGTCTGCTGGACGTCTTTCAAAGTGTCGTGAATCTGAATCATGAGAAAAAAAGAGAAGAATAAAAGCACCGCAATAAATGACCGCTTAGACCTTTCATTAGTAATCTTTAAAGCACAACAGTAAAAACTGGAACCGACTTAACAGAGCTGCTTAGCAAGAAATGCAGCTTAAAACATAGCTAAGTAAGAAATCAGCTGGTAACCAATCACAGGCAATATACACTGCATGGAATTTAGGTTGGTAGACTGACTTTGCTGAACACAACCTTTCTGCGCTTAAGCAAACCTGTGAGCCTCGGCTTGCTCAATGACATAGGCACCTGCTTAGCAGGTGAGAACCGGCTATAAGCAATACATACATGATGTGGAATTTTTGGTTGGTTACCGGCGTTTGGCTAAGCACATTTCCCTGCCTAGCAGCTATGTGGCATATAAATCCTAAGGACCAATTTCATGGAGCTGTTAGGCACAAAAAAATTGCTTAGCACAAAATGTCTCAATAAAACAAACTACGGTACCATTAAAAACTCCTTTGATATTCATGGTCAGCGAACAACAGCCAAAGAACAATCACAAGTGATGCACAACACATGGAAATTTGGTTGTTAATCCTGGTTTTTTTTATCAAGACAGAAATGTCATGGTTAGCAAATTTTTGTGTTAAGCAGAGCCATGAAATTGGCCCCTGGTGCTATGGGAGAGCATACCAGAGGATTGGAGACCTGGATGGCGACAAAGAAGTTTGGCGCCAGTCTCTTGGTCTTCCGGTCGGAGCCTTCCTCGCCGATGCCAGCTAGCGGAGAGTCCTCCAACTTATCTGAGCCTTTCCTCTTCCTCTTCTTGGCCTTAACGCCCTTGAGGATGCGGTCCTTGGTGACATCTTGACCTGGTTTGGAACGGCGATTAGAGAGAAGGTTTTAGTCATGTAAGAAAAAAACAACAACAAAAACAACTGTTATTAGCCGGGGAGAAGTCCGAGCTGAAATAACAGAAAGGAAACAGAAATACACAAATTTGTCGCTAGAAGTTAACAAAAATTGAAACTGACCTCTTGTAGCATCACCAAGTGATCTGGATCTTTCGAGTCCTAGTCTCAGCAAGTTTGGATCAATTCCCAGCTCTTCATCTGTCAAAATCCAATTGAAGGATGGAACAAGTTAATAGCTACGTTGCGACGAGATATGACTGCCGAATGGAAATAGAGCAACGACACTAGACAGTCTGATCTTGGCCTCTGCTGGGAAGTGGTCCAGATGGAGGCAGCCATAGCTGGGGTCATCACATACCAACCTATAGACCGCCCACAGCAGCCCCCTTTCCAACCAAACCTCTATTGATCCAGATGGAAGCGGTCATAGCAATACAGAGACCATTGCTTGTACTCCAACCTATACACCCTTTTAAAACCAAACCTCTATTGGTCCAGATGGAAGCAGCCATAAACTGTAACTGAGGACCTTCGCAAACCAACCTATAAGCCAAATTCTACACCTGTTCAAATGTTAGAAACAGAGAAGGACTGTGACTATTCAGGACAAACGATCAGATGAGGTCACGACAGCCTGATGCAATGGACAAGAACATGAACGCTACATTTGGAAGATGGAATGAGGGGGATTGGGGGAGGGTGGTGGGGGTGAGTCAGAATTAGTTTTCTCACCTTGGTTTGTTAGTGAGTTGTTAGCAGCATGCTGCAAATGTTCTAAGTCGTTGCACGTGCTTGTATCAGACTCACCGGACTGTGCGGACCCCTGCAGTGACCACGTGGGCACCGAGTCAGGCTCAAATATGTCAAAGTTACCAAGAGCCATCAGGGTGAGGTCCGTGTCATCCACTGATGACACAGCCTGCTGTTCAGAGTCAAGTAGCATGCTTTTGATAGCGGGGGAGCCGTCAGCCTGTTGATCCGGAGTGGTAGTCGTGTTGGGAGAGCCGGCACATCGCCGGATCTTAGAGTGAAAGGTAGCTGAACCCGTGACTGGATCAAGGGTGATGGAGCAACCGTCCTCATCAATGGGACTCTCTCCCCAGACGTGTTTCGTGGAAGGCGTCGCCTCCTCGGCTTTGCCTGCTGCGACGGCACTCTCTGACGGACAGCCGAGCTGTGGGTTAGCTGGGGCTAGGCCGCCGGGCGGGTGCTTGCGTTTAGCAGCTTGCTTGTTAACCTTGCTAGCCATGCTTGCATCCATGTTATCTAATGAGTTTAACAGGCAATCCAAGTTACCAGTAACCTGGTTTATTAACGACTGGTGGACTTGATTGGTTACAGTCGGGTTTTGGCTTGCACCAAAGCCACTCTTTCGGTGACTATGTCTTGGTGAGGCAATTGAAATAAATCTCCAGTCTCTAATTTTTTTCTGGCAGCAAGTTAAATCACCTCGTAACTCTTAAACTGGACAATTTACTGGTATTAATAAGTCCAAACCAGCTGGGAGAACTGTGGTAAACTGGATTAATGAATCTTCTGCTATGGTTAATCAGCAAAGCCACCAGGTTAAAGTTAGGTTCCTTTAAGTAAGGGTAAACTCTGCTCCAGCAGTTTAGCATGCGGACTGGTTATTAAAACAGTACTTCTAATCCGATCTGACTACTTAGTTAATGGTTTAGTCGGCTACTACAAAAACCCAAGTCGATATGACATGCTCCAATGGGTAACCAGTGATTTTTGATGATATGATGGCCTGACAAGGTAGGGACATGAAACTACAGGACAAAAAACAAACGTAAACTGTCTCAAGAAAGCACAGGCAAAAGAGCAGGCACTCGATCAAAGCTTTCCACAACTCACACAGGCTGATGTCCGTCAAATCGGCCAGGGACCGGCTGAACGTTGAATCCGGGGAGTCAAAATCGTGCGGGGCAAGAGCATAGAGATCAATGTCGCCCAGACGGTCCTGATATCCCGACTCGTAGACAGCATTCAGCAAGTCCTCGTCCAGGTCCTCCTCTGAGATGCCGTTGGAAGCGCCTTCGCTCTCACCGTCCTTGCCGGGAGAATCCGTGGGGCTGGCCCTGGAATCCTTGTCCCGGGTCAGGGCCAAGTCGGCCAGCAGATAGTCTTTGGTCTCGTTGGGGCTGTCCAGTCCCGAGGAGAAGAGGCCGCCTTCGTTCAGCTCGCTGGTGAGGACGAGGAGATCCTTGTTCAGCCGGAGGGATTTGGAGAAGTGATCAGAGGAGGCTAGGGCTCTAAAGCCGGCACCGCCTTGAGGGAAGCGACAAACTTGGATGGCGCCGAGGGGAATGTGGCCACGAGACAGCGGTGCTTTGGTGACAACCCCGATCTGCAAGATGGAGGCCAAAAAAGAAATCTCAACAATCTTGACCCACAAAGTTTTTAAGTACACAGCAGATAACCTGCTCTACAAAAGATGGTAAGGTAATTTTCCTTTGGCAGAGGACAGTTCTGTACGAGAAATTGAAATGTTCACCAGAACTTTTGCAGGGACACAAAGGAAACAGTCTTGGGGGCAAGTTAAATCTGAACAGTATCTGATAGAAGGGTTTCTTTCATTGCATATCAAGTCCCAAATTTGAATTTCCTAGACTAAAGACTCTGTTGCTACATTGTATATCACATGATTTGGGGCAAGCTTTTGCATAGCAATAATCATCTCTAGAATGGGCTGGTTCCTTTGTGCCATTCTTATCCATCGGCGTCCATAATGAACCGTGCATTGGTGCATGATGTCTGTTCTGCTATAAAAGCAAAAGCTTGCCCGAAATCATGCGATACATACATGTAGCAACAGATTCTTTAGTCTGGGTAATTCAAATTGAGGTGTTTATGTGCAATGAAAGAAGGCTATGCACTATTCAGATTTGACTTGCAAATGGCTTATTCAATACCTCCATGGAATCTCTGCTCAGTATGAAAAGCATGTCGTGGCACACTTCAAAATAATTCAGCACTGACTAGGTGCATTACATACATGTATGTACAAGTATCACCATACTACAACTTGACAATGATTTGATGTCTGTCACACAACACATTCAATGTACTGTATTAAACAAGACATTTGATTCAAACTTTAACACTTCGACCAACTTGCTACACTACACTACATCGTACAAACAAATCACTACATGTAACTACAGCAATACAAGGTACTGTAAATAACTTGATACATGTATGTACAGTACAATCTTGCTTTATGGATTAATTATAAACGGAGGCAAAATTAGGGCTTACATGTACAATAATACATGTACATGTCCTGAACATCTCAACATTTTAAAGTAAGATCCTTCCTGAATCTTCCCCAAATCATGTATTAAACTATTCTACTGTGGTCCAGATGGCAATGGCCATGGACCAAGTTCATCAGGCCCCCAGTTACAACTAGTGCCTGGGCAATGAGATGGGCATCCTATTAAGTCCAACAATTCCAGCAATTTGGGATTGGAAGGGTGGGGGAGATAATAAAATACATGTAAAATCAAATCAAATCATATCAAAATTTAAGCCAAAAACAACAAATTTACCTTCAGCCCAACCTGTGTCCTACAATACACAGATGGATGGACGTAAGCATAGTGGATGTACAAGCACACAAAATGAAATGGACCATGAATCTTGTTGGCAATCATTTAATCAATCAATATGAACACAGATGTGTACATGTATGTACATGTATGCACGTTACAAAGCACAAGGCCAAAATGTTTACGGTACGTCTCTTTAATTTAGTGTACACCTGCTCCGTAATGGTCATTGTTAGAGAGCTTTGTTCTTGTTTTCCATTAATTTTTTTTTTTTAAGGTATTGGTCAAGGTCACAGAACAGCACTCACAGTTTGTCTGATCCAGCATGTGCATGAAATAATGAGCCTGTGGAAATTTGAGCTTACCGTAATCGAATATCTGAGTCACGAGAAAATAGTGAAAACCCGGAAAGGTTTTAATCTTACCCCAAGATCAAAACTGTAAGTGGTCTCTGTTTTTCAAATATCTGAATAGGCCTTAATGCACCATTTCAGGTGGAAATATTTTAATGGTATGTTTCTACTAGCACCATCTTCATACCCTGAAATGTAAATATGTGAACATTTCTGTTTGTGTATGTTACCAATCCTGTACTTTCCCTTAGCTTTAAGTTTTTCAGAGACTTGTCCTAATTTGTCACAAGAGGGCGCTAGACCAATTGACCATGTGTTCACAAGTTCGGTTGCAAAGTTTTTCCCCTGCTAATAGTGTGGCCAGTGCATTAATTACCTAAGCCATTGTAAATTGTGAGGACGCCATTTGCTGTTGATAGGAATTCAAATCGGTTGGAGAAAATAAACTTTTTACTTTTGATATTTAGGTCCTCAAATTTAGGTACGGGTCAGTAAAAATCTAAATGTGCTAGTAAAATCTGAAGTAAGCTGGCCCGATGGGCTAGCCAGGAAAAAAAGTTAGTGCAAGGACTGATACCAACCAATGGGAAGACTCCTTCAGTCAAGATGTAGTCTAAGGTATCAGGTTGATCCTCCTCAACTTCCTCCTTGGGTCTCAGGTCGTAGTCGTCCCACTCCAACTCAGAGTCGTTCAGGGCCGGACCGCCTCCGTGGTTGGGGTTAGAGTTCCTCGGCCTGCCTGCACGCTTACCCGACGGTCCTTCCGCGTTGAAGTCGTAGTTGTCCCACTCGAGGTCGAAATCGGGCGGGTGGGGCCGGTAGTTATTGTGGGTGTGGCCGGCGTACCCCTGGTGGCTGCTGTTGTTGGCGTGGTGGTGGTGGTGATGGTTGTTGGCGTGGTGGTTGCTGTGGTTATTGTGGTTGTGGTAGCCTCCGCGACCTTGCGAGCTGCTGCTACCTCCGCCCGCAGTGCCACCGCCACGACCCCGCCGGTTGTTGTAGCTGTTGTAGGGCCGGGACGGCTTGGGGACGGAGTAGACAGACACAGAGTTGCTGTAGCTGCTATGCGATGGTGCCGGGCGCTGCTGCTGCTGCTGCTGTTGTTGCTGCGGCGGGCTGTAGTGGTTCTGGTGGTAGCCCCTGTGGTTGGAGTAGCCTGGATGATGGTGCTGGGGCACGGCCTCACCTGCTTGACGGAACGGCGGCCCTTGGTTGTGGACGTTGTGGTGGTGGTGGGGATGAGGGTGGTACATGCGCCCGTACGCCTGCGACATGAGGGCGGCGGCTGTGGACGGCTGACAGGGGAAGGACAGATGGCTGGATGACCCAAAGAATGGAGACAGAGTGATTGGTCATTGCTTAGCTGATGCTGATCCAATTACCTGTCAAACAAGAAGAGGGAGAAAACAAATCCATCATGAATATACATGTATGTCAATCAAACTTGCTAGCTTACGTCACTGTCACAATCACACAAAATCAAGATCATCCATAAATTTGTCACAGCAGTCTCCAGACAATCTCTGACAAATCTGAACTGAGGAGATATGCAATTTCATTGCATAGGATGTCAGACAGCAAGCAATATTCTTAAAACAACAAAACAAACAAACACCCCAATGCCCCGAGAGACAGACAAACCCACCAACCAACAAACTAACAAACAAATACCAAGCAGGGCTCGAAATATCCACTAGACCGTGAACCGAGTCTAGTGATTTCAGTGTGGGTCTAGTAAAGTGTGTACTGCACTAGTCCGACTGTCTATTGATTTTGTTTTCCTTACACAAATAAAATGCTGACACATTTTTGACACAATATGGCATACAATTAAGGTTTTCCTATGTACATGAATGCCACAGGTCTAGTGAAAAAAAGTTCAGCTCTAGTAAAATGCTTCATTTACTAGACCTGTTGTCCAGTGCTTTTTTTCACAAAATTCGAGCCCTGCCAAGAAAGAATCCAAATTGACAAATCCCAAATGAAAAAACTGCTTCCAATTTTGATCAGATCAACCCTGCCAGGCCCACATCTACACTAGGCCAGACAACTCCATTCACCAATACATGTATCAGCATTTGCTCCCACTTTTCAGAAGGGAAACCCGGGGCACTTAGTGCAACGTGCGCCGCCTTCCTCAGAATGAAGAGTATTGAAGACACTAAACTATACCATCCAATGTAAAACACGAACATTACATGTACATGCCGGGCCCCAGCCTCGACGGTTACTGTCCCGCCAGCCTGACTGAAACCAGATGTAAAGGAAAAAACGACAAATTAACTTCAAACCAACACATGCTCCCCGGAGAGAGAGCGCGGAGAAAGCAAAAAAACTTGGGAGGGAAATTCGACTTTCAACCGGGAGATCCACTTTCCGCTCCTGGATGCCCAATACAAATATCCTATAATTTCCTGCCTTTTGGGGGGAGGGAGGTTGGGGGGGGGGGAGGGGGAATTGCATCAGAGAGAGGGTTGGGAGGGGGGTGCGATGAGGGGGGATTGGAGGGGGGGAGCTGCTAATAGATTACAGCTGTCGACGGGCTAAGATTGATATCAAACTAGGGCTCCCTCTGGGGTTAAGAATCAGCCAAGTCACTGCGGGCGGGCGGACAAACCAGCCAGAAGACATGTAACCCAGTTTATATGATATACACAATATCATCCAATGCGTTACATTGCGTGAGCGGGGGTTGCTCCCAGGGTACCAGAGTGCGCTCGCAGGACAGTCAGCGTTAGTGATGGACTATTTCCTGTTGGAGATCATTTTTTTCCCTCTTCTTCGTCTTCTTCTGTTTTTTTTTTCCCTATGTGCAAGTCCAATGTCATAAACCTATCCCCTAGGTCCCCCCCTTCAATTTGCGATTATCATGCAGAATCATCAGTTGAGACAATTTGAGACTTAAACTAATTAGGAACAAACTATGGACACACACACACACACACAAAAGATTTGAGAAAGACTTCCCAGGAAAGGATTCAACATAGAAATTAGAAGATCATCATTGTTGATTGACAAAGAGTTGGCCCTAGTAATTACTTATGACGACAGCTTCGGCACAAGTACAAAGTCTGTACCAGATTTGTAGATTAGAATGTACATGTAAGAATGCAGGGGCCGATTTCACGAAGCACTAAGACCTTAAGTATGAATCAATTTTGATTGATAAACAAAGTGTGATGTCACAATACAAATCACTACATGGTGATACTTACAACTCATAAAAGATTCATATTAGTGTTTGGTGAAATCCAGCCCTAGTCATCTTACAGAAGATGTGGAAATACACGCATCAGTACGAAAACGCTGAAATTACAATGGACGTGTTCCGCATTACCCCTTAACATCCTGATATGGATTGTCACAATGACTCGGCCTACTTCTTCTAGCAAAGGGATGCTGCTTTCATTCCTTATCAATCTTTCCTGCTCATTATTGTCGATGCTACAAATCCTGTTGCACCCAGAGGTTTGCACAGTGAATCGACAGTCGTTTAAGAGGTTATCCGAGACACTGTGTACATGTATATTCTCTGCTTGTGGATATCCATGTACATTTAACTGGTCCTGGGGTCGATTTCACCAAACTCATCGTAACTTACTATCAATCATTGGACTTGTAATGCATTACAGCCCTATGTAGGATACGATGGGTTATCCTTCGTAGCTGGAGTTATGATTGATCGTAGGACTTCGTGAAATCGACCCCTGAAAAGCACCATTTTTTTTTCCAGAACCAGACTCATAGAAGTACATGTACATGTACAGTGTATGTCTACAAACATGTAGGCCTACAGTGTACATGCAAACTTCCTTAACCTAGCACAAACTTTTGCTAACCATGAAATTTCTGTCTTAATAAGAACAGGATTACAGCAACCAAATGTCCATGTGTCGTGCATCACCATGATCACTTGTGATTGTTCTTTGGCTGCCTATGAATATCAAATGCAATTTTTAATGGTGGTTTGTTTTTATTGAGCAAGACATTTTGGACTACTTAGCAATCTTTTTTGTGCTTAAAAGCTCCATGAAATTGGCCCCTAGGGTGCTCTTCAAAATCTACCAAATACTGAAAACAAAAGAGTTTTCCTAGTCAGGGTCTGAGCTTGAACTGTGATGACTTTTTCTGCTGAGCAGCGAACAGAAACACGGTTCATCAACCACGAAAGAGATTTGTCCATTCATCCATGTTAAGTCGGATTTCATTACCGGAATGTCACGACTACACAACACACGTGCACTGTATGTAAACTGCAATGTCTCATGTACTGTACATGTACATGTTGTACCAAGACCTTAAGTAAATTTCCTGCCAGTCCATGACAGAATTAAGCGGCTTGGGTCATCTCTGACACAATTAATTATCACTAATAGCCTTTACGGTATTCGACACTCTGGCTGTCAAGAATTGCTACGATCAAGTCGGTATTATTTTATTTCGGACGGGGACACATTTCGACTTCGAGGGAATTGTATCCTCTGAGTCAATTGTTCAGTAAAAAAGAATATGAAAATCAAATATGAGATCAAAATTGTTTCAGATCTTTGTTTTACTAATTTCTGGATAAATACACCAATTCAGGCGAATATTTTAACCGTATCTTTCTACTACTACCAGCACTATCTTCATACGCTAAAACTTTTAGGTAAATCTGTGAACACTTTTTGTTTGGGTATGACGTTACCAATCCTGTACTGTACCTTTAAAAACCAATCCAGGCAGTCCATTTTGTTTGTTTGCCTCATAGGCTTTCAATACAAACTCTATACTCTGATACTGCTTGACAGCCATACACCATTCATGTACTGCATGCAGTTCCAAGTGTAATGCTATGGCTAGCCACGATAGGCAAAAATGTATTATTGTACACCAAGGTTTCAGTATTAAGTGAGTGGGCACGCAAATGCCTTTTATCATACCATCTTACAAGTGTACATTTCAAATTGAGAAAATTACCCACCCAGCTGGTGGGTTCTCGCTCCTGTAAGCACAAGTTCACCTCTAGGAAAATGTCACACACAGGTATAAAATTATGTTTTGTCAGAAAAAACAAATTCCTTTTTATAGCACTGCTTACAGGTACATGCATATGACAGAGTGTACCATGGGGAATTGGGGATAATATTAACATGTTTAAATGTTAAACAACCAAAAATCTAGAACAGTTTGTATTTAAAAAGAATTTATTTACTGAAAAACCAATACCAACATTTGAAGAAAAAAGTGGATCTTCTATATTTTAATAACCCCCCCCCCCCCCCAATTTTTTTTAAGGATTAAATAGGCCTAAAAATAAAATATAAGATGTAAAAAATTAAAATATCAAGGATGAGATTGACCCATGATAAAAAAAAAAATCTGAAACAACCGACAAGGGGGCATATAAGAAAAATCTGAACTCTGAAAATCTGAGCCCAAAAAATCTTAAATCAAATACAAATCTAAGAAATGTCTTCCCTGCAAAATAAAAACTAATAAATAAATAAAATAGTCATTGAATGGTGAACAAAGAAAAATTGAGTGGAGCGGGATTCGAAATGGTGACCCCCTGAATATCGTACAGGCGCTCTACCAACTGAGCTATCCAGCGATGATAACAGTTATTCGGATTGTAATAATTTTTTTGGTTTAAGTCCCAGTACTAAAATGTCCACATACGTGTGTACACGATGTAAACAGGCTACTGATTAGTGACATTTGAAAGAAACACGTCGCTGGCCCAGCTGGAAACAAAATGACTGGAAAGGTACTGGTAGTTGTACTGTAAGACAGCTGTTTGTAGCTTGTCATCAGATCAACACACCAACTGTATTTCCCTACTGACTCTTGTCTAGCCCATTCATTATATTACAAGCTCCTGATCTGCCTTCAGTGCACTGAGGCTAAACTTGAACTAGAGATCCTTTATTTTTGACAATCTGACTTAATCATCGAACATGTTTGTCCCTTTAAAGGCAGCGTACAGGATTTGCAAGGCCTCCACAAAAAATTTATTGAGCTTCAGACAGAAAATGGACTCAGCAGTTCGTAAACAGTGCAAACAGTCACCATGATGTGGCTTTTTCAAGGAAATCTAGATTTAGTGTCTTTTGAAAAGAATGTTCGTCCGAACGATCTTTTTAGCATTTCAAAAGTGTGGTGTAACCTTGAAGGATTTGGAGGGAGCAAGATTAATTCGGCCGCATTTCTGCTATCCAGATGAACAAAGCATAAAAAGGTACATGAAACAACGTCTGTAAAGAAGTATAAGACCTTCACTTCCGTTTAAGTACAAAATTCAACTAAAACGCACATCTTTGCAAATCCTATAAAGTATAATGCTCCCTTTAAAGGTTTACTGTAATCAAATTTGGAAAAAGGGGTGAAAGTACTTAAAAATGATTGCTTTTAAAATACATAAGTAATGACTATTCAAATTTATATTTTTATGAAAATTTTAATTTTGACCTAACAAATCCCCATTGGAATTGATCCACCCAACAATGCGTGTGACATCACCTACAGAACTAGTATAGGCTCGCACCATAGTATACTGCATGGCGTTCTGCATGTGACATACAGTATAAGCAAGGTTTTTCGTCACGAAAAGTGGGGTGCTAAATTATGCATCTAAAATACCTTCTTTTACTATATTTTTTTACCACAAACAATGACAGACAGGCTGAGTTTTATAACAATACAGATAATTCATTTGACATGTTTAAAAAGTTGTGGCTGCCTTCACCAGGGATGTGAGTGGGGCCACAAAAAAAAAACAGACCAAGGAAAAACCTGAAATTCAAAAGTTCCTGGATCACACTTTAGTACAGAGCAGGTGTACGAAAAGAAATCTGAATTCAGATTAAAATCTGATGCCTCACATCCTTGCTTTACAATACATGATACATGTACCTTCCAGCACGGCCACACATGAATGTACATTGATCAATGTTTTCATCTGATTCCAACATGTCCAAAATATTCCTCATTCCCCCCCAAAAAAAAACATTTGAGAAGAAAATTACATCTACATGCAATTAATCTAAATTACGGCACAAATGGCAAAATATTTTTATGATGAAACTACTTAAAGGGTTGCAGATGGGATGAGAGCAAGATGATCATGATGGGAGGATGACGTTAATTTACCTGTGAGTCACAGCGATCAAATTATACCATATGTCTATATGTATACCAAACTTCATGAGCACACAAGTTTGGTTTAATTTGTTTTTGTATCAAAATTCATCCCGACATGGATGGGGTATCGTGGTTGAGGGGACCGATGCCTTTGAACTAAAGTTAAGGGTTGTGAAGGTTCAGACCCTGCTGCTGTGAACACGGTGCTTTAATAAGCAAGACGTTGCTGCAAACATGGTGCTCTGTGTCCATAAGCAAGACACTTTGCTTCTGACTTTCCATCCCATCCAGGCCCCCAAACATTTTTCATGTTTGATGTATGTACAAAACCAGGGATTGATTTCACGAAGCCCTACAATCAAGCCCTACAACCAATCGTAACTCGAAGGATAACCCATACGTAGATGGTTTACATGTACATGTACGTACATAATATTGAGGTACAGTGTATATCTGAATATTAAGTTTGTGCTTAATTAGCCTTTGTGCACCTTACACTGTAAGTTACAGCAGCAGGGGCTGTATCCTCCCCAGGGAGTTGAGATTGTTTCAGGAATGTAATTTAGTAATTGTAGCCCAATAACCAGGGATAATATTAATACGTGCATAGAGACATCATACATGTACGTGGATTGTGATATGCACTATTTAAAATTATATAACACCTTAGTAGATCCTTGTCATTTGATTGGAGGATTGTATGTCACGTGATATTTGATAAATAGACCAATTCATGGCTTACGTCACAACCGTTGAAATTTGTTCCTTCCACCGTGCATTTTTGGTGCCATCAGATTTGTACCATTGCACGCCAGGGACTCTAATACGTGATTGGTCAAGCGGCGTTCTATTTATTTGTCACTGCGTGCGCGCGAACGCGTTGGTGTACAACGCGTGTTACTGTAATAAGAGCATAAAGTTTGCCAAGATTTTAAGCTTTTTTTGTCTCGCTAACTCTTAAAATGTTATCCTCCAATCAATATCAAATGACAAAGATCTACTTAGATGTTATATAAAACAAATAATGAATGTTTCACATTCGTAGAATGGTAACATTAATTTTATTCGGTGACAGATGGACTGCTCCATTCCACTCGGCTTCGCCTCGTGAAATGGAACAGTCCATCTGTCACCTCATGAAATTATTTTTACCATTCCACTCATAAACATTCATTATTTGTATACCAGTTTATTAAAGGAATCAGTGGATCACATACAGAACACTAAAAGGGAATTACATACAGTGTACCCGGCCTTAGGCCTAACGTACACCAGTTGTATAGTACAGTACTAGTCTGTACATCACAAAAACAGAACCTTGAAGAACCTGTCAAGAAAATTGACCGCCATCTGCTGTACACACTGGGCCCGTGTACAAATTCCCATACACTAACTTGTACGCAAGTCAGCAGTATTGCATGACCCATTGTATGCATGACCACACATAACAGACCATCACAACTCACAGCTTACACGACAGCCTGTGGCATCGATCAACAAGGATATGGCTGCACACAGATGGAAATATATATCACAACAACAAAGTGTCATCTACAGCCAGTGAGCGGACGGCACCCGTTTACCTTATCAATCTCTGCTGTCTCAAATAGCCCCAATACCGAGCCCCATCATCATCGAAAGATAGAGCATTAGGTCCTTTATCCGTGGGATTCAACAGTGAGTCAGATCCAATTTGGTGCCCCGATTCCAAAATGTCAACCAACAACGATCAGGGAAAGAGGTGAATGGAATAGAGACTGGGCGACAGAGAGTACGAGGGAGTCAAGTACTGAGAAGGGAGTTCTGTGAATCCCTATACTCATTACTGTATCACATGTCTATTGTGACGTACACGATGTATGCCAAGTACGACACGTCTTCAACGTCTTGTCTTGTGAGCGGTGGCGGTGTCATTGCACAGTCAGTGTGTTGTGAATCATTGTTATCATAGGGTGACGATGAGCATACGCATGTGATACACATGTCTGTGCAGTGATGCTGCATTTTACTAAAGGGGGAGCGTTGGCTCTACCAGAATGAGTCATAACTCATATGTCAGCAGAACTCTGGCATCATGCTTCTTCTTACATTTATTAACTGTGGTAGGCCCAACTGGTTCAGGCGACTTTCTATTCAACTTTTGATTTTTTTTTACATAATTCAATGGACCAAACATTTACACCAAAACATGTTGGAGAGCGATACATACATACTGTGCGTATTCTAACCCAATCCCGTGGTAATGACCCACTTCTGGAGTGGATTTCACAAAGCACTAACATCAATCTTAAATGTGAATCGATCTTAATTGCTAAGCAAAGTGTGGTGCCAAAATACAAATCAATACTTAGGTAATACTGACAACTCATCTTGAGATTTTAAATCTTACATGTACATGTATAGTGTACATACATTTAGTGTTTCGGTGTACATGTACATGTAGGAGGGTGTGACGTTTCGATCTTAGCAGGATCTTTATCACAGGCTAAGTTAGTTTGTAATATTATTAATTGCTAAGAGTTTAAAGAGGCCTGACGCATTTCAATAGTAGCAGGATCTTTATCGAAGGATAAAGATTCTTTGAAGATTAATCTTAGCATTTTGGGAAATCCAGCCCTGGTCTGCCAGTTGGGTATCGACACTCTTCGTGTGCTTACATTTTTGTTGTCATTGGATGATTTGATGCTTGAGAGTGACCGACATCCCTGGGGCCAATTTCATAGAATTGTTAAGCACAAACATTTGCTTAGCACAAAAAAACAAACCACCATTGAAAATTCTATTTGATATTCATGGTCGGCTAACAACAGCCAAAGAACAATCACAAGTGATACACATCACGTGGACATTTGGTTGTTAACCCTGTTTTTATTAAGACAGAAATGTCATGCTTAGCAAATTTTTGTGCTTAACAGTTTATGAAATTGGCCCAGCTGGTGAATCCTTGTGAAATTTGTATGAGAACTTACTCGCAAGCCTTGAGAACTTTTTTAGCATGGTGTGAAAAGGCCTAGATGTAGGATGCTTACAAACACGAGTACATGAAGCAATAGTGGGAGACAATAATATTGTAATAGAGGCAGAATCAAAAGGGCTTAGCACCCCCCCCCCCTTCCTCTTTCCCCATCTTGCCTGGTCAGTATTTTACATGTTCATCTGATCGCCGCCCAAATCCCATCCCATTTTCCTTAGCTGAGCACTGTACTTTTTGGGAGAGTAGGATAGCTGTTTAAAGACACCTTTTCCCTTATAAAAAAGAACCCCAACCCAACAGCAAGACTCAAAAGAATCCTGTCCAGAAACGTCAAACACACGGCACATTTCATAAAGTGAATTAAGAAATGGGTGTAACAAATTCAATAAGACGTAATTGTCTGTGGACTAAAAGGAAACCCAGAGGGTCCATAGGCCCTGCAGACAGGAAGGAACAGTTAGGATCTCGTTAAGGAGCGAGGATTACGCTGACATGATGCACCCAGTGCTACAGTATGGATCCCTGTCCCCTCACCAGGGTGTCATCTTTGGACATTTTTTTCTCCTCTTTTCTTTGAAAGGCATAATACAGGATTGGTAAAGGTGACGGAACAGCTGCAGACTGTTCATGATTTAATTTGTCATGGAATAAAAACAAACACTGAAATTTGCAGCTCATGTCATCATTGGAAACTGTAGAAAATGGAGAAAAATGCTCATGGTATTTTCAAATCTATTCACAGGAGTTTTGATCTTAGCCCGAGATCAAAACTACATGTAGCTGTTTTCAAAACTGTTTTCAAAATTGTTTTTAAAACTAATTTCTGGATAAATACATGTACATGTACAGCATACACCATTTCAGCCAGAAATGGCATATTTCTACCAGCACCATCTTCATACCCAGTGAAAGTAACCGGTAGGCCTAAAATACATGTATACGCTAATCTGTGAACATGTCTGTTTGGGTATGTTTTTACCAATCCTGTACTGGACCCATGTCTACACAGGGAAAGTTAGAGGCAATCAGTTGCAGACAATCTTCTATATTGTCACCTCTTAATTTCCTCATAATACCTGTACATATTACTAGAGTAATTTTCACGGGGAAAGAGGTTGCAGACAATCTTCTATTGTATCTTAATTTGTACATTTGTACATACTGGACAGTGTAATTTCCACAAGGAAAGTATAAAGCGGTGCCAGCAAAAATGCCTTTGGTGACAAAGACGTTCCTCTTCCGTTCAGTGTAATTTAATGTTGTCGTCTCTTCTTGTGTGACACCGGTCTCCGAAACTATCATCTACATGTACACTTCATACTAGTTAATGTATTGATGCGTAATAGTGCCGACACACAGTACAGACTAGACCTTGCAAGTTAATGCATTTAACATACAAATCTGTGAGAGTGTAGTAACATGTTTTCCATCCATAACTTACCAAAAAAAATTGAAAAACATTGGCGGTGCAGCTTTAAAATTAAGCCAAGAAGCTAGACAAACAAGAATGCTAGGAGTTATAAAGTGCAAGTAATGACACTGTACGTAGTGCAGTGTACTGTTCGAGCTTGTCAGTCTTGGTACTATGCAAAACATGCATGTAATATTACCAGTATACATGTACATGTACATACTGTACATAAAACTGTAGCATTGAACAAAACTACAGTACAAGGTGTACACTGAATTAAATATATTGGTACATGTGCATGTACGCGCATGTATGTACAGTACCAGTGTACAGAGTCAGTGTATACGTACTGTACACTCATTCTTATGGTATGCCTTGACAGTACGTGTACATATTAGTATGCAAGGCATGTATATTGTTTCATTGTACACTGAATCAATGCATGTTTACACTTTACACTAACATGTAAACTACGGTATATACACACATTGTTTGTGCAGGATGCATACAGTATTCATGAAACAATAATAATACCAAGTGTCAAGTATGTACTGTAAAGATCTGTCAACTGTGCAATCTGCAGGCAATGCATCAATGATCACTGCACTTCACAAGACAAAAGGCGCAGGCTCGGGCGATTTCGATTCCAAATTTGGAATCGGAATTGCGATTTCACTTTGTTGATAAATCGATTCTGTGAATTGATCGATTTTGAGATTGGAGTTTCGATCGATTCCAAAATGCGCTGAGCCATTCTTGGTTTGTTGGATTGTTGAACCAACTGAAACGATTTCTGACATTCTTTAAGAAGAAATAAAACCTGGCTAATTTTTACACATCGAAGACTGTCCCTGTATTGTCTGCAAAACCACAAATAGTGCCGTTTCAATATGAACTCCGCACGTCACCTTCCCAAGTTTGCCATTATTTCAATGTTATTTTTGCAGGCGAAAATTGGAATCGATTCTGAAAATACTGGAATCGCCCAAGCCTAAAAGACAACGTGTCAAAATACATGTAAATACAACCCAAAGTGGATGTAAATTCTGGGTTAACTAAAGATCAAGTGACGATTTCTGTTTCCCCTCATTACATAAATCATCCATTCCAGTCAACCAGGGGATTACAGAGCAAGTAAACATCACTTCCCATTAGGAAATCAACTGGGAAAAAAAAGTTTATCAATAAGCGCAAAACTTTGAAAAGGGAGAAACAGGATTTTCATTTGGACTGGCCAGGCTTAAATCTAATAAAGAGGATACTTTGGGGACCTTGGCGACAGGGACTGTTTGTCCTAAACCAGTATCGTCAAGTACATAGCAAATTCATTAGGATGTTTTGACTAATGGGAAATTGAAATTTATTGCAGAAAAACCATGTGTGTGGGTGTGCGCTTTCACGAAGCAAATATTTTGACATGAATATGACAACTTATTTTGAGTGTGACAAATTTCTTCTTCTTTTTTTTTCTGAATGCATATTTTGGGTCGGATATTTCTATATTTGGACTTCCTAACATCAACCTAACATGTAAAATGCAAATTAGGATATCACGTTTAGTCTTGTTAAAGGGCAGACTGGTGGAGACCGTGGAGTAATGTTAAAACATGCAAAGCTATTGGGTCTGTTTGAAGTGAACAGGATCACGAATCTTGCAGATCCGGATCCCATTTTAGCTTACCCTGCATAGGAGGTGGATCACTAAATCTGGGATCCTTCGCGTTAAACAAACAGGCCCCTAATCTTGGAAAATTCACGATACAGTCAGCACTGAGCAGAGGTATGTATGTACATTGCACTGCAATGTTTCACCATAATTCTACTGATTGTCTTTTTAAGAACCCATGAAGTGTTACAACCTGAAAGGTCATAGCAGGAGGTTCGAGAAAGAACTTTCTAATAAGAAATACGAATTACTTGTATTCCTCACTGAGTGAGCAATCCTCATCATCAACAAAATGTGGACAGAGTTGCAATTTTGCCAAGCTCTAAACAGCATTCCTCACCGTGTTTACACTTGATCGCGCAACGGAGGATCTGATCCTGCAGTCCTGATCAAGCTAGAGGGATCTGATCCATGGTACATGTACATGTACATATGTTTACACTCGATCCTGATTGTGCAGTGATCGTGTGTGGGGCAACGGAAGCAGTGTTCAAAGGTTATTCATTTCGCGCGAAAACGAACCATTCGCAATCTTGTCAATTTAACCATTTAACTAGCAATGCCATGATCTAACAAATGTCAATGTTTTTCACACAAATTTCCTCCAGTGTTACATGCATGTTTGAATCTAGGACCAGCTGTATCTTCATTGGCATTGTGCAATAAACAATGCAGTGAATGCACATAGTCGTTGGTGAACTTAGGACTTGTTTTCGCGTGCTTGACCATACTGGAATGCTATCACTGTAAATTGCAGGATCTGATCCCGCGTTGCATTTACACTCAAACACGAGATCTGAACCCCAGAAGAGGCAGATCAGATCCCGCTTCATCCGGGGATCTGATGCTGATCGCACGAGCGTTTACGCTCATCTTTGATCGCTTTCGCAATCGCGGTATTAGGAGTAAACACGGTGCCTGTGACAGCGGTCACATGAAGACAATTGTTCCCACAAATAAAGTAAGGATTAGTGAACGTTTGTACACAAGGGGGTCTTGCAGTGCAGTGTACACAACATGTGAAGTACAGTTTCTGAATTAAAGCACTGCTCATCAGCTCATATCATCCCTGCCGACCCTGGGTACAAGTTCCTGCTACTTACAAGTTATACATGTACGAGCAGTCAACACCACAACACACTACATTCAATTGGAGTCTAGTGCCTTACCTACAGTACATGAATGTCACAATTGCTGCTGAACTTAGCAATACACACGTGTGGCTCAAAACCAGCTGGAAAGATCACAAGGAACGTGTGTTTTTGGCTGATATAACTCTGCCAGTAGACTCAATACAGTGTCAGTGGGTTGTTACATAGTAAGTATGGCACCCTGCACAGAATAAAAGTTACGACGCCAAATAAGGCATGCATCCATTCAAGGCCATCAAGTTGGCATGGCAACTCACCCTATTCCTCCTCACCAGGTGACTAAACAGCAGGAACCAAAAATACTCAATCTCAACCGGTTCTTATCTGGGTAAACGTTCCACACACACACACGAACATACACTCAAGGAAATAAACACCACATCAGTGACATCGCCACAGCAAGAAGGTCGTGCACGATGATCTTCCTCCAAATGACTGAGCTGCAAGCATGCCACACGGTTACAAAGGCCACCCAGCTAATCAACCGAAAGATATGAAGATGATTCCTCTCAAAAGGCCAAGCTGGATGCCCAGCCCCCCCAATAAAAATGACTCAACCTTTAACTGGACAGACTCAGCATCGGGGAGGGGGAGGGAGGGAAAAAATAATAAATAATGCTGAGCTGAGTCGTAGTGAGCATGCAAAGGCAAGCCTCTCCCCGTGTCCCAACCCCGACTTCTCTTTAACAGGAAGACAAGACGTAAAGAGATGACAGGAAATCACATAGAGCAGCTGAAATTGAACCTTTCAACCGGGAGAAACTTGGCAAATTGGGGTTTCCTCCCGTCCGACGTCCCAAGAGGAAAACCTTGCCTAAGTTTTCTCGGCGAGCGCTCTTCGTTTTATCATTGCATTTTTTTTTTTTGGTTACCCCCTTCCTTTTATTGAAGACGTTCGCAAACACACAAAGATGAGCAGAGCTATCTTGTCTTGTTGAGAGACATGTCTGGGGAAGAGCTCGGCATGATGACGCTAAGAGATGCACGGACTTCGGGATCGATTTATGACTGAGCGCTGACGGAGAAATGTGTCAGATTCATCGGGATCCTGTCACTTGGCTGTCAGTGAGGCCGATCACCATGGTGATAGAGATCACTGGGCTTGAGCGCATCCAAAAGGAACTTTGATTGATAGCAGAGTTTTTCGACTGTCGGCAGAGATGTAATTGAATTTGGGGACTTTTAGGTCCGTTATTGAGCCAATTCATGGCCACTTGGCCAGCCAATAATATCCCACATGGGTATACTGTCTTGATGCAAGATGTGCATTGCGTTCAGGGCCAGAGGCCAATAGGCCTTATTCATGGTGCATCCATCCTGCGTTTGACGCAGTGCAATCAAACCGAGGCTGGGATTTAAAAAAGTCTGGTACCCGTATCAATTGGTGTTTTCTTGGAGGCTTGGAAAAATTGGCCATCAACGACATTTCTTCTTTTTTTTCTTCAAAATTAAAAATTTTTACCTTTTTGCGTTCTGTCCCATTCTTCTAGGTCGGAGAACTAAATCTGTAAACAAAACAAAAATTTAACATATATAGATCAATGATGCTGTTAAAAATAAGCAATGGGAGACTTTTGAGAACCGGTCTTCAAGTCAACAGCGCATGCGCACGCAATTGTGAGCTTGCACGCAATTGCGTGCACTGTTGACTTAAAGACCGGTTCTCAAAAGACTACCATTCAAAAGTAATTTTAAAACAGAAGTTTGGAAAGTGTTGAATCGCTGAATTTTCCAAGTTGGACTGGTGACTGTTTAGAAATGAACCAGTCTTGTTTTAACCCTAACCCTCTGCACACCATCTACCATGTCTACATGTACCACTACCACACAAGGCAAGACCTGCTTAATACTACATGTAAGTTACTACACATTACCACAGTCTCCACAGGGGAACTGGATCATAAACCAAGCATTTTACATACATTACCACAAAAACCAAACTGTGGTTTATTGACTATTGTGGTAATAGGAATTCAGAGCTGTCAGCACATTTTTTCAGGTATTTGGTTTTTTGCTCTTCTTTTGGGAGCGGAAGTGGTTTAAAAGAAAACTGAATTTGACTTGTCATATGAAGGAAAGTTAGCACTGTAATGTATACCAGAACCTGTATACACACAAACATCCCCCAACACAATGGTACTGACAGTGACATGTATCCCAAATCCCTCGGAAGTTCTTCCTGTATCAATTCCAGGGCCCTTGAGGATCCTGTCCACCTCCCATCCAGCGCCCCTTCCATGAAACGTTCCCCTTTTGCAACTTGGACATTTACATGTACATGTACACCAGTCCAATGTCAGTGCCTCTTCAGCGACGACAACAAAATCTGACGCGTCACTCCAACCCAGACTGATATCTGTCAACGTGCTGGCGCACAGGGGGTCTCCACATTACCCAACTGAGACTATAGCTGTGTGACTTTACATTAATGCCTCCCGAAGATTTAAGGCTTTGAAATTCAACCTGATGGCAACATTTTAGCCATTAAATGTACTTTTTTTCTGGTGGTTTATGTGGACTCCTGCCTTTTTGAAAAGAATTCCTTTGCTTTGAATTTGGTTCTGAACTGGACAAGGTCACTTTTCCATTGCAAGGGGGTCTTCCATTGGAAAATCATAATGGCTACATGGAAACATTTGAAGTGGGCACCAAGGCCAAGAACCAGGACAATGAAGGCCATGGCCTCTGTGGCCTCCGTTAATTTCAAGGCTTGTTCTTAAATGACTTCAGGTTTTACCAGAAGCTGTTTTCACGAAGCAGTAAGATTGATCTTAAGTGTGAATTCACCTCCATTGCTATAAGCAACATGTGATGTCACAATACAAATCACTATGATGATACTGACAACTCATTTTAAGATTAATCTTGGTGCATTGTGAAATCCAGCCCAGGTGCCAATTTTCATAGAGCCGTTTAAGCATATTTTTTTTAGGTTAATGATCAATTGCCAAAATTGTTCAAGGCCCTGCTCATCTGTGTTCTTATGGGTAGGGCTACTCTTACATCATGTCTTACACATACATTGTAAAATCTATTTAATGGAATTCGTAAGCAAGACTTTTGGCGCTTAAACGGTTAGCAAAACATTTCTAGGCTAAGCATGATTTTTTTCTACTAAGGCTCTGTCATGTGCATTCTGCACAAAGTCCTTGCTTGGCATCTACAGTATAACCAGATGGACAACTTTCCTGTGAAATATATATGCTAACAGAAACATTAACAGTAAGCACAAAACAAAGTCTGCTATTGTAAGTAAAGAATTTTTGCCATCAGTGACGGAAAATTGGGCCCTGTTATTTTGCATTGGGCTGGGCCTTGGTGCCCCTGGGCCTTAAACATTGGATCATTTCTGATACAATGCATTTAAAGTGCCCCTCATAGACCCTGTTCATTTGACATCAAGTACCAAGCCTGTCTGCTTTCTACACGAGGGGCTAGATAGAGAGTCTAAAGAACAACCGTGCACATCAACTGTCACCAACTCCAACTGCAGACAGTTTTTTTCTTGTACGTGTCTGAGGATGAGAAAAACCCAGATCATCATTGTTTACATTGATGGGTCCCCAATAAGACTGGGTCTGAGCTGCCATTTCCTGAATATGCCCCCGGGTCCCACTGTAGGAGGTCTTTGACAATGACTCTGTGAAAAAGTCAAGAGCCGTGCGTGTCAAAAACAGGGCAGGGATCTGTCGACGAAAGTGTTATCATACCATACGTACGTACACACACGTGTGTCTTACAGGTATCTTTGTCAAAGATCTGGGGCCAATTTCACGGCCCTGCTTAGCACAAAAAATTAATGTGCTAACCATATGTCTTATTAATAAAAACAGGATTTATAGCAACCAAATTTCCATGTGTTGTGTATTGCTTGTTATTGTCCTTTGATTGTTGTTCGCTAACCATGAATATCAAATGTAATTTTCAATCAAATTCAATGGTGGTTTGTTTTATTAAGCAAGAAATTTTATACTAAGCATTTTTTATGTGCTTAGCAGCTCCATTAAATTGGGCCAAAGAGGCTGCATCAGTAGACCATAAACCGATGTTGCCAATGCATGCTGCTTACGCTATGAACCATTAGTGAAGGAGGGGGGCAACCTTGTTTAGAATGTTGCTTGAAATTTTAAAGGCAAGGCAATTTATTCCTTGTCAGGGGTGCTTCTATATAAGAAAGAGACTAAATTTGATAATTTTGAGGGGAACCATTTAGGCAATGGCTGGGAAAACAAAGGCAAATTTGTGTTCCTGTTCCTGCCCCATTCGTCCAGCTCACGTTGACACTTTAATGAAGAGCTTGAACTTCCCACAGGAAAGGATGGTAACAGCTGCTATCCAGCCACAATGAGGAATCAAAACCAACCCAAACATAAAGTGACCACAATTCCAAACCAAGTCTGCCCAAAGATCAGGATGCAGGAAATTTGGCTGGCACTGGAAAAGAAGGAAAGACTGTCTTAATGTTTTATTCGTAATGCTTTGACCTGTGAATTTCCATGCAGCATGTTCCGAATGGCAGTGTTCAAAAGATATCCGGATAGGCCAACATGTACATGTACATGATGATATGCATAATGCACCACAAAGACTTTGACAGAAAAGCCCTAGATCCGCACTGGACTTTTTTGCCGGGGGTTTCACCGAACCAATAGGTAAATGAAAAATGGGCAAATATTACCGACCGGTGTCCGCACTTTGACCTTTGACTTGTAACCGTGCATGCACTGAAAAATTACTAAGCTGTCAATACTAGGCTCATGAGGGTACCTGACTGTTCGCACTGGACTTTTCGTCTCGGGAATTCTTCCTGGGCAGAAGTTGGCCGGTAGAATTGCCAGCGCGGGTCGGGAAAAGTACATGTAACTGAGAGGAAGACTTCCTGAGACGTCCACACTGGACTTAAAATGGGTAAACTACCCAGCGTCTCTGTTACTTTGCCCCAAAAAAAATTCAGTGCGGACAGGACTTAAGTCAGAATCCACTGTGCACAAAGTAAATCTATTTGGCTTTTAAATGTACACTGTACAACTATGATCAATCATGTCAATTGACTCAATTTGACTGCCATCCTATTAGTCGAGTTATATTAGACTGACAAGCAAACAAGCATACTAACAAACTAAGCAACCTATCAGAACTGATCCAGTACTTATGTAAATATGCAAACAGTTTAAACTGTATTTAGACAGGGATTTAAGACGGATTGTATTCAGTACATCTCTACACGTGTATGGGATCCTGAGCTGGATCATGTTCTGCACTTAGATGTAAATCCACTTAAAGCCCTCTATTCAGGGTCAGGCGTGAGTCCCGTGTGAACAGGTGTTGGCATGGCTGTGGGGTTTAAATGTGGAAATGTGACCTGGCGTGGTAGAGAAGAATGAGTGAAGAGTCAACAGGTGCAGCTAGCTGTGCAGCTAGGGGGAAGGGACTAGAATTACATGTATGATGACTTGTCTGATTCATATCTCTCCCATTGAGGAGGTTGAACAGACAGTTTATTGTTGACATTTCTTATAGACTTTTTTTCATTATGACGCCGGCTATGTTTGTTCTATGGTTTGTTTTAAGTGTTGTTGCATTTGGGTATTACTTCGTCACTTCGGACAAACGTTTAAAGATTGCGAAGGTTGAAAGAAATGTATTTAATTTAACTTAAGTTAGGGGCCTAACGTTCTAGGCTTTGCAATGGGAGACTTTGGAGAATCGGTCTTGAGTCAACAGCGCACGCGCAAACCATGTTTTAGTAACGCAAACCATGTTTAAGTAATTGTGAGCATGCGTGCGTTGCTTTGCGCGTGCGTGCGCGCTGTTGACTTGAAGACCGGTTCTCCAAAGTCTCCCATTACATCAGTTTGGCCCCGCAACACTTACCAAAAAAGAAAGGGGTTAATTTGTCTTTTAGTTTTACTAAGCCTCTAACTCCTACTAGTAAATGACTAAGCCCATGCATTGATAATTGATATGTCTTGGCAAGTTTTTATTTGTTTAAATAAAATAGACCTAACGAATAAAGGCTAATGTCAAATTGTGAAGTCAATTGAAAGATTCCTTCACTGCACTAGCAAAGTTCACAGACATGAGACAGTCATCAGTCTGCAGTCACCGCCACGAAAGGCCAAATAAAATACCTCCAAATACAATGTCACTAAAATCTTAGCTGCAACTTGGCCAGTATCAACCGCAAGATGACGACCTTTTTCAACAATATTTGCTCACCTTTAGCAGGATTTCACTCAGTTCTTCCATAAAAGTGCATTTTCCTCCCACGGTACAGCTACTTCCAAGGGTTTCCGTGTGACGGCCAATTATGCCAGAAAAATAATAAAGTTTTCAGCATTTCTCATTGGTGACAGACGACTTGTCCACTCAATATCGTCTGCCTTCCGTGGGCACCAGTGACTTTTGGACTAGTCTAAAAATATAAAGTAGCCCAAAGCGCCCAAGTGTTGTAAGAAAAATGTAAGAAAAATAAAGAGCAGGCGCGGCAAATTTTTACAGGAGGTACATGTGGCACTTGGGCTTTAAAAAGAGAGAATTTGGGCTATAGGAAGAAGACAATTAACATTATTTTCATTGGGGTGAACATCTTCTTTTTCATACAACTAAATATGAATATATGTTATTGAAATGCTATTGTTGAAATCCAAGGTTTTGGATTCTAAAACGGAAGTAAAGTTTAATAAACATCAGAGCGCCCCTTCTTACAAAATAAACTATTCCAAATCTATTTTTAGACAGGGCAATCAAACAACATAGTCGGGTGCAATAGTGTGCAGTTAAATCGTACTATTTTGACTATGCATGAGTTTGGGTACCGTGTGTGTACCCGGGAACGTGTGAACTGAATGAAAACACAAGTGACTTGAGGACGTACGTGTCTTTACATACAGATTATCACAGGTGATGTTTTGTTACTCAATAATTTGCAAGGATTCGCTTAATTGATTGCAGCTGCTTGTACTTTTGTTGTTGTAGATGATCGTAATTTCGAAATTTGTGAAGGTTTTGCAGTTTCTTTCTTTGGGTTGGGTCAGGGGAAAAGTAGCCTAGGCACAAAATCGGCCGGGAAATCCTACACATTTTTCAAAATATTTTTCTAACAACGTTGGATTCATCATTCATGGTTTTTCTTTCACTGTTTCAGCTGTATTATCAAGACTCAAGTTGATTTCAGAAGGTACCGATCGTCTTAGGAACTCTTTTTCTGTACACATGGTACAATGAATGCTGACCATGCCCACTTATTAACCCTAACCCACCAGTACCTACCTGCATACCACAATTTACCACTTAGGTTTTTTTTAAATCCTGAATACAATACACCACAGGATTAAGGCCAGGAGCTAGGGCCCAGTACTACACTTTGTTAACTGTAGTTGATGCCATCAGTTAGTAGCTAGCTGTTGCCTTTCGTTGGCCAAGCCATGTCGACCCCGAACCAGTGAGGATGTTCTTTGTTGATACTGGGTTATATACCTCCAGGAGATCTGCTAGATTGACATGCAGGTGTTGGGGAGTATTTCGACGCACCAAAATAAATATATCTCTTCCGGAAGGAGTCCCTAACAGAAATTTGGATGTTATTTCTAAATGCAAATTCAGGAAGCGACGCTCGAGCGTGCGCATCATCGCTTCGAGGATGACGACCAACAACGCACATAGACTTGCACTGCAGTCCTTCCTCTCGCGGGGTGTCATGTCGTCCGCCGAGGCTAAAGACACATGCAGGAAGGCATGCAGTACTTATGATGGTAAATTGTGCTTCATCATTTATTTATTTCAGTGTAAAATTAGTACTTCAGAGATGTGTTAAATTTTAAAATTGAAGAAACAAATGCATTTATTTATATCGTTTGACTTGGTCCCGAAATTTGCAGTTTTTCAACATTTTGTTAGGTTCTAAAGGACCGACTACTAACAATCCTGAATTTTAACATCCCAAATGTACCAAGATCCATTCCACAGTTTTAAAAGATAATGAAGGGACACAAGACTGTACACAGTACAGTCCAAACATTGTGACTACCGTAAATAATTTCAGGCTTGATTGTCCAACTTTAGTGTATTAAAAGAATGTGGCATAGGGATACTGCAGTCAGGAATTAAGAGATGCAGGCCTGTAGAGCTCGGCCACTGTAACTTCCAATGGGGCTTGACAGCCCAACTTAGTCCACGTGTGAAAGACGTATGCCATTGGGATGCTACATGGGTAATGGACTTTCTGGGAGGAGAGGATTGAGGAAGGGTCATAGCCAGAGCCAGAAGGGTACAGGTTCAAAGTAAATCTTGCTTCTCTGATTCCATTGCTTCTTTCTTCAACTGTAGTGGCATATGATGACAACGCAGAGGGCTTGAAGAGCTTCTTGGAGAAGATCAACCAAAACATCAGCAGCGTCGCCATGGAGATAAGATCCAAGAAGGATGAGGATACAGGGAAAGTGGTATATGCTCTCGTCAGAACCACGGAGTCCGAGCTGGGGCGGTTGTCATCCGACTACCAGAAAAACGACCTGGAACTCTTCAAGAAGATAGTAAGACTCTTCTGGGAGCTGCTGAGAACATTTTGTTTTTTCTCCATTTGTGATTTCTGTTCCTCTTGTGAGGCTGCTGTTGACTAAATCATTGCACCTTGTGTCTTTGGATTCACAAACTTCACTCCAAAAGACCTGGAGAGAATTGTGGTGGAGAATCCTTTGTATAGTAGAAAAAAGCTGTTTAGGTCTTGAGGACATTGTGTTCAAATCCGCAAGTCCTTGATATTAACTTCATCCGATTCCTGCTTGAAGTTAGGAGGGCCTGACGCCTAATGCCTTTCACAAAGGCATTATCCAATTCTTGTTTGACGTGTCTCTTGCTTTCCCAGCTTGATCTGATTGTGGAGTCGGAGTCCGGCACCGCCTCCTCGACGGACGTCTTGAATCTCACCAGCCACCTGAAGGAGAAGATGTCCAAGCAGGAGGCCCAGAACATCCTGAGCCGTCTCATCCGGGAGAGCTGGCTGACGGAGGTGAGCTTTGGAGACACTCAGAGGGCGCGACGGACAAACTGAAGACTGATAATACTACATGTATTATGATTTTAAGTGTAGCAGCATTATGTGTAATATCTCAGAGGTACAAGTTAGTCTCAAAGGAAGTTACGTAGTCAACATGGCACATTGTTTTATAGGAGTATGAAGCAGCTTTGGTGGCAGTGCTTGTAACCGAATACTTTTAGTTTTCAAGCCCATGCACAAATAAACAAACCAGGGGCCAATTTCATTGAGCTGCTTCAGCACCAAAATTTACTTAAGCACCAAGAACATTGGTAAATAAAATCAGTATGCCAGCCAAAACTCCTTGTGAATGTTATGCTCAGCAAACAATGGCCGAATACAAGTCAAAAGTGGTATTAAAAAGCAGCACATGAAAATTTGGATGGCAATCCTGTTTGATCAAGGAAGACTTTCCAGGCTCAAGCAAATCTTGTGCATAAGCAGCTCTATGAAATTGGCCCCAGATCAGTCCTATACACAAGTATCAGTCCCATCATCCCTTTGGTAGGGCTGTGTTTTTTTTTTTAGCCACAGCCAGAGAGTTGGGACACAGCCATATCCTTATAAACTAAATTCAATGCGTCTTGTCGGTTTTTTAGAACCAGGGAGAGATCTCTTTGGCGCCACGTGCTATCATGGAGCTGGAGCATTACTTGACAGAAATCTACGAGGACGATGTCCGCTACTGCCACCTCTGCAAAGAGATAGTGCTGAAGGTAAGTACGGTACATCCAAGACAGCCGGCCGCGTAGTACCAGTCGCAGGCCATACAAATCACATGATATTTCACCTGGTTACCCATCTCCTAATTTTCATACAGCTGAGAACCAGCCACAAATCAATATGTATCACATGAGGTTTTTTTGGCTGGTAACCCGAGGCCAATTTTGTTTGGTGTTCAGCTTAATTCTAAAGACCCAGCAGCTGAATTTATGTAACTAGGCCCCCAGCTTTGGGGAATTTGGCTCTGTGTTCATGTCAAAATTGATTTTAGTTCCTCACGGTTTCAGGAACATTTGATTAAGATTGTTTTCCTTGTCTTCCCATTAGGGGCAGGGTTGTTCCTGCGGACTGAAGCTGCACGTTTTTTGTGCCGCCCGCCTCTTCCGCGGGAAGAGCGAATTCACGTGCCCCAAATGCAAGGAGCTGTGGGACTACGATATCTCTTCAGACGAAGCAGGTATGACATATCAAAGCACTATAAGTCAGATCCCATTCTGAAGATAGCATTCCAAAGCTTGGAAATCCATTGTCATTCAAGGGATCTGTGAATTTTAAAAGGGAACTTATCGCAAAAAAAATTAGATTTTACTCGGAGTGTCTTCGATACTCAAAATCAATTGGCACGCACCCGTTACAAATAGTAAAGTTTGGTCGCAGTTGGGAAGTAAGTGTCTCTAATAATAAATAATACTAATTTGGGAGGCTATTCATCCTTACTGGCAAGCTGGGGTGCTGAATTGCGAAGGATGCGGCTACAACGTGATCGGGTTGACGGTGTCGCCCTTGGCTGCCAGCACACTTCAACCCATCAAACCCATATATGATCACGGAGCACAGCCTGAGATCAAAATTGTTTGATTTTTGTGGAGGGAGGAAAACAGGAGAACCCGGGGGGGAAACCCTTGTAGCAGAGGAGAGAACCAACGCACAACTCTCAACGCACATATGACCTAAGCCGTGATCGAACCCGGGCCACATTGGTGAGAGACAAGTGCCTAATGCACTTGCCACCTATGCCCCCCTCTTACGACATCAATAACAATGCATTTGAAACCATAGCAGATTTCTTTACATTTTTTCGTCTGATTTCTGTGGGGTTATTTTCTTGTACATATTTGCAGCTTCCACCAGTACTGCCTCACGAAGTACTGGAAATTCATCAGCCACTGGACGCAAGAGAAAGGAACGACTGTAGGAGAAATAGCTCCCTCAACGATGGTCTGACACCGCAACATCAAGCCACTTACGTTGCCTTTAACAGCCCTCCTCTCCTGATCATCCCATGGCAAATTTACCGTCAAAAAGGTTTAGAGTTTTCTGCCGGCACCCACAGTTCATTTAAGATCTTGGAGAAAAAAAAACTGGGCAGAGAAATTTTGGAAACGTAAAAGTCAGTAAATAAGATGAAAGTAATCGAATCCCCCTAAAAAAGTTTTGGTATTGAATCTAAACAAAAATGTTCATGGGGAAGCTGTGTTAACCTAAAAAAAAAAAAATAGGTCATGCCTTGGTAATGTTTGTATTCATACTTTGTTAGTTAACAAGATGATTACTTGTGTACAATGTATATAGAAAACAGTGATTAATAAAACATTCATATTTCAGTCTTGTAAACTTGAGTTAATAGTTGTTTTTCATTGGACAGAGAGTGTAATGGTAGTTAGCCATCTTATTTGGAATTGGAAATTATTTGAGGTTGTTGCCTTACTGCCTCTGGTTGGTAGCTTTGGTGCCAGGGGTTTGGTCTTATAAGGAAATAAACAGGTAATTGCCTTAGTGCCCCAGGTCAGTATCTCAGTGCCCCTGGTCATCGCCTCGGTATCCCTGGTCAATGTGCCCAGTTGCCTAGGACTTAATCTTTAAGGAATCAAATTTGGTCAAAGAGAAAACTGCATTACTACCCCTTTGACACAAAATGCAGAGTGATTCAACAGCGCCCTCTGTACTAGGTACACATGTGCCTGCTAAATACGGTAGTAACCTCAACTGGGGCCTTTCTAAAAGCTCAGTAGTCCGGCTCCTTTTCGTGAATCCATTCTAAAATAACGGGGATCAGAATACATGTAGAGACTTTTGGCTATGGTTCGGAAGTAGATTCTCTGGTTTGAAAAAAAAAAACGGGGCTTCAGCTTCAATGAAAAACCACAACCTATATTTTCAGAAAATGGATGACAGAGACGGAGCTGGAGCTGGAGCCGGAGCTGGAGTCGAGGTTTGAGAAAGGCCCCTAGTCGCCTACCATTAAGTATCCTACAGAAATACGTGTACATGATGTTACACGTTTTAAATTTTCTTCACCGAGAAAGTCGAAACACTGGACATCACAATCACTTAAATGAAAAGACACCAATCAGTTCATTAGAAAATCTAGACAATTTGATCCAGTTATAGTCAAAATAGAATACATTTTCATCTATTCATAATGGTATTAAAAACTATCCTTATTAGGTTATGAATTTGGCAGTACAGGGGCCAATTTCATGGAGCTGATAAGCACAAAAAAATTGCTTAGCAAAATGTCTTGCTCAATTATAAAACAAACCACAATTCCATTTGATATTCATGGTCAGTGAACAACAGCCAAAGAACAATCACAAGTGATACACAACACATGGAAATTTGGTGGTTAATCCTGTTTGATTAAGACAGAAACCTTTGTCATGGTAAGCAAAGTTTTGTGCTAAGCAGGGTCGATAAATTGACCCCTGGGGCCAATTTCATAAAACTGTTAAGCACAACAATTTGCTAAGCATGACATTTCTGTCTTAATAAAAACAGTCAATTTTTCTTTGTTCACTTTTCAATGACTTAAAATAACTCAGTCAGTTTCCCTTGTGGTTATTTCACGAATATATTAATTAAAAAGCCGTATCCTCTTTGAGTGATCCCCCATGTGCCGTTCCCAGGTTGCAGCATTGTTGCGTGTATCATTGAAACGATCCCTGGGGTGTGGCGGTGTGTGCGTGGTTTCATGGCTTCTGACTGCCAAACGAACAAAGATAGTTGACTATTGGGGTCACCACCAACATAGGGCTGGATGGCTCAGTTGGTAGAGCGCCTGTACGGTATTCAGGAGGTCGCCGGTTCGAATCCCGCTCCAGTCAATTTTTCTTTGTTCACTTTTCAATGACTTAAAATAACTCAGTCAGTTTCCCTTGTGGTTATTTCACGAATATATAATTTAATAAAAACAGGGTTAACAACCAAATTTCCACGTGTTGTGTATCACTTGTAATTGTTCTTTGGTTGTTGTTCGCAGACCATGAATATCAAATGGAATTTTCAATGGTGGTTTGTTTTATTGGGCGAGACATTTTCGTGCTAAGCAAATTTTTGTGCTTAACAGTTTTATGAAATTGGCCCCTGGTGGCAAGCTAGCTACTACTGCTAAATAGATTTCATTTACTTGAGATGCAATATTCATTTTGGGATGAAAAGAGATTGACCACGTGGCACATCAATAGTTCTTTAGCATTCCCAAAAATGGTACCAGGAAATTCTAGACTTGGGCTTTGACTGGTTTCATTTTGTATTGCCATATTCATGTTTAACGGGCAAGCCACACAGTTCAACAAAGAGGTCTATGGCTATGACTGTGCATATAATATTATACAAAATTTACTCTATTCTAAAAAGAAATTAAGGAAGAAAAGATGGACTCTACAACTTGAATCAAAAACCCACAACCTACTTTTAAGCTTATTCTTATCATGGAAATGACAACAGAGCCAACTTTAAAGGTCCTTAGTGCATCAGCAACAAACACTAAATGACAATTAATTTCATTTTGGCAACTATTTCTGAAATACTAGATACATATGAGATCTGGGGTCGATTTCAGGAAGCCTTACGATCCATCGTAACTGATTTCAAAGGATTATAAACCATCGTATCCTAGGACTTCTATGTGGTGCTGTAATGCATCACAAGTCCTACAATCGATAGTAAGGTATGATGAGTTTTGTGAAATCGACCTATGGGTTCCAGAAATCACTATAATAAGCATATCACTGTTTGCACATTGATATTTATCATATTTTCTGTAGAAGCCAGTAAACTAAAATGTGCAAAAGATTATGGTTCTATTTTTAGAATCACTCAATAAAGAATGACTCTGTTGTGTATATGGGTACAATATCTCACTTCATTTAATAATCTGGGAAACTTAGCAACTGAGTTGATCAAATCAACAACCATTCTTTCACCTTGGAATTTCGACGAGACTTTTAATCACTTGGTTTCAGGGCGAAGGGTAAATCACGTCGGGGCGATGTCATCATGATGGGGCTACAGCAGTCTGACTCCGTAACGAATCACCATGAACAAGCTGAAATGACAAAAGAAAAAACAAAGAACATTTAAAGACAATATCCAATTAACTGCACCACCAAATTTAGGGTTGGAAGAAAAGGTGATAGAGGAAGTGGGCGGAGCTAATCTTTTCCCCGCCCCCATAATTTCAATCAATATAGGCCTAATCATCAACTAACCCCAAGGCCGAGGGAAACAGACTGGATTGATTGAAGGCATTGGAAAGTGAATAAAGGAAAATTCACTGGAGCAGGATTCGAACCAGCGACCTCCGGAATACCATACCGGCACTCTTTGCCAATTGAGCTATCCAGCCCTATGTTGGTGGTGTTCGATGTTCCTAATACTAATAGTCAGTGATCCAAAATTAGGTAGCACTCAAAAATATTAAGAACAATTCTTTCAACACCCTTAAAAATTGCTTCTTTTCACTAAGAGAGGATAATATTTTTCTAATCTAACAGAAATTTATTACATTATTTAATTAACCAAAGTTGAAAATGTTTCTTAGTTTTAATAATTAAAAAGATCTGTAGACTAAGGAGAAGGTAGTCATTTCTATTGATGTCAGTCCCTCACGCTCTAAAATCTTCTTAAAAAAAACAACCCAAATAGACAAATTAAAAATGGCATGCGGCCAACTTGCGCTGGTGTCAGGGCTAAACATACACATTATTTTTAACGACAATAAAAAGTACATTCAAGAAATCTTTGGCGAAGCAATTAATGCATTGATGTCCGTCCCTCACGTGAGGGACAGAATTGGATCAAGCTCCAATGGGAGACTTTGGAGAACCGGTCTTAAGTCAACAGCGCACAAGCAAACCATGCTTGCGCAATTGTGAGCATGCGCGTGTTGTATTGCGCGTGCGTGCGCTGTTGACTTGAAGACCGGTTATCCAAAGTCTCCCATTATCTTTGTATAGCAGTATGTGAATGATTTCATGGCTTCTCACTGTCAAACAAACATTTAGGAACACCACCAATGAAGGGCAGGATAACTCAGTTGGTAAGAGTGCCAGATCCGGTATTCTGGTGGTCACTGATTCGAATACTGCTCCAGCCAATTTTTCTTTACCGGTATTCACTTTTCAATGAGTCATCATTTCAACTTTGATTCTAAATCTACAACCTTCTTTAGCTTGGAAAGGGAGGTGGATTTTTGAACTGTCAACCTGATTGAAGCAAAATAAAAAGTAAGACAATTTGATAATTAGTCAAAATTATTCTCTTACACTCATACCTCAGTGCAGACAGCAAGCCGGCCGGCATGAACTTCCCAGAATTCATGAACCTCATCCCCATGACAACGAGCAGAATAGCTGACACACCTGGACAATCATGGACAGAACAAATAAAAAACAGCTCTCAATATTTGTTGCACATTATAGGTTGTTGAAAAGTGACGAATAAAAAATTGACTGTAGCTGGATTCGAACCTGCGACTGCCGGGATAATGTACCGGTGCTCTACCAACTACCAGACTGGGTTATTGAAGACAGTAGATCTGCTACAAAGATGGGTCATTAAATATCAACCCCACTCTAGTTTTAATTACTTCCTTAAAGGTACAGTACAGGATTTGGTAACATACCCAAACAGAAGTGTTGACAGATTTACGTTTAACTTTCAGGATATAAAGATGGTACTGGAAGAAACATACTGTTCAAATATTTCTGCCTGGAATGGTGTATTTATCCAGAAATTAGTCAAACAAAGACAGAAAAATAGTTTTGATCTCGGGTAAGGTCAAAACCATTCTTGTTTTATAAGAAAAACCGAGTCAGGTTTTTGCTATTTTTTTGTGACTCAAATGTCCGATTGAGCTTATTTCATTGTACATAGTGGATAAGACAAAGTTTGAGTGCTGCTCTATGACCTATACCAATCATGTATTATACCTTTAAAGTTAAACTCCAAGCTCTGAAAATCGTGAGAAATAGTTGTTATTTCATTCAGTTTCAGTCCGGCTGAGTGGATTGGCGGTTCTCTCCTTGCCTTCCGACCTCTGGCAGCAGGGGTTCGAGTCCTGCTCAGTCGTGTCAGTACACAAGTGGATTGGGGTTTATAATCCATACAGGATTCCGTAGGTTTTACCCGGCGTGGCAGTCTCAGCTGTCTCCTGGTCTCAGCGGTCCCCCTTACCAAATATGGTCAAATGTGCCATGCCATCTCTGTGCACAACAACGGGAAAGTCATCCGTTTAAGTGGCGTGCTATGTCCGGCAGCTACGTCCGGGAGGACAACTGAGACTTGTAGACAGTTGAGACTGCCACATCGGAATATCTCTCTGGGGTTATCCTTCTTCTTCTCATCATCTATAGTTCCGTATATAAAAGACAATTTAGGCTTTTGGAAAGCTACAGTTCCTATCAAGCTTTTGACGGATACAATATACTTGATTTCATAACCAAAAATAAATGAATGGAAACAAATTCAAATTCAAATTGATTAATATTTTTTTGGAGGACTTACCAAAGAGAACAAGACAGTTACTGACGTCCTTGGAGGTCAGCGAGGCACCGTATGCTGCGACCGCACCCATAGACACGCCCGTTAACAGCGACATGGTGCTACCTTGTATTGTTACAATAAGAAAAGATTCCGAAATTACTTTAGTGTACACGGATCCATTAAGCCCCGCCCCATTTTTTTATAAATGACCAATCACAGAGCTGTAGTTTACGTCCGACACACTTCAATAAACTTGATTGAGTCCCATTTACTGGGCCATTAGAGCTCCTTTTTTTAATGATTTCTGACTTCATCTGTCACACTTACACTAACAGACTAACGGTTAGTGCGAAGGATGAAGTTCCTTCGTTAGGAGTTCTAACGGCCCATATAATGGGCCATAAATAGATCAGCGCGGACATCCGGGTACTTTCATTCTCATAACTTGACAACCCATGAAAACTAATGTGTATATGGCGCAAGCCATCTACACATCGGCTCCAAGGTCGGCGAGTTGGAGTGACGTCACTCCACGCTGATCTACAGGGCTAGCTCCATACTACTAGTACTATTACTAGGGCGCGCCCCCAGGTTTTGGACGTGAGTAGGGCTAAGGATACAGAGTGTACGGAGTAGAGTATGGAGCTAGGCTAGGGCTAGTTAGCTGGCCCTGTTTTGAAGTGTAAATTTGAGAAATTACTTTAGCCTACAAAACAAAAGTACAAGTACAACATGTTCATGTAGGCCTAACTTTTTTAGGCCTATTTGAATGTTTCTCAGTCATGTCAGTCTAGAAACTAAGTCAGTGTTTATCAGCACATTTGACGACATGTAAAGACTGGCCAACAATAAATTAATATCATGAAAAAGTTCTGTTAGCATGCTCTAATCATTGCGAATATTGTTCAAAGGCAATATTAATGTCTCCGTTTTCAATATTGAACCGTACGCGAATAATGGTTCCTGTGAAAGAATACCCACTCAACATACAGTCAACGTCCAGTCAACACGGGCCACCAATAACTTTTTTAACTTTGGAGTCAAAATTCTTACCTGCTTTTAGAAAGCCAATGATACCGCCTACTGCAACGAAGGCTGCATAACCGAAACCAATAATGTCAGTCATATTGATATTTTTGGGGGGCAAAAGGCTGGAAATAATGGATAATAACTGAAAGTGCTGGGCCTGCAGTAGCGTTTATTTACGATACGCGTACGATGAGTTCGTCAACTTTCATGTGCTAAGTAGGACAATTTGACTTGAGGGCGCTATTTTCATTTCTGAATGTTGAAAGCCCAATCTCGACTCACACGCGGCGCCGTGATCATGTACAAAATTTCTGTTTTGATTAGAAAAACGAATGATCGCACAGATAAGTCGGGTAAACATTATTCCTTTCTTGGCAAAACATCCCAAGTCTAAGATAGGTCCAAGAATAATGTGTACACAATTAATAAGTGGAATCATGTAACTTGAGATAGGGCAGTGCCGTAAATTTAAGCCTGCTCGAATATTCAGGAATTTCTATTCGTTGATTTATTTCTATTTATTGATCTAATCCAACAGAAATACAATGCCAAGTAAAAGTATTTACATAACATTTATTATAATTCAAAAGCCTGTGAAGCATTTTCGCCCACAAATTGCTGTAATGCATAATGAAACATTCCTCTTTAAAAAAATAATATGTTTCCTTTCCCAACTGGTTTATTTTTTTGAGACCAGTCTCGCTGATAGCATTTACATCTCTTTTCCTATTGGTCAGAAGTAGCATTATGCATAAAATTATTTTCTTGATTACACAATGTCACAGATAACTTATGAAATAGTTGATAACAAAAATACGACTCGGAACAATGTGCAGTTTTTATGTGGACCAGAGTAATTGTGTGGCAAACCTTTGTTGGCCAATATTTTGTCAAAGAAATACAGATTCATGGGCAAATCTATCATATCATCAAGGATGATCTTTATCACCATCTTTATTAAAGGTAATATCATACTTTTTATCAAAGAAATACAGATTCATGGGTAAAAATGTCAAGACAGATACAGTTACAGTAAACTGTGAATATTTCAGTCCCATACGAGTGCCCACTTTTTTGAGAAAACAGTTAAAAACGGCCACAGTATTCCTTAAGACTTTTCTCTTAAGATTTTCGGTCGTTGTTTTTCTAATTTCTGGATAAATACACCAAGTTCAGGCGGAACAATTTTAACGGCATGTTTCTACCACCATCATCTTCATCATACCCTGTAAGTTATACGTAAATCTGTGAACATTTCTGTTTTGGTTTCTTACCAAAGTATGATACTACCTTTAAAGTTATAGGTAAATCTGTGAAGATGTCTGTTTCAAACTTTCAGTATGCTACCAAACTATGATAGTACTTTTAAAATGAAGGGAAACGTGAAACAACTAAATGTTCCCAATGATAGATTTATAGAAGTGGCGGGAAAAATCGTTTTTATAGGGTTCCTCCTATTCCCTTCATGATCATGAGCTGCTTCCGAACAGGGTGGAATGTACTACTGGTATTACGCGGAGTGCTTGCTGCTACCGGAGTGCTTGCAAAATGAATAATGCACTGCATTGCTTGGCGGGCGTGTCGAGTGCTTTGTAATAATTAAACTCATGTAAAAGATGAATCGTAAATCTTTGTGATATCGACTTGGTAACATACCCAAACAGAAATTAAATTATTCTGTAATTTTGTCAGTTTTGAAAATTATCTCCTGCGTACATAATGACTGGTTTTCTGAAGTGAAATGTAAAAATTCAATTTTACTGGACCACTGACATTTTTTTATTTTTTTATTTTTTTCAATCTCTTTCCATTTTTTGTTCTATGGAACTTTATTACTGGTTTTTCACACTCATAAATAACTGCAGTAACAATTGGAATTCAAACAAGGACATTTTCATATAACGCTCATAGTTTAAAAGAAAATCTATTAATTACTTTGTTTCTAGTATTTCAATCCTATTTTGAAACAGCTTTAAATTCCCAAAGAAATGATCAGGACAACAAATTCAAACTTCAAGTGAAAATTTATTGATTTTCAAATTGCTGAACTCACAATTGTGGCATGACATAATAATTGATAACATTTTCTATTGAAAATAGAAAATTATGTGAAAATAAAAAATAATACTGTGATTCTCTTCATGAGAATATTTAATTTGATAAATTCAATGATAAATACAAAATTCACAACTGTAAAATCTACTAAAAGTAAGAATTTAAGAAACTATAATTGATATTTTGTTTTTGGTCATAATAAATACACTGTGCCAGTGGTGGTGGGTTATGGGAAAAACTTTTAAAAACAAAATAATGAAGACAGGACGACAGAAGAATAAACGAAAATTTCTTTTTCTCTTTCTGAAAGACAAAAAAGTCCCCCATAGGACCTTTCTTGTAAAATTAATGCTGATGTAATGCAGACCAAAGTAGTTATATTAATATTCCAGATTCCAAAATTTAGGAAACAATAAATAGTTTGGATTCCTTTTCGTTTTTATTTCAAATCATCTAATAATCAGTTCTGTATTTTTGTTTAAATACAATCTACATAATTACATGTATATAATTCTGGTACACAAATTGCTCCAAAGCTACATCTGATTAAAAACATATATTTTTGTTCAAGAACAAACTACATACATTTTGATACAATTATCATAGATAATAATTTCTTTTCAAATCACACTTAATTGATACTTTTGCAAAAACAAAAGAAAAACAAAAAACAAAAGAAAAACAAAAACAAAAGAAAAACAAAACATGACAATTTATGAAAGTACTTGAAAGATTTCGTATCTGAAAGTCAAATGCATTTGATAATAAAATAGAAATAAACCTCTATTTATCCAATGCAACAAGGCAACCCTCCCCCAATTATTCTGGATGCCCCGCCCACATTTGTTTCTTAAGTCCACATCTTGATATATTTTGCAATCATTAGACTTTTATAAAAAAAAAAAAAAATCAATAGCACTGTTTGATTAATAATAAACCGATATGAAACACAAGAAATACAACGTTACGTTCTATTGGTGTTTTACTTGATAAAACAAAATACAATTTCATTGGTCCAAACCAAAAATATTAATAAAAGCAGCTGACCAACCATATTTCAGACATAGCACCAATAACTGAGTTGACTATAAAAACTTTGACAGCCAAAGTTTGTTTCTTTTTTAAAATTCCCTACTGATACATCCTCAAGGCTTCTCACATTAGGTGATAGGACATTGGTCTGGTATGACTTCTACAAGTTCAAGGGCCGATGTGAAGTCGTAAGGCGTCCCCCGGTTGATACTAAACTCTTGGATGCAACCGGCAAAAGGTTTTCGAAGGATGCCAGGGTGTCTCCATGTTGGTTCTGCTGACATAAACAAAAAAGCAAAAACACAAACATGACATTATGACCGAGATCGAGAGGCAGCAATCATGGGAGACTTTGGAGAATCGGTCTTGAGTCAACAGTGCACCCGCAAACCATGCTTGCGCAATTGTGAGCATGCGCGTGTTGTATTGAGTGTGCGTGCGCGTGCGCTGTTGACTTGAAGACCAGTTCTCCAAAGCCTCCCATTTAAGTTAAAGATGTGATTACTGGCCTCACTAAAAGCCTGAAATAAAAATCACAGAAAATGTTGGTTTAATATGAAAGTTAAAGGTAATTTCATGCTTTGTTTTTTGCCCAAGAAATGCAGACTCAAGGGTAAAAAATAATCACAATTACAATTAACTTTTACAATTTTGCGTAACAATTGCAATGGTATTTTGCTGTTTTCTACATGTTTCCAATGATCAATTGAGCTGAAAATTCCACAGGTTTGTTTTTATTCCATGACAAATCAAATTATGAACACACTGCAGCTGTTCTATCAACTTTAAGTATGATACTATCTAAAACACACAATCACCGTTTAAAAAAAAAATTGTACTCCTGGATCAAACCCCACAACCGGCTGCGGTATTCTTTATAGTGTCTTGACTATGATGCACAAGACCACAATGTCAGGCATTGCAGTTGGACTGAGAGCCCAAAGCAGGTACGGTTCTAGAGCCAAAATTTTTGGGGGGGCTAGAAGAGCCAATATTTATTTGGGGGGCTAGAAGACCCAATATTTTGGGTTCTTCTAACACTCGCTTCTGCTATGTCTTATTAGGGGTCGAAAAACATGCACATTATAGCCCACACAACGCGTTTTTAATGTAATTGGCGCTTAATAACAGAAAAAAATCCAGTAACTTCAAGATTTTTTTTTTTTCACTTGCATTTTTTTAGGAGGGGCTAGACAAACTTTTTTGGGGGGTTACAGTCCCCCCCCCTAGAACTGCGCCTGGCCGAAAGTATCTGTTTTAATAAGTTGGCAAAGGCAGGCAGGCTGTGCTGTGGAAAAGGACGATCGTCAAAAAGGATTTGTTTCGGCTAAAATTTGCGGTTGTTTTTTCCCCAATCTGATCATTAATTGAAGCTGGCTGGTTTCCACATGCATTGCATGTCTGCATCTACAGCTTCATTCAGGCAGTGCATGAAGCCATCGTTATAAGCCATCGGTGTGATCATTCAGGCATACCTCGCTCAGATCAAAGTCAGATCATTAAAACGAATCCTCTCAAAATAATTAATGCTCATTAGAGCACATAAATCAGAGTCCGGACTCCCACCCCCCACAAAGAAATGGCGAACCCTTACTCTCATCAAGCCTGATAGGGAAACCTTTGTTTTCTAATTAAAATCTGTTGTTGATGGACAGGAAGCTTAGGCACACGATGAGGTGAGGAGGGAAACTCAGAGGCTAACAAGAGAAAGTAGAATCTTAAAGGACTGTTCCTCTCTAAAAAAAATCAAACCCCCCAAAATCCAAAACAAGGCTGCAAAAACTGCAAAATCGTGCAGCGCGACTCTTTTCCTCTGTTGACTGCTCCGAGGATGGGATGCCGCATCCTTTTAAAATGTCTAAACTTCATTGGCTACCTATCAAACAGCGTCTGTAATTTCAAACCTCTTCTCATGGTCTATACAAGTGCTTCTAAGGTATTTCTCCTGCTTACTTGTCTGACTTACTCACGTCATAATATCGACCAGACAGATTGGTACTCCGTTCTTTTGATGACAAACTTCTTCTGTCTATTCCTACTCGGTCAAGATCTTTCGGAGATTTTAAGAGATCATTTTTTATAGATGGTCCCAAACTGTGGAACTCTGTCCCCATCAACATCAGGAATTCTCCCTCTGTCATTATTTTTTAGGAAATGACTTCAAACATATTTGTTCCGATAACCCTCTGCCCCCCCCTGTCTGTGTCTTTTTGTCTGTCTATACGTTCTGTACAGTGATTTGATCTTCTTATAATAATAATAATAATTTGGGAGGCTAATCTTCCTTACTGGCAGCTGGGGTGCTGAATTGCGAAGGATGCGACTTCAACGTGATCGAGTAGCAGGCTTTCATGGGCACCCTTGGCTGCCAACCACATCAACTCATATATGATCACGGTGTACAGCCTGAGATCGAAAGTGTTTAATTTTTGTGGAGGGAGGAAAACCGGATCACCTGGAGAAAAACCCTCGTAGCATAGGAGAGAACCAAAGCACAACTTTCCTCATATATGACCCAAGCCGGATTCGAACCTGGGCCACATTGGTGAGAGGCGAGTGCCTAAAGCACTTGCCACCTATGCCCCCTTCTTGAAAAGGCACTTTGTAATATAAATACCAGTTATTATTATTATTATTATTATTAAAACCAGGGGGGTTACTTGCTCATGGGATGATGATTCCGATCAAACTCACCAGGGAATCCCCCGACGGATATTGCACCGAGCGATGAAGCTCCGCCTCCACTGCTGCTGCTGCTGCTGCTGAACTCAAAGTCATCCTCGCCGTCGACAATGAGCCGGAGGTCACTCCCTTGCTGGACGATGTGCACCGTATGGAACCGGTTATCACAGGCCGAGAAGTCATCCTGCCCCCGGAACTTCTCGAGAGGCACGCCGCTGATGTCACTCTGGATACGCAGGACAATCTGACACCAACAATCAGAGCAAGAAATATATTAAAATTCAATTTTGAGAAATTTGAACGATCAAGGACGACCAGACTGTTTCAATATGAGAACTTCTTAACTTGGGTTCATCATGTTCCTGTTTACACAGGTTTCTATATACCTCCTTATTGATGATTTCCAGCGCAAGTCCGCCGTCTTTGGCTGTGACCGACAGGAGGACCCCGGCATTTTGAGTCGTTCGGAACTTGAAGCTGACAACAAAATCAACATCCATTGGCAGCTGCTCATCTGTTAACAACAGAAGAAATAAACAAGAAAACATGCTTAGTTTTGGTGCTTAGTTTTGACATTTAAGGTATTATCATACTTTGGTAGCATACCGAACCAAAAATCTTCACAGATTTGCCTATAACTTACAGGGTATAAAAATTATGATGGTAGAAATTCATACTGTTAAAATTTGCCCGCCTGAAATGCGGTATCTATCCGGAAAATAACAATTAACCAAAAGAAGATCAAAAGTCCTGTGAAGATTTAAAAATACCGTGGGCATTTTTCTCAAAAAGCGGGTACCGTATGGGACTGGGAATTTCACAGATGACTGTTATCTTCCTTGATATTTTTGCCCATGAATCTGCATTTTTTCAAAAACCAAAGTATGAAATAACCTTTAAGTTGGCTGGGAATATAATGACTTCTAACTGGCAAAAAAACAAAAATAGTTGGCAATTTGGCACACCGCCACATAGGAGTAGGATTGGAAAGCTCAGTTGTTAGAGCAACGAAGCGGTATTCCGGGGGTCAGAGGTTCAAATCCCGCTCAAGATAATTTCTCATTGTTCACCTTTCAATGACTTAAAACTAATCCAGTCAGTTACCCTTTGGATAAGTTGAAGATTACAAATTCTACAGTGGAACGCCACTATAATGAACACTGCTACACCGAACATCTGAACCTACCGAGTATGGCATATCCTTTGCCCTGGAAGTAAGCCCCCGGCTCCGTGTGCATGAAGCAAGGGGTGACTTTGTTGCTGATCTGAGGCTGAGTCAAATCCAGCTTGACTTGGTTGACCATGATCTTCCGGATGCAGCCCTGGAAGCTGCGCATCTCCTAGGGTGTAGGGAGGGAGGAAATAACAAAGATTGGAATGGTAGACGACAATTTTGAGACAAGTTCTGAGCTTTGCAAGTATATGGTTTAGTTGAGTGCTATTTTAATGGATGCATTTTCAATTTACTTTATATTGTTAATATCATAATTATTTTCCTTGTCAATAGGGAATACTGGGGTCAATTCCATAGAGCTTCTTAAGCACCAGGATTTGCTTTAGCACTAAAAACCTTGGTAAATATAATCAGTGTGTCAGCCCAAACTCCTTGTGAATGTTATGCTCAGTAAACAGTGGCCGAATACAAGTCAAAAGCAGTAAACATCACAAGAAAATTTGGTTGGTAATCTTCTTGATCAGGGAAGACTTTTCATACTTAAGCAATTTTTGTGCTTAAGCAGCTCTATGAAATTTGGCCTCTGATTTCTTCTGAAGGTTATCTCCACTGCCTGGGAAACCTGCAACCAAGCCTGGATGCTGTCTAAGAGCATAGGTCTATCAGCTACAGCAATCTCTACCCTAACAGATACCCATTCACTCCTGGGTATTAATGAAGAACCAATTTAATTGTCCTACTCAAGCAGCTCTACAATCCCTGTGGCTGGACTCGAATCCTCAATCCGGACTCAAGTCCACGCAGGAGAGGCATCACACTATTCCACACCAATCGATCCAGTCTTCTTGCTTACCATTCCGTTGACGGTCGTGGGTACCTCTGCCGGCACCCCACCGATGTACAAGGGCGAGTTGAAGTCCACCACGTTGATTCGCTTGGAGAATTTTTCCACCTGCACGTCGACGGCATCCAGGGTCAGAGAGATTGTCTTCCGATTCTTCAGCACCTTAATCTGGAGATGACAGATGAAGGAGGGAAAGAAATTAATTATAACAGGCACCAAGCAAAATGTAAGGGAATTTCCAGTAGTCAACCGAGCTGCAAACTGGTCACCGACCAAAAGAATGAGCTGAAATTTCAGGAGGGCCTGACATTTTGATCCTCACAGGATCTTTCTCAAAGGCTTTCCTTTTGAGAACCTTTCAGAAAGATCCTGCAATTATCAAGACATCATGCCACTCCTTTAAACTCTGAGCATTTTAACCAGCTCGTGACAGATGACGAGACATCCTACGATAGAAATTCACATCCGGAGGATGCGATAAAGCGCCATCGATTTTCTCAGAAAACAAGCAAAAATTTGCTGGACATGAAATCCAGAGTAAAAAATGAAAATACCGCCACCAATGATCTTTGGAAGAGTCCACTAAATGTTCCCTGTCTGAAAACAGCGTCAATTTCAGATGATTAAGTACGGTGAAAATAATACTACTGGTGGGCTTGATTGGAGTTTTTAATAGTGTCGTAAAATGGTTAAAGGATGACATTGTATGTGACATATACAAGAACTGATATTAGACTTGGACCTCCGCTGAGGGACAATACTCACAAAGTGCCAGTTGCCATCGTCGATAGGATCTTTGGACAGGGCGGGATTGTGGTCGCTCTTCTCGCCGTTGCTGAAGGCAAAGGAGACATAGCCTCTCTTCAGGTGAATGGAGCAGAAGATGTTGGGGTTGTCCTCCGACCCGAGGTAGAAGATCAGTCCGTTCCGGGCAACGGTACGCAGCTCCACTTGCACCGAAAATCTGCATGTCAAAGCAAGTGAGATCCATGATAATAAGATAGACAAATTATGGAGAAAGGGTTTTTCATCGCGGTAGATATAGATAAGGAAAAGGTGATCAATGTCATGCGAGGTCGTGATGCTGTTTGCGACATTTTGGCTGCTGGTACTGCTAAGATGTACAGTCATGCAGCGCAGATTTCATCAATTTCTTAATGTATCAACTTGCCTCAGTGAGAAATGGGAGACTTTGAAGAACCAGTCTTCAAGTCAACAGCGCACGCGCACACACAACAGCGCAGGCACAAAACAACGCACGCATGCTCACAATTGCGTGCGTCTGTGCTGTTAACTTGAAGACAGGTTCTCCAAAGTCTCCCATTGACACAACTGCATAGTGCTGTTTGATGTGGGTATACACCAGGGGCGGACCCAGCATTTTCCAAGGGGGGGGGGCATCTTCTAACAGTAGATAAAAAACTGAAAGCTCAAAAAAATAAAAATGCTGGCGACTGCAGCGGAGGCCATCAAATGCCTCATCAGTCCCAGTTATGTTTCACTGATTGTCATCTTAAAATAATTGTCATCTTAAAAAAGTTAAAATATTAACAACAAGAGAAACTGACTGGTTAATTTAAGTCATTGAAATGTGAACAAAGCAAAAAATTGCCTGGAGTGAGATTCGAACCAGCGACCTCCGGGTACATTATTCCAAAGGTCATTGGTTAAAATCCCAGTCAATTTTCCTTCAAGTTCACTTTTTAAAATAATTGTCACAGAGAAGCTTAGACTCTTTAGAGTAAGGTGACCAGATGTCCCCGATTTGACAGTGCCGTCCCCGATGAAAAATTTTCCCCGAAAATGTCCCTGATTCAAAGAAATGCCCCCGAAAATTCTAATTGTCCTAAAAAAACAAACAAACTGAACACAAATGCTGTGCTGATGAAGATTGATTCTTCAGAGAAATATTCGAAGACAACCGCCTAAAACATGCAAGTATGTAACCCACTCATGTCAACTGGACAAGATGTCTATAGATGCCACCATTTTGCATATGTAGGCACCATCTGAATTCAAAATTTTTACAAAAATTATACCCCTCCCCCAGGACACGGATCACTTTCCCCGGATCATCTCAACAAAATATGGTCACCTTACCTTAGAGTCCTCGATCAAATTGAGGTTGGCTTTCATTCAAGATTGATCTGAGCCTTGAGACATTGGATCCTTTATCAAACCACGAAGAACAGGTGCCAATTTCATAGAGATGCTTAGCACAAAAAAATTGCTTAGCACAAAAATGTCTTGCCCAATAAAACAAACCACCATTAAAAATTCCATTTGATATTCATGGTCAGCGAACAACAGCCAAAGAACAATCACAAGTGAAACGCAACACATGGAAATTTGGTTGCTAATCCTGTTTTTTATTAAGACAGAAATGTCATGCTTAGCGAATATTTGTGCTAAGCAGCTCTATGAATTTGGCCCCAGGTCTGACGGCAGTCAGTATAATCAAATTAACGCAGACATTATGTGACATGACGGAGCACAATTGACCTCATCTTTGTCTGAAGCAGTTTGACAAAGAGGAGGAAGTCTTTTAGCCACTCTTAGCCCCTGTTGATGATGACCCATCCATCTTGGAGCTATTTGCAAGGTTGCCGACAACAGCATAAAATATTATTATCCTTGGAAGTCATCCGTCACTTTATGGTCCGTCGATTAATCAGTGTCACCGATTGTGAAATCACCCAAGGACTAAAACACCAAGAAGGTAAAGGTAGTATCATACTTTGGTAGCGTTCCCAAACAGAAATCTTCACAGATTTACCTAAAACTTACAAGGTATAAAGATGGTGATGGTAGAAACATACCGTTAAAATTTGTCTGCCCGAAATGCTGTATTTATCCCGGAATAAAACCAACTGACCAAAAACAATTTTTATCCCAAGAAGACAAAACAACTCCAGTGAAAAGATCTGAAAATACTGTAGGCGGTTTTCACTGTTTTCTAAAAAAGTGGGTATCATATGGGACTGGAAATTTCACAGATGACTGTTACTGAATAATTCTTGATATTTTTGCCCATGAATCTGCATTTCTTTGACAAAAACCCAAAGTATGAAATAACCTTTAAAGGTAGTATCATACTATGGTTTTTGTCAAAGAAATAAAGATTCATGTGCAAAAATATCTAGGAAGATACAGTAAAAGTAATCTGTGAAAATATCAGTCCCATACGGTGCCCACTTTTTGAGAAAACAGTGAAAAACTGCTACAGTACTTCTTAAGTCTTTTCTCTTTGATCTTTTAAAAGATCAAAAAGTTTTTCGGTCTTTGTTTTACTTATTTCTGGATATATATACACCATTTCAGGCGAAAAATTTGTAACGGTATGTTTCTACCAGCACCATCTTCATACCCTGTAAGTTATACGTAAATCTGTGAACATTTCTGTTTTGGCGTCTTACCAAAGTATGATACTACCTTTAAGGACACAGCTACCAAAGGCTGACTGGTGTTGTGGCAATTATGTACACTGATTGATAACTTAAAAGCACTTAGACTATCACCATCATCATCTTCAAAGTGACTTATCATGCAGACACAACCAATAACTTTCCCTCAGGAAGATGGATAAGGCCGAAAAAAAAAATTGTCAGCGACTGACCGTAAAATGCCAAAACTTTGGGTCAGGATTTTTTTTTTTCTGAGTCCTAAAGTATAAAAACTCACAATTTTTGACAGAAAATGTAAGATTTAGCAGTAAAAAAGCGTGTCTCCTGAAAACGACCCAAGACCGTTGATTTCAAAGCCCTGGTGACCATACGTCCTGTATTTATTTTTAAATGTTTGAAAGTCGGCCAAAAAAAAAAGAAAAAAAAAGCGAATTTTAATTTTTCCACTTGAGGGCAACACAACAATTTTTTTGGTTCGGCCTTAAGTGTTCCACATGCCTCTGTTGACTAAGTCTCTCAAGGAACAAGTACCAGGAGGACAGATAATTAATGAGAATTGGACTGTCCTTAAAATTCCCCCATCCCTCGTAGAACCAGGGAGGCCGGAACTTGACCAGTGGAATGAACTAATCAGCAGGGTCAATGATCGCCACACGTTGCATATGACAATATTTATTTCTTGTTTACCCTGGGATTACCTGCTCAGTGAAACACACACTGTTTTCCAGAGGTTCCCAGCAATTACAATATGAATTATGAAAAATGGTGCTACACGTGACCGAGTAGCAGGCTTTCATGGGCGCCCTTTTGGCAGCCAGCCACATCAACCCATATATGATCACGAAGCACAGCTTAAGATTGAAAGTGGTTGTTTTTTGTGGAGGGAGGAAAACCGGAGAACCCGGAGAAAAACCCTTGAAGCATAGTAGAGAACCAAACACACAACTCTACTCACATATGACCCAAGCCGGGATCGAACCCGGGCCACATTGGTGAGAGGCGAGTGCCTAACACACTTTGCCACCTATGCCCTTGGCCAATATGCCCTTGAGCAGTGTAATAATTACCGCAGCCCCTTTCAGAGTCTTCAAAATTTTAACAACAACAACAACAACAACAACAACAACAACAATAATAATAACAACAACAATAACATCATTGACATTCATGTTATAGTAGTAGAGTAGTTGAAGTATGGGACAGGGAAGCAATAGGGGAATGTGCTTCGTGCACTACTTTTTTAGAGGGCGCAAAAAAACGCTAAGGCAAAAAAGAAAAGAGTTATTGGAAATCTAATCCAATGATCAGTTTGAACAAAGGAAAGAAAGATTTTCTGATTTTGTTGGTTTGTTTTCATTGGCATCAGAAGTTGGAATAAGGGGCACAATTTTATCGCTTGGCCCAGGTGCCGTTTTCCCTGGGTGCGGTACGTGGATATAATCTGAATGAAACAGTACTCGAACTGAAGACAGGTATTATGACTTGAGACAGAGCCACTAGGCCCATTGATAGAACCTGTGTCGGAGGTATTAAGTATAGATCTAACAGTCATAAATGTCAAGTCACATAGAAGCTATAGGCCATACACTCACTTAATGAGCATCTCATTAAGACACTGCGAAGTCTTAGCGTTCAGTGCACGCAGAGGTTCATCACCGCTGACAATGATTGGTTTCACACTTGTCACGGAATCTAATGCTGAGAATGGTATGATCCATCTCCAAATAGAATAATCCAATATATGCAGACACATTATACCCACATATTGCCTTATGCTGGAGAGACAACAGCCTGTGTTACAGGTGTATGGTAATGGATTCAGTCACCGGATGGCTCAATCACAGATCACCGTCGGTACTGTAACATGTCATCAGTTCGGACAGCCTCTATATGCTCGACTTGTTTAAAGCAAGTGTTTCAAGCATGTTTTTGTTTTGTTGGATCATGCAGTGCTACCGTCATCACCCAAGGGTATAAAAATCGCACGTCTTTTGGAACGCAACTCACAACACCAGACTCCACGTACGGCGCACACTCTGACAAAATGTTCCACTTTGTCAAAGTGAATTATTTCTATCTCACAGTAGTCTACTGATGATGATGTTTAATTGTGAATGTGTGCAATGACCTGCAGCTAAACTGTTCCACAATTTAAAGTGCTGTTAATTGATCAGTCAAGCAAGCAAGGGTATCTTGGAGGACTCGTGGGGTGAAACTGAGAGATATTCTTCAGTAGCTATAGGACTTGAGAGGGAAGAACATGTCCTTCGCTGGCCGGCACAATTGAAAGAGAGGATAATCTCTACAAGACAGAGCAAAGTCAAAAGAATGTGCCAGGTGGTGCCCAGTGACAACAGAGTCTCATTAGGGGGGAGGTCACTCAAGCATTGACTGGTACTTGCTGGCAAGGACTCGCTAGATGGATGCGAAAGAAGAGAACGGTACTGTGATGATGGAATTCATCTCCTTGGGCTACTGAGGCAACAGATTGGACAGCTGACAAGGGGAGGCTCTGCCAGCCAGCTGAGCCACTTAACACTTACCCTTACCGGCTGCTTCCCTCCAACGAAAGGACAGTGGAGTGATCAACTGTCATTCTCATCATCTTCATGTCTTAACTTCACTGACCAATAAGGTGAGTCAGTTATGAAGCATCATCCATCCCAACATATTAGACATTATAAATTCTTTATATGTCTCTCTTAAAAGTAATTTCATACTTTGTTTTCTATCAAAGAAATTCAGATTTATGGGAAAAATATCCAGAAAGATGCAGTTAATAGTCATCTATGATACGGTGCCCACTTTTTGAAAAAAAAAAAAAAACAGTGAAAAATGCCCACAGTAATCTTTTCACCATCATTTTTGATCTTCCAAAGATCAAAATTGTTTTTGGTCATTGGTTTTGCTCTTTTCTGGATAAATACAGCATTTCAGGCAGAAAAATTTTAAAGGTATGTTTTTACCATTACCATCTTTATATCATGCAAGTTATGGGTAAATCTGTGGCAATTTCTATTTTGGTATGCTACCAAAGTATGATAGTACCTTTAACTTGTGATGTCTTTTTACATATAATCTGCATTGTTTTTAATACATTAATCTTGGCTCTATGAGAACTCACTTCTACCCAAATCCTAACCCTCACTCTTTTAAATTTATTTATCTATTAATTTATTGCTGTATTCATTGAGGTCGTGGGTTCGAATCCCACCTGAGCCAGTGCATGATTTTTTCATATGCACGCAACAATCACTGAGTATGCAGTGCTCATCATAATTTGCACACTTTTTATTCAGCTATAAAGCTCTCCTTGGAAAAGTACTTATTTATTCAATAGAAATACAGATATAAGGAAAAAGGTGATTGATGTCATGCAATGTCATTTCGCTGGTGGCGATGTTTCGGCTGCTGGAACTGTCTAGCCTTCATCAAGCAACTTATATTATTTATTCAATGTTATTTTATTTATTTACGTATCATTATTTTTCTCTTTTTCATAGGGGGGGGAGGAGTCTTTTTGGTATTATGACTCAACTCTTATGATTCCTCACAAATCATGACTGTGCCAGGCAGGATGTGAGATGTTGACTAATTCATTTCTGTTAATTTTTCAGTTCTATGTGATCCATTTGTTCTGCAGTTTCAGACTCAAATTAGTGGAAATTACATATAACTTGAACTTGTTTTTAAGAAAAAAAAGAGGGTCCAATGAAGATTTCTTCTGCAATGCATACAGTTGTTTCATTCAAGTAAACTGTAGATTAAACACAGTTATTTGCCGAACAACCAACCCATTAAGGAAAAAGCATATCAACCAGAGAGACTTCAAAACACAAATTGCCTTCGGGGTAAAAACCTTGGTTTTCTTTCAGATGAAAGCACAGGTAATAGGTTTGTCTGTGCAACCGAATAGAAGACACCGTTGAAAGGTCAAGAGTCAGACCGACACGTTTCACTCAGCATCTTTAAATTCCTTGATTCAAGAAACTAAGACTGATCTTAAGTGTGAATTCATCTTAATGAACGTGTAATGTCACAATACAAATCACTATAGTGATACCGACAACTTAATAATATAAATCTTAAAGAGCTTTGTGAAATTCAGCCCAGATTGCCTATGGGTAGGCTAAAAACAAAATTGAAGTTTCAAAATGATTGAACAAATCCATCACATCTGGGTAGAAATGATGTATCCTTGGTACTATTTGTCATCATTTCTAATAACTTGGCTTCCAGTATCCACTTAGAGAATCACTTTCAAGATTTGCATACTTGTGTTCAAGATCCTGCATGGTCGTGCTCCTCAGTATCTCTGTGAACTTATCACTCTCAAGCAAACAGGTTAAGGTTCTTAGATCATCAGGCTTATACTTGCTAGCAGAACCAAGAACTAGAACAATCCGCTATGGTCAGCGTGCCTTCGCCAAGGCAGCACCTTCCATTTGAAATAATCAGGCTTATACTTGCTAGCAGAACCAAGAACTAGAACAATCCGCTATGGTCAGCGTGCCTTCGCCAAGGCAGCACCTTCCATTTGGAATAATCAGGCTTATACTTGCTAGCAGAACCAAGAACTAGAACAATCCGCTATGGTCAGCGTGCCTTCGCCAAGGCAGCACCTTCCATTTGAAATAATCAGGCTTATACTTGCTAGCAGAACCAAGAACTAGAACAATCCGCTATGGTCAGCGTGCCTTCGCCAAGGCAGCACCTTCCATTTGGAATAATCAGGCTCATACTTGCTAGCAGAACCAAGAACTAGAACAATCCGCTATGGTCAGCGTGCCTTCGCCAAGGCAGCACCTTCCATTTGAAATAATCAGGCTCATACTTGCTAGCAGAACCAAGAACTAGAACAATCCGCTATGGTCAGCGTGCCTTCGCCAAGGCAGCACCTTCCATTTGAAATAATCAGGCTTATACTTGCTAGCAGAACCAAGAACTAGAACAATCCGCTATGGTCAGCGTGCCTTCGCCAAGGCAGCACCTTCCATTTGGAATAATCAGGCTCATACTTGCTAGCAGAACCAAGAACTAGAACAATCCGCTATGGTCAGCGTGCCTTCGCCAAGGCAGCACCTTCCATTTGAAATAATCAGGCTTATACTTGCTAGCAGAACCAAGAACTAGAACAATCCGCTATGGTCAGCGTGCCTTCGCCAAGGCAGCACCTTCCATTTGGAATAATCAGGCTCATACTTGCTAGCAGAACCAAGAACTAGAATAATCCGCTATGGTCAGCGTGCCTTCGCCAAGGCAGCACCTGCCATTTGGAATAATCAGGCTCATACTTGCTAGCAGAACCAAGAACTAGAACAATCCGCTATGGTCAGCGTGCCTTCGCTAAGGCAGCACCTGCCATTTGGAATAAACTCCCTGCTACAATCCGTCAAATAACATCCTTGGACAGCTTTAAAAGAAAACTGAAATCTCATCTACTTCTCAATCACCATAGTAATTTCATTACGACTTTAGCATGCTTATTTTGTGTGTGTGAGTGTAGGCGCCTTGTTTTCTGGTTTTCTGGATACCAGTAAGTGCGAAATATAAATCTATATTATCATAAATTACATTTGCTCATTAACACATAGGGAGACCGGTTTTCGTATGTCAGCGAAGGTTTTGGCAACCATGGTACCGTTAGGGTGACATTTGGAGATCGCCTTAACATCCCAGTTACCTTTTAAGTGGACATATTTTTCCTGTCCAAGTTTTAATATAAGACAGAGAATGCTCTCATTATGAACGGATGACGATTTCACATTCAATGGTTTGGAGGACGTTTCATTGAGAAATAGGCATGTCATGTTTTGTGCACAACCCTATGGAAATGTCACCTTATAAAGCAATAGGAACCGGTAATATATATTAATTATTATAACTTTATGAATGACAGAAGGAAACATTTTCAAAATGAATGATGGCATTAGTTCCATTAGTGTGACCCTAAATATAGGTCAATTCGTCCTTCCAAATACAATTCTCAGGGGCTCTAATTAAACTACCTTTGTCGCTTCCTATCAGCTCGGACTCAAGAATAATACAAAATAAGAATGAAGACTTGCACCACTTCCAAGAGTGGAAGAAATTCAGATGAATACATTTATACTTATGGAAAACTTGTGGTACAAGAACAAGATCTAAAAATGTGAATTTCAGAATAGCTATCTTGATATCGATGCTTTTAAAGGTTGTATCATACTTTGGTAAGAGACCAAAACAGAAGTGTTCACAGATTTACGTATAACTTACATGGTATGAAGATGGTGCTGGTAGAAACATGCTGTTAAAAGTTTTCCGCCTGAAATGGTGTATTTATCCAGAAATTAGTCAAACAACGACCGAAAATCTTTTTGATCTTTTAAAACACTTAAGAAATACTGTGGCCGTTTTCTCGAAAAGTGGGCAACGTATGGTACTGAAATTTTCACAGATTACTTTTACTGTATCTTCCTTGATATTTTTGCCCACAAATTCGTATTTCTTTGACACAAACCAAAGTATGATACTACCTTTAACGCTTAGTTGTGTTCCACCTCAAGGAATTAAATATCGTACAAGAACCAGAATGTGAGATTATATGAGGCTATGCATGGTTTCTGTGTGACAGAGCTGATATCAATAACAAGCTTCCTGCAAAATATTTCCCTCTCTGTAGTGAAATGCTACCTGCCATATCGAAATAACTACCATATCTGGTTACTGCCAAAAAATCAATTTGCTGACATTGATTTTGTGTAAATGAAATTAAAGGTAGTATTATACTCTGGTTATTAAAGTTGATAGAACAGATGCGGTCTGTTCATAATTTGATTTGTCATGGAATAAAAACAAACCGGTGAGATTTTCAGCTCATATCATCATCGGAAACATGTAGAAAACAGTGGAAAACTGATGCAATTGTTATGCGAAATTGTGAGTTAATTGTAATTCTGAGGTTTTGAGATCAAAACTGTATTCAGTATTTTGCTTGACTCATTTCAGGAAAAATACAGCATTTCAGGGAGAAAAGCTTTAATGGAATATATGTTTGTACAAGGTCCATCTTTATATCCTGTAAGTTGTAAATAAATCTGTGAACAAGTCTGTTTTGGTTTCCTACCAAAGTATGATAGTACCTTTTTGGGGGAACAGACATATTAAATTTCTCTAAAAAACAGCCGATTCTCCCCCAAAAAGAGTTTCTCAATGTTTTCTGAAAGACGTGAAAACAAACAAATGAACGAGACCGATGCTGCGCTAAACCTTTCAACGTCCAATTCAACGATATTATAATGTACAAAATATGAAAGGCAATTATATAATAGACTTGTGACAGAATAATGATAAATAACGGCAGTCAATTTAATAAGTATAGAAATAATAAATGTACGAAGCTGTCTTGGCGTGAGGCCAGCTGTAGTATAGGGAATGACCAGTGACCAATTACGTGACTTTATTATAATGGATGACCGTCTGGTATTGAATCAACCCCCATGCAGTGATATGGATTGTCACTGCATACATGTATATGAAGGCCATAATACACACGTTGACCATGTGACTTCAATCGTGAAGGCTGATTGGATAACTGACACTGTTTCATTGAACTAATATTACCATGAGTCCACGGTTAGAAGGCAAGGTTACATAATGTATGCTGAATACAAAATGCAGGAAATCAGAGTACAATACAAGCAAATAATAATAATAATAATAATAACGGGCATTTATAAAGCGCCTTTCCAAGAAGATCAAAGCGCTGTACAAATACCCCGGGGGAAACTCATTATTGATACAAAAAAATATTTAAATAATTAAAATCTCTGAAAATAATAAGCAATATAAGTAATAAATTGTTCAAGTAATAAAGTGCAAACTGCTCATCCATCAGCAAAAAAATGCCCTGAAATTCATAAAACATTTGGAGTTGGGAGGGTCTGACGTGTTTTCATCCTAGCAGGATCTTTATGAAAGGCTATTAAAATGACAAGAGGACAAGAACATGCAAGTAAAAGATACACATAAATGGATGAAAGGATCAGGACAAAAGAGGGGTGTGGGGAGGGGGAGGGTGGGTAAGATCAAAGGTGGACACCAACAAAGATGTGGAGGAGAAAGGGGCTGGGGTGAACTGCGATCAACAAAGATATCACGAAGAAAGGTAGTGATGTTTCGGCTGCAGAGTGCTAGCCTTTATCAAACTGATGAAGACACTTGCACAGTCTCAATTTATGTCCATGCTTTAGTTTTGGCTGTTCTGCCTCGTGGTTCCTGATTGGTGTATGCCCCATCCATTCCGGAAGCAGCATGCTTCTGATTGGTGGCTTGTGCACATGGAGTGGAGACTGGATTAGCAAGGGGATTAATTATCCTGGGGATTAGTAGGGCCTTGAATAATAATACTATTAAAAAGGGTATTTATAAAGAGTCTTTGCAAAAAGATCAAAGTGCTGTACAAAATAATTAGACAGGGGTTATGAGAATAAAGTTGTTTCCTGAAAATAGTGACAGCTAGAAGGTCAGCGCATTCCTGATGTCGATAGGGACAGAGTTCCACTGAATTTGGGACAGGACTGAAAGATTTTGATCCAGTAGGAATTCAATAAAGACAGAAGAAATTTATCATCAGAAAATTTTGGTTTCCCACCTATCAACTCTGCAATAACGTGGAGCTGCTTGAACTTATACAGATCTGCTGAGCACAGATATTATTTGGCTTAGCAGGCAAAGGTTACTGGTACGTTGGACTGTCCTGTCATGCATATGGTTTGAGCCTGTTTTTCAGCTGAATTCTGCTTAGCATAAAAAATAGCTAAGCAAATTTTGGGGAATATAAAGCAGCTGATGGAAATTTGAACCCACTTTTGTTCATATTATTGTTGCATGCAGTTTATATCATTGGCTGTCAACAGTACCAGCAATGGAATTACTTATCGTGTTCAGATGGGGGACTAGATTAATCCAGATCACATTGGGATCAAACACTGCTTAGATGAGGGAGTTATATTTCACTAGACCAAAGATCGCTCCTATGGTAAGGCCTTACTTCAATTTCAGAATTGGTTGGGCATAAAATCTTGATTCTCTAGTCATAGAGCTATGGTTAACAAAAGTCACAAACAAGGGGACGGAGGGCATGTTATGTAACAATGTGAGTTATAATATACTGGTAGATCTTTTAAATTGATCTAGTTGCTGTGTATCAGGTTATACCTGGAATATTTAATGCTGAGGAATGGTGAGGGATGTTGGTTTGTGGTCCTGCTAGCTAGGAATGAGGAAAAAGCTTCTCGCTGTCATAAATCCAGCCCTGGACTGGTTGATGTCACACATGACTGCTTCATCAACTTGTTCATGAATACCGTACAAGCAGACTTCAAAGGTTCTATAAACACACTTCAGCTTCAATCCAGGCACTCTGGGATAATTAAAACAAACAAATAACTGAAGTATATAAACAGCTATTAATTCATGGGTGAATACACGGATGTAACTTGTAAGGCACTTCAAGGTTTGCTTGTATCAAGCACTTTGTAAATACAGATCAGAAGGAGGAAGGAGTTTCCATCTGTAAGTTTTGAATTAGAGTAGGTACAGATGTGTTGTGACAACTGTTTGTATGCAATGTGATTTGAAGCTTTTCATGGTGGGGCCCAAATACTGGAAAGGTTTGTGGGTAGGCCCTACACCATGTCAACTTGTTCTACTTTTGCCAAAATACAAAGCACCTATGGCAGCCACTAGCCAGTGACAGCAGCCGCTTCCATAAACTTGTGTGTTATTTGCGGTCATGTATCAGTCATATTTGGGACACATAGGCCTACAACCTTATATACTATAGCCTCCCCGGCTTTGAACTATCATAGTTTGAAATTGATCACCAGGAACTTTCACTTGGAACATCATCTCTACTCTATGATACTTAGCGGAGAAATTTTGCTGTACCGGCCAGCAAACCTTCATATCTTATAGGTTTGTGTGTGTGAGAGGTGCATGAAAGCATAAAGATTGAATGAAACGACAGTGTTATGTAACCAGACTCCAGTCATGTTAATGTAAAAAGCATCAGCTGTGAAGTATATGATAACCTAATTAAAACATAATCACTGCATTGTAATTCAATTTTGATGTGTTTTTTTGTTTTGGTTCTCATCCCCAGACGGAGTATATACAGCAATAATTGACTTATGTTGAGAACTAGAGGATTCATCAGTGAGATGATTTGTCTGGTACGCTAGTGGAGGCGAGGGATTCTGGAGAGAATATCAGCCTCGCCGAGACAAAAGGTTGTTCTTTGACGATCGGGATGAAAGGAGTTACCCTGATGGACAGGGATATTTCTGGCTGGTGATACATGATGTATCTCTCACATCGGGGCACAGAGCATTAAGGTAGTATGCTCCACCTTCTTTAGATGAGGCAGATACAGCAAACTTTTTTGGACTCGTAAGAGGGGAAGAGTTCCTCAGAGAGTAGTACACGGGCTGCTGAATGGTTCGGCTCTAGACTTTTGGCACAAACCTTAAGTTGAGGATGGATGACAATACGACTGAGAAGCTGTATTCTGTGCAGACTGCTGTCTCTCAAAATGTGTCCTCTTCGATGTCCGACATCGTAGACTTTATGGCGAGAGAATGGATTCTGGTCATTGGCCTGAGCTTGATGATAGTGTGTGTGATCTTCGGGAATATACTGACTTTGACTGCCATCGCCAAGCACCGTCCTCTCAAGACACCCCCAGTGTACCTCATCGCATCCCTGGCCGTGGCCGACCTGATGGTCGGTCTGATGGTGATGCCACTCAGCCTGTCCTATGAGCTGACTGTCCAATGGAAGCTTGGGGTGGCTCTCTGCGACTTGTGGGTCTTCCTGGATGTCCTCTGCTGCACGGCCAGCATCTTGAACCTCTGCGTCATCGCCCTGGATCGCTACTGGGCCATCACAAAGCCCCTAGAATACAAACCCAAGCGCACCTCGCGGCGCATGCTGACCATGATCATCGTAGTCTGGGTGATTTCATTGGTCATCTCCACCATACCGCTCTTTCTCATGCAGAGCGAAGATCCGCACATTTGCAGGATCAGCCAGGATCTGGCCTACACAATCGTCTCGACGTTTGGGGCATTTTTCATCCCAATGACCATCATGATGGTGGTTTATGCACGGATCTTTGTGGAGGCTCGCAAGCGCATCCACGGAAGGGCCAGTGCATTCAGCACACCGTTGGGATCCACCTCTGAGATGTCCGACCAACGCTGGGCAGATGATCTATCCACAAGAATCAGTTCTTTTTTGAGAAAGGTTTACAAAAGTGAGCCGGTGATTGCCGAGGCAGAAGGCCCGTACATAAAGCTCCGGTCACCGACGAGAGTTGGCAAACAGCGTCGCAAGTCAAGCCCTAACATCATCACAAATAAAGACTTGCTGCCACAGTCCCCCCGCCGCACTTTTTCGGCACAGAATACCCCATCTCAAGGCAGATCAGGTTATCTGTCCAAATGTCCTTCCCAGGTCAGCAGCAGCCAATGTCTGAAAATGCCCTGCTCCCCTCTAATCAGGAAGAGGCTGATGCAGCGGCGGCAGCTGGCTGCAGCCCGGGAGCAGAAAGCCGTCAAGACCCTGGCCATCGTGACTGGGACCTTCCTCATATGCTGGCTTCCGTTCTTCATTGCTGCTCTGGTCCTTCCATTCTGTCCGCAGTGTGACCTCCCGGCTTTCTGGAAGAGCCTGTTCCTGTGGCTGGGCTACTTCAACTCCATGATCAACCCCATTTTGTACACCAAATTCAACAAGGACTTCAAGGATGCCTTTAGCAAGCTGCTGCACTGCTCCAAGAGACAACCGACGATCATCAACAACCCATCAAAAAAGTTAACTCACCGTTGTGAAGGCCACCAACATCGACCCACCGTTAAAGACTTTATCAGCAATGGAGCTTACAGAGAAAATATCAAGACGAACAAGAAATCAAAGGAGAGTAGCTTGTAATTATCTATCAACAAGATTACTCTGACTTTAAGTTTAATCAGTGTACAAAGGTGCAACATGTCATAAATGTTCCCCTCTTCTTAATATTTTTGGGGGTGTCCTTTTTTTTGTTAACGGATTGCTGGAATCTTCCCCTTTAAACCTTGCATTAAGACTAGGTCCTGATAATCGGGGAGTTTTTTTTTTTTTACGACCGACCATTAACACTGTGTTCGAATGTCCCTATGCTTTACAGGAACAATTCACATCTGAAGTGGCTCCGTCTGTGCGTTAGGTCTCCGAGTGTGGCAATGTAGTGCATGCGGACTTAAATAAGATAAAAAAAACCTGCTGATATAAATTACGAGCCTCTCACCACAAAATTGTCCCCCCCCCCCCCCCCCCGAACCCAACATGTTTGGCGGGGCAAAAGAGCAAGTCCCGGCACACCTATGGGTTTGCCTGGGAAAGCCCTGATCATCTTGGAACTTTCGCCTATAATCAGTACCTAGTCTGAACGCAACATTATGTAACAAGATTTGTCACAAGAGTTATTTTCACCTTAGAGCATGCTAGAACCACATACAAACAAATTGATACAATGAATGATGAGAAACAATCGGCCGTCCCCGATCCACACACAGTTATCAAGTTATGCGAACCTCCCACAATCTACCTCATTTAAGTCATTTTTAAAGATGCACGCAACAATTATCAATGCTGCAAACCCAAGACACCAGTGATCAATCAAAGAAAATGCACCTATTTCTTTTAAAATGCATAGATGTGAATAGAACTTACTGTGTACATTTATATAATATTGACTGGCCTTGAAGGAGATACCACATATATTTCCCAAACTAGTCTCATATTGCCCCGAGTCGAAGACGAGGGCAATATGGGTCTAGTGAGGGAAATAATATGTGGTATCTCCCGAAAGTAAGGCCAGTCTATACTATTATTATTACCTGTTCAACACTTTCTGGTGCATAGGAATAGGAACAAGAAACGCAAACCAAGTTGATATATCAACCCCCGGGGGGGGGGGGGGGGGTTTGAATGATGGTCACATCACTGCATACATTTTTTCATCTTAAAGGTAATATCATACTTTGGTTTTTGTCAAAGAAATACAGATTCATGAGCAAAAAATCAAGGAAAATACAGTAACAGTCATCTGTGAAATTTTCAGTCCCATACGGTGCTCACTTTTTGAGAAAACAGTGAAAAACAGCCACAGTATTTCTTAAGTCTTTTCTCTTTTTTATTTTTGATCTTTTAAAAGATCAAAAAGATTTTCGGTCGTTGTTTTACTAATTTCTGGATAAATACACCATTTCAGGTGGACAAATTTTAACGGTATGTTTCTACCACCACCATCTTCATACCCTGTAAGTTATATGAAAATCTGTGAACATTTCTGTTTTGGTTTCTTACCAAAGTATGATACTACCTTTAATGTGGATTAACAAAATTAATAATAATAATAATAATATAGATTTATATTGCGCACTTATCTGGAAAACCAATCAAGGCACCTACACAAACAATGCCCAAGTCATTATGAAATGACTAGTGATTGAGAAGCAGATGATATTTCAGTTTTCTTTTGAAGCTGTTCTAGGATGTTATTTGACGGATTGTAGCAGGGAGTTTATTCCAAATGACAGGTGCTGCCTTAGCGAAGGCACGCTGACCATAGCGGATTTGCTTGGAGTTAGGAGGGCCTGATGTGTTTCGATCCTAGCAGGATCTTTATCAAAGGCCAAATGATTTAGCTTTTAGATACAACTCTATTATTTTTGCTGATGAGCAGTTTGCTGCAGTTCATTACTTGTATTGATTACTACAAAATTTGCCCCTTACTATTTTAATTGATCCTACTTTATAAAGAAGTCTGAGGAATTATGTCTTTAAAAAGTCACTACTTATAATCACCTTTTTCTTTATCCTTTTTCTTTTTCGTTATAAAAAAAATAATTTGGCATTTGAGTTTTTATCATGTTTTGATGTCATTTTTGTTTAAGTTATTAAATTTTAAATCCCTCCTCCCAAATTGTTTGCATTGTAATTAAGTGTTCCTCTTTTGAATTCCTTTCTCCATTCTTGCACTGTGTGAAACTGGTAAAAATGAAGCTACAAAATGCATCTGGCGCTTTAATACCTTTCTTAGACGTAACCCCAAACCCTCTGCACTTAACCAAACACAAGTCAAGAGCACAGTCTCCATAGGGGGACTGATCACAAACAACGCATTACCACACAAACCACACTGTGGTGTAGAGTGTTAGGCCATGTCCAAATTCTCTGGCTGTGGCTGCAAATTACGCATGTACCTATGGCAGCCACTAGCCACTGACTGCATCCATTTCCATAGACTTGTAAGTTATTTGCGGTCGCAGCCAGAGAATTGGGACACAGCCCTATTCGGGATACCACACTTACCACAGGAAAAACCATGTGTGGTAAATTGTGGTATGGAGGTGGGTTAGGGATAATAACACACACTGTGTCATAAACTGGAAAACTTGTTCTTCTACCCCATGTCCGAGTCAGTGGTAATGAAGACTCAGTTTTGAATTTTTGATAATTTCCATCCGGTTAAAGGTAGTATCATACTTTGGTAGGAAACCAAAACAGAAATGTTCATAGATTTACGTATTACTTTACATGGTATAAAGATGAACCTGGCACAAACATACCATTAACATTTTTCTGCCTGAAATGCTGTATTTATCCAGAAATGAGTCAAACAAAAATCCCAAAACACGATTTTGATCTCCGAGATCAAAACCTCACAATTACAATAACCTTATAATTTTGCAATGGTTTTTCTACTATTTCCAATGATCGATTGAGCTGAACATTTCACAGGTTTGTTTATATTTCATGACAAATCACATTATGAATAGACTGCAGCTGTTCTATCAACTTGAGCAAAGTACAATAGGCCTACTACAGAAAGAACCGTGACAAAGGTATTACTCTTGCAGTATTTATGTACAGTGTGACTAGTTAAGATTTGGAGCCTGTTTGTTTAATGCAAAGGATCGTGGATTCTGCGGATCCGGATCCCATTTTAGCGTACCCTGCATAGGAGGTGGATCCCTAAATATGGGATCCTTTGCCTTAAACAAACAGGCCCCCCGGTCTGAGCACAATTTTGTATTACTTATTTGATGCATAATTTATTGCCAATGTTGCTTTTACCAATGTTGTTGATTTTTGTTTTGACCATTGATTTCCAGTATTTGTGGTATGATATCTGTTTTAAAAGATTTTTGTTCAAGCACGTCAACATTTTTAGTTGTTATCTACAAAGATATCAATCTATTTTGCATTAAGTTGTGCCTGTAAATGTACCAAATTTGTTTGTTGATCAGTGTTAAAATTCTGCATTGTTCTGATGATAATAATTAGGAATATTGTTTATCTAGGGGTTCCTGGACATTAGTTTGGTAAGTATACAGGGACTGAGTATCATCTTATTTTAAAATGGAAGGGGGAGGAGACTAATAGGCAATTTTTTAAACCCTGCCCCCGCCCTCTCCCCCATTTTCAATGTTCCTTTGCAAATTCAATGTCAATTGTTTTGTTAATGACAATTATTATCGTTTAACATATATTTATATTGGATATGGACAGCATTGATATTTGCATAAATATGGCCGGCAGCAGCAGGTTTTAGCTAGGATCAAGATACACCGGTGCCTGGATTTGATACAACATCTCAAGGCTTTTCATTATTAAGATTCTTGCCGATTTCAAGAAGCGCAGTATTTCCACTTGGATTTTTTATTTATATCATTATTCATGAATATTGATGATTTTGGTCAGGAAATAGATAATATGCAAATTAGGCTTGCCCTTCACCGACGTGGATTAGCACTGTATACTCAGTGCTTGTGAGAGCACGTGAGAAAAAATCACATGCTTGCTCAGGTGGGATTCGAACCCACGACCTCAAGGTAAGGAATCTAGCAGGTAAGGCATCTGCCCTAGTGAGCAGGAGGTCGTGGGTTCGAATCCCACCTGAGTAAGCATGTGATTTTTTCTCACGTGCTCTCACAAGCACTGAGTATACAGTGCTCATCCACGTCGGTGAAGGGCAAGCCTAATTTGCATATATCATTATTGCTATTATTATTCTTATTCTTTTATCGTTTATCATTATTGGATGATATTTTAACGGTTGGTGCTATTGTTTTGTTGAAAAACTATTTTGAAATGTCTGTAAAAAAAGAGAGTCAGTTATGAATGTACAAAAAATATATATATATATCCCCGTTTGGGAGTGAATTCAATTAAATAAAAAAAACTGATTTAAACCGAGTGGAAAAGATAGAAGCTATGGAACATTTTGTGTCTCTAGAAAATTGTCTGTAATTTGAAAAAAAGGATAAGAAATATGAAATAAAGGCTGAAGGTGCTGACTATGTTCAGGCCTACTGTTACTTGTGTGAAATAAATCCCTCAGTATGGTAGGGAATTATAGGGGGCTGTACAATCCAATGTCTAGACCTATTAACTGGACTGGGAAAAGTTGGACTGATGCTGATGATGCTGAGAAATGTTTAAATGGGACTGACATCGTTTCGGCCCAAACCGTTTAAAATGTCACATTTCCAGAGGTAAGGGCCTACGTGGGTATATTACAGCAGATGGGGGAAGCTGACATCACCCAAGTGGCATGAAAACAAAAAAAAAGCACGATCAACTGTTTTCGGTGGTTGGAAAAATCTCTTCTTCTCATTTGTACTCCCAGGGGGTCTTTTTCACAAAGCCCTACGATCGATCGTAACTCGAGTTTATACAAGGGATAACCCATCATATCCTGCGTAAGGATGCAATGCATCTTAAGTCCTACGATTTGATGGGACGTTACGATGAGTTTGGTGAAATCGACCCCTCAGGCTTTTTATGTTGTTGGATTGGACATTCTGGCCATCTCATGGATTATTTAAGTCTAAGGACAAAGCGTGGTCCTCATCAGCTCAACAAGGTTCTCAAGAGGTTTGCAAGTTGTTACGTCATCATTCCCTCGCGGTGAGTGACCAGCCAAGCACTATGCAAGGCCAGGCACATTGTCTGCCGGCGGCCTCATTAAAAAAAGAAAAAATGAGGGATCGAAAAGGGACACTAATTAATGAAGCCATTCGAGACAACTTAAACTCAATCTGTAGGCATCCTGTCGGGGAGGAAGTCAGGACTAATTCTATTCATTATTCTGGGCGATGGGTTTCATTCATTAAAGCCCTGCACCATGTGGTAAACAAAAATCTCATTAGTTACAATTACACTGCCTTAATAGATGCCTACAGAAATATCGATACAGGTGTATTGTATCAAATACAGAATGCACTACATTATCAAAGATATATCGTATAGAGAATTGAATTTAATTGGTCATGTTTGTTTGTCCTTTTGGAATAGAGCATTCAAACCAATCATACAGCGTACTTTCAATCATTAACATAAAACTTGTGAACATTTCATCAAAATCATTGTTCACTGATGAAATTTCATTAAAATCAGTGTTCATTAGAAAAAAATCGATACAAGTAATAAACTGCTGCAAACTCCTCTGTCAGCCAAAACAATGACCTGAAATATATTATAAAAGGCTTGGGGATAATAGGGCCTGACGTTACGATGATCCTAGCAGGATCTCTCTCGAAGGCTGAATGACGAGAGGACAAGAATATGCAAGTAAGGATAAACATAAATGGATGATAAAAAAATCCCAAGTTTTCGGTTTGAACGTGAAATTGTTCACATTCCCATTGGGAATAATTTTTCTTGCCGACAGCCGATATGTTTTTGCAGAAAGTACAAATTGCAGTTTAATTAATCTTTTATAATGGCAGAAATATTTCACATAATGACGCGTACCAATTTCACCTGTTTGTTTAAAAACATCAAATAACCACATTGTTCACCTGTCAATGTTTTCAAAACAATTTGATCTCACACATAAACCCAGTATTATTGTTATGAAATATGCTTACCATAAAAGAAAGTCAATTTACCGCTAATTTGTAAATATTTCCAACCCCTAAATTTGGAACAGAAAATAGGTAACATGAAGACAATTAAAAATTTTAAGAAAGAATTCGGCCAGTCAAATTGATCACAGATGACACAAAATTTAGCATATTTTCACTCAAGCCTGAAAATTCACATTTCTGAATGGAAATTCAAAGACATTTTGTGTGGGCATGTTTAACAATAGCATCTTCATTTATGCAGTCCCTCATGCGTACCCAAACCTTCAATGTAAAATATGCATATGGCGAGTAATTACTTAATGTTTCCTTGAAAGCCACAACCCTTGAAGAGCATTAGATATTCATTAAGTCGGTCTGGTCCATCGAGTCTTGATCACAATTTAAATCTGAAGGTGAATCTTGTTCAAAAAAGAAATGTCTAGGGGGGGTTGGATGCATGGTTTTCAACTCCGTCTTCAATTGATGCAATTCAATTTAATAGTATGCATTCCTCCGACGTTAAATATGCATATGGTGAGTGATTGAATAATGTTTCCTTGAAAGTAACAACCCTCGAGAAGCACTAAATATTCATTATGTTTGCATCCGCCAAGATCTGAAATGTGGCTTGAGATTGTTCTTCAATAATTTGAAGTTATTTACAGAATTGTTGGACGCTATCAGCTACTTGCACACTGTCAGTGGTTATCAGAGGATACCAACATTAAAGGTAATATCATACTTTGGATTTTGTCAAAGAAATGCAGATTCATGAGCAAAAATATCAAGAAAGATACAGTATAAACAGTCATGTGTGAAATTCCCAGTCCCATATGGTGCCCACTTTTTGAGAAAACAGTGAAAAACACTTAAGTTATTTAAGCAAATCTCTTCACTGTTATTTTTTATCTTCTGAAGATCAAAATTTCTTTTGGTCAATTGGATTGACTCTTTTCTGGATAAATACAGCATTTCAGGCAGAATTTTTTTTCTACCATCACCATCTTTATACCCTGTAAGTCATAGGTAAATCTGTGAAGATTTCTGTTTCGGTATGCTACCAACGTACGATGGTATGCTACCAACATACGATAGTACCTTTAAGATTGCTTCTGGTTTTCACAGAGAATGATTAGCACCCAATATGTATGTACTGTTAGAATCATTTCTATAGCCACATCACTCCATTAGTGAGAATCGTTACGGGAGCTGGGGTCGATTCACTCAAATCATCATCACAACTTTACTACCAATCATATGACTTAAATGATGCAATACAGCCCTATGTAGGATACGATGGGTTATCCTTTGTAACACGAGTTACGATCGATCGTAGTGCTTCGTGAAATCGACCCCCTGCCCGCCATGCCCATCAGGGAAAAACATCACAGAAACAAACGTGCCGTTTTATACTCAAGGTGACTAGCGGTATAATTATCTCTGAGAACCTTCCTACAAGGATGCATAGCAGGGGAACAGAGAGAGAGAGAGAGTGTTTTGAGATGCTGGTCAAAACAAACAAAATTCCTCACGCAGAAATTGTACAGCAATCCAAAGATGAAGGTTGTCATTACTAATCCTCAACATTGAAATGATCCAGACAGAAATCAAGACCTCAAGCAACGAATTCTAATATAGAGGCAAATGCGACAGGCTTCTCAGACACACTTAACTTCTGATCTACGAGAACTGCTCCAAGCCCATATAGGGGCTCGCATCATTATTTCTTCATTTCTGATGAAGTAGTTGTTACTATGAAAGCTATTCTCCTAGTTAGTCTTTAAGTGCTACCCTAATTTTCTGTATTATTTATTTCTAGTAATGACACCAAGGATTCCTCAAAAATGCCCAAGCTCGAAAGCCTGAGGAAACCTTTTTATGGAAAGATGATGAGAAGAAGATACAGTTTCAGAGGTGGGAGGAAAAAAAAACCCAGAGTAATATTCTGGGTAAAAACCCACAGAATCAGGCAGGGACTGAAAACCCAATCCACTTGTGGACCAAGCTGGACTTGAACCAGGTCAGCAGAGGTGAAAGGCGAGGAAAGAACAGCTACGTCAACCTGACTCCCCTTATTATCTGTTTGAAGTAGCAATATAGGCTTGCTTGGATTTGAACCTTGTACCAACGAAATGTAACAAGTCAACATCTCTTTGGAAACTTTAAAGAGGATTTTTGTTCCTCCTTTAATACCCCCGCACACAAACTTTGATTCCGGTCGCAAATTACAACTAAATCATATGAGCCTCTCACAAAATCTCTCCCTAATACCAATGGGCCTTTGCGTCAGTTCCATATCTGTCCTCTAAAAAAACCCCCCAAAAAACCAACTAAAATTAGATGATGAATACTTGCATTTCATCATCTTTATTAAGCCGAAGCTCCATAACCTTGTCCAGAAATAGAGAACCCTATTTACTTCCGATCTGTATGATTAAAAGTATCTATTTTAATATCTGTTTATGAAACCTAAAATGGGAAAATCTAAAATGGGGCTGAAACCAAAGCTGTATCGAAGGCCATTGTTCTGATCAGGTCCTTATGATTTTAATATAAAGTCTGACAAATAATTGGGATGGAAATAAAGAGATTGGTCGCTTGCATCTTGGGTTTTTAAAATTTTATTTTAATGAGAGTATTATACGGCACATGAATTCTAATCTGAATAATGTCCTTGCTCTGTGAAAGAACGATTAAGCTGCCTCATGGCTGATTCCTGTGCCCCTGAGAGCGTGGATGAGGACTGCAAGACAGAGCTAGAAGCGGACTGGGGATTGGATTATAAGGACTAGAATAAGATTGGAATGATTATATTATTGGCCGGAGCGGGTAACACCTTTAGGTGCTTGGTCCAAGGGATCAGGATGTCACCTAGCTTGCATCATGATGTAAACATGATCTGACCGTTTCAGTCCCGCCCCCTCTAGATTTCCTGTTACGTACATAGCACATACGGCTGCTTAAAGGTACAGTACAGGATTGGTGGCGTACCCAAACAGAAATGTTCACAGATTTACGTGTAACTTTCAGGGTATGAAGATGGTGCCGGTAGACACATACCGTAAAAATATTTCTGGCTGAAATGTTGTATTTATCAAGAAATAAGTCAAACTAGACATTTAAGTGTTCGTGGACGAACACGGAGCTGTTCCGACTTATTTGATCAGCTTTATAAGCTCTGGCGACGTCATGATGACGTCACTGTCATTTGCAAAGCAGCATGCACATCTATACATGATCTAACAAAGCTTTTGTGATAAGAATCATTACCATAGCTTTTGTCATTCTCAAGATATGCTGCAAACATAAATTATGCCTTTTGATGACGTCATAATAACGTCACAGTTAATTTCATGCATGCAAATCTACAGGGTCTAACAAAGCTTTAAAAAAAAAAGAACCAATACCGTAGCACTCACCGTTCTCGAGATATACTGCTATAAACCAAAAATTACCTTTTTTGATGACGTCATGATGACGTCACTGTAAATTTCGGGGCAGCATGCACAACTTCATGATGTAACAAAGCTTTTACAAAAAGAATCATTACCGTAGCACTTATCGTTCTCGAGATATGCTGCTAATAATAAAATCAGCATTTTTGATGACGTCATGATGACGTCACGGTAAATTTCGTGGCAGCATGCACAACTACAGGATGTAACAAAGCTTTTGGAAAAAGAATCATTTTCGTAGCCCTTGTGGTTCTCGAGATACGCTGCTAACAAAATTGACTAATTAAATATGCAAATGAGCTGTCACGTGCCTAATTAATTAAGAATTTTAACACCTCCGTTCCGGAATGATCCTTAGCTTATAAGCTTTCATATGATACCTCATTTCAGCTGATCAGAAGAAGCTTAGAAGAGATAAACAATAAACAAACTTTGTGCACAAAGCTATGGGAGCAAAAAGAGCGAAGGAATAATGAAAAATCCGTACGAAAACAATACCTGTTCCGACATCGGAAATGTCGGAACAGCTAACAAAGACCGAAAACAGTTTTAATCTCGAGGTAGGCCTATCATAAAAAATTCATAAGATCCTAAACCTATTTCAGAATGCATGACAATTTGACGTAACAATTGCAATTGCTTTCTACTGTTTCAGATGATGACGTGAGATAAAAATTTCACAGGTTTGTTTTTATTCCATGACAAATCAAATCACGAGTAGACTTCCCATTTTCTGTCACTTTTATCAATGTTCTCCACAGCCATAATAATGCACACAATCTTGCTATAAAGCCTGGAAAGGGTCTGCTTTATACTTATATACAAAAATGGTCCATCACATTTGATGCAATAGCGCTGTGCACTTGCGCTCAAAATAGCACCGAACCTCAGACAAACATTGCAACGTGGCCATGCAAATGTGTGGTGAGTGGGCCGGGGTATGTGTGCGCGTGCATTCATGGTGTGACGTCATTAGTGCGGAACGCTATTCCATTTCCTAGAGCTGTGAATTGAATTGTTTTTTACTGTTTCAACGACGATGTAATCAACTTGGATGCGCTGACAAAAAGCTACTAATAAGACTCTTAATTATTTGGATGCTGTTGTGACATTTACGTCCCTAAACAACATTTCCTGTTTGTGGTCAGGGCCTAATATAGACTGATTGCGCAACCAATGTTTACAAAACATGACTAGAATACCCACTTTACGTCACATGATGACATGTAAACATTTGTTGTGCAAAATATGGCAGCAGAATTGTTTTGCTTAGATATGTTTAATAGCGTATTTCTTTGGAAAGGTTTCTTTCTTCCTATCATTAAGCAAGGGATTTCGGCAGAATTTGCAAGTTAATCACCGGCACCCACAAATAATAAAGATGACTGACAATGTCAACAAAACAACAACAACAATAATTGGAAACTCAATTACCGGTACTCCCTTCACCCCTAAAATGGATGTTGCTCTCCATTCCACAGAAATTCTTTGTACTGGTCAAGTGAAACAGATTTTACGCTTAGCAGAGCCTGTAAGCACAAAAATATGCCATAGCAGATTCCATGAAATTTGGCCCTGAACTTTCATCCAAGTTGTTGTTTTCTTCAGTAGACTGTTATCACAATACCATTTTAGAGAGGTGAAATAGCTTTAATTATGCTACAATGGAAAAACGAATACAGCTTAATGATTGCACCATGCAATGAAGATGGCGTAAGAGAGATATCTTCTTTTATTCTGAGGCCTATTTCACTGCCCTGCTTAGCGCAGAAAATGTGCTAACCATGAAATGTCTGTCTTTATTAATTAAAACAGGATTAACAACCAAATTTCCACGTGTTGCGTTTCACTAATTGTGATTGTTCTTTGGCTGTTGTTGCGTTGACCATGAATATCAAATGGAATTTCTAAGGGTGGTTTGTTATACTGAGCAAGACATTTTGTGCTAAGCAATTTGTTTATGCTTAATAGCTCTATGAAATTAGTCCCTGGGCAAGGGTACTGTTCTCATCTGATATCATGTTTAACTTGGACCGTCATTAAGCCCCCACCCCCCTCCTCCCTTCAATCAGCAAAAATTATAAGTACGGGTATCAAATTCAATATTCTGTATGTCACGTAGTATAAATTTGTGTTTCGTTCTCGCGATGTCGCCCCCCTCCAATTATCGAAAGCTGATGACAGGGCTGGCCATGGGCATATTAGTTCTATGGACATTCGATCTCATAAGCCATTTGCGAGATAAATCTGAATAGTATCTGGTACACAGGCTTCTTTCATTGCATAGAAACACCTCAGTTTGAATTTCCCAGACTAAAGACTCTGTTGCCATATCACATGATTCGGGGCATGCTACATCCTTGAGTAAGACGCTTTGTCATATATTGCTCTTCTTCACCCAGGTGTAAATGGGTACCTGTGAGGGTAGATACTAGAGATGGCTTTGTGGTTTGATTAGCTCTTATGTGCACCTTACGGTAGCCGGGGCTGTATACTCCCCAGGGCGTTAAGATGGTTTCAGGAATGTTAATTATGGCCCGATGACCAGGGATAATGAATAATTTATAATGCACAGTAGAGTATTATTCACATAGTACCTGCGCAAAATAAATGTCCTATATTATTATAATATTTATCATTATCACAGAAGGGTTGTCCTCAAGCCTAATTAGCAAGTAAAGGCAGCAGTCACGTACTGTTGCAAGGAATGTCAATGAATGACCCCGCTTCGTTAAAGTGAATTCGATCTGAATTAATTTTTCTTTTCCGGTGATAAAGGTCTTGAAATATATTAAGATGGTAAACATGGGAATTATTAGGCTGGCCCTGAAAGGTATCAGTGACACACACAATGATGTCATTATGGCACAACACGTAGCATATCAAAAACTTGCCTTAATTATTTTTTATAGACGACTTTGAAGATGTACCGACTATTGAACCATGTACATGTGCGTCCACTTAGATTCTCTGGGTATTAATTAAAAATAATCCTTGAAAAGTGAAAAATCAAATTGACTGAGCGGGATTCAAACTGGCTACCTCCTGACAAAGATAATTGACTATTGGAGTCACCACCAACGTAGGGCTGATGGCTCAGTTTGTAGAGCGCCAGTACGGTATTCAGGAGATTGCCGGTTCGTATCCCGCTCCAGTCAATTTTTCTTTGTTCACTTTTCAATGACTTTAAAATTCAGTCAGTTTCCCTTGTGGTTATTTGATGATTGTAAAGATAATCCTACCACAACTTGAGTAACTAATAGGCCACTTTTCCATTGCAAGGGGCACTTCCATTGGAAAATCATGTCTATGGAAATATTTGAAGGGGGGCACAAATGCCAAGAACCAGTGCAACGAAGGCTATGGCCTCCGTGGCCTCCGTAATAAATTCAAGGCTTGTATGATACTACCTTTAAAAGAAAGAAAAGAATAAAAACAGAAAAAGGGGTGAATGACTTACACTTTGCCGAACTGTTGCGGGTCAATGGGTAACTGGATGTGACTATCTGGTGCCAGACCGAACCTGACAGCGTTGGCAATAGCCGATGGTGCCACCTCCTCGATACAGTCTGTTGGACTCCTGGTGGTACCAGGTGTGGTGATGTTATCCTCTCCTCCTCCTGAAAACCAAATTCCGCTTGTATTTCAGGGATTGCCAACAGAGCAATTACAGTAAATGTGAAGGATTTTTTTAAATAGGATGGGGCAATTTAAAGGTAATATCATACTTTGGTATAAATGCAGATTCGTGGGCAAAAATACCACGGAAGATACAGTAACAGTCATCTGTACAATTTTCAGTCCTACAAGGTGCCAACGTTTTGAGAAAACAATGAAAAACGCCCACAGTATTTCTGAAGTTTTTCCATTGTTATTTTTATCTTTAAAAGATCAAAATTGTTGTTGGTCATTGGTTTTTACTCGTTTCTGGATAAGTAGAGCATTTCAGGCAGAACTTAAATGTTGACCATCACCATCTTCATACCCTGTAAGTTATAGGTAAATCTAGGAAAATTTCTGTTTCAATGCGTTATCAAAGTATGATAGTACCTTTAATAATCTTCTCATCTGTACTTTCACTTATAAGCACGCCTTCATCTTTATTTCACTACTTTTAATCCATCTTTTTACTGATTTTATATTGGGTTGTCATAATTTTTGACATGAGGTGTCGGAACTGGAACTGCCATGATTTTTATTCGGGAGGGGTTTCATTTGGGGGCAAGGGTGGGGAGGGGTTTCATTTGGGGGCAAGGGTGGGGAGGGGTAAGGGCACAAGGATGGCACGAAAATACTGCAGTAGCTGCTACAGGATGCAGAGAGCAATTGCAAACGGCAGCCAAACATTAGAGGCATGAGCGATACAAATAAATGCTCCATTACGATGCATCTCGTTACTGACGTGCACTGCGCAACACAATTAAACTAGGGCCCTTTTCCAAACCTCGGCTCCGGCTCAGGCTCCGGCTCCGGCTTCGTCTCTGTCATCCATATGTTGAAAATATGGGTGGTTGCTTTTTATTGAAGCTCAATCTCTGTTTTCTTGTTCAAAATAGAGTATCTACTTCCAAACCGTATGCAAAAGCCTCTATTTTGATACCCGTTATTTTAGAAAGGATTCACGAGCTGTAGCCGTAGCCGTAGCCGTAGCCGTAGCCTCTATTTTGATACCCATTATTTTAGAATGGATTCACGAGCCGTAGCCGTAGCCGTAGCCGTAGCCATAGCCGGCTCAGGCTCCGGCTTCGTCTCTGTCATCCATGCTTTTTATTGAAGCTCAATCTCTGTTTTCTTGTTCAAAATAGAGTATCTACTTACAAACCGTATGAAAAAGCCTCTATTTTGATACCCGTTATTTTAGAATGGATTCACGAGCTGTAGCCGTAGCCGTAGCCGTAGCCTCTATTTTGATACCCATTATTTTAGAATGGATTCACGAGCCGTAGCCGTAGCCGTAGCCGTAGCCGTAGCCGTAGCCGTAGCCGTAGCCGTAGTCGTAGCCGGCTCAGGCTCCGGCTTCGTCTCTGTCATCCATATGTTGAAAATATAGGTGGTTGCTTTTTATTGAAGCTCAATCTCTGTTTTCTTGTTCAAAATCGAGTATCTACTTCCAAACCGTATGCAAAAGTCTCTATTTTGATACCCGTTATTTTAGAATGGATTCACGAGCTGTAGCCGTAGCCGTAGCCGTAGCCGTAGCCGTAGCCGTAGCCGTAGCCGTAGCCGTAGCCGTAGCCGTAGCCGTAGCCGTAGCCGTAGCCGTAGCCGTAGCCGTAGCCGTAGCCGTAGCCGTAGCCGTAGCCGTAGCCGTAGCCGTAGCCGTAGCCGTAGCCGTAGCCGTAGCCGTAGCCGTAGCCGTAGCCGTAGCCGTAGCCGTAGCCGTAGCCGTAGCCGTAGCCGTAGCCGTAGCCGTAGCCGTAGCCGTAGCCGTAGCCGTAGCCGTAGCCGTAGCCGTAGCCGTAGCCGTAGCCGTAGCCGTAGCCGTAGCCGTAGCCGTAGCCGTAGCCGTAGCCGGCTCAGGCTCCGGCTTCGTCTCTGTCATCCATATGTTGAAAATATAGGTGGTTGCTTTTTATTGAAGCTCAATCTCTGTTTTCTTGTTCAAAATAGAGTATCTACTTCCAAACCGTATGCAAAAGTCTCTATTTTGATACCCGTTATTTTAGAATGGATTCACGAGCTGTAGCCGTAGCCGTAGCCGTAGCCTCTATTTTGATACCCATTATTTTAGAATGGATTCACAAGCCGTAGCCGTAGCCGTAGCCGTGGCCGTAGCAGTAGCAGTACCTGTAGCCGTAGCCGTAGCCGTAGCCGTAGCCGTAGCCATAGCCATGGCCATAGCCATAATGGGAAAAGGCCCTAGAACATTTGAAAACATATCCAACCACACTAGGTACAGCCGTAGCCGTAGGTTTGGAAAAGGCCCTAGAACATTTGAAAACATATCCAACCACACTAGGTACAGCAACACAATTTGCAATGGGGGCCATGCTGTCATATATCAGAGCATTGTCATGGAAACACACACAGACCAAAATAAACGAAAATGCTTCTAAAGGTTCACTTTGCAGGAGGCCAGGAGCTAGAATACCTCTGCATCATCTGCTTAAAGGTAATATCATACTTTGGTTTTTGTCAGAGAAATACATATTCATGGGCAAAAATATCAAGGAAGATACAGTAACAGTCATCTGTGAACATTTCAGTCCCATACAGTGCCCATTGTTTGAGAAAACAGTGAAAAACGGCCATAGTATTTCTTAAGTCTTTTCTCTTTTATTTTTTATCTTTAATAAGATGAAAAAGATTTCCGGTCGTTGTTTTACTCTTTTCTTGATAAATACAGTATTTTAGTCGGAAATATTTTAACGGTATGTTTCTACCACCACCATTTTTATACCCTGTAAGTTATACGTAAACATTTCTATTTTGGTTTCTTACCAAAGTATGATACTACCTTTCAATAATAAACAATGAGAGATAGAGGAATCTGGCATCACCAAATGGGATATCACCTGGGGATGATTTCACCAAGCCCATTGTAACTTACTATCAATCGTAGGACTTATGATGCATTGCAGCCTTACATAGGATACGATGGATTACCCTCCATAACTTAGAGTTGCGATCAATCATAGAGCTTTGTGAAATCGACCCCTGGTGTCATTCCCAAGGCAAACAGCATGGAATCCCATTAAGAATGTCCCGAATTACCTCATGATTTCAACAAACACAGACAGACAGCATCCAAAGTGGCATATACTGCTGAAAGCCCTCGTCAATGTCATTTTCATAACGATTTGGTGCCACTTCCTTTTTTTTTATCCACGCTGCCAGACTACAAAGTTCGCAACAAGCAAAACCTGTCACATTTAGTTTCTTCAAAGCCTCGCACGGCCATAGAGGAAACTCACAGACACACGAGACAGTCTGACAGACAAACAGATAGTTATAGACAGACAGAGGTGGGAGACTAACCTTGCGTGGAGGGAGGAGAGTCATGCATTGCGGGAGGTACAGTGGATTCTAAAACAAAAATGATATTAATAATAACGACAAAAAAAGAGATTCGGGGAAGGAGATGACATCTTCTATTAAGCAAAAATTGGCGTAGGGCGTGGACTTCGTTATTAAGGATGGGGCAGGGAATTTGTTTTCTTTGGCAAGGGAATCAGGGAACTAAGGTAAACAAATCTGCAATGAATGAAGAGAAAAAATAGCTCTGGAAAATGAAGCTATGGCCTTTACAAAGTGAGGCTCAATGGTAGGCTTGGGATTTATTTTGCTACCGCCATTTTGTGTCCTAAATGAAATGAAGGGCTTGAGATACATGACAAAGCTGGAGCCTTTCTTCGGCTTCGTAATGTGGCCCTTCGTTTTGTGTTGTGGGCCTCAAATGGCGGTAACAAGTCTCAAGCCTAGCCTCAAGCCTGATTTTGTAAAGGCTCTATAGGCCTTATTCATGGTGTATCCATTTTGTCACCTTGCTTGTATACCCTTCTGAAAAGATGACAACAATTCTAAAATGAAAACGGGTACCAGACTACTTTGAATCCAAGCCTCGGTTTGATATGCACTGCTTCAAATGCAGGATGGATGCACCGTGGATAAGGCATATACAATTTGCCTTTCATCATTACTTCTGTGAAATTCAAGTTCTTGGTGCTAATTAAAGGCACTGGCCATGGGCAAAATTTGGGCAACTAGCCTCAGCTCACAACCAAACCCTTGGGGAATTTGGGGGCTTTGATAAGTGGAATTTACGGGGGAAAATTAAACAAACATGTCTTTCGGTTCTGATCTTGCAAATGATCATCGACGACCATCTGGGATATGTTAATAGGTAACGAGCATTTTCAAAGCATCATGCAGAGACTTTCACATAAAATAGCTCCTATTGCAAACATTTCCAATTCAGATGTGGGAGGCTAGCTCTACGGATCTAAACTGTGAGGGTATATCTTGCTATAAAGAGTTACCTTGAATGATGTCGGAAGGCTGTATGCTGGTGGCAATTGAGCCGCACTTCCCGATGGTCGCATTGCTGAATGAACTTGCTAGCTGGAAACCGACAAGCCTGTCATGAGGAGACACAGAACAAACAACAAAGATGAAATTCGTGTTAAATTATCCCTATAGCCTTCGAGAAAGATCCTGCTAGGACCCAAACGTCATCAGGGGCCGATTTCACTAACGTTTTGCGATCATCGCTAAGCCCAAATCCATCGCTAAACGGAAAATTCCTACACAAAGTAGCGATAAATTTTCCGTTTAGCCATGGATTGGGGCTTAGCGATGATCGCAAAGCCCCAGGTCCTCCTAACTTCGAGCAATCAAATTACATTTTTCAAAATAATTAGAAGAAATCAACACCTGACTAAACTTGATTTCAAAAAGAAGAAAATCTTCTAAATTTCAGTGTGCTGAAAATTCCTGTTCTTATCTGTCGTTGAGTTTCTAAACAATGGGGTCCACTGCCATGCTGTGATAAAACAATGAAACATTATGCAAATTATTCATTACCCTTCACCGATATAGATGACAACTACACTAAGTGCTTTTGAGTGCACATAAAAAAAATCATGCACTGGCTCAGGTGGGATTCGAACCCACAACCTCTTGCTTACTAGTGCAGGTGCCATACCACTAGGCCACTGAGCAAGCTTAGGTCAGCAGAGTATTAAGTCAAATCCCAATAAAACATGTTTTTTTTTTACCATAAGGCATAATAACATTACATGCTCTAAGAGTTTTAAGTAGTCAAGAAAAAAGGTGGCTGAGAAGTAAGCCGTGAGATCAAACAAAGATGGACTCGGGGCTTCTCTTACTTTCCCATGATGACGAGATCCTTGACGCAACCGGTGAGAGACCGCAAGTCCTGGAATCCGGGACCGATCTTGACCGAGGACGGCCCGCTGCCTATGTACAGGGGTGACGTTACCCGGATCAGGCTCTGACTTCCCGGGAGGGTGCCGGTCCGAGCGACAGCGTCGTCAACGATCAAGCGGACACTGAGAGAGGAGACGGACGGAAGAAATAATTAGCTTTGATATCTAGAGTCAGGCTGCTATGCGAAAGGTCTTAATCTTAAGATCATTTCAGCTGGTCTTAACTTTGGTCCTTTTTCAGAGAAATATCAGACTCGTTAATATAACAAAACCAGAGAAAGAATGAGAACTTTGGGAAGGCACTGCCATCCACTAAATTAAGAAGTACATTCCGCTTTAATACACAACACCATCAAAGTTGTCTCTATGCTGTCTTGGGTTTAAAACTATCAAGGAATACAATTTAACCAAGTGCCACATCCTAATAACTGGGTGTGTATTTCCCATGAGGGACAAACTTTGCTTAAAAAGCATGAAAAGTCTTCCTTGATCATGTGATGTCTACCGCTTTTGACTTGTATTCGGCCATTGTTTGCTGAGCATGCAACATTCAAAAGGAGTTTTGGCAGGCATACTGATTCAATTTTCCAAGGTTTTTTGGTGCATAAAACAAATTTCAAATTGGCCCCAGGTGATGACAATACACCCACCCACCTGAAATCTTCTTTCTGCAGTAGGACCACGTGTGGCCTGCCATCGTTGAACTGTCCCAGGGACTGACGGGTTGTCATGGTCAGCAGACCTTGGCCGGCGTTTATCTGGGCCTTGATCCGGCCTCCGACGAGCGCGATGGCGTAGGAGACCTAGAGATAGAGGGTAGGAGCGGGCAAGAGCTCAGAGTGCATCAGCAAATTGAGCAGTCTGCGATTTGAGGGGTCGATTTCACCAAACTCATCGCATTCGTAGGAATTATGATGCATTGCAGTCCCACGTAGAAGTCCTGGGATATGATGGGTTTTCCTTCGTAACTTGAGTTACGATCGATCGCAGGGCTTCCTGAAATCGACCCCAGAACCTGCAGGTAACTACTATTAAAAGGACGAGATTGACCCAGACTCTGTCTATAGCTGATGACATGGTTTGTTTCATTTGGCAGTCAGAAGCCATGAAACCACTCAAATATCATTATATTCCAAACATCATTGAAAATACGTGCAATATTAGCAATGCTGCAACCTGAGAAATGGTAAAAATGGGGGATCACTCAAAGAGGATTAACTCTGTTGGATTTCTGCGCTTACATCAGTCTGGTCCGTGTCCACATCTCGTCTGGACCTGCCCTCGACCACCTCTCCGGCAGCTAGGAGGATACCGCTGTCCTGAACGGTGGTGAAGGTCAGTGAGACATCAGCCACCCGTCCCAGGGCGATGTTGCGTAGCTTGACCTGGGCTCCGTCCAGCAGGCCCAGGCTCCGCACCGTCTGTCCACAGGGAGGAAGGGAAACAAGAGTGTGACACATGACAGATCAAGAAAGGTTTCTCTGGAGAGTGCGCACAAATCCTTGTCGGCAAAAATTCAATGTACAAGCACTGAACGGGGAAGCAGGGCTCAAAATATTCACTATAGACCATGGACCGAGTCTAGTGATTTCAGTGTCGATCTAGTAACGGGGGGGCCTGCAATAGTCCGGCTGTCGAGTGATTTTGTTTTCCTTGCACAATTAAAATAGTGCCTTAATTGATGATTTTGATACAATATTGCATCCAAATACGGTTTTCCTATGTACATGAATGCCACAAGTCCAGTGGAAAAAGATCAGGGGTCGATTTTACCAAACTCTTCATAACTTACTATCAATCATAGGACTTCATTGCATCTCTATGTGGGATAGGCCCCCTATGAAAGGTTATCCTTTGTTACTCGAGTTACGATCGATCGCAGGTATTCGTGAAATCGACCCCTGGTCTAGTAAAATTTAAAACATCGGAGAATATGATTAGGCCTACAGAGCTCATTAGAATGCATCCACAGGCCACGTGGCACTTCAAGACCACAAGAAGATGATGTTATTTGGACGGCCTCGTCTGAGACATCATCAGATACCAGACTGCAAAGTGATGCTTACCCGTACAATGCATCCATCCTCTACTCCGGTTGATAAACCCGGTAGCAGAAGGTCCTGGGGATTGCCGTACAGCTCAAAGGATTGGATACATCCGTAGAATCGCTGAACCGTAACATCTCGTCTGTATTAACGTAACAAGATCAATTTCATAAGACTTTTAAGTACAGCTTGAATAAAGCTATGCTTAAAACACTAAACCCCAACCCCATCAATTTCATAATACTTTTTAATAAAGCTTTGCTTAAAACCCTAAACCCTAAAGTCGATTTTCCATATGCGCGTTTTTTCATCCGCTGCATATACGTTGCATATATGTTACGTATATGTTGCATGTGAGTTAAAATTGCCCATTAAAAAGAGGCACGCGACCTTTTCCAACGCACACGCACATATGGAAAGGGTCACTTGTTTTTTTTATAATGATCCATTTTTTTGTAACGCGACGCACACGCAATGTATACGCAGCGGATGAAAAAAATTTGCATATGGAAAGACGCGTTGAGTGTTTAAACCACCAGTTCTTCTCAGCACCACACAAACTCACAGAAGAGATTACATGGTGTCAGTGCAAACCTGCTCAAGATCAATTTCAGGGCCCAATTTCAAGTCTTAGTACCAACGATCCTCATTCTTTGCTTAATACGGGGTCATATATAGTGCTGAATTTCAATGCTAGCCGAATAAACCCCCAAACCTACTTGACTTGGTATGAATTTGGCACTCCTCCGACGTGGATATGCTGAGATTCGCCAATGGTCAGCCCGATCAGTGAGCCCGGAGACGTAGCCATAACTGTGTTTGTGTCCTTGTTGATACGCAGGAAACCTGCCAAGGAGAAAAAAACAAACAGTCCTTTGGTTAGAATCCAGTTGATGATGATGGTGGACCTTTCTGATAATGGTGGGTTAGGCTCATCAGGGCTCAGGCTTCATCTACATCATGCAAAAGCTGAAAAAACAAGAATACAGATCGTGTCGCTGAAGCCATAGGTCTATTTTCATGTCCAAGACAAAGGTGCATTGTTTTGCTCTGAGACTGAGGATAGGTGACTCTGTTTTGATACCTGTTTGAGAATGGATGTTAAAAATGTAGTCGTGGTCGGAGCCTAAGCCCCAGCTGACATTTGGTGAGAAGCTGCCATGACATGAGCTTATTGCCAATTCTAGGAGGACCATTCCTACTTTGTCCATCAGTGGAGGACATGATGAGGTCGTTGACTCCCAGGAGTCATTCATTGATAGCTACACCTCTGAGAGTTGAGTCGTTGTTTGGGTCTTAATGAGCTGTTTGCTGCTGACGGCCTTATTGCCGATAGTCTTGTTGCCAGCTTTGAGAATAGGGCCACTGTATCAGGTTGGGAGGGCCAGTTGGGCCAGTGTTTTTGGCTAGTTGGAGCAGGTGCTCATCGGGATGGCCCAGCCAATGAGGGCCCTCTTAGCTCTCTAGGCATGGCTGAATCTAAGCATTTGTTCTAAGGGGCTTCGACAGGCTTGATGCCCCATGATTATATCACCAGCCAGTGCTTAGCTACTCACTGTTCTGCCTGTTTCTTGTCACGCCGACGTAGACCCACGTGTTGTTGTTGACTCGGTACTGTGACGACACCTTTCCGATGCCATTGCCCAGGTCGTGGGACACCACGATGTACCCATCAATGAGCTCAATGGCCATGTAATCTTTCTGTGGTACAGACAGACAAATACAGCTTAAAAGGTAATAGCATACTTTGGTATCAGTCAAAGAAATGCAGATTCATGGAAATAGGAAGAGATCACAGCAAATGTTGCTTTCTTTTATGGGAAAGCTCTAACTAATGACTCCTTCAACATCAGTGTATGAAATGTGAGACACTCCAGTATTTCCAGCTTCATCATATCTGGTGATGAGGGTTGCCTACCTGATCCGGGAAGGAAGCCATGTAGACCAATAGACCTTCTTCAGCTTGCGTCTTGAGGTAGAAGGCGATGGGTAAGACGTTATCTTTCCATTCTCTGGGTCGGGGCAAGCTGGAGTATCCGGTACCGTCGTAATTATACACACCCGGTTCCTCGACCACGACGGAGCTTGGACTGTAACAAAGGGGAAGACAATCAGAAAATGACAAAAGTCAGTTTTACGTAGCAGGAGCCAATTTTGAGCAGCTTAAGAATAAAAATTTGCTTAAGCATGAAAAGTCCTCCTTGATAAAACATGCTTACCAACCAAATTTTCTTGTGATGTTTACACTGCTTTTGACTTGTATTCTGCTAATGTTTGCTGAGCATAACATTCACAAGGAGTTTTGCATGGCTACCATACTGATTTTATTTACCAAGGTTTTCTGGAGCTTAAGCAAGGTTTGGTGCAGCTCTATGAAAGTAGGCCTTGGTGTTGCAACAGCTGCTTTAGTGAACTAGCTTCCAGAGTCCCATTCGAGGACGATGTTCATCAGTCAAGCTATCACAAAGTTTTCAATGAGTACTCAGACTGATTAGGGGGAAGGGGTGGGGATAGGGGTGTTGGTCAATCTGAGTCCTTATATCCCACAAAATGGGGATAAGGCTGATGCAGCATTGCCATGGTAACAACGTACCTGTATCTGCATCCTTGACAGCGGCCCTCAATGGTCTTGAAGTCCCACAGTCCGACTGGGACATCATCTAAGATGACCTCTCCCATACAGCCATGAAATTCCTTGCTCTCAACTCCACGAATGACACTCTGAACAACAACAAAAATGAAATGAAATAAAATTTTGCAAATTCTTAATTACCCTTCACCAATGTTGATGAGCACTAAGTGCACATAAAAAAAATCAAACGCTGGCTCAGGTGGGATTTGAACCCACAACCTCCTGCTTACTTGTGTAGATGCCATACCACTTGGCCACTATTAGCTGGGGTCAGCAGGGTAGATCGAATCCCAATAAAACAATTATAACATGACACACCAAGAGTATTAAGTTGACAAGAAAAGATGGCTGAGTATAGTGCATCTTGAAATTGGAGATTAAACAAAGATATGGACTGGGGCAAATCAGCATCTCCAAGAAGGCCCTAGGACCTGGCAAGCTTACATCAAACTGGATGGGTATTCCTCCCACAAACATAAGGCTGGAACTGTCTACATCCAGCACGCTGGAGCCAACGGCTGATGACCCTGTGTACACCTCTGGTGGCTCCATGATCTCCTCTGGATCCAGGACCTCATCTGCGCCTATCAGCCTCTCCATCTTAAGAGACCCGGCATGACCGACCCTGCCGAAGAGGAGAGAGGGGAATGTCATCTTTCAGAGGTCATTTTAATTCGAAATGAGGTTCGAGGTTATGCCTTTTCACAACTTCGTCATGAAGTCCAACCCCTTCATCATGTCATCTTTAGGCCTCAAATGGTGGTAGTGAAATAAGTTCCCAAGACTAGCCCTCAAGCCTGGTTTCGTAAAGACCCATACTTTATGCATCACTGGCTGACCAAGGGGAAGGGGGATGGTGAGGGTTAAGCTCCTCCCGGGAAGGTTGAGTAACATGTGGCACTGTTGCAACACAGAATCTAATATGAACTGTATTAAGTATCTCCCCTATGCTTCCCCCTACCCTCACTATACCCTTTTTACCTCCCTTCCAGTTTTTCATTGTAATTGAAATCTGGTCTTGGTTCTTTGGGTCTCCAAGATCACCCCCCCCCCCACTCCCCTTCAAGAAAATTCCAATTGGCCAGAGCATCAAGTCGAAAAACAACATTTGATTCTTTTCAGAACTGGATGGAGCATTCCCCCCCCCCCCCTCCCTGAAGCAAATTGACTCTAGCATGGAAATGAGAGGGACCTACCTTTGTGCTTCGATCTTGTACCATTCTTTAAGCTGCATGGTGTCAGCTGATTTGATGGAACCTACGTCACCCCCAACGTTCCAACTAAACGATGGCTGACCGTTGATCGTCTCTAGTGACATAAACTCATCCTGCGATGAAATCAAGAGAGAACAGATATAGTGGTTAGTTTTCATTCTGAATTGATTGGTTTGGTTCTGTGTTCCCTGGTTTGGTTCTAGGTTCTTTGCTTTGGTTCTGAATTCTTTTATTTGGTCCGATGTCTTTCATTTGATTTGGGTTGTTTGGTATGGTTCTAGTTGTTTGTTTTGGTTCTGAATTCTTTTGTTCGGTCCAATGTCTTTCATTTGGGTCCAGGTTCTTTGTTTTGGTTCCAAGTTCTTTTGTTTGGACCAATATCGTTCTGGGTTATTTGGTTAGGGTCTGTGTTGTGGTCTTTATTTGGTTCAGTTGTTTGCTTTAATAATCCGGTGCTTGGTTCTTTCCTGGTTATTTGTGTCTCAGTCATTTGGTTAATGGTCCTTCTTTTAAAAAATTGAGAAATCTACCCAAGCCTTTACCAGAAAAGATTGACAAGCTCATTCCCTTCCTAAAATCTTAAAACTCCACCAAATCGAAGATCCAACATAAAATTCTTAATCATAAAAAAACTAAATCATTTATTCAAATGTATTTGAAACCGAAGGGAGAACTTACACTGCTGTTGCTCTTGATGTAGAAGAGAAGGTTGTTTCGACTGGTGATGTTGACATTCATGATGAGCGAGTTGTAAGTGGAGGGGCTGACTTTGGGCACGTAGGAGCGGGCACAGTCACCGCTAGAATATATGGATACCTTGATCTACGGGGGAATAAGGCGAAGAGGCAAAGGGTGAATGACTGAGTGTCAGGACATGGTCATTTTTGTCACTGATGGAGTGGCAGCCACATTTTTCCAATGGTTGTATGGCATTGTCCCAAATCTCTGGCTGCGACCGCCAATAATGTTCAAGTCTATGGAAACGGCTGCAGTCACTGGCTTGTGGCTGTCATAGACGTGTGTGTAGTTTGCGGCCGCAGCCACAGATTTGGGACACAGCCTAATAAAAGCCAAACTAAAACAACAATTGCAAGTTTTCACAATAAGAATTCAAGAATACAAATGATCTCATCTGATTTGAAATTGTAACCCAGAGATGAAAATAACTGTCTGTGTTATAGCTAGATAGTCATTTATGCACTCTGTGTTAACACACAGCACGATCCAAGCCAGTACCTGAGAAGATAAGTGAATATCATCAAAGGAGACTTGAAACTCAATTGTACAATTCAAAACAATTGAATGGGAAAAAAAATCGGAATTGGTGTAGAAAAGTACAAACGAAATCTGATTCCAGATTTTTTATTTAAAGAAGTTGGATCTCTGGAAACCAATACAAATGACTTGTGAATCTCGATCTAATTTTATGGTGTATTTGATACCATGTCTTAGCATATGTCATTCCTCATCAAGCAATAGCTGCTAAATCGGGATGTGTGTTATTTAAAGACTCTCGGTTGCCATTGTATGTCCTCCGAAGATCCAAACCATGAAGCCACAAAACTATAAGCCTGCATCTGAGCAGCCTTTTATGAAACTTAATGATGCCATGTACTGCTTTCCACGTTACAAATGGGTCCCATATGGCTTCTGCAAGGATGACTGTAAATGACTGTACCATCAAAATAGATTCAACTTTCCAAATTGCAAGTTTTTTCTATCATTTTTTGTGTGTGCAAGTCGGGAGAACCATGAATATTTATGATGATTTTTGTCAGCAGATAGATAATAATGCAAGATGGAAGGAGTTATAAGCTTTTGTAGCTAGGTTTAGGCCTGCTGCAAATATCACGTCAAGGAAACGTGTGGAGGAAGGGTTGTCTATAGGGTGGCCCCCCAGGCATGGCAGCCCCCAGTCTGCCTTTTCTATTTCTTTAAATAGCAATAGACCTTTATATTCAGGGTGCATCCATCCTACTTTTGAAGCAGTGCAATTGATAGTAAGTTACAAGAGTTTGGTGAAATTGACCTCTGTACGTGTTATAATGTCTGTTGCATCTTTCAGTATAAAATACATTTCTGATGATGAGACTAATAACAAAACTTGGATGGTGTGGAATAGACCCTATTATTTGAAACAGTGCAATCAAACTGAGGCTTGGATTCAAAGTAATCTGGTACCCGTTTCCTTTTTAGAATTTGTGCTATCTTTTCCAACGGGTATATACAAGGAAGATGACATGATGGATGCACCGTGAATGGAGTCTGTAGGATGGCCCCCCGGCATGGCAGCCTCCTGTGGGTGGCTGGGTGCTTACCTTGGATGCTTGATTGCGGGCTTGTCGTATTTTCTCTCGAATCTTGTCCAGGTCCACTGCCATCTTGCCCTCCAACGTCTTGATTTCATTGGCCTGATTGCTCAGCGACAATGACATACGGCGGATGCTGTCCATATTGGAACGGGAAAACCTGGCTAGAAATGTAAGAAAAGACACAAAAGGGGCCATCAAAATGTGCAATGTGTAGTGAGGGAGGGAAACTTTCAATATTAGGGCCCTGCCAGTAAAAAAGCCTGGCCAGGCCCTGGGGTCGATTTCACAAAGCCCTACGATCGATCGTAACTTGAGCTACGAAGTATAACCCATCATATACTATATAGGGCTGCAATGCATCACAAGTCCTACAATTGATAGTAAGTTACGATGAGTTTGGTGAAACCTACCCCAGGGTAAACAAAGGGAAATGTGATGGAAGAAATTAGGACGTGACTGGAGTTAGTTCTTACATGCGTTAACGACACTCTCCATGGCCTCGTCAGCTCTGTCCACGTCTTGACTGACTTGAGCCAGACTGTTCTTCAATCCGGGAATCCGATCCAGAATGTCGCCCATCTCCTCTCCAACCCGCTCCGTTTTGTTCAGTGCAGTCATGGCCGCGTCTAATGCTCCCTGAGCCGACGTGGTTAAATCTGTGCCAAACAGGACCAATTATTAATTTCATACTGTATAGAGGTTGTGTAGTCACGTGATCAGGACGCCATTTTGGACGGCACCGCTGTACACATGTATAATGCATGTACGTACAGTGTATACATGTAACCCACGTCCGTTCCCGTAGCTAGCAAATCAACCGGACGCAGAAGTGCGTGCATATGATGCTGTCTGGTACCACGCGTACTCGTGCATGCGCGTGAGTGCGTACGTGTGTCATCCAAAATGGCCGATAAGCTGTCAAGTGACGTCACGTGCACTCTCTCTATAGGGTAACTGTACAGATGTATGTCAGGCTATGCTATGGTATGTGAGACATTTTATACCGTGAACTAATTTGTTTAAGACTGTTCAAGTGTGTAATGCAGCATGGCAATTGGAAATGGCAAAAAATGTGTATGCGTTCAAGACTAATGTTGACTAGTTGATGCTAATGTGGCGCCCTCTTGTGACAGAAATGGGTATTGTGAATCGCACATATTGCAAACACTCTATTTGGTCGTCGTCAAACAGCTTCAATGATCGTCTCCTATCATCACCTTGTCTCAGGAGAGGCAGGGCATCCTGGATGGCTTGGAGTCTTGCCTCTGCAGCATCGTTCTTTTGGGTTACTGCGCTGACATCCTCTCGGGCTCGCTGCAGCCTCGTCTCTAGCTTCTCCACCATGGGAAAGAGCTTGCCCGTGTCCAGAGCATTGCTGCGTTGCCGGGAGACCATGGCAAGAAAGTCAAGGGGTTCGGGTTGCAGCACCTGTAAATGAGGGCAATCAAATAGAAATGACTGAAGGACTTTAGACTGAGTAGAGGAACTTGGGGGAGGATCTTCTCTCTTGGAGGTCATTACGAGGAAGTCAAAGGGGTTTGGGATAGGATATCTAGTGAATAAGTGATCCCTGGTGGTCTCTATAATGTTTTGAGTTCTTTCAAAAACCTGTTGCATGCATAAGCAAGTTCTATCAAGGATCATGATGCTGGCATAGGATTCTCCAGACTGAACATCACGATTCCTCCCTAACAGATCCTTAGACCTTTTATTCACGGTGCATCCGGTCCATCCTACATTCCAAGCAGTGCAATCAAACTGAAGCTTGGATTCATAGTAGTCTGGTACCTATTTTCTTTTTAGAATTGGTGTTTTCTTTTCCAACAGGTATACACGGAAGGTGACAAGATGGATGCCCCGTGAAAAAAGCGTATTATGGTGCTGCTCGGCTGTTGTATACACAGATACACAATGATGGACCTGAAAATTTACACCAGGAAAGTCAGAGGCTTCATTGCCCAGGTCCTGCAGGGCCTCGGTTCTCCCTTCCAGATGTCCCTAGTGATTTCCCAAACGAAGCACCCTTTATGAGGGAGGATTGGTTTTGCAGAAACACCATGTACTATTCGTTCGGACTTTCCCACTTCTTCATTTCGTCGCACTTCTGGTTAGATCTCAACATTTCGACTAGCCTGCTCTAGTCATCATCAGGAGACCTTACCAATTGTCACAAATGCAAAGCCTAAAATCTTTCTTGAAGCCCCTTTATTAAAGAAATGATAGCTAATTTGTCTCTTTAAGAGGGCAAAATATCAGCAATGAAGCATAGTATGAGGTGAGTGAATCTAACCTGGTCACTGGCGTTGTTAGCGGCCATCATAGCTAGTCCCGCAGCCTGCTCAGCCTCATCAATGGCCAATACAATCTCTCCGTAAGCATTGACCGCTCGGATGGAGTCCTCTGCGTAGTCTTTGGTTGGCTGAAACAATCTTAGAAGTTAGAAGTTGGATATATTTTGTAAACAAGATCAGCGGTGTTGTTGTAAGATTTAATAGCCATCCCTATAATTGATTAGCAAAGAATAGCCATCAACTACAGCAGACAACTCACCAACAATGACAGCTTATTTAAATCTTTTACCGAGCTAGGAAAATCACCATGTTGCACACAAGCAAAGTGGTAAAATGAAGAATTTACATTACTACTACCAACTCATACCTTACCAATAAAGAGTTCTTTTGTTGAAACAAAAAGTAAAAAGTCGGCAGAGCGGACCATACAAAAAAATGCAGCGTGGGTAAGCAGTCAATTTCTGGAAGTCATCTTAAGCTGCCCCAAAATTTGCAAGGAAGCGTGAAATTGTGGTGGCATGTTGACCGGTGCTTGCCCCCCATTTCTTGGGTTCCCGGTTTAGACCCAAAATGGGCAATAAAATTACGATGGGCGAATGGATTCAAATGGACATTGCGGATTGACTCACTCTTTCAGGTGTCGGGCCAATTCACTAAGCATTTCAGCATGTTCCTCGGCGCTAAGAACCAGTTCCTCCAAGTGGAAGGAGTTCTGCTCAATGACTCCCACTATGAAGCCCAGGTCTGACGTCAGATTGTACAGGGCTGCAAACTCATCTCGTAAAACCTGAAATGTGATGACCAAGGGAGGAAATATGACGATCAAAACAGAACCGGGCATCGGGAAACGATCAACGCCAGTTATGTTATGGCACCCTCTGGTGGCGAGTTATTCCACCCCATGAACGCAGCCATCTTTATTCTCCTTATGTCTCGTTGACATTATTAAAGCTGTTCCTCTCGTTCCTTAAGTCAGTGTTGAGTCGTGATTCATTCATCTAGAGTAACCTCTTTTCTTACTTATGGCGTTGGTGGCAGCGGTGGGATATGAACATTTACGGCACAAGGCATGAGATGTCTACAGACAGACAGACAGATGGACTGACAGAGTGACTGACAGAACTAACCAGCCCTGAGGCATTGGCGAGGGCCAACAGGTCCCAAGCTTGGGCAATGATGTCTCTTCCCTGGTCCAGCTTATCTTTGCTGACGTCCTTCACAGCTTCAGTCTCTGCAGTAAGATTCTGCAATAAAAAAACAAACAAAATAAGAAATGTAGCAACCACTAACTTAATTCAACAATTGGTGATACAAAATATTCCCAAATTAGTTTCAATACGATTTTGGCATCAAGACTACAACTGAGTGAGATTTACAGACACACCATGTCAAAGTACACTTATTGGAAGAGGTGCAGTTCTGAGAAAATCCGGGGAGTAAAAGAACTCAACCGTTTCAGCCAGTGTGCTCTGGCCGTCCTCCGGAGAGTACCTCTCTCAGAATCAGAACCACACCTATTTTAAAAGTTCTGCAGATCTCACTTAGTTCCAATGAAATCTTACACTTATCATTTTGATCAAGCCCTCTGCTCGGTCATTGAGCTCGGTCGCATTCTGAGAGTTGCCGATCGCTCCTCGAGAGGTCTCCATCAGGAAGTCTAGTTTCTGGGTGAAGTTGCCGATGTTGGAGGCGGAGTGGTCCAGGAGGGACTGCAAGTCCGGGATGCTGTCTAACAGTTGCCTGGCTTTTTGCAGCAGTTCCTTGGCAATACTGCACCCAACGGCAAAATACAACGAGAAGGAAATCCGGATTGTTACTGTGTCTGGCAGATTTTTTCTTCTCCCTGAAAGTTTGACCTTATAATTATTGCTTTGTTGGTCTCAATGCATTTTTACAACAGATCATTTTTAATACAAGATCATCTCTCCTCTTTTGTTGCTGGAAGTAGCCTTCAAAACTGGTATTTGGGAGGAGATGACCCATGGCTGCCTGACTCATGACTCATGGTTGGGATAGGGATGAGTCAGCATGAGAAGCCATATTGATGGGAGTGCCTCATCAAGAAGTCAAGAAGAGTTAGGTCAAAATGGCCCCCCAAAAAATCATCAGGATACATTGATGATGAAGACTGATTATATTCAGCTAATCTACGGTGGTCAACTCTAGACACTACAGGACTCGAAACCCTCTCATCAACCCCCACCCGCCTCCCCAAATGGTTTGCCAAGAGCAACCTCATAAGGAGAGTCTGCCTAGAGCAACCTCTCTAGTAGAGTATGCCTAGAGCAACCTCTTTAGGAGGGTCTGTCTAGAGCAACCTCTCTATGAGAGTCTGCCTAGAGCAACCTTTCTAGAAGGGTCTGCCTAGAGCAACCTCTATAGAAGAGTCTGCCTAGAGCAACCTTTCTAGAAGGGTCTGCCTAGAGCAACCTCTATAGAAGAGTCTGCCTAGAGCAACCTTTCTAGAAGGGTCTGCCTAGAGCAACCTCTCTAGAAGAGTCTGCCTAGAGAAACCTCACTGGGAGAGTCTGACTTGAGCAACATCTCTTGGAGAGTCTGCCTAGAGCAACCTCTCTAGGAGTGTCCCGCCGAATGAACAAGACAATATCTTGATATGAGGCAGTGGTGCCAGACAGACAGAATACCGAAAATCTCTTACCTGAGTTCGACATCTGCCTGGATTTGTGAGAGTACGAAGCCAGCGGTTCTGTTGGAGATGGCTGCAACGATCTGCCGGGCTCTCACCAGGAGGGCTGTGGACTCGGCCAGGGAGAGCTTGTTGCCGAGCTCATCGCGTATGCTCTGAATCTCCCCCACTATATCTGTGGGTTTCGGAGGAGAAATTTCCATTCACATCATGAGATATGGCAAAATTTTTTCTACATTAATCCCAGTCTAAACGATGTCCAGAATTGTTTCAGGTTTCAACAAAACAGAGGGTGAAAGCACAACAAGGGTCGGATACCCTGCTCAAGCTCATTGCCACATCATTTCGGTGTGGGAAACATCTCGGATTTTCACTTGGGCAGGAAGAGCAATGCATGCATGGCAATATAAACCAGTATGGAACTTGGCACATTTTGTTTGTTTCTTTCAAGAGAATTTGGGAGACATGCAAAAGGTGGGACTTATTAGGTTTAAACACTTAAATTAAGGGTAATGCTGGCTCGGAGATGCTCCTAAAATGCTCCTACTTCAGACTAAAAACTTCTAGATAAGAGTGCCGTAAGGGCTCAGGTGCTGTACCTTTTATCTTGTCATATATCAGCGAGAGATTCCTTTCAACTTCTAAGGCACGGACCATTGTGTCCATCGCATCCTCCTTTAGTGATGAGGCATTGATCGTGGTGTGGTTAACCTGAGGAAAGTACGGACAAGACAAGAAAAATGCTTCAAATGCGTGGCTAGCTGACCTTCTCCTGGAAGGAGTGAGAAATTTGGGAAATCCTGAAAATTAAAAAGGGAACATGGTTTTGTCCACCAAAGACCAAAATAATTTTCAAAAGTAGGTTAAGGTTGTGGTAGTCACGTCATAATGAGGGATGATTGTTCATTGTACTTTCTGATCAGCTTTATAAAGAGACTGGGCAAAGAATTTCAAGACTGAGGGCAGGGTCCTTACCGCAGTTTCAAGGTTGTTGACTGCCTCCTGTAAGCCAGCTATGTCCGGCAATGTTTGCAGCTTATCCCTGGTGGCATTCAAACCTCCCTGGCGTAAGATCAACTCCGTCTATTCAAGAAAGTCAAGTCCAACATACTGACGTTATCAAAGCTTATAACAAAAAGAAAAGATCCAAAATGGAGAAGGGGAAGAGTCATGGCGGTAACTGTGATGAATCTGAAGCAGCCGGACGATGATTGGTCTTTCGGAAAATTTCTCCTCTGATGCTCACAAATTTGCAAAAAGGGCCAGAGTCCAAGGCCCAATTTCAAGACTCTGCTTGACGTCAACCTTAGATGCTTCTGATCTTCATTCTTTGCTTTAAATACAGGTTTAAGTGCCAAATTTCTATGCTTGCATGCCGAGCAAAAGCAAGAAATCCATAGTTATGCGAAACTGCACACATGTGTAAAACTGAAAGTTACTTCATAATCCATGATTCTACGTTTACAGTAAAGACCATGAAATTGTGCCCTGATCTGTTGGTGTTTTAATAGCACAAGCTATTCTTTCAATGCTGGTATTCCTGAGCTAAAAATCACCAAACTCAGCTAACTTACTATCAGTCGTAGGAATTATGATGCATTGAAGCCCTACATAGGATACGATGGGTTATCCTTTGTAACTCGAGTTACGATCAATCGCAGGGCTTCGTGAGAATGACCACAGGTCTCCGACAGCAAGACGTTGCTTCATACAAGACACTGAAAATACTTGCCTTCACAAGGTCAGTTGCATTCTGTAATTCCTCCAGTTTTTCCCATGGCGCTATGACGATGTTGGAGAAGTTTCTCATTTTGAGCAGCTCATCCAGTTGATCCAGCTTGGTCAGGAGAATTCCAGTGCAGTTATCGTAGCAAGCTGAGGGAAGACAAGAAAGTGACTCAGATCGTTATGTTTTTTTTAAATCAGTCTTTTTGATTATCAATTTCTAGCTTTTCATTGTTCACGATGCTAATAGACAGTGGATTTTCTTACATGAGCATCCCGTTTCCGTGACAACATATCCTGATCCTTCGTCGCATTCGTCGCATCTCTCCCCGGTTATTCCTGCCGTGCACAGACAAGCTCCTGTGGTCTTCTCGCAGACGGTAGAGACGGAGCCATAGACGTTGCAATCGCAGGACTGGCACGTTCCTCCTGTTACCGTGGGGTCACCGTGGTAACCATCTTCACATCTGCAAGATGTTCATTCATGAATTTTCATATATTCTATGAATACTTTAATATCAAACAGTACCAAATGTTTTTATATGTGATTTCCTCTTAAGCCTTTGTAAGCTTGGCCCTTGTTAATAAAAACTTTGGTGTAATGGAAACCAGTCCTTCACATTGACAGACAGATTGTTTCTTTTATAAATAATAAATACCTCTCACAGAATCTGCCCGTGTAGCCTTGTTGGCAGTCAGTGCATCTGTGCATCCCGTCCGCTGGGTCTATCGTACAGGTTGGACTGAAGCTGCGCAAGGGAACAATTGCAGAGAATCATTGCCTCATCAGAGCCATATTTTATACGACCACCTATTAAATGGAAGCCGTCTATTAAAGGCAACATGTCAAAAAGATTGTAATCAGTACGTGCGTCGCAGTGGCTCAACGGCACCACCCTGCGCTGCGGGTCAGTGCACCCCGCCTCGCCAACCTGTGTCCAACTAGTGGTCTGGTGTGTTGAAATCAAAGTCTGGTGGTCAATCTACACATTGTGGGTTCGAATCCAGCCACGGATTAATGGTGCTTGCGTCCTTGGGCAAGACGCTTTGTCACATATTGCTCCATTTCACCTAGGTGTAAATGGGTACCTGTGAGGGTAGAGATGGCTTTGTGGTTTGATTAGCATCTGTGCACCCTACGGTAGCACGGGCTGTATACTCCCCAGGGAGTTGAGATGGTTTAAGGAATGTAAATTATGGCCCGATGACCAGGGATAATAATTAATTTGTGGTATGAGCATCATGCTTGGCAGATACCGGCACACTACGTGTCCATCATTGATTATTATCATTATTTAAAGAGCTTTTCAACAGAAAGCAACATGAGGGAGGAATCACACAATGTCTAATTAGTCTTACTTATTGGTCTCGTTCTCAGACGGGCAGGCACAGGGCGTGCAGTCTGTGGGAGTTTGGCCGGTGGCATCACCGTAGTAACCAACCTTGCAGATGTTGCATTGTGGGCCGGTCGTGTTGTGCCCACACTCCTATAAAAGATATAACAATAGTTGTAGAATTAGGTCACAAGATGGTAATGACAAAATTTTTTTTTTTTTTTTACTTCCTTTAGACAATTTAGTATAGAACAGGATTGGTAACTAGACCTGGGCGATTAACTTGATTACTAGAATAATCAAGATCACTTTTTTGTGTTGATTACTCAATTAGTTCATTTTCAACTACAGTGTGATTAGTGCCTGCGAGTGGCTAATAATTCCATGAGTTACTACTATTCTCAGTCACAAACCATCGTACGCCTGCCTTGTGTGTCTTGTAGCAGCTGCCTAGACTTGATGACAAGTCACACTAAGTGTGATGTTCGTGTAACGCATGCAGACCGTACTGTGTTCGTGTGGCAGCGGAGGCGCAGCCGATGTTCCGCACAGATAGCCTCGCTTTCGATGCAGAATTGCGCAGATTACTTGTACATGGATAGATGTGAATTACATACCTCACATTCTCCTGTTTGCTCATCGCAGACGTCAGAGTGACCGTTGCAGACACAGGGTACGCAGGTGCCTAGGTAGTCCCCACTGGGTGAACGGTGATACCCTGACTCACACCGCTGCCGGAAGGAAGAGACAAAACAAACTCTGAGGCTGGCTTTGACTGACCCTGATTATTCAAAAAGTATTGGATTTGTGCCTCTTCCTGTCATTCTCGTGGTATGACAGGCCATATATGTCAGGGAAAAATATGAACCCCTTTTGCATCAACTTATGTTGATAAAAGGTGATGATGCATGCTGAGGTAAAAGATCTCACCTCACAGGATGTTCCAGTATACCCGGTTGGGCAGTTACACTTCTCCACTCCGATTGCCCGATCACCATTGATGTCGCCCCTCGATGGACCGGCAACCTCTAGAACAACATCGTCGATGCTGTCAAGGGAATGACAGTAAGAATAAGAAGGAGAAGGGTTAGGTTTCCTGTTCCTCAAGCGCTCCCTGTTGAAAAGATCATATACTGGGCTGTGATGGATACTTACACCACATGGACGGTGTCCGGTCCGTACGTTGCCCTGAAGAGAATTGCCTTGATGTCCTGAAGTATCATCATGAACTCTGACCTCGTCGGCGGTCTGCCGTACGGCTGCAGCTCAAAATTGTGCTGCAGATCGAATACAGAGAAGGAGACATCTTAAATGATGACCAACAACACGGTATAAAGTCTTAAGATGGAAGTTGATATAGCTTGGAGTTTAGTTTTTGAGATAGCGAGCAGGAGCCACCTGGGGTAAAACGATGTTAGAAGGATTGATAGATTGTGGGAAGGCAGAGCCATAGATTGAAAAGAGCTGTGGCATTTTCAGAGTTAAGTACCAATGAGAAGTATTTCGTAGTGTATGGAGGGGACTCGAAGAGTTTTAAGGTATCATACACTTACCTCAAGCAGTTTAACACTTAGAGTTTGTTGGGTGTCTGGAGGCGGCTCTGGTAGGTCCACGGTGATGGCATAGCGAGGGCTAAGGATCTTGACATCAACGGTGGACTCTTCATCAGGTAATGAGGAGGTGGGTGGTCTCAATCGGTAGGCCATGGTGAGACTCAGCGACCCACCATAAGATGACACCTACAGGATAAAATCAAGGGTACCGACTTGGTGAGAAGAGTGACCGCCAAGACAGTGACCAGGGGCCAATTTCATAGAGTTGCTTAAGCACAAAATTTGATTAAGCTTGAAAAGTCTTCCTTGATCAAACAGGATTGCCAACCAACTTTTCATTCGACATTTACTGCTTTTGACTTGTATTCGGCTATTGTTTGATGAGCATAACATTCGTTCACCAGCCAGGATTATTAGACACCGGTCCACAAAGCGGTCATGGCATGGCCATGTGTGAAGGGACCTTGATGTAAAAAAAAATGGTTGAATACACCTGGATAATATCCCAAATTCACAGCAGGCGTGATCAGAGTCACTGACAATCTATTCAAATGTAAATCAAGGGGTAGTTTCACCACAATGAGCCAATTTGGGGGGACAATAAAAGGTATTTAGAAGAAACTGTACTTTGTTTCCCAGGAAAGCGACAGGCAGATTCCAGAAGAGCTGATCCACATTCCCCAGAGTCAGGAGAGCCTCGGTCACATTCAGGTCCACTCGGTCAGTCGTGAACGTCACCCCGTGTTGGGTAGGCACGCTGTGGAACATGTCGCTGACAGAGAAGTCGTTGGTCCTGGAGGACATTCGTAACTGCAGGAGGAGTACCGGAAGAGGGGAGAAAATGGGTTGAGAGAGGGGCGAGGAAATACTTGATGACCGAGCCAGAGGCAATTCTGTGGCACTGCTAAGCACAGTATTTTCCTGATCAGAAAATACCTCACTTCATGCACTTCCAGTAACTAGAGGGGCATAAGGGGCACGTGCTTCTTTTGGGGGGCCCAAAAAACATAGCAAAGGCCAGAAAATAGAACAGAAAGGAGCTGTACTGTTGTAGTTATTGGAAATCTGATCCAATGAAGTTTGAAAAAAGAAAGAAAAGATTCCAATTTCAAATGGTCTGATTTTTTTCTTCATTGGCATCAGAAGTTTGATGTGGGGGTGTAATTTATGTGATTGCCTTGGGCACCGTATTCCCTAGTTATGCCACTGTGCACTTCTCAATGAATAGGGCATGTTTGTTTCTTGCATGCGATCAGTGATTTTGTGAAAGCTGCTCAAGATCCCATTTAAGCATATCTTGCCTGCGACGTGGATTTGCAAGATGAAATACGGGGACCAAGATCCGCGGCCAAACAAACAGGCCCTATGACTCTTATGATGGCGATTTGTTGTAACCAAAATGGGAGCTGTCTTAATTATAAATACCTCTTTCCTGACAAAGTTGGTCTGCTTGCAACTGTCCGTGACTCCAAAGCAGAAACAGGCGGTGCACCCTTCCGGTAGATCAGCTTGCAGGCTGAAGGAGGCATCCGAGCACTTGTCACACTTTTTCCCCTTCACGTTGGCCTGAGAAAAAAAGCCAAATTTGAAGCGAAATAAGTCCCAAGCCTATAGCCTCAAGCATGGATTTACAAAGGCCCTAAGATTTAATATCTAAAGATGAGTTGTCAATATATCACCATAGTGATTTGTATCGTGACATCACACTTTGCCTAACAATTACAATGGGAGATGTTGGAGAGCCAGCCTTCAAGTCAACAGCGCACGTGCCCGCAATTGTGAGCATGCGCGCGTTGTTTTGAGAGTGCGTGTGTGTGCGCTGTTGACTAGAAGACCGGTTCTCCAAAAGCCCTGTCCGCACTGGACTTTTTTTTCCGGGGATTTAACCGAGCCGATGGGTAAATGAAAAATGGGCAAATATTACTGGTGTCCGCACTTGGACTTTTGACTCGGGTAACTTAACCGTGCACGCACGGAAGAATTACCGAGCTGGCAATACAAGCCCTATGCGGATACCCGACTCAAACTGTCCGCACTGGACTTTTCGTCTCGGGTAAAGTGTCTCGGGTATTCTACCCGGGCAGAAGTTGGCCGGTAGAAATACCCGCGCGGGTCAGGCAAAGTAACTGAGAGGTAGACTACCTGAGACGTCCGCACTGGACTTAAAATGGGTAAAGTACCCAGCGTCTCGGTTACTTTGCCCAAAAAAAGTCCAGTGCGGACAGGGCTTTTGTCTCCCATTGATTGAAGTTGAAAAGTATATCTTTGAACTTTGTAAAATATTGACCCCAGCTGACCTTGCAGGTGCACTGTGCATCCTGGTCGGCACACGTGCACATGCCATTTTGACAGGTGGAGGGATCCGTGCCGATTTGGCTGCACTTGCAGCGTCGGCATCTTGGGTAGTCACGGTAGCCAAATGGACACTCGTCGCAGCGCAGGCCCACAAACTTCCTCAGGCAGCTGGTGGAAGGTTGAAAAAAAAATTAGAAATAATTAAAGTTCAAGGATAAGATTTGAAGATTTGCACGGTGAAAATGCAATAAAGGTATTAAAGGAAGGGAGTTGGTGTGGTTGTCAAATTCTGTTCAGAACCACACAAACTTCATAAAAAGTGTATACAGTGGAACGCCACTATAATGAACACCGCTATACCGAACATTTAGCTATACTTAACATCCTTTACTTCCATAGCGAATATGGTTCTTTAATTCACTAAAACGAATGACCACTATTACGGACAATATCTGTGCATCCCGCCATGTTCGTTATAGTGACGTTTCACTGTATTATCACATATGTGCTACCACAATTGTCCTTTTTCAAATTTAAGGAGTTAACAAGATGTCTCTCTGAAAAAGAGACCCAATAATCACAAGTTTGAAGATCCTTGAACTTTTGGACTTGAAACAAATCTTGCTTCGCATTGGAATCACTGGCTGATTTTGAAAACCCTACAAGCTGAGAGAGCTAAACTTTTTAAATTTTAGGAAAAAGGAAGGAAGGATACCTGCATTGTCCCGTGTTCATGTCGCAGTCTGATCTTGAAGACCCCTGCTCACTGCAATTGCAAGGCTGTTGAAGAAACAAAAACATTCAGTATTTTAGGCTCCAACATTGGTTGGTGAAGGACAACTTCACCAAGAGTGTCCAGGGGTCGATTCCAACATACTCATCATAACTTACTACGCATCGTAGGATTTATGGTGCATTGCAGCCCTATTTAGGATACGATGGGTTATCCTCCGTAGCTCGAGTTACATTCGGTCATATAAGGCTTTGTGAAATTTACCCCTGGACTGTCAGAATAGCCACTGCCAAGCAACGTATACCATCGGAGGACACCGAAGCCACGCCGAGGAAACGCCCCCAGCCAACTGCAGAGTGACCTGTGCGACGTCCACTGAACATGGTATCTTGAACATGGACGCGGACCATTAGGATATGACGGACTCCACAGCATTCAGTTCTTCAGTTGCCTGATGAAGGCTAGCAGTTCCAGCAGCCGAACGTCGCTACCAACAACACAACATTGCGTGCATTCGATCACCTTCCTTATTCCCTAAAATATTCTAGCCGACAATTTCTGTGTACGGTGAACGGTGACCCCATTACAGAAGCCAACAGTTTGTGGTGGAAGGTTTAACAATATTTGACCAGTGCATAATTGGGATGTACTAGTAGTTGCATATGGGACATCAGTCACGTACCTTGCATCCTGCATGCATGTCATAACCCCAGTGGTCTTGAGCACAACGGTCACATCTCTGGCCGATGGTGTTTGGTGGACAGGAGCAGGCCCCGTTCATGGGGTTACACCAGGCACTGCCAAGCTCGCAGGAACAATCTGTGTAGGTAAACCATGATTACCGTCAACCCTCCCTGCTAATTATAGGTAAGCCCCCCTAACCCCTTCGTGTGCACTCTGAATGCTTACACTCAGTTTGGTCCTTACCAGCCCGCTGTGCTTCACAGCTGTATTAAATACTATATTTCTTTAACAGGTATCAAAGGTTGATACTTTGGTTTTTGCCAAAGAAATGCTGATTCATGGGCAAACATATCAAGAATTATACAGTAACATTTATCGGTGGTGACCACTTTTTGAGAAAACAATGAGAAACGCTCACGGTATTTTCAATTCCATTCATAGGAGTATTGATCTTCCTGAGTTTGGTCTTTTCAAGATAAATACAGCATTTTAGGCAGAAAAATATAAACAATATAATTTTTCTACCATTACCATCTTTTATACACTGTATGTTACAGGTAAATCTGTGAAGATTTCTGATTTAGCTATGATACATTTAAAATGATTACCACAGCCACAGTCGAGGCCAGTCAAATGGGACACTGCCTTAAAGATCCTGCCAATAATGAATCATGTTTTGATATGATGGACAAGGAAACACTGACCTTGGCATCCAGTATCGCTGAAGTTCCAGTACCCCACGGCACACTGGTCGCACCTCATGCCCGCCACTCCCGGTTTACACCGGCATTGTCCCGTGATGACGTCACAGGTCTGGTCCAATGAGCCGACAGGACTGCAGTCACATGACTGGCAGCCGAGGCCGGATGCCAGATTCCAGAACCCTGGCTGTACATCGGCACGAAAGGAGGGAATGATTGGATTTGATGATGATGATCAAGAAAGTCTTTCACAAATCCTTATACTCTTACTTGTGTTCACGTTTAATTGTTGGATCATTGAATCCTTGCTTCCTTACACTTCTTTACTTCAGGGGTCACTTTGATCCTGGGGTACAATAAACCATTCTTCATGTTTCATAAAAAAACTTGAGTCGGGTTTTCGCTATTTTCTTGTGACTCATCTGTCCGATCGAGCTCAAATTTTCACAGTTTTAATATTTCATGTACGTGCTGGATCAGTGTGAAGTGTGAGTGCTGTTCTGTGACCTTTACTAATCATGAATTATACCTTGAACCAAATTTGGTCTTATACTCACAGCGCACTGGTCGCAGGAGATTCCGATGGCGTGGGGCTTGCAGTCACACTGACCGGTTTGACGATCACAAAAAGATGAGAAAGCACCATCACCATCACACTGACAAACTGTGGAGAGTGTACGAATGGAATACAAGTACAATAGCCAATGCATAATGTGTCCAGGGCTCGATTTCACCAAACTCTTTGTAACTTACAATCAACCGTAGGACTTTTGATGCATCAAAGCCCTACGTGGGATAGGCCCGCTACGATGGGTTATCCTTCGTAACTTGAGTTACGATCGATCGTAGGGCTTCGTGAAATCGACCCCTGGGGTCATTATTATTATGGTAGAAGGATTGATGACGTGACCCCAAAGGGTAGATTGTGGGTTCCTTTTTCACTTTGGCAGTTTATTCTTTAAGCCGTTTGTCCCAAGGGGATATCAATAGGCCATTGATGACAGCTCTACCAACATGCTCTATCAGGAGCTCTCCTCTCCCACAAAGCAGCATCCTGTCCATCACATTCAGGTTTGCTTCCATCCTTCCACCCTATCTCGGGCCAATTTCAAGACCCTGCTTAGCACACAAATTTGCTAACCATGAAATTTCTGTCTTAATAACAAAAACAGGATTAACAACCAAATTTCCATGTGTTGTGTATCGCTTGTGATTGTTCTTTGGTTGTTGTTCGCTGACCATAGATATCAAATGAAATTTGTAATGCTTGTAATTTGCTTTATTGAGCAAGACATTTTGTGGTAAGCACAGAATTTTGTCGTGCTTAACAGCTCCATGAAATTGGCCCCTGTTGACCAGGTCTACTCCTTATTTATTTATTTATTTATTCACCATATTCAACAGCGACACAGTCGCCAATTACTCCTACGGGTACTTGAGTGATATGAATCTTAGATATGACTGATCATTCCTTACCTTGGCAGTTTTTAGCCACGATGGCGTCCCCAAAGAACCCATCCCTGCAGCACTCGCAGCGGGGGCCGGTCGTGTCTCCGATGCAGATCAGGCACTCCCCAGTCAGCGTGTTACAGCTCTCTGGGATATCCGTGTTGATGTTGCCATTGCAGTGATCCAGGCAGGACTGGCAGATGCTGCCAACCTCCAGAGGATTGCCATAGAAACCATCGGCGCATCTTCAAAAAACAAGGACAGTTGAATAAAATGGTTGGATATATAGAGCGCAAACAGATTCTCTGCTTTACAAATTTTAATAATCAGAAGGCTCAAACAAATTGAGAGTATTTCACTCAGGATGTGTCTAAGCATAATTGTTCATTCCAAAAAAATTATGCTTAAATTCAAACCATTTTTAATACTACGCTTAGCGTTCCGTGAAATTAAACCCGGGGTCAGATTTCACTGAGATGAAAACACACTTAGCAGTTAGCATGTTTCTTTAATAGTAAATTTCAACCGAGTACAAGTTGCATACAACAAACACTGCATAGAACTTAAGTTGGTTAATACCAGTGTTAACTATCAAACTGCGCTCAGCAAAGTTTCCTGCTTATCAACTGTATAAAGCAAGCAAGATTCACAGCATGAAGTTAATAGGTGTATTTTCTTGTAGAACCAACATCTTTATAGCACTATATTCAAAACCATTTTTCTGTTTGGCATCTCTATGAAATTAAGACCTAAACTAATTTTACTACAGCTGCATAGTGCAGAAAGCATGGATATGACTAAGTTTTGCTTAGCAATTTAAGTTTACCAGCAAAAATCCAATGTATTGTAGATTGTCTAGTGTGACGGGTTCTCAGCTGATTTTGTGCTAAGCATGAACTTTTGCTATTAAGCATATCATTATTGAAATTGTGAGTTGCAGTTCACAACAGATGAGACTTCTTACCGCTCGCATCTTGGCCCAGTGTAGCCAGTCGGGCAGGCATTGCACACATACACAAATGCAGGATCGGATACACAAGTAGGACTGAAACTGCAACACAAAAACACAGGGTTTGATAAGGAAATAATGAGCGGCAGCTGTTTGGAGAAAACAGAGAGGGTAACATTTCAAAACAGGCTAGATTATTGCTTTAAAGGTACCATCATACTTTGGTAGCATACCGAAACAGAAATTTGCACAGATAACTTACAGGGTATAAAGATGGGGATGATAGAAACATACCGTTACTATGTTTCTGCCTGAAATGCTGTATTTATCCAGAAAATAGTAAAAGGAACAACCAAAACAATTTTGATCTTCAGAAGAAAAAAAAAAAGATAAAAAGATAAAATACAGTGGCCACTATTTTCTCAAAAAGTGGGCACCGTATAGGACTGAAATTTTCACAGATGACTGTTACTGTATCTTCCTTGATATTTTTACCCATGAATCTGTATTTCAAAAAATGATATTACCTTTAACCATGTTCTTCCACTGAATAAAAAAAACACTAATTTAACATTAGATGAGTGGGCTTGAGGATTGATGGTCACACAGGTCGCTAGACAGATAGACGGACAAACAAACAGACATGACATACTTGTTCTCTGGGTTGGTTAGAGGGCAGGCGCACATCTGACAGTCATTGGCTGTTCCTTGTACCGGGTAACCGTGGAAACCGACGGCGCAGTATTCACAATGCGGCCCCGTGGTGTTGTGCTGACAGTCCTGTTAACAGGCAAAGATCATACCAACAACTTTGAGATCCCGAAACTCCAAGGATAAGGAACATCAAAATTTGAAACAGTTCGAAAGGTTTTAGTGTGACTGATGATGATGATGAGGCACAGCACTTATATGACGCCATTTATCAGTTTAAAAACGTTCAAAAGAGCAACATGGAGCAACATGACAAGGCAGTGCTCAATACTAAATTTGTGGAGTTCAATAAATATGTAGGGGCAGACTTACAAAGCACTCTGCTGTGAAGTCGCTGCATTCAGTAGCATGGTTGTTACACTCACACAGCTCACATTCACCAGTCAGGAGAATGCCGTCCACACGCCGGTATCCGACTTCGCAAGACTGCACAACGATGGGATGGAGACCAGTGAGAAAAAAATTGTCAGCAAGCCATATTTCCAGGTCATATAAAATAATATTAATAATGATAAATTGCCTACAACTTGTGGAAAAGCTGAGCTACACATCCTCTCATTTCAGAGTGAGGGTCACACTTGATGATGAGCATGCTATGAAATTACAATACTTTTCCAATTTGGAAAACAACGACTTATGACAGTACCTCTCTGTGTGGTAACAGTGATGGTATTTCCTTTGCGCAGACATGCAGTAATTATCTTTCTTACCTCACAGGATAGTCCCTCATAAGATGCAGGGCACTGACACCGTTCGATGCTAGTGAAGACAGCGGGATCCGTGGCCTCTTCGGATGCCACGTCCAGATTCACATCGCTTAACCTTTTAGAGGATAAATTAGACTTAAAGATATGTATGGTGGAAGTACTAAATAATGTAGGTTTGCAGTAACACCATGCACTCTCTTAACTCAAGTTACAAAGGAAAACCCATCATATCCTATAGTATAGGGCTGCAATGCATCACTATTCTTACGATTGATAGTAAGTTACGATGAGTTTGATGAAATCAACTCATGATGGGATACAATGGTATATGGGGGAGAAATTATGGCTATACTCAAGTTGATGGAGGAATTGGTTTGATCATACCTTGTTTCCACAACCCGGGAGCTGTACACGGCTCTGATCATCAGCTTGTCCAGTCCGCTCAGTACTGTCATGAAATCGGCCTGGCTGGCCGCTGGATCTTCCGACGACCTGTCACCAGGGTCAGCTCCACGTCCCGTCCGATGCCAGTCGCTCTCTGTCATCGTCACGACAACTGTTTCCTTGGTGTCCGGCATGACAACCAGGGAATTCTTGTAGATGGTCATGCCGTTACCCTGGATGAAGATGTTTCAAATATGGGATGACGATGCCTAAACTTGACTGATTATCTTCTTTACTAAATGTTGAAAGCAAGGTCGTGTTCCAAATATCTGGCTGAGGTCGCAAATTGCACACACACCTATGGCAGCCACTAGCCAGTGACTGCAGCCGATTCCATAGACTTGTGTGCGTTATTTGTGGCTGCAGCCAGAGATTTGAGACAGTGCCTACGGTAAGTCTTTGATCCTTATGAATTGAAGTTATCAAGAGAGCTCCTCATCAGAAATGGCCAAAATTTGTTCCATCTCAATGGGAGACTTTGGAAAACCGGTCTTCAAGTCAACACGCACGCGCCCACACGTAAAAAAACAACGCGTGCATGCTCACAATTGCGCTAGCATGGTTTGTGCGACTCAAGACCGATTCTCATAAGTCTCCCATTATTTGATAAAATTGTCATCGAGGGCCTAATTAGTTCGCTGCAGATCTTGGTCGTCATATTTGATCTTGCAAATCCACATTGCAGGCAGGAGGTGCTAAAATGAGATCCTGAGCAGCTTTTGCGTGCCGGATCACCAATCGCGTGTCTGTAACAAACAGGCCCCTAGCCTCACCAAAGCCAAGCAGGACTCACATAATCGGGCTGTCAGAAATTTAGAAAGTGATTTCTTCAGTATTATCTCAGGGTTCAATGTGATTACAATTTGGAATCTTTTTAACTTTTTCAGTAACCATTCCCAGAGACGGGTCAGTGAATCTTAACGTCATTCTTAGATCTATAAAGGGGTTTCATCTTTACCTCCATGATGACGTCAATGTCCGTAATTGGTGCAGCTTGTTGATCGGGCTGGTCTGTGTAAGACACAATGAACTGGAGCCGTCCTCCATAAGCAGTCAGCTGCAGAATGCAAATAAACCAGGAGTGTGTCCATTCATCTTGTTTCATAGCGGCACTGACTCGCATCCATTGAGGCGATGGGAATTTATGACATGCTTTGATCGGAAAAAATTGTTAGCGACACTACGGAGTGATGTATATAGTTGATAGCTACGGCACCACTTAAGTGACAGATCTTCCATTGGTTTTGTGCATACAATATATCATTTCATGATGCCAAGATGTGTCTCTTCGTGGTGTATTTAACCGACAAAATGTTTTTGTCATTGCTGAAATATTTCTAATCTAGTCTAGTCATATTTCTTCTAGTATTGCATGTATTTTCAGTACTTTTAAGCCCTTGTGTAAAAAACATCACTCACTATCTCAGCAAGCCTGGAAATTGATGCTGGACATCATGAGCCACTGTGAACAATCTTTCTTAATATGACTTCAGCTGGTGAACTACCTCTTAATTATCTAGTCCAACTCACCTTGTTTCCCAGGAAGGGTCGGGGAGCCAACCAGAAGTAGACGTCCGCCCCTAGCTGCTTCCTGGCCTCCTGATGGTTGACGGAGATCATGTTGGGACCGGCGACGTCTGGGTATACGTAGGCCGACGTCTCTTTGTTGGTTACAAACCAGCCGTTCATGTCTTTGATCTGCGAGCAAAGCAATCAATCAATCAGTGGGAGCATGCACCGTGACAGCAAGTTGCCGCATCTACCTTTGAGTGGTACTCTTTCGGTCTCCTGATGGCTGTCCCCCAGGCAGCCACAGGGCCCATCCCCATCTCAGCAAAATAACGATCCATGTCATGCTGACACCCTACCGGGCGAAATCTACCAGTACATTCTCTCAAAGAGAGAATCCGTTTGGCAGGATCACTTGCAGTGAATCTAACCACATGACTGTACAGTCACATCTGGCACTCACGTATCATGCACGTAATAAGTCTCATCTGACTCTCCCTGAGTAACCTCTCGTTGGACACACGGTCTAACCAGCAGTACCCAGGAATTACTTCCTCCTCTACATGAAGTAATAACGAATAAAACTGCAGAGAATAGCTTTCAGAAGGTTTCCGTACCTTCTCTATTCCCCAGGGAACACTCTCGCATGTCGTCGTCAAACCGAAGCAGAAGCACTGGCTGCATCCCTTCTCATTGTCCTCATTCAGGTTGAAGTAGCCAGGCTTACAGCGGTCGCAGTGAGGTCCAATCACGTTCTCCTACGACAAATAAAAAAAAGAAGTCCTTCAGAGAGGGGTTCGACTCCACAAAGCACTAAGACCAATCCTAAGAGTGAAACCATTCCTAGTTGGGTATGAAGATGATGGTGGTAGAAACCTACCGTGAAAATTTTTCTGCCTGAAATGGTTTATTTATCCAGAAATTAGTAAAACAAGGACCGAAAATCTTTTTGATCTTTTAAAAGATCAAAAATAAAAGAGAAAAGACTTAATAAATACTGTGGCCGTTTTTCACGATTTTCTAAAAAAGTGGGCACCGTATGGGACTGAAATTTTTACAGATGACTGTGACTGTATCTTCCTTGATATTTTGCCCATGAATCTATATTTCTTTGATAAAAACCAAAGTATGATACTACCTTTAATTGTGAAATCCACAACAGACCCACTAAACGTCATGTAAAGCCCATAGACACATGTGTGTATTTAATAGCTGAAGCTATAGTCAGGTACTTTTGTCACTGTCTGGATGCTTGCATACTTACTTTGCATTCGCATGGGCCTTCGCAGGCATCGGGATCCAGACTGCCTGCCAGGTTACATGGACACGGTTGGCAGTTGGGATAGCCATAGTAACCCCTGGCACACCGATCGCAACGTTGGCCGGCATAGCCTGGCTTGCAGAAACAATCGCCTGGGTTCTGTTGGAAGCGCAAATTTGCGTTACCATGGAAAACACATCTTTATTGACAACATCATTTTTTAGGGGAAACATTTTCATCAATGTTTTTGTTCGACGGAACAATGTTTTTTGAGGGAAACATACGATGTGATCTTTGCTAAAACAAATATTTGCCAATCAATTTTGGGTGTTTTGGGTGTTTTTGTGGGCTTTTCGGATGACGATTCAATTTCTGGAAGACAAATTGCGATTTGACTTTTCAACAGCTTCATTCCCATGTGTTCATCATGTTAACTAATATTCATTTCACCATTCTCAGGTTGCAGCATTGCTGCGTGTATCGATGAAATGATCCTTGGGGTATGGCGGTGTGTGCGTGGTTTCATGGCATATGACTGCCAAACGAACAAAGATAATTGACTATTGGAATCACCACCAACCTAGGGCTGGATAGCTCAATTGGTAGAGCGCCTATACGGTATTCAGGAGGTCGCTGGTTCGAATCCCGCTCCAGTCAATTTATCTTTCTTCACTTTTCAATGACGTACGCGAAAAGAAAAAATCAAATGAGATGATGGAAAAATCAAGATGGACAGAGGGAGGAATGATTTACTTACCAAGCCTTCGTACATTCTGCTTTCGTCCTTAGCGCAGACTAGAAGCCTGTACGTGGCTTCATCTCGACGGGTGCCAAGACTACTGCAATCGCACACTGTCAATGCAACACAAAAATTTGAAACCATTACTCTATCCATCGCCTTCACAGAATTCAATAAAAATGTGCTTATCGTTGTATCAATCTCTGGGAAATATTTGCTCATTAAAGTTGTTGAATATTAAACTCACAGACGCATGGCTGAGGATCATTGGGCTCTATTCCCAACGGCCTGTACATTCCGTCGACGCACATCTCGCAATTGTTGCCGGTGGTGTAGTCGCGGCAACCGACGCAGACCCCGCCTCCCTCGTAGTTGCCATGGATGTCAAGGCTTTCGTGGGCCTGGTCCACGGCCTCGCTGTAGTAACAAGCGTCCGAGTGGCCATGACAGTTGCACGCTGGGATATAGAAGTGGAAGGATTGAAAATATCAGTATTTGAAAAAGTGAAAAAAATTATCCAATCCTGGTTAGTTTTCATATGTTGGTATGGTAGTCTCAAATAGAAACGGCACAAAAGATCACTCCGTGTTTTAGACTATGGGCATTTACGAAACGGAGGCTTAGGCTCAGGCTCCAGCTGTGACATTCATATGCTGAAGCTATGTTTTCCTTTTCAAATCAGAGAATCTAATTAAGAACTGCAGCCAAAAGCCTCTATTTTCATGCCCATAATTTCAAAAATGGATTCGCAAAATGGAGCCGGAGACCGAAACGGAGCCTGAGCCTACGTTTCGTAAACGCCCTATGAAACATTGTCTAAATCTAAAAAAGTCTTCTTTTTTTTAATGTTGGACGTTCACTCACGTTCACACTGATGGCTGTCTTCCAAGCTTCCCGGTTGCCATGGTTTCTGGATGAATCCCGGACAGCACTCGTTGCAGCTTTCACCGCAGGTGTTATGCTGACAGACACACTTCAACACCTGTGTATAAAGATAATGGTTCTAACATCAGGGATTAATGTCTTCCATTTGAATTGTGCAACAGCCGCTCATTAAAAGCTTGTGATTCCTGATAGGCCTACCCTGGTACATTCAGATGAGGGGCTGGCTTCGGGACTGGGTTGCGATTAATGATGCCCACAGCAGGGGTCTGAATACCTGACCAAAAACTCCAAAATCATGTAAAGTTCAAACGATATCGAAAAAACTCTGGGACTGGTGGAAACAACAGGGAAGGGTTAGAAATGCATTACAGAATTTAGTCGCGGTCACTTAATAACACATCCCGTTTCAATGTTCCACAGGCTTGTCAAAGTCTGTGGGATCAGGGCTAGGTCAGTTGCATCCAAATGATAAAAGTAGGTGGTGTTTTTTTTTTTTTATTATCGAGGGACCCCAGCGGGGCATAGTAGTGGGACTAGTCCAACCAATTTTCAAGGCTAAACCCAATTGGCGTTAGCCCCGAAGTTAGTCCGGAATTGCTGAAAAATTGTATCCCAATGGCAACTTTTAGTCCCGATGAACTTACCCAGGGTCATCAGAGAAATGGTAGAAGCCAGAATATTTTTTATATCTCTACGTACCGGTTGGTCTTGGGCTGCGTCTGGGTCTTGTATGCAGGTACTAGCATGGCCGAAGCATATGCACTGTCCACCGATGGATATATCCTTAATAGAATAAAAGTACTGCAAGGCAAAAAGAAAACCACACAGAATTTGTTATAATTTTTAGTTCATCTTCAATTGGCCCTGTTGACATCATATGTGCACTCCATCCAATTAGATCCTTGTGCATTTTAATAGCACTTCACACTGACTACACACATGAATGCACATCTGTACATGGACCATAGAGCTAGGCATGGACCAATAAAGGAGCTTCTTGCCCTTTGACCTAGGGGGTGGGGGTGGTCAGGGTGGGGGGGGGGGGGGTGGGTGTGGTTAGGGTGGGGGGGGGAGGGGGGTGGGGTTGGTCAGGGTGGGGGGTGTGGGGGGATGGTCAGGGTGGGGGGTGCACCACAATCAAAATGATGCCATGGACCTTATCGAAGATAGCCTGTTTTCCGCGCTGCGCGTGCGCGCGCAAAGGACAGTGGGCAACATTGGGTTTAAAAGTTTTACCACACGAATCGACACGCGTATATTCGTATAGCTGCCGGCTCGCGAAGTTTAAAGTTGTATTTTTTCCTAGAAGAAAGCCTTGCTTTGAGTTGTTATACATAACGATGCTGCACAACGGTCCATGGAATGTTACTGTCGAGTCACTTGTTCCAGCGGTGTAAAGTTGAGTACTTATTTTATAGTTGAATTTTCATGTCCATACGTTGTATGCACCAGCCCTAACAACCCTGCGTTTCCCAGAGTGCTTTGCGCACAGCCAATTTTTGGCTATCTCCGATAAGGTCCATGGTGCATTTGCCATAAACTTCACTGGGTGTCAATGTTGTTGTCTTCTGTTGGGTTTGTTTATAAACATACAGTAGGTTTCAAATGTAGGCCGATCAGTACAGAAAATCAAATTTGTGCCAATTAACTTGAAATTCATTGAACATGTATGTAGACACAACACAATCTCTAAAGGTCACAAGCTGCTAATTTCTGTTATCAAAATAGAAATAAACTTCTATTTCATTTGTAAAATTGAAAAACTTTATTAAAGCAAATCCAATCCAGAGAGATAATTCTTCTCTATCAAGAATTTTCTTTTTAAACACCTGACATTTAAACGTGAGGTCAGTGTGGTCAGTGACAAGCCCACTCTGTTTACATTCATACTCTTCTGTTTAAAAACTCCCGTAACTTGACCTCCCAAACAACCCTCTGTCCATTCAGATGACCAAACCCCTGGTAATATCCCACCAACCTCAATTTGTGTTATACAAACCGCTTCACACCAGGAACACAAAAAACCTGGTAATTTCAAAGAGAGAGAGAAAAGGGGAGAAAGAAACTTGACCAGCTTGGTAGTCAGGGGAGGAATTTGTTTCTTGTTCTTTGTATCAAAGGCTGGTACTGGTAGAGTAGACACGGTGGCTACTGGCGGAGTAAGCTCAGGGTTGAATGACCTGAGTATCTTGGGTGTGAACTGCATCAATTGCACCACTCAACAGGGGCCAATTTCATAAAACTGTTAAGCAAAAAAATTTGCTAAGCATGACATTTCTGTCTTAATAAAAACAGGGTTAACAACCAAATATCCATGTGTTGTGTATCACTTGTGATTGTTCTTTGGCTGTTGTTCGCTGACCATGAATATCAAATGGAATTTTCAATGGTGGTTTGTTTTATTGGGCGAGACATTTTTGTGCTAAGCAAATTTGTGTGCTTAGCAGCTCTATGAAATTGGCCCCAGGGTGCAGCACCTAACCATAGTGCCTTACAATTGGACCCGTTCTTCTTCCCCTCTCCGACATTTGCGCTCTGATTTGGGCAATCAAACCAAAAATGCACCGCGAACATCGATAGTACAGAAATTGAGATCATCAGAAGCCAACTTAATGATTGGAGCTGTTAAAGGTAGTATCATACATTGGTAAGAAGCCAAAACAGCCGAAATGTTCACAGATTTACCTATAACTTACAGGGTATGAAGATGGTTGTGGTAGAAACATACCGTTAAAATGTTTTCGCCTGAAATGGTGTAATTTATCCAGAAATGAGTAAAACAATGACCGAAAATCATTTTGATATTTTAAAAGATCAAAAATAAAAGAGAAAAGACTAAGAAATACTGCGGCCGTTTTTCACTGTTTTCTCAAAAAGTGGGCTGCAATTTCCACGGATGAATATTACTGTATCGTAATTGATATTTTTGCTCATGAATCTGTATTTCTTTGACAAAAACCAAAGAATGATACTACCTTTAAGCACAAAAAATTGCTTAGCACTTAAAATGTCTTGCTCAATAAAAACAAACCAGTGCATAATAACTGAAAAGATCCAGTATTTTTGTTTCAACTGCATTTTTATTGGGGGGGGGGGGGGGGTCTAGACTAATTTTTGGGGGCTACAGCCCCCCCCCCCCCCCCTAGGCCCCCCATAGAACAGCGCCTGCTTAGTGCTTACCCTCCTGTTCACGTGCTCATCTATGAAGCCGTATTTCTCGTAGGTCATCAGGCCACCGAGTAACGTGCGTACTCTCTGCATTCGTAACCTCACGTATCTCGCAGACATGAATTTCTGCACAGAATGACAATAAAGCAGAGAAAACACAACACCATATTAATGATAACAATAATACATGTCTGCTTGAATGCACAGAACCCACACACCCCCTCCTGGCTGACAGGTGGACTGACTACCCCTCTTGTTGTGAAAGGAAATACATGGCATTGTTGGTTTATGGCACCTGAGCATTCACAGCAACATACTTTCATAAATATATCATAGACTGGAACATTGTGCAGTGTCATCCGGGGACGGTATACCACCCACAGAAACCTGACAAGGGCAAGGAATATCATGAGGACAGGTTTAAAACATTTACAGGGGGACGCCAAATCGGGACTCTCACTTCTCAGGGGTTGTAGTAGGCACCTGGGTTTAATTTTGTGAAAGGTTAAGGATCATGTGAAAGTCTCCAGGTGCAATATTCCCCTCTCTTTTCATTCAGCATGAAACCCTCCACATATGTTGAGAATCCTCTCAAACTATTAAATTTTTTTTTCATCCAAATATATATGCATTTTAAGGTGACTTTAATAAATGATTTAAAAAATAATTGTAGTAAAATTGTAGTGACAGATTGAGTTGGTGCCCGTAATGAGCATATTTTCATAGGAACCTGAAAGGAACTTAAAAGGAACTTAAAGGAACTTTAAAAAAAAAGTTGAATGGAACTTGAAAGGATTTAAGTTCGTATCATACTTTGGTTAGAAACCAAAACAGAAATGTTCACAGATTTACGTATAACTTACAGGGTATGAAGATGGTGGTGGTAGAAACACACCATTAAAATGTTTCCACCTGTAAAGATGTATTTATCAAGAAATTAGTAAAACTACGACCGAAAATCTTTTCAATCTTTTAAAAGATCAAAAATAAAAGAGAAAAGACTTAAGAAATACTGTGGCTGTTTTTCACTATTTTCACCAAAAGTGGTCACCGTATGGGACTGACATTTTCACACATGGCTGTTACTGTATCTTCCTTAGTATTTTTGCCCATGAGTCTGTATTTCTTTGACAAAAACCAAAGTATGATATTACCTTTAAAGGAACTTAAAGGAACTTGAAAGGAACTTAATTAAAAGGAACTTAAAGGAACTTGAAAGGAATTAAAGAAACTTGAAAGAAAGTTAAAGTTACTTGAAAGAAAGTTAAAGGAACTTAAAAATAAAGTTGACAGGAACTTGAAAGGATTAATGATAAAAAAAATACTGGACAAATCTGCACATGTTATGTGCTTGACATGGGGCCAAGGCTACATCACATCACTACATCCTGGGCCTTACCCTCAGCGTTTCGCTTGGGTTCAGTATACTGGGCCGGCCTTTTACAATGGACGTGTGGATCTCGCCGTGGCTCAGCGGTTCAATCTGCGAGTAGTAGGACGTGCAGATGACCTCATCGTCTCGCCTGAACCGGTGCATCCCGACAGTCGGCATGATGCCATACAACAGCAGGCAATCCATGTCAGACATGGCATAATACTGCCAGGGCTGGTAGTTCACTCCGTCCGTCGAGTGCTCAAGGATCCAGTTGCCCGGACGCGGAGTATTTGCTGCCTTGATGATGATGTAAGCTATTTGGAAAACCTAGTTATAAAAAAAAGAACAAAGAGAAATTGACTGGAGTGGGATTCGAACCAGTGACCTCAGGAATACCCGACGCTCTAACCAACAGAGCTATACAGCCCTATGTTGGTGGTGTCCCTAATAGTCAAATATCTTTGCTTGTTTGCAGGGATGAGATTGACCAATGAAAAAAAAATATCTGAAAACAACTGACATGGGGCACAAACAACTGTGAAAATATCCTACACATTTGTACACAGCCTGAGAGAAAAAAAAATCTGAAATCCAAAACAAAAAAATCTGAAATCAGATAGAAATCTGAGAAATCTCAAACCTGTGTTTGGAAGCCATGAAACCACTCACATACCACTATATCCAGAGAATCATTTAAGATATGCACAGTATTAGCAATGCTGCAAACCGAGAAACAGTACATGGGGATCAATCAAAGAGGATGCCGCTTCCTCTTTGAGTGAACTTCAGAGACCAAATATGCAAACTCAAAAAATCCAATTTTACCTGAACAAAAAGCAGGCACTATTTTCACATATTCAAAACACAAGCTAAGAATTCACATTCATACTCTACTTTTCTCTCATTTTCTGAAGGGAATTAAATAAACCTGAATCTGAATTAGACCACAGTCTTCTACCAACAGGAAAACATTTAACGTCTAGCATGATATTTTCTCTGAGGGCATATAGCAACCCACTGAGGTTATAATCAAGACTGGAAATTGGACACTTGCCCACCTGCCAACCAACTGGAGGAGGATCTAGTCGGACAGACCGACCAGGGCTCTATGGACAGACCAATTCAATTACTGGGTGCAAGAATGATGAGAGGTACATTGAAGCATAAGCATTACATGGGCTTACAATTATATCAGGCATACAACTTGGACTTGATAAAAACTAGGAAATTTCAATTTACCACACTTTATACAGTGTTTTTTGCACTTTTCAATGGCATGATAGTGAAGTAAAAAAAAAGAAGAGGAAATCAGCTGATCCAAGGAAAAGTTGCATGCCTGCTATACCAAAATTTTGGCAACACAATGGAAACAAAAATGCTGATTTATCTTAAATTTCACTCAAGATATCAACTTCTTAACTATAATCATCACCAAATAACCACAAGGGAGACTAGCTGGATTCATTTTAAGTTATTGAAAAGTGAACAAAAACAAAAGTGATAGGAGGAGGGTTTAGAACCAGCGACCTCTGTAATACCGTACCAGAACTCTTACCAACTGAGCTATCCAGCCCTATGTTTGTGGTGTTCTTAATAGTCAATTATCTTTATTCGTTTGGCAGTCAGAAGCCACAAAACTACTTACATACCTCTTTATCCCGACTAACTATGAGTTAAGGCCATTTTACATGACGCTAAATAAACTCTCAACCATTAAGAAATTCTCTCATGGTTGCGAAATCTTACAAAAGTGTAATAGTGTGAAAGGACACCACCAATGTGAGTGACTGACGTCCCTGGTGAATCCTCAAGAGATTTTGACCAAGGTCCAGACCCATGGGAGAATTTTTTAATGGTTGAGAGTTTTTTCTTGCATTGTGTGAAAAAGGCCTTTAGTTGAGGAGTAATGGGTTCAAGGACAAGTTACTGCTGAGTAGAAATCTTGCTTGTTAAGCTAAGGAAATCTGCTTAAAAAACAAATACCGGCTGAACCAAAACTAGCCAAGAACCGAGACATTGCATAGTTAGATTACAGCCTCCTCCCCAAGTCTGATGAGAATCCAGAAGAGTGAGATCTTCCCAAGGGGGTAGGGAAAACAAGGGCAGAAGGAAACATGTCATGGGAATCTCAAGTTGAACTTGAAGGAAAACAATTTTATATACAGAGACAGAGAGCCCAGATGTGTGTGCATGGACAGAGTGTTTATCAAAGGGGGATGGTCCATCACTTGACACATGTCCGGTTCTGGCTTTCTGGCTTGTCTCAACAGGCTAGTGACTTATGGAGGCAGCAAGTGATATGTTTTGACATCACATCTCATCAGCCAATCTGGTTGAGTGAGGAGACAGAGAGATGGGGAGGGGCTGGATGAACTTGAAGGGTGGTGGGTTACACTGACACACCAGGACCAAACAGAGTAGACCTGCCTAAGGCTATTAAATGGAAGCATTCCTTCCTGGGATGATAAAGTGGTCCTTTTGCTGTGTTTTTTTTCTCCAAATGCTTGTGGTTGGGATAAAAGTTGATGATATCACTTCAACACTGAGTCTTTCACAGATCTGAAAAGAACATTCTATACCCCAATTCCCATACCTCCAGCTTGACCAAAACTCTAATGGAGTCACAAGCTTTTTGGAGCCTCAGGAATGAATATGATCTATTAGTGACTGATAAAATGGCAGGTGGACAAAAGTTTTCGAAAGCCTTTTCAAATGCTATCATATTCCTCCTTTCAGGGACACCACGTCTCCTATAGACAGCATTATTCAAAGGATAAAAACAGCGGCACCTTTATACTTTATAGCTTGAAAAAGGGTTGAACACGATTAAAAAATGTTCTACATGAGGTCTGCAAAAAGGTTTGGATTAACTTTTAAAAATAAAAAGAGTACCATCAATCTATAGGCCTACAGATATGCTTTCTGGTGTACCAAAGTTTAGGTTGTTAGTTGTTGAAAACACTGCACAAGAGGTTAAAAGGGTTTGAGTACTGTATTAACTTTTTAAAAATAAAAAGTGATTTATACAGCTTCTCTTGCTTTCTGGTCTACCAAATGTTGGGGTTTCTTTTTAGTTGCAAAGACTTTGCAAGGAGTTATAAGGGTTTGGGTAACTTTTGAAAATAAAGTTGAAGTATGACTTGAAATACAGCTACTGTAAGCTCTCTGGATTAAAGAACGTTGCACCTGTGGATGAGTACGGTACATAGAGCTATATTAGAATTACTAGAGCGCTAGTAAGCTTATTTCACAAACCTGCTAAGCACACATGGAGGCAGTAAGCAAGGAAAACCTTTGCTTTATTTAAGTTTATAGCAATCACAGGTGCCCAACACATACATTCAATTTATCGGTGATTTGGCATTTATTTTTTCCTGCTTTTCCCCATTTCCCCTGCATTTCCCCACTTCATGATATATGCATCCAACCCATGAGGCCTCCATATCCCATGCAACCCACACTAAAGGAACAGAAGAACAAATTGTATAGCTTTTTTATAAACCTTTTTTTAACCAAAATTCCATTGTTTTTGTGGTCACAACCTCAATCTTAAAAATAAAATCTTAGCACATGACCGCCCATCTTATGAGTTGCACAAGCTCCACCCTCGAGACAAGAAACACTTCAAGACAACTTCAATTTCCTTCCTTAGTTCCGACAAAGCAAGACGCCTTCCATTCAACTACAACCTCGAGTCTGGGGCCGACATAATGCAGGCATTCATGGTTTAAATGTATCATGTTCCTAATCACCGATTTTACCACCAGTGCCCAGATTTCGCAAGGCATTCAGAGGGAAAAGGTTTAAGAACTTAAGCAGATTTCCAGATTTTTTTCTTCTTTTCTTCAGCTCCGGTGCATTGTGGCAAAATGCAAAGTGTTGGGGTATCAGTTTCCCCAGCATAATCTGATTGGAATTTTTCTTTTCACTTGAAGTCATGATTCTGGTGTTTTCTGTCCAAAATCATCAATGATCTTTGACGTGACAGTTTTCACGTTTTTGCCTTCAGTATGATTGTCATTAAAGGTAATATCATACTTTTTTGTCAAAAAAATGCATAGGATACATGGGCAAAAAGATACAATAACAGTCAACTGTGAAATTCCCAGTCCCATACGGTGCCCACTTTTTGAAAACAGTGAAAAACGCCCACAGAATTTTACAAATCTTTTCACCGTCATTAAGATCAAAATTGTTTTTTTGGTCATTGTTTGTTTGTTTTGTTTTTTTCTGGATAAAAACAGCATTTCAGTCAGAAAATGTTTAACGGTATGTTTCTACCATCACCATCTTTATACCTTGTAAGTTATAGGTAAAGCTGTGAAGATTTCTGTGTCAGTATGCTACCAAAGTATGATAGTACCTTTAAGAGGTTCCATGCTGTACATTTCTTAAAACTTGTCTGAAACTTTGACCAAAAATTTACTGGTAAAAAAGACAGAAAAGAAGATGATAGAAATAATGGTGCAAGAACATTATTTTCTTCCCTCACCCAAGGTAAATGGATCATGGTTTTTCTTTGACAGAAGTAGAAACATTTGCACACCTGGAATTTTCTTAGCCCAATAATGTCCGCTTTAAAACCTCCCAGGTCTTAATGGCAGCTAGGCCTCTGTTCATTGATCAAACCCTGGTCTAAACACTCCTTATAAATCAAATCCAGCTCCCAACAATGTGTGAGAATATCCAATTTCACCCAAGCTGGTGCCTATTTATACAGGTGCTTTATTGTCAAAACCAAATTAATTAGTCTGAACATAATTTACCAAACAAACTGAACAGAACCAAAAATGAACAAAATTCCTACTGACCTCTTCACAACCCTTGGAAGGACTGAAAAAAAATGCGGTTTTTGAGTTTCTTTTCATTCTATGTCTTTCTTTCTTTTCTGGCCAAGGGCAGAAACCTCCTGCTCTCAAAACCATCCCAAGTATTTCAAAGGTGTCACAAGCAATTTGGAACCTGCTTTAAACTTGGACAACAAAATTGATAATAGCTGGGAGTGATCAGGGTCCGTGTACCACAGGTGCTTGGGAATGTGTGCCAATCATTATCATGTCAGTTTTTCAACCCCCCATCAGCACCTTTTGACTGAAAGCCATCGGTTCTGCTCCTCTCCACCACAATACCCAAAGGAAAGCCGATAAAAGTGTCATTCCAAAACCAACTTTGATTTATTCTACATGCAATGATTTTTTTCAGTTTTTAGTATTATGTGAAATTGTTGGAAGTGCAAGAGGTCTCTAAGAAATCAATTGGTTGATCAATAAAAATAAAAAATGCTAAATATTCACCAAATTTGTCTAAACTGAGGTTTTTCGGTGGAAAATCACCAGGGGTCGATTTCACCAAACTCATTATAACTTACTATCAATCATAGCCAATGATGCATTGCAGCCCTACGTAGGATATGATGGGTTATCCTTAGTTAATGGAGTTACGATCGATCGCATGCCTTTGTGAAATCGACCCAAGGTGTCATTTTGATAGTACATCTAATGAAAGGTGACATTTTCTTGAAAAATGTCAATCACCGATAATCCTCAGATTGTCAAAGGTTTCAAAAGACAAAAAGACAGCACCCTCTGCTTGTAGCAGATGCTTCAATGCAAAACCTGTGTGACATTCCACCCTGACCATGGTGGTACCGGACCGCTTGCAAGACATCATATTTGTACACATGAATTATTCTAATGACAGATACACACACATGCCTCCTAGTAAAAGCTTTTTCAGGTGTATTCAAAAGTATGAAGCGTGTCCTGTTGGTATCCAGGCAGTACCAATCCATCCACTTCAAGGAAAGTAAAATTCCTATTCTATCTGTGCTAATTCATGGCATAAAACACAAATGTACTAAGCATGGAAATAGTTTTGCTAAGCATAAACAGTCTACCAGCCAAACTCCTAGATGCAATACACTGTTTGTGGCTTGCTTGATGACTGATTTCTCCTTACCACACACACACACAAAAGAGGCTTAATTTGAAACAAACTGCTAGTGCTAAGCACTGGAGAGAAAACTGAGAAAATACCTATACTGTGCCAAATAATCAGACGAGAACCATTTCACACCAGTTAACTACGGTATTTTTTAAGTTTCTTCCAATTCTTTGATTTTTATTATTTTCTTTTATGAATTGGGTTGAAGGGATAGGGAGACACTGAAATTTGTCTCATGTCAAAACTTTGAACCTGTTACCCTCTACGCACAGGTGGCAATGTGCTGCACGAATATTACTAGTGTACACACTATGCACTCAGCCCCTAGATAAAAAAAAATCCCTTCCCCCCAAAATAAATCTGATCCATTATTACCCTCAGGATACGGCTGGCCAAAAAAATGCTTCCGAATTCTTCCATTATGATTGGAAAATTGACTTTATCACTCTTGGGACCTGAGGGGCTGGGGAAAAAATAGATTTCATAGTAGTCTGGTTCATGCATGAGGACAAAATTCCCAGTTTTGGGGGATTGTAGTAAATTGGCTTCAGTGCATTAAGATCAATGGTGAGGACTATTTTACGAGAAAGTATGAAACATTTCACTTGTTCTGCTTGGTAAGATGTTTGTACACTTTTTTCATTTAATCCCAAGCCATATAATATTTGAAGGCTAATCACTATGGCTTTATTCAGGCCTGAGATTTTCTCAAGAAAAATTGGTGAAAGATCAAAAGATTATTTTTGAGGATTTAGGGTGGATGAACAAAAACTACAAATAAAATAGCTTCATCCAACACTTTTGCCCAGGAAAGGGCTAAAAACTTACCCTGACAAACAAAAATCTAATTTGGCATTTATTTTGAAGAGATATGTTTGTTTCACATCTTGTTAAAGGATTTAATTAAATAAACAGCAACACAAAATAAGCCAGTACAAGAAAAGAATGTTAATGAAAAAAATTGATCAGAGCCGGATTTGATATCTGTAAAAATTATAGTAAATGGAAAATGTGTAGGCCTAAATTGATTGATTTTCTCATTTTTGTATGGTAAGTAAAATCAACAGGTCAATACAAGTAATAGACTGCTACAAACTGCTCCTCAGTCAAAATTACCCGAATTTATCAAATGCTTGGAGTTGGGAGGGCCTGGCGCATTTCGGTCCTAAGGCTAAAGGCTAAAACTGGGTGAATTTAGCATTTGAGAAAGATCCTGCTAGGATCGAAACGTGTCAGGCCCTCCCAACTCCAAGCAAAATCCAACAGGCTTATAGATCCAGTGATTACTTATACATTTGAACTATTGCTGTCTGTGCGTTAATGAACAAACATTTATGTCAAACTGATTACATATTAGGCCAATATTAAACCATAATTCAATCATTTCATGGACAGACAGAGATCTTTGGAAATTATCAAATTGAAGCAGAGGGAATGCTCCGCAGGTACATGTAATAGGGTGAATTGAGCCCAATTGATGGCCCAGTGGTGATTTCAAAGAGGGATGATGACTTGAGATGGTGCGTTGTATGGCATTGCAGAGTGCAGAAGCCACGGGGTGATTGGCCTTAGACTATTCTAGGTCACACTCCCCTCAGGGTGTAGCCCTTGGATCCCTATTAAGGGCAGTCTATGAATGGAGCCAGCTCAACTGATGTGTTCCGTCAATGGAACCCACATGAACTTCAATGGGCATAAGGGGGCAAGTACACACACACACATTATAAGGAATCACCAAGTGCACTGCCTTTTATACCCATAACTGAGAAGGAAGAGACTCCATGTTGTATGAATGAAGTCTTGTGTACTGATTGCAAGGGTGGTGGGTTCAATTATTTTTTTAAAGGGGTCGTGGGCTAACACTTGTGTGGTGTTACCCTCCTACTGCACATTTTGTCTAGGTTAGTACCATAGTGTCCTTCCATGATAGATCCAGGACCTTGCTTCATGGTCTATGGTCCTTCAAAATCCAATATCAACTCCAAACTACATAGAATAATCGACTATAGTTGGTAAGTGTGCTGGTACGGTATTCCTGAGGTCGCTGGTTGGAATCCCACTCAAGTTAATTTATCTTTGCTCACTTTTCCAGGGAAGAAGCTTTTAGAATATTTGTTTGTTCGACATCTAGAGACAGAATGAACTGATAACACTGGTTGGTTTCTAGCCCAAAGATCTTGACAAAGGCTAGCAGTCTGCAGCCAAATCGTGAGCCATCAAACACTTAGCTTCTTAACCCCTGTCTGCACTGGACCTTTTTTGGCAGAGTTACCGAGACGCTGGGTTGCAAACTTTACCCAGTCCAGAGCGGACATCTCAGGAAGTCTTCCTCTCAGTTACTTTTCCTGACCCGCACGGGCAATTCTACCGGCCAACTTCTGCCCAGGAAGAATTCCAGAGACACTTTACCCGAGACGAAAAGTCCAGTGTGGACAGTGCGAGTCGGGGTACCCTCATGAGCCTAGTATTGACAGCTCGATAATTCTTCCACGCGTTCACGGTTAAGTTACCCGAGTCAAAAGTCCAAGTGTGGACACCGGAAATATTTGCCCATTTTTCATTTACCCATCGGCTCTGTGAAACTCCCTGGAAAAAGTCCAATGCGGACAGGGATTTAGGAACCAAGTTGTTATATGCTCTGTCTAGTTATGTTTTAATACAGGGTATGTGTAGCACACCCTAACTGAATGGAAAATAAGGAAACTTCCATTTCTTTTCAACTTAATACCATAAGATTCTGGATCGCTAGCGGGAGACCATAAAGCTACATAAAAAAGTATGTTTATATCAGAGAATTCTAGCCCAAATACCAGATAGTGTTTTATCATCTTGGAATGCCAGTCATGGCCTTGGACAGATGTTAAACATACATCATGTATATTTCAGGTATTTGGCACTTGACTGATGGCTTTCTGCAAGGGAGAGAATTCCTCGTAATTTTTTTTCACATATATGGTTATCTCTCGGGTTGCAGGGATTTCAATAAATCAAGTTTAAGTGTGCACGGTGCGAGAAATAGGACGTGCCCCAAATATTTGGCAAAGGCTGCAAGTTGACACGTGCTCCGATGGAAGCCACTAGCCAATGACTGCACCTATATCCATGGACTAGAGTGCTATTTGTAGCCGAAGCCGGAAATTAAAGACACAGCCACAAATTCCATTTTGTTTTTAATGAAAATACTCCACATTATATGTGACTAAAGGTTGAGCATTTGAGAACAGGAACTGTATTCCAGAAATCTTGGGTTCCAGTCCACAATTGGTCGAGTTTTATCTTTACGATCCAAAAATTGAAGAGATTTTAACTGACTCTGATTGGCACTCACTGAGAGAGGTGTACTGAGTTTATTGTTTGTGATCCAACTGTACGTTGATGGTAGGTTTTTATACAAGGATTAAAAACAGGGCTGGATGATTGATGAAGACGTCTTCAGGAACAAATTTGTAAGTTTTTAATTTAAGTAGGGGCGGGAACATTTCACTAAGTTTGTTAGTTTTTTTAAAGGAAGTATCATAAGAAACCAAAACAGAAATGTTCACAGATTTACGTATAACTTACAGGGTATGAAGATGGAGGTGGTAGAAACATACCGTTAACATTTTTCCGCCTGAAATGGTGTACTGTATTTAATGTATCTAGAAATTAGTAAAGCAACAACCGAAAATCTTTTTGATCTTTTAAAAGATCAAAAAATAAAAGAGAAAAATACTGTGGCTGTTTTCACTGTTTTCTCAAAAAGTGGGCACTGTATGGTACTGAAATTTTCACAGATGACTGTTACTGTATCTGTCTTGATATTTTTGCGCACTGAATGAATCTGTATTTCTTTGATAAAAACCAAAGTATGATTATGATCAATACAAGTAATAAACTGTTGCAAACTGCTCATCAGCCAAAATTATCATATGATTATGATATTACCTTTAAGTAGGGGCCTACAAGAAACAGCAAGTTCAATGAAGGGATATCAAACTGAAGTATGACGGAGAAGAAATTCTTATCAATCATTTTTCTTTGGGAGTTTCGGCCGGTGGGCCCGGTTATGCAGAGAAACCATCATGCTGTCATGTGACTACTATATGAACCAGTTTTTGTTTGCGCAAGTTTTGCGCAAACAGCATTCAGAACATTCTTGCCGGCATAAATAGAGAGCAGATTCTGGCTGAAAACACACACGCACACAACGGGCACTGACAGCAAAAACAAACCCTCGACAGCACGCCTTGATCTTGGCACATCAAGACAGGGGGGCAAGACGGGTATATAGCAGGACGTACAAACAGATTCACAACTATACATACACACACAGAGGGGGCAAGTGGACCGAGGACCGTGATGGGCACAAATATGCTTGACAGTCTCCCCACCGTACCGACAAATCACGGCGGATAAATCATCTCTCCCAGGTTTTACCTAAACACAGTGCAAAGCCGATGACAGCTCCGCATAAACCAAGCCTATATACCGACTGATGATGGTATTTTTACACAGCCTATATATGGTCTATTGAATAAATAATTCCTTCAGCTCTCTTCAGAGGTCGTTTGGAGGTCGCTACTAGCCCTTCCAAAAGACCAACAAACATTAAACTTGCTCAGCGAGTAGAAAAACTCCTCCTCTATTGAAAGGGTCCAACATTTTGCATTGCCCCCCCCCCCCCCCCCACCACCAAATCATTACATTTTATACTTCCCGTCTATGGGATTTAGCACTCGATTGTTGTGAGAAATGTTTACGATTGAGGAGATTAACTGGATGACTGCACCCAGGAACCGGGAGTCTGAAGCTAAATAAATGTTGCATTAGGTTTTGACACCATATTTTCCTTTATAAATACTAAACCAGAGTTATCAATACAAGTAAAAAACCAAACTGCAAACTGCTCATCAGCCAAAAGAATGACCTGACATTTATAAAAATTAGAAGTAAGAAGGGCCTGACGCGTTTGCATCCTAGCAGGATCTTCATCAAAGGTTGTACCAGATTTACATTAAACTGTGTGCCTTTTTTTCAGTCTACATGTACAGGCAAAATTTACCTGTCTGTTATATATTTTATTAAAATATCTCCTGATTATTGTTGTGATGTCATATTCAAAAGTTCATAAGCTGATTTCATTCTAAATTGAAAATCACCTCATTAAAAAGTGAACAAAGAAAAATTGACTGGAGCAGAATTCGAACCGGCGACCTCCGGATCGAATACCGTTCGGGCACTTTAATACCAACTGAGCTACCTTGCCCTATGTTGGTGGCGTCCCTTATAGTTAATTACATGTATCTTTGTACATTTAGTTTATTTTTTAGTTGCGTGGCTCTGAAAAGAGCTGGTGAACTCTAAGTTCCGGCCAGTTTACTCTGGCCATCATCAGGAGAATGCTGTGTGAGCTGTGAGGTGGTGGAGGCTGGACTTTAGCAGATCCGAGTCTATGAGATGTTAATAAACTGCTGCAAACTGCTCATCAGCCAAAATGACCTGAAATATATCAAATGCTTGGAGTTAGGAGCTAGGGCCTGACGCATTTCGATCCTGCTAGGATCGAAACGCATCAGATGTTAAAAAACTCACCTGTTGCAGGTCCAGCGTGATGGTGACCCAGTGGTAGTGCTTCCCGTTGGCTAAAGTGGGGCTCTGCCACCAGGAGTTGGTGCCGTCGATGGCGTTCTGGATATGATGCCTCTCGTCCCGTCTCTGACTATATATGTCGCAGACCCGACACTGGGCGTGGGAGGGCTCCATCTGCATCCGCCCCATGGGCACATGCTCCACCAGGCGACAGTAGGTCTCGGGACCGGATTCGCCGCATGTAGCGTTGGCGGTGATGCTAGCCCTCGTGGCAAGGTTGAAGATGTGAGGAAACAGACCTGAGTGAAAATTAGACAGAGAAAAAAAATGTTAAGGTTCAAACATTCTTCATTATACCATGTATTAAGTATAAGGACATTAAAAAGTGAACAAAGAACCATTTTCTGGGGCAGGATTCAAACCAGCGACCTCCAGAATACCGTACAAGTCATCCACCAACTGAACTAATGTAGAGTGCCAGTACAGTATTTTGGAAGTCGCTGGTTGGAATCCCGCTCAATGCAGTCAATTTTTCTTTGTTCCTCTTTTAATGAAAAAAATTAATCCAGTCAGTTTTGCTTGAAGTTATTTGATTTATACTATCACAGTCTATGCTGGGAATCAAGCTTGCCCTTCACCGAGTGACCGAGGTATATCAGCAGTGCAAACACAGAGCACACAAACTACACAAAAAAATAATGCACTGCCTCCGAGGTGGCATTCGAACCTGTAACCTCCTGCTTACAAGTGCATGCTTCTATGACCATATAAGATGGTAAAAACAACAAATTTCATAGTTTCTTTGAGGATGGCAACACAACACTTGCTTTTGGCTGCTGGTAAATGTTCGTCTCAAAACAACAACTGATGATTTTACAGTGTGACACATACACAGAAACTGGCTTTAAAATATCAAGGAATCTAGCAGTTTTATTGATTACGGCTCTTAGATGGAGGTGCAAATTTAATGTTTTCTTTCTAACCTTAACAATTTTGTAAAGTGGACGGTGGTCCTGAGAATAGGCACTTAGGGAAATGATTCCGTTGTGCCCATTAATTTTGTTTTTGTGCCCCGGTAAAACCGATTCCCTACAAAAACGACACAACATCCGATCAGCAGCTTGTTTTGAAGTTGAAGCTTGTTTTGAAGTTGGATCTTTTCCTACCCAAATGAAACCAATTCTTATCCCCCTGTGGTCGGAAAATTTCAACCCCGGAATCTTGTAAACAAACTGCACTTGACTCAGACTCTCGGGCTCCTCCAAACCTGTTCAAACTTCCCATAGGAGAAGCTCTGAATATATTCATGGCCTCACAAACAGCCACTTGACAACTTCCGCTGCCACCAAATAGTGCAATGCACATCATTAAAAGTATTACAACAAAAGTCCTATTGACAAAGCTTTTTCAACCTTCCATTGATGTTTTGGAGAGGACGAGCTGATGACTCAAGCTTTTTTAGATGTTCAAGGAGTGGGTTGGTTTGAACCCTCACCGATTACCATGGCGATGTTTTATGATGATTATGTGCTCTGCAGGGTGGTCTGGGCCATGATTTGGAACAGAATCAATTTGTTTCCATCAATGTAAAACACCGTCATGCATCAAATAAAAGCATCAGCAAGTAATTTATCATCCCCCATGAGGCAAAGCTTGGGACTAGAGCCAAAGGTACCGCAAATCCTCTCTAAGCACAGGTCGTCCACGGGAACTACTGGGCTTTCTTCAATTTTCCTGAAGGGAAAAGTTGGGAGGATTTTGTTGAAAAGTGCAATTTATTTGGTTCCTGATGTGGCATGCACAGTGCAGGTTGCTGTGGCCTAGTGCTCTGGCGTGTCAAACTCAAGGTCTTGTGGTCAATCTACAGATTGTGGGTTCGAATCCAGCCATGGGCTAGTGATGCTTGCGTCCTTGGGCAAGACGCTTTGTCACATATTGCTCCTCTTCACCCATGTGTACAAGGGTACTTGCAAGGGTAGAGATGGCTTTGGTATATGATTAACCTCTGTGCACCTTACAGCAGCCAGGGCTGTGCATATTCTCAAGGGAGTTGAGATGGTTTCAGGAATGTAACTTATGGCCCGGTGACCATGGAAAATAATAGATATGTAATGTGCAGAAGAGTATATTAATCAAGCTGTGCAATATTAAAATGTCCTATATTATTAATATATTCTTTTTGACAAACTCTTGTACATGTAGGCCTATAGGTGTACATAATATTCTAGATTCTGATCTACTCTTCTCAACTTGTCAACTAAATGTGGTTACCCCAAACAGGTGGAGCAGGTAGTCAACCTTCTAGTACCTCTCCTATCCCTCTACCAACTTCATACTCAAACCAAACAAAAACCCAATGTCATACAGCTGGTCTTAAGTGGCTGAACCTCATGAAAAGAAAACAAGGCCTTCTGTCACTCATAATACATTCTTTGTGAGAGAAAAAAAAAAGAACTTGAGGAGCTCAAAGTTCAAAATATTCCGCATTCAAGACAGAGCTGGATCATATGGAAAATGCGATTCTATAATAGTCACGGGTGATGTGTTTTCATGAATTTTTTTCTCAATTATCGTTTTTGGGCTGAATGATATGATGAGTGAGTTGAGTGGTTTTGTATAGCCGAACATGGATTTTGCCGGCATAAGAGGAAAGCAAAATTAACATTTACAACCCTCTTGAGATGGCTCATAAATGCAGGTGGAGGCAAGGGGAATTAGAGTAGTTCCAGACCTTAGACCCCACACTTGTTTACAGTGCATCACTTATAAATCGTCCAAGAGATTCGCCTCTAATGTGGGTACTTTGCTGTGTGTTTGCATCATGGTTTACTCTATTTTGGATAAATACCGATACAGAATTTCAGGCAGAAACATTTTCACAGTATATTACTACCATTACTATATTTATATCCTGTAAATAAAACGTAAATCTGTGACCATTTCTGTTTTGGTTTGTTACCAATGTTGCATACATGTATGTATTTGCCCTTTAACAAGTACCGTACCACATTGCACTTGTTACAAATATTACTGCCTTTTTAACCTGTCTTTTTATTGATGTATAGAAACAGGTTAAGTTCATTTGCTCATAAAAAATAGGCCTACTTGACAAAGCCAAGGAGACACCTGCAATAGAGCTTATTACGAGGAGGACATTCTCCTATGTTTTTCACAGCTGGAGGAAAAAAACAAAGCAGCTCTCAGAACATTATTAAGGCTATATATAGGGTAATTTCACACAGTTCCTGAAATTAAATGATCCGTAAAAACTGACAGGAGTTTAAAACAGTTTCCATCCCTTGGGAGCTCATTACAGCATGTTTTTGCCAATTTGTTTGTGCTTTGTTTACAAACTGGAAAATTCCACTCCTTTATACATGAATCTAGACAAATTTGTAGCCCAGTGAAAAAAAGGAATCAGGAGTTGTGGCAGAGGTGAATCCATTAATGATACAATTACCATCCAGGAAACATTCTTTTGGGACAAGGGGGTTGGTGGGTTATGTGGGAATTGACGGTCGGTCGTAAATTGTGGAGGAAAGTCACCCCTGTGTCAGTGCTGCCAGGCTGTACCTTGCCTACCTGTCCATTCAAGGGCATGCAACATTCTGCTTTTTATGGCACTCAAATCTCCAGAAATTGTCTCAGGTTTCAGTATGCAACTGAGAGAAAACTTTCAGTCGCTTTTATGTATTATGCCATTCAAAACCCAATAATTACATCAATTGAGCAAATTTGGGTTTGGTTTGACTATAATCAAGTCACAGTTTATACTCAAGTTACCTGTTTCTATTACCTCTTTCATCCCATTCCTTCCCCCAGCCCCAGCCCCAAGCATCTTCCCACCTTTGATCTTGCCTACCCCAGGTCCCCTTTCCCTGATCACACTTCCCTACTCCTCCCTGGTCACTCTAACCCCCCCCCCCCCCCCTCCCCCTTCCTGGTCATCTTATCCATTTATGTGTATCTTTACTTGCATGTTCTTGTCCTCTTGTCATTTAGCCTTCGATAAAGATCCTGCTATAGGATCGAAACGTATCAGACCCTCCTACATGTAAGTCCTAACTCCAAGAAAAATACTTTTCACACAAAAACATGGGAGGACAGGTCTTTCTCACAACATGCTGCACCAACATTGTGAAATCAATTGCCAAAAGAAAACTGCATTACTCATTCTCTAGAATGTTTTAAAAGTTATTTGAAATCATTTTTTTCAAATTCACATTTTAGATAATTTGTTAATTTTGTGGTCAACTCTGAAACTTTAAGTATTAAAAGGTTTTTACCATCTCTCTCAGTTGCTTTGATATGTTTCTAAGAGCTATGTGTAGATTCTGCACCTTGGCACCCTATTGTATGCAGTTGGCACATTATAACAATGCATCTTTCAACACACATATTCTTCCCAAGCAAATTAGTGACGTTTTGAAGACACTTCATCAGACGTTTTCCCGCTACCTTGAGGTATTGCTTTTACCCCTAACCATCCATAAGCAAAGAAACTGAGAGTGGATGAGGCTTTCATACCAAGTGTTTTGCTTGGCTCATCCAGCTTATTTTGTCTGGAGACCTTTCAAAGAGATGCTGGAGGGCTCTCAAAGATGCACTTGAGTCCTTGGCTATGATTTGAGGTTTTTGTTCTGGAAGCTTTAAGAGCTGTTAGAATAGATCCAATGAGAACACGAGGGGAAATCAAATACTTTGATGATGTTAGAAGATCAATATTTCTCAGGCTGCAGCATTGCTAATGCTGCTCGTATCTTCAATGATCCTTGGGATATAGGGGTATGTGAGTGGTTTCATGGCTTCTGACTGCCAAACAAACAAAGATAATTGATTATTACCAGGGACACCACTAATATAGTCCTGGATGGCTCAGTTGGTGAGAGCGCAGGTACGGTATTCCTGAGGTCGCTGGTTCGAATCCCGCTCTAGTCAATTTTTCTTTATTCTCTTTTCAATGATGATGTTGCCATGGAAATAAGCCAGGGAGAAGTTTTCCAATGGTATTGAAGATTTTCTTCCCGTGTTAAAATAGATATATCGTGCACAATATCCGAAAACCCGCTCAAGGTGCCTACATTATTATCCCTAGTCATTGGGCATCACATCTTAACTCCCCAGGGAGCATACAAGCCATACAGTCCTGACTATTGTAAGCGCACAAAGGCTATAGTATTAGCACAAAGCCATCTCTACCATCACAGGTACCCTGGGTGAAGAGTGAGCAATATGTGACAAAGCATCTTGCCCAAGGATGCAAGCACCACAACCCATGGCTGGATGCGAACCCATAATCTGTAGATTGACCACAAGATCATGAGTAGGCACCCAAATCTGTACTTGTGGTTGGGGAACCCCTTCAAAAAATAGCTTTTTCTGTTATAAAAACAATGTGGTTTTTAATACCCAGCCTTCCAGCTGGTAAACAAACCACAAATTTATTTTGTTAGTACTTACCAGGTCTATCTTTATACCCTGTAAAGTTATAAATAAATCAGTGAATGGTTTGGTTTCCTACCAAAGTATGATAGTACCTTTAATGTTTGCCAAGCATACCCGGGTCACATGAACACTGGAGGTTACAGACTTCTATGTCAGGGTTTTTTATTTTGTTGCACTTTAACATACAGGTCATGCGACCCCATTCTCACATATCCAAACCTTTCAACCTGTTTGTATGTGTTTGTGTACGTATGCGTGTATATACATAATTCAGTCTGGATTTTCAACTGAGCTAGATGATGTGTGGCTTACCGCAATGACCAGAGTTTTGTTTAGACATCTACTCGACATTCATGTGCTCTGCCTTAAAAACACAAATAGAACATTGGTAGTGCCCAATGGTTTAATAGTACATTAACTCAAGTACTCAAATGGGTTGGTTTTGGATTTGGAAAATGGATCACCTCAAAAATTCGAGAGCACTTTTGGCAAAGTTCCATTCAACGAATACAGTACATCACATAGTAGGCCTGCCTATTGCTAGATCATATGATACTAATAACATATCTTCAATTATTTGAGTACAACTACTGATCAGTTTGTCAACATCCTTGTAACAGTTACTGATTATTTTTAAAGTGATCAGCACTCAATCATTGAATCAGCAGCACAACCACAATATATTCCACAGAAAAACTATACTGAACATGATTGTGACAACTGCAGGTGTGAGATCCAAGATGGCAAAGATGCAGCTGTAATGTGTGGCAAACTTTAAAGATTTATGCTTCAATGAGAACCAGGTACTTTCTCCAGGTTTTTTTGCCCCCCACCTAAATATTTCCCTGCTGACCAAAATTGAGCATAATTCCAAACCACTGCATCCACAAGTGTGTTTGAGCTACTATAAGTAATGTACAACATTTTATCCATGGCTGGCATCATAATAAAACAAACTATGCATTTTACAAGTGCTTAGAAATGTTGTTGTTTGAAACATTTATTTACCCCTTCTTGTATTTTTTCTTTGCCCCACATTTTCCCCAAAGATTTGAGAGTCTGGTGCAACCGCTGTAAACACCAACATTTACTTCAAATGGCAAATACAGTCAGGTTTCCAGCCGATTAAAAGAACGTGTAAATGTTAATGCTACTCAAACATATAGTTGGATACAATTCAATTGCTATGGGGCCATATGGAAATTCATTGGTCATACTATGTTTATTAAGGAAGATTTACAATGTACAGCATTTATTGGGGATAGAATTATTTATATGATTTATTTATTTATTTCTGGTAATGAAACCAAGGATTCCTCAAAAGCGCCCTAGGCACTGTAGCTTGAAAGCCCGATGAAACCTTTTATGGAAAGATGATGAGAAGAAGATACAGTTTTAGAGGCGGGAATAAAAAACCCCAGATTAATATTCTGGGTAAAACCCACAGAATCAGGTAGGGACTGAAAACCCAATCCACTTGTGGACGGAGTCGGACTTGAACCCGGTCCGCCAGAGGTGAAGGGTGAGGAATGAACCGCTACGCCAACATGATAAAGCTATCTGTGTTTTTTTTTATAAGATAGAGAGGGAGCTACTCAAAGGTCAAGGCTGTTGATATTTCCACTGGGAGCCCGGGAATAAAAAAAAAGAAAGACCATAATCAAATCTGACACGTGGATATTGCCGGTCTGGGAATTCCTCTTTTGTGATTCAATAATTGAGGATTCTCAACAAATTTGCTACTCAAGCAAGTAAGTGATGACAACGTTGACCACAATTTCCCATGTGAAAGGGAAAGGGGGGGGGGAGACCAGCTTCGCTGCTGCCTGCAGTAATCATCTGGAGAGTGGATCGACCACATGCTCAACTGGCAAAAGAATTACGATCGGAAGTTCAGTGGCACAGGTGGACTTGGAGGGAAAAAACTATGGGTAGTGGAGGGAAATGGAATGGGAGCGAAAATACTGTGGTAAGTGATCATTGCTTGTGCTACTGTTTGTGCTTGACACCTGTTACACACGCTACAATAAGAAAGATTGTCAGGTCCTGGCCCTCAAGTCAACTTCAATCAAAAGCAACGGATGTTCCACAGCCCCCTAACTATCCAACAAATAAAAAAAAACATGAATATAATTATAAATACAGGGGAAAATAAAATTATAGCAAATTTCAATATGTACAGGCAATTTCCGATCAAAAATGCGCTGAAGAGTGCAGAGTTCCGATAGACTTTAGGTCAAGGCTTGAAAGACGTGTTGGCCTATGTGCATTTATGGTTGAATTTGCTCGGTTAGTTTTCCCAAAATAAATCCAATGCGAACAGGGCTTTAAGCCCTGTTCGCATTGGATTTATTTTGGGAAAACTAACCGAGCCAATGGGTAACTTACCCATTTCAAGTCTAGTGCGGACAGCCTGGGTAACTTACCTGACAGGTAACTTCACCGAGCCGCGTGGGTAGTTTAACCGAGCCAAAGGTGGCCAGGAAGATTGACCAGGTCAGTTTAACCGAGCCAGAAAATCCTGTGCGGACGCGTCGTCTCGGTTAAATCTCCCAATGACCGTGCAGGTTAGGTCAGTGACATTTCCCAGGCCTATATTACGCACATGAAACTGGTGTCGATTGTGTGTTGTCAATACAGCTGTACAATTTACATTTAATATCATTGCACACAGACAACGAACACGAAAAAACCCCGAAAACAATCCGTTCTTCCCCAACAACGCGTCTAGCTGATGCGAAATATTTTGGTCCGTCCGAGCGCTACTTCACCGGCATGCATGCCACATACACACATGCCATTGTACATGTACTGTACATACGTTGAGTACTGTACATATCATGTTGGTGTACATGTATTAGTCCTGGGCGATTATTGCTTTTTACTAATCGATTAATCGCGGAGGAACTAATCGCGATTAATCGATTAATCGCGATTACTCAGAAGTGACCATACAAGCAGCATGTACCTTGTTTTCATCATAGCGGTTTACTGCAAGTTAACTGCATTAGCGTAATGCATTGATTCTTACAAGTTTCAACAGGGATCAGTTCCGATTTCCGAGACATTGAGCATTGCCATTTTTTTCTGACAAGGTAAAATGCAAAATTCGTGAAACTATAATATCATCCATAATTATGGGTAACAGGAATGTCTAACGACTTGTTATCAAGTCTATGCAGCTGCTACACAGTCCTGCTTCACACAACACAAACACAAACAAGGTGTACGATGGTTTGTGAGTGAGAATAGTACGTAGTATTCTCATGGAAATAATCGCAACTCGCAGGCACTAATCGCGCTGGCACGATTAATCGAGTAGTTGTGAATGAACTAATCGAATAATCGACACAGGAATGTAATCGCGATTAATCGATTAATCGAGTTAATCGCCCAGGCCTAACATGTATACATGTAAGTGAAAGCTTCCTGCCGAAACACGTGGTTTCGCATGGCATGGAAAATTCGAGAGTATGGCGTGCGCGATCGATGTTTACGGATCTCGCAACCAAAATTACAATGCATGGGTAGATCGCCGGTGTATGTACATGTACACTGGACACTCGGTCCAACGGTGTTTTTGATAAAGTGTTCGACATCGGTGTTCGGTACATCCGAATTCTCTCTGCTTTTCTTCTTTTTTGTTGGTCAACAAACTAGTTCATTTTGTTGACCTAGCACTAAAAGCGAAGAAAATAATGGAGTGCGTAAATTTGAGCAGCTTTTTGGGGCAGCTCGGTTAGTTTACCCATCGTCTCGGTAATTCTAACCGCGTCAATAAATCCAAGTGCGGACAGTGGGAAGATTAACCCTTTGGAATGTTACCAATCGTCTCAGTTAAATTACCCTAAATGTTTATCCAGTACGAACGGGGCTTAAGAGGGAAATTCAGGGATGTGCCCATTCTAATACAAGGGAAGCACTGATGATAATGAACCTAACATCAGTGTAGTATAATTCTCTCAAAGATGATACCGCAAATTTGGGGGTGGGGTTGGAAAGGGGGAGGCATTGACACCCAGTATGGGAGAGCACACACAAAATGTATGCAAAAGAAAAGAATGACAAATATATTGTTTTGCAGTATCATACAAAACGGAAAACAAAGAAGGAAAAATAATTACTCACACTCTCCTGAGGACGGCCAGAGTACACTGGCCGGAACGTCGAGAACATTTCTCACCGGTTCTTTTCAGAACCACATCTATTAAAAGAGATTATACATGGTGCCTCCGCAAACCTTTCCTTATTAAGTGACTTCCACCATGCAAAGCTTCAAAACCTACTTGAAAAATAATTAATTAATTAATTTAAGAAAAGTAATCAACTGATTAAAATTATATCAATATTTTTAAACAAAATTACCTTTAACATTTAAAGGTCCGCTGGAAAAAAAAAACATGACTGAAAAAATCTCCAGTGTTAAGTTGACTCTTCAGGTACGAAAATCAACTGATTAAAATTTGTCATTTTATCACTATTTTTAAAAACAATTACCATTGTATACAATTTTGTATACAATGAAATAGAATTATACATTAATTTTATCCATACATGTCTTCTCTACACAGCTCAATATAAATCAGCAATAGTTGAACAATAGTTTAAGGGCCTAGCCTAGAATTCTGATCCTGGCAGGACCTTCCTTCAAGCCTTTGAGAGAGAGGCTGCTAGCAACGGAATTTCAGGCCCACAAACTTTAGCCTTTAAAAATGTAAACAAATTACTAGCCATTGTTGGGACTACTGACATTCTGTTGAGTGTACATGTACTAATCCTTGATATTTAAAGGTAGTATCATACTTTGGTAGCATAGCATACCGAAACAGATATCTTCACAGATTTACCTACAACTTACAGGGTATAACGATGGTAATGGTAGAACATTTTGTGAAGATTGTTCTGCCCGCAATGCTGTATTTATCCAGAAACTCGGAGCGACTCAATCCCATTGACCAAAAACAATTTTGATCTCGGGAAGATAAAAACTCCTGTGAATAGATTTTAAAATACCCTGAGCGTTTATCACTGATTTCTCGAAAAGTGGGCACTGTAAACTATGGGAATGGAAATTTCACAGATGACAGTTACTGTATCTTTCTTTATATTTTCGACCATGAATCTGCATTTCTTTGATAAAAACCAAAGTATGATATTACCTTTAATAAAAGGCCCGCTGAAAAAACACAAAAAAAACATGACTGAGTAAAACTCCAGTGTTTAGTTGACTTTTCAGGTACGATAATCCCTCACATCTGTTAGCTGGTTTCCTTTTCTTTCCCTTTTCTTACCCCAGTCAATGGAAGACTGATATGGGTCAGGAACTTTCAGCAGAACTTTGGAGACATTTTGTTATCAAATCATAATACATTCCTTCATGGGGATAATAATCCTTTATGTCATCCGATTTCCTTCCTTCCATTTCATAATGTACGCATACCTCTGAAAATGAACGCTGACATTGTGTGATTTTTTTGAGACCTTTTTTTTGGCCTTACCACTTCTGCTTGGTTAAGTTTCAAATGTAGGCATGCATTGCATATAATATGCCATTTCCCAGTGTCATGGGAGTCAGAATGAGTTATAATCATGTTCTTCAATTTGAACTGTGTGACACCTGGTGCTAAATTTAGCTGACTTGGACCATGTGAATCAAGATCCTGTTCAGAATTTCAAAGGGGCTGGTTTTCAGCATGCATGTAGGCCTAACCCATAACCTGAGCCATACGCCTAATATGGCCCCAGTGATAAACCAGTAACATATTGTATACATCAAGGGGCCAATTTCATCGTAACTTACTATTAAAACCTAGGACTTATGATGCATTGCAGCCCCACATTGAAGTCCTAGGATATGGAAGGTTATCCTTCGTAAGTTACAATCGATCATAGGGCTTCGTGACATCGACCCCAGATGTAATAATGTCTACATGTTTTTTTTTTCACCCAGTGGGGTCAGCAAGAATATCCTCTATCTGTCACCAACAGAAATTAGAAACCTTGGAAAATCCACTGTTTCATTTTTATGAATGCAGTAGGCCTAATGGCAAATATAAAAAAGAAAAGAAAATACCCATTGAAGACTAATGTTCAATTTAGCATTGTAAATATCTCAACAACAGTTTAGGCCTATAATGATTATATGCTGCCCAGGAATTGGTAAGTGTTGTGTTGAGAGAAAATATTAAGGTATTCTGAGTAATGAACTTCAGTTCACACTCAATAGTCAAGTACTCTATAATATGCCTATAGCCTATGACCTGGTGGCACAGGTCCAGACGAAACTCACTCTGTTTTGCAAAAAACCCACAAGAACAATTTGAGATATCACGGAAAAGCCCAGGAAAAGTGCTTCTTCAGAGGCTTATATGATTTTTGCAAATTCACCTTCAGGAAAAAATCAGAGGAAGACTAACAACAAACTTCCATAGAAATCAGTATCTAAGGCACTTACTTTGGTAGCATATACCGAAACAGAAATCTTCACAGATTATATAACTTAAAGGGTAGAAAAATGGTGATGGTAGAACCATATCGTTAAAATTATTCTGCCTGAAATGCTGTATTTCTCCAGAAAAAAAAAAGAGTAAAACCAATGACCAAACACAATTTTGATCATCAAGAATAACAGTGAAAAGATTTTTAAAATACTGTGGGCATTTTTGCTGTTTTCTAAAAAAGTGGGCTCCGTATGGGACTGAAAATTTCATGGATGACTGATCTTACTGTATCTTCCTTGAAATTTTTTGCCCATGAATCTGCATTTCTTTAACAAAAACCAAAGTATGATATTACATTTTAACTTGAAAGAATCAATTCAGTGTTCTGTTGTTTAGAAATTGTCCTTCAAAATTAATTATTTGACAAACAAGCAAAATCTTGACTAACTTTGGAGGGCATTTGTTTCTTGTAGGCATAATCCCAGCAGCCATTACACAGAAATGTTGTATTAAACAGATTCTTCAATCCCCCCCCCCCTGACTTTTCCCGCCCTCCCCTTCAACTCCGCCCTCCAGCAAGCCACGCAGAAACAATTGGAGACAGTGGACTTCCAATAAATAATCCCCGGGGTTCTAAAGGCTCCAACTGAATATCCCACTGGATGAACAGTTTCTTGTAAAAAAAAGAAAAGAAAAATGCCAGAAATATCAATTTATGCAGCAGACCCCACCTGTTTCCAAAGCAAACCTGTCAGATAAATCTTCAGATTTATTAGGGTGATGTTATGGCCTTATATCAGTGCCAGGCTTGAAAGAACGAGGCCACTGCTTTTGGACGAGGCACCTGTTGACATTGTATATTTTTATACTGGGAAAGTTTATTGCTCGTTCGTTCATATGGTAGCTACTACCCAGCCCTGCTGTTGAAGTACTGGGGCCTTTTCAAAACCTCGGCTCCGGCTCCGGCTCCATTTCGTGAATCCATTCTAAAATAACGGCTTTTGCATACGGTTTGGAAGTAGATACTCTATTTTGAAAAAGAAAACAGAGATTGAGCTTCAATAAAAAGCAACCACCTATATTTTCAGCATATGGACGACAGAGACAAAGCCGGAGACTGAGCCGGAGCCGAGGTTTGGAAAAGGGCCCTGGTTTCTGACTTGATGTGCACATTTCTCAATGTGTAGACCTACGTGGGTCATTCTGCCAAATTAGGTCATGATTTGTATTAACTGTGACAGTATCCAAGTTTTATCATTACATTTGTACCCTGGTCTGTTCGTTACAATCACTTGAGCAGTAATTTTGTTCTCCTTGACAGTTCAAGCCATGCAGTTGCCACCAAGCTGGTCAGCTCTATATTTCTGACCAGTCAAGTGCTATTTTCATTAGCTCGACCATTTTGCAAATTTATCGAAAATTTCATATCACACACTTGAGTTGAGGCAATTTTTACAAGCGACTTCTGGCAACAATGTAGGCCTCACCACAAATGGAAAGTTTCTGTAGCACAATTGTCACTTTTCTGGAAGTTACTCACTATCCCCTATAACAATCTATAATAAAGACAAGTTTATAAATGATAAACTGATAAATGTTATTTCTTTTTGGAGATTGCCTGGAATTGGTTGGCTGTTAATTGTCTATTGGACATGGGCCTACTGATAGGCTTGCACATATCTTCTCTAAACTAGCCCCCTTGAGTCCCCTGAAAATTGCCCCTTAAAAAGAGTCCAAGAATCACTTCTATTTTCCCACTACAGACCTGCGCAGAAAAAAGAAATCTATTTTGATCTTAATGTGAAGACCAAATGTAACCAAATGTGCTTTTATTTAGTAGGCCTATAATTTCAATAATTCATTTCAATTAAATGCACAGGAAAAAAAGGGAGTTAAGTCAAGAGGGGGGGGGGGGTTGGAGTGGTGGAAAGTAGTTATGGGAGATGGACTTAATTTTGGGAGGGCATTATATTCTAAGGCTTCATAAGCCAACTCACCAGATCAATAATCATTATCAGGCCTGATTGAAGGACAAAGGAATAAAAGACAAGGTTTCCTGCAATTTCTTTTGTATTGATTTGGGCTCTCACATCCACCTAAATATACACTGACCAATAGTGAATTATGAATAGGCCTACTACTTCAAATGTTCCACATACCACCAACAGTCCACAGAGCATTTTGGCATGACACTATATCTCGTTTCCATCTTGTTCCCATTGCCAATGCCCAAGAGCAATATCTCTCCACATAATAATATGGATCAAGGCATCCCCAAAGGGCTTATACTGGCCTTAAAGACAGTCCAAGTCTGTCTGTATTAATTAAACCACTGGGTCCTCTTAGGGTCAGGTTCAGCCCCTGAGTTCAGATGAAACTTCAAAGGAGGGCGCTTAATCCAGCGGAAAATTTATAGCCTTCAATTCTGTCATAGTAGAAAGCTGCTGATTGATATGTTTCACACGGTGAGTTGGTGATGGGGGTATGCTAGAGTAGAGACAAGGACTTGTGGGAAAACTAGTATTATGGACAATGTTTGGTTGCTTGCAGGAAATGCTGCTCACAAAAACTTTGTGTGCAGAGCAAAGAAAGAGTCAGGAACCAGGCAAAACCGTACAAGCAATGTGTATCTTGTAAATTCTGGGTCGATAATGAATCTAGTAGTATCCAGTAGTAGTAGTAGTAGAAGTAATGAGTGCTTAGCATCAAAAACTGTGCTAAGCAAGTAAGCATATTATTTGTGCTTTATACAAGTAACAGCTTGGCCTCATTTGTCAGCCATCTTGTAAATAATTCTCCCAGCTACCTCAGGGTTAATGTAAACCGATAGAGAGATAACTCATAAATAAAACACTGACAGGGTCTTTTTCAAAGTCAGCATCTCTGTGCAACTATACGCTACCACTTCTCTCGGTTTTTCGGTTTTTATAAACACAATTTCAAAGAGCTTTCCAGATGGTATTTGTCAAAATTGTTCACTGTCATCACACTTTTGGGGGAAAATAAACAATATGCTTTATGAAATAAACTCCTGGAGCTTTCAGGGGGTACACTGGGTGCTTAAATAAGGTAACTAGATGCATCCACTCCCTTCAATAAAAATTCCACTTGTTAGCCAAACTTTCTGCTATAACTGTATGTCATTATGGAACGATGATATACTGAGCTTCAATTTATGAATGGAATACAATGGATTAAATTTTCAGTATTGATACATGTAGGGCCAAAGTGATATTTGAAATTAAAAGTGAGAAAGTGAGAATCAGTTAATGGGTGAGGACTTCTAGTAAGCGTGGATGGAAAAGAAGCTTTGAATTGGAGGCTTAATTACAATGGGGGAGAAACTTTTTTCATTTCCTCATCAATGAAGGCGAAGCACTGTGACCAACATCAACCATGATGCAGCGCCCTTTCCCAATGGTCAATGTCTTCATCATATAGGCCTAATATTCCAGGGCATAATTCAGTCAACCTATTTTTGATAGGACTGGACTCAAAGTGCCCCCAACCCCATCAAGCCTCCAACACAGCCTTTCTGGGGCCACTGTCGGAGATTGATGATAGGGCTGGTGCCACAGAAGCCAAACCCATGTCCTTAAAATACAAACCTGTCCAAGTGGACAAACTGACCCAGGCTTCAAATCAACCTCATCTGGTTGACTTGACTTCCAAGGTGAGGGAGTAAACATTTTTGTGATATCAAGTCAGGGGCCATGGCGATGATTTCGGCCTTATAAACAGAAGTGAGAAACTTCCCTGGTGGTGTATAGAGAAAAATACTTGACAAGTAAATGTTGTGGCATATGGTAGGCATATTGCTCAGCCTACTAAAAGAACCCCCATCTCTCTGACAGGAACAAATTGATGAGAAGATGAATGAGGCATATGAAAGTAATTCTTTCCCTGACACAAAATGTGACCAGTTGACAAACAGTGACTTGCTCTATATGCCCTGACTAGTTTTTTATGAAAATTGCCCTTGACAATTTGTTTAGCACTCTATAAAACCCATGGGCTCTCAAGCCAGATATAAAATATCCCACCAGAAACAGTTCCATCAAGTTTAGTACCGACACCATTACAGAAAAATTAAATGGACTGCACACACAAAAAGCCTCTCTTTCACCACATTGAGAAGATTGATTGGTTTGTGATGCCTGGTTTGAGAGTTAACCTCAGGAGACCCCTTCACATTACCAATTGCTCTGTCAATTTTTGTCACGTTTAAAACTGTTAACAAACTTGACATTGCATCATTAATCTCATACCTGATACAGCCACCAGCTGGTTTCAGTATAGTACACCATATCAGGCATCCATGGTAACAGTTATACACTAACAACCTAGTCATTATCTTCGGCCTTCAAATAACTTAAACAAATCTGTAGATTTGTAAACTTCCAGAGATTCTATCAGAAAATCTATCCCCCCAATTTGATAAAACAAATCCAGAATCCACATATGTATTGCCTAGGGTTTATAAATAAATAACCTAGTTTTCTTGAAAAAAAGTTACGATGATTGACCTTATCTGTATCACTGTGTAGACTTGCCCATTCTCAGTAAGAACCAAGTACTTACCTTGAATTTGAAACTGAAATGAAGGCTGTAAATTTAGACCCCACTTAACAGTAATAACACGAACAAGAATGTACATGGGTGTACATGTCTGGGTTGTATAACGGTTTACAAGTCATTTGGATACTAGGCTGTGAGGTTTGAGGACTTGGCAAACTGTCATGAAGCACTTGTGACATTTGGAGTGCTTTGGTGGGAACAGAACATTAGCTCTGGTGTAAACATGTCAAACAACAAAAGGGCTCTGTAATAAATAATTGTCTAAGGGCCCTGATCAGCTATAGTCCACAGAGATGATTGATGGATTGGATGGATGTGTTGAAGCAACAGGTCTCATAATAACAAATCAGGTTTTCATATTATGGGAAAATTGGGGCCTTTTCCAAATCTCGGCTCCAGATATGGCTTCATTTCGTGAATCCATTTTAAATAACAGGTATCAAAATAGAGGCTTTTGGCTGTGGTTCGAAAGTGGATTCTTCGGTTTGAAAAAGAAAACAGCTTCAGCTCCAATGAAAAACTACAACCTATATTTTCAGCATCATGGATGACAGAGATGAAGCCGGAGCCTGAGCCGAAGCCAAGGTTTTGGAAAAGGCCCATGGCAAAAACAATACAAATGTTTACAGTAACACCCTGTCACCCTCTCTGCAGTAAAACCCAACAATATATTTAATACTGGTCTTCGATAGTGTTCAAATAAAATCCTGAAACTTAGGGAGGCGGGGGGAGGGGGGGGGGAGTACACAATTTGTTTTTTTAAGTACAAAATAAGTATATTATTTCTATGGCAATCATTTTCAACCCTCACCTACAGTTGTGATTCCATTATTTAAAAAATGCCCCCAGGCACACAGACGCATTTTTCTTCCTATAGGCCTAAATTCCTGAATGTAATCGGCTGGATTTTTATAGAAAGTTTAACAGGCCTGAAAGTTCCGGACTAATAATTACAGGAAATCCAGGAATTCTTAAGATGGGATCACGTTGTTGGTGCCACCCACACTGTGCTCACATCAGACCACTCAGCGGGATGGAGAAATTCTACCTCTGTTTTAAACCAACACTCAGTCCATTATCCCAGGGGTCGATTTCACAAGGCCTACGATCGAACATAACTCGAGCTACGAAGGATAACCCGTTGTAGGAGGGCCTATCCTATACTAGTGCTGCAAGTCCTACGATTGAAAGTAAGTTACGATGAAATTAGTGAAACCGACCACAGGACTGATTTCCTCCTGTCAATGGCGCCCTATATTACAGTCTTACCCTGCTGACAAGTGTAACATCATCTCCAATACAACAAGTGGAAGATAAACAAAACCAAATGTTGGAATGTTGCTCTAATGACACACAGGAATTATGATTTGGTCAGTGGCTCCAGATTTATTTTTGCTTTGGATTGGAGTCCTTGGCTGAAATGGTCAAACATGAGAATCGGCTGTTGGACCGTACATTGGACTATACACACTTGGACATGTGGTGTGCATTACTCTGACAGTCTGGTACAAGTAGTGAGATTATTTTGATGCCCCGATAACATACTAGCCTGTGAAATATCCTTTTCAAGTTCTAGGCTGAATGAGACAGAAATCTTTCAAGCACATGAAAAAACCACCTACTGGTTGATATGTTTTTATGTACCTGGCTAGAAGCAAACCATGAAACATTACATTTAAATCAACAGTGGGTGACATATAACACATAGCAGTTCCTGAAGGGTGCCTGCTTGTCTGGACTGAGCCAAAACAACAATGTGCCCCAAAATCCACCAAATAATTACCGGTATGCTTAGTTTCATTAAGTTTAATACATAATACAGGATTGGTTAAGGTGAAAAAAAACTGCAGACTGTTCAATGTAATTTTATTTGTCATGGAATTAAACGAAACCTGTGACATTTTCAGCTCATATCATCATTAGAAATTGCAGAAAACAGTGACAAATTCTCACTTTTTTTTCAAATCTATTCACAGGAATTTTGATCTCACCCCGACATCAAAACTGTTTTCAATCGTTGTTTTACTAATTCCTGGATAAAAAAAAGTATTTTAACAGGAGGTTTCTACCAGGTCCAGATTTATACCCTGAAAGTTATAATACGTAAATCTGTTCAAATTTCTGTTTTGGTTTCTTACCAAAGTATGATAGTACCTTTAATTACAATATGAACATATCCAACAATTGAAGTTCATTTAAGGTTAATGTTTCTGTGCGTGCTGAGCAACAAATATTGTACCACTTAATGAGCAGGTGGGAAGCACCTGTATTGGGGAAACAGAGAGAGAGGGAGAAAGCGTGTTCAATTACAACATAGGCTAATATTAAATAGGAAGTGGGCCCAGTGGGGTATAGACAAAGGAGCCTAAGAAAACTTGTTGAGAACGCAGGAGGTGAACACAATTGCCACGTCAATCTCCATGCGCAGAATTAATAAAGACCTTGGTATATAGTTAAATGTATGCCAATAGGCCTATGATCATTATTTCAACCTGATGTAGCTTTCTGGCTGTAAGTCAAATAACATTTTCAACCTAGCCCTTGGCATTCTTGAGTCACATACACATGCAATGTATAAACCAAAAGGAAGCTGGTAATGTACATGAATATGCCTACATCTCTACCTTGTACCTTGTAAAAAGTTTTAAAAAAAGTAATAGACTGATGCAAACTCCTCATTAATCAAAACTGAATGAGCCGGAGCTCAGAGGGCCAGGGGCCAATTTCATAGAGCTGCTTAGCGCAAAAAATTGCTTAGCACAAAAATGGCTTGCCCAATTAAACAAACCACCATTGAAAATTAGATTTGATATTTATGATGATCAGCGAACAACAGCCAAAAAACAATTGCAAGTGATACACAACACATGGACATTTGGTTGTTAATCCTGCTTTTATTACTTAGGCAGAAATGTCAGGCTTAGCGATTTTTGTGCTAAGCAGCTCTATGAAATTTTGTTTTCAATATTTTGAACCCATGCAGCAGAAGTTTCCCAAATTCTACAACTATTTAACTATAAATCCAAAACATTAAGGAAACAACGAAGTGAAAACTTCTGTTTTGGAGAATCCTCAGTAGAGACATTTCGATCATGCAAAAATGCTAAATAATTTGCCCATCAAATTGTATTTATCTTGCTTTTTAGTAACCTGTTGCAAACTGCGGCCCATCAACCCAAAAATTACCCAAATGTATAGGGGCCTATATAAAATACTTGGAATTAGGAGGGCCGGACATTTCGATCTGAAGGCTTAGAGAAAGATCCTGCTAGCATCAAAACTCAAAGAATTTTGGAAATTTTACAGCAAGAAGGCTCCATAGCCTATACTTCTACATTGTTCAACAATCAAGAAAAAAATCAATTTGATTTAACACTGACTGGTAAGGCCTACATTTCAAACCCTTAATGCAGAGCAAAGCATAGTTAAACTTAAAGTTGGGAGTTTCACCGGTTCTTTTCAGAACCACACTTAAGGCCTTTTCACACTACGAAAAATCTCCGGGTTGTACACGGGTCCGACACGTGTAGAAATGACTGACCTTTTCACACTGCAAGATTTCAACACGGCGTCGACCCGTGTTGAGCGCTCGACACGTGTTGAAACCAACCCTGCTCGGGAGGTGGGTTGAGAACTCTCGACCCGTGTTGAGAAGTTCGACACGTGTTGAAACCTGTAGTGTGAACGTCTGTGGGTTGAGCTCGATCCGTGTAACCATAGAGCTTCCTAGCTCTATGGTGTAACCATGGCGTAGCAGCCGATAGCACATTATGTTATGTAGCAGTACTGTAGTAGCATCAAAGATAGAGCGTCCCGGAGCTCATCTTTGGTATTAATGGTTTGCATGCAACGAACATATAATAAGTAACTTTTGACCGGCCTGCTGCAAGCGATCCTTGTCAAAAAATTCCGCACGATTTTTTTTTTTTCATTCCAATATTATATCTCAGGCTTGCTAGACTCGTGAACATGAACAACACGGACATCGTCTGAAAATTACCGGGCGCCGCCATATTGGCGAATGAAGGCCCGATGCGCCGCAATACAGTATGGGGAATGTTCTTTTTGTATCCGTGTTGAAAGTGTGATCCTGAGTGTAGTGTGAAACGATCGCGCAATACACGGGTCGAACCTTTACACGTGTTGAGCAGATATCGGTGTTGCGCTGAGTAGTGTGAAAACGGAACGAAAGTGACCCGTGTTGAAATGTTAAGATTTCAACACGGATCCGACCCGTGTAGATTTCAACACGGGTCGGACGTTCATAGTGTGAAAAGGCCTATACATACAAGATATTTGTGTCTCCGCAAGCTAACTTTGTTAAAGTTGGAAGTGTTGTCAAGGGAGACACACTCACCTCACCTTTGAAAACTGAACAGTGATAGCACTCCAAATAGGAGTGTAACCAGGCAACCAGACTTGGCGCTAATGTTTTTATGAGGTGGTGGTCTTTCTTTGCCTTGTGATAAACTGATTATGTTAATACTGCAGCGATCAAACAGAATTAAGTGCAATTAGTCCTTTGTGTAACCGCTTGAGTAAAAAGTGTTTTTGTAATAGCGTATTACATGGGGCCATGGGCTGGCGCAAGAGAGACGTTCAATATTGTACCGGCACCAGATACAAATATTGGAGTTTTTTTCACCGTGTCTTATTGGACAGTTAATACAAAAAACTTTATATAAACAGTTTTTAAGCGTATATGGCATATGCAGTTCATAACAACGCCTCTGATACATGTACATGGGTTGCCGATGAATACCGGCAATCCGACTACGTTGTAGCCCGCACTTTGTATCTTTAAGTAAAAATTCGCGTAATAAATGCCTTTATTATTATTATTATTACACATGTACATTGACAATACTTTGGCCACACTACCACAAATCTCTGAGTTGTACACTGGGTCCAATTTCACGGAATCCATTACAATAAACAACAATTATTCGCTTAGTTATGGTATAAGACTTTTTTGCTTACGGTTTTAATGGTGCATTTTATGGGAGAGTTGTCTTTTTTGCTAAACTAAGCAAGGACTTTTTGCTAAATGCAAATGACAGAAAAAAGTTAGCAGAAAAAAGAAAGGTTATCCTAGAAAATCTTCGCTAACCAATGAAAGCGCCGAAAGTATTGCTTACGGATTCCATGAACTAGATTTTACGTGTACATAGCAATACCCATAAGCATAAAAAAATGTCATAACGGATTCCATAGAATTGGGCCCTGGTCCTATCTTTGTAGAAATTAATGACCTGTTCACGTTATAGAATCTTAACACTGCGAAGACACATCAATTTTGACAAGGTAATGTACTGTGAAAAGCAATGGACCTATACTCTTCCAGAGAATCAGAGGAAGCATAGTGAGCTATTAACCTTCAGGCATTTCACTTATAACCTTGACCATTACCAGTTCACTAGTTCTAGGTTATGGTTGACCTACACTTGGACTAAAAAATAACCCCACTTCTGGCTTAAAACTTTGCTTTGTCCCTTTCAGAAATCACTTCCTCCGTCTAAAAATTGTTTTTACCTTTGGCCTACCCCTGTTCTGCAGATTTGTACTTTAAAATGCATACCTAGCTATTTAAGGATTTCATTTAAAAGCAAGCAAACTGCCCATGTGGGTATTCAATGGAAAGGTGGGAATTTTACGGATAAGCCAAAAAAACTGACTAGGGCCCCAAAATGGCAGATAAGATTAATGACTTAAAAACTTCCAATTCTTTACTTTTCCCAAGAGCTAACTGTATAGTGTGGACTTGATAGCCTAAACACCTGGGTCTGCTTGGAAACATTGGATTCCAGGTGAAATTTGGGGGCCGGTAAACAAAGTAAATCATGTTTATTATTACTGGATATGAAAATAAATTTATAACCTTGTCAGTGGTAAAAAAAAATATAAAAAAACCAAGCAGTTTGATGGAAAGTATTTCTGACAGTAAGCACAAACCGGATCTCAAATGGCAAAAATTAAAGACGTAATTTAAAGTGACAAAAAGTGGGTTTATTTAATGGGGCTGAAATCCCCAGCGGGATTGTGTTTTTGATGGTGAAAAGCTTTACTTATCAACTAGGGAGAACATTATAGGTGTTTCCAATTTCTCAAATTGTTTTTTTTTATGATGAGGCAGAATATTTGTGATGTAATTTTTGTTTGTTTTTTAGCATTTATGAGAAATAAAGTTTCATCAACAACAGATGCCCCTCCTACATACAGCGCATTTGTAAAGTGAAGAAAGAAAAATTTATTGGAGTGGGATTCGAACCAGCGACCTCCAGATTTACTGTATCGACGCTCTCACCAACTGAGCTATACAGCCCTATAGTGTGCATTTGAATTTAATTTCATCCTTTGAAATTATTACTGGATCAGTGATGTGAATCTCACAAATGTATTGTTAGGGTTCTAGATAATAATTACAAGATTTTTTTTCGAAAACCATTCAGGTTTTTTTTATATAACACTGTAACACTGAAGCTTTTGAATGATAATCAATAGGCCCTAGATGTATAGAGGCCATTTTACACGATGCTAAAAAAAGTTTGCAAGGCTTGCAAGATTTCCTCATGCTTGAGAAATTTCTCAAGGATTCACCAGAGACGTTGGTCACTCTCAAGTATTGGTGTCCTTTCACCGTGATGACACTTTTGTAAGATTTCTCAAGCATGAAAAAAATCGCAAGACTTACGATTTTTTGGGTATTAAAAATTGTTCTAGGCTTTAAGACTGGTATTTAAGATTGTTCTTTGTAAATAATCACTGGTCAAAAAGTCAACTTCTAGAAACCAATCAAAGTCATGAATTAAAATTCCATCCAATTCCAAACTTAACTTCACAGCGAACAAATAAAGAATTAATGACCGGAAATTTTTTTTTAATGTACTGCTGGAGCGGAGGTTGATTTATTTGTAGAATTGCGGGATGGCAGCAAACAAACCCATGGATCAGATGTGTCTGGTGCCCTGGGAATGAGGTCCCTCACAGGTTAGGAGGCAGGTATTCCCAGATCCATAATCCCCATTCAATGGTAATTGATGGCTTTCAGCTAAATTAATCATATCATTCTGATGGTTATACAGGTACCGGTGTACATTACAACCGCCTTTTAAAGTTTTGTGCAATATGGGAGTAATAGTGCTCAACATCTTAGAAGGTACCGGACGGCATGTGAAGGTCGGCTTTCATTTTGCAAATTTAACTCAGCTGCCCTTTCCTCGAAATTTCTGAAAACTGAACTACTGACCGATTTCTTCTACTTCTGAAGTTCCATTGAGTTTTAAAGCAGGCCCCATCAAATCTTGTTATTTTTTCCAAAAGACTCTTCCGTTCAAAATCAAAATTTAAAAATCTTTAAATGACCTTATTTTGCAGCCTACATGTACATTACAGAATAGTTTTTGTCAGGTTGACAAGTGGTACAAACACATTCCGGATGAATAGAATGATTTGAAAGGAGTTGACCCCAAATCAAGGTAGATATTGTATGGTATTTCATATTATTACATGGTCTTACATGGCCTTTTCAAATGAACCAACATTTTGAATAAAACAAACAATTGATACAAAAAGCGTAGATCAATTTATTTTGCCTGAACAAAAAAAAAACACCACAAGGTCAAAAAAGAAGAAATGTAGAAACCATTTCTGTTGTTATTTCCTTGAACAATCAAAACTTTTCCAAATCATTTTCATTCAATGAAACCACCACTGGAAAAAATATCTAAACCTGAAATTCATTTCAAGGATGACAGATTTCATTTAATAATAAAATTGTTGTATTCTATGACTGCAAAACCTCAGGAACCAAATGTTTCCCTTTGGAACCAGAAGTTCTGTAATGTCAGATTATCCATCTGGTTAAAGGTAATATCATACTTTGGTTTTTGTCAAAGAAATACAGATTCAGTGGCAAAAATATCAAGGACGATACAGTAATAGTCATCTGTAAAAAATTCAGTCCCATACGGTGTCCACTTTTTGAGAAAATAGTGAAAAACGGCCACAGTATTTCTTAAGTCTTTTCTCTTTTATTTTTGATCTTTTAAAAGATCAAACAGATATTCGGTCGTTGTTTTACTAATTTCTGGATAAATACACCATTCCAGGTGGACAAAAATCAACGGTATATGTTTCTACCACCACCATCTTCATACCCTGAAAGTTATACGTAAATCTGTGAACATTTCTGTTTTGGTGTCTTACCAAAGTATGATACTACCTTTAAAAAGGGGGATAAAGGGAAGAAGAAACATCAACACGGGGGTTTGGGAGTCCCCAAACACTTCTACTAATTCAATGTCAACAGCAAGGTTGGATTGGAAGGTTTTGTCTGAGGATTGTCACCCAGGAGAGGATTGGAAAGCTTTATGGGCCACATGGACGTGTGACAAGTGACAAGGAGCTGGCCTGCATGTCAGTCAGGTTTTTGTTACTGCCTACACCTGGCTGATGGGGGATTGGGGAAAAATGTTACAAACATAAAAGTTGTCACAGTGCATCGCTGCCGAGTGAGATGGATTTGCACTCTGTGAACTTGAAAGCTAAAATTTCACACAGAATTGTTACTCCTGACCTCGGGAAAATTCACACCATTTCCAAAAATAAAGTGATATTGCAACTGGAATGAACTCCTCCAAGAAAAAAAAATCATATTTAGAGATTTGTTTCGGACTGATTTAAGGTACATGTTATATCATACTAAAGTTGGTTTTTATTAAAGAAATGCAGATTCATGGGCAAATATCAAGATAAATATAGTAACAGTCATTTGTGAAAATTTCAGTCCCATACGGTGCCCACTTTTTGAGAAAACAGTGAAAAACAGCCACAGTATTTATTAAGTCTTTTCTCTTTTATTTTTGATCTTTTAAAATATCAAAAAGATTTTCAGTCGTTGTTTTAATAATTTCTGGATAAATACACCATTTCAGGTGGAATATTTTTAACGGTATGTTTCTCCTTCCACCATCTTCATATCCTGTAACTTATACGTAAATCTGTGAAAATTTCTGTTTTGGTTTCTTACCAAAGTATGATACTATCTTTAATGCAAGGATGGCGATTTGTAACTGCAAAGTTACCAAGAGACAACCACTACGTGTGCATAAACAAGAATGAATTGTGTCCCTTTGAAAACATGTATTACTGAACCTGAGAAATTGGCACTCCCTAGTGAACGAGGTTTCAAGTCACGGACTATAATTAACCTTTTCATGCACTCCATCGGGCAGGGCAAATACCATGGACGGAGGAGAACGAACAAAGGCTCAGCTTGGAGGAAATACTTTCTTCTTCCTTTTTTTTTCTCCTAGTTTTGTTCACAGGGATGATACACCTAGATACAAAGCCTCTCGCAGAGGGGGTTATATATAAACGTTTCCTGATCATTGTCGGGGATAATACAACCCCAAACAATGGCAGATTTTGTCCCTTTGTTTGGCAGATAATCATCCTCGGGAATAGGTTTGGTATAATAATGCCATTGTGACAGCCAGTCAAGTCGTCATAATACTATATATTCACTATTGGGCCATCAAATCGTCCCGGCCCAGTTAATTTTTCCTGTTCTTTGTTCGGACACCAACGGAATAAAAGAGAAAAAGGGTGATTCTCACAACCACGCACCACCGGTTTTATCAAGGGCAGGAGGTGGGGGTTGATTTTATTAAAGTTTACAAATTAAAGTGCTCACTCTTCCAAAACCGCATTTGTGGGTAGAGAAGTCAAGCGGCCAAATCTGAGCCACAATGTGAGTTAAAAATTGAACGAAAAGTGCAACAAACTTGTTTCTTATAGCTAAGTAGATTTTCTGTTTGCATTTCACTCAACCTGAGAAACCTATTTCAAATTGGCTATTTTTCTTTCTTGTGCAGTTGTATTTAAATAATTTTCTAGTTTTAATAATAGAAAGTAGAAACAAACTATTTGATTTTGTGAGGAAACAAAATAGAAGATTCAAATAAAATTGCAACCTCTTGAGCACACATTTCATAGCTAAACAGGGAATATGGATCAGCAAAAAATGATAAGCAAAAAATCAAATGAAAGCCAGTTGCAAGCATCATAAATACATTTTGATTTTTGACTGCCATCAAGTCTTATGCTTAGCAGCACTTCTGTGCTAAGCAATTTTGGGTGGTTAACTGTTCTGGTGACAGCTCTATTCCACAGGTTTCACTAAGTTTGCCCAGATGTCCAATAAATAATTACAGAATCAGAATCTAACTGATTACGTTACTTTATAAATTGGCCTTTGAAAGTGAACTTTTTATGTGATTTGTAAATTTAACACAAGTAAAAAGTCCACATTTTTTTCCTGCTCCTTTTACGTCTCCAAACTGACTTGTAGAAATAATTCCCAGCGACTCTCTATGAAACAGCCTCGAGAATTTCCAATATTAACTACATACTAGGCACTGATGCAGTAGTTTAACAGTCTATAAATTATATATAGTTCAGTCATTGTGCATATAAATATGTACATTACAGTTCCTGTTCCAAATTGATTTTTTCTTCTCTTTTTTTTTTACAGCATGACTCTTCAGAAGACTCAGTCTTGCATTTAAGAGAATTTTAAGACGCAATACAAAGTGTTCAAGGTACCCAAGGCTGAACGCCTATATATGACTCCTTGAACAGTGTCAACTGATCAATGAAAGTGACGTTAATCAATAAACTGCATGCCAATAATCACTGGTTGGGGGTATAATATACACACATACATATTGTGGACTCTACCCGCAATACATCACTGAGGTATGCCAATGCAGTGTAGTCGTACCATTACCAAGTCCCCAATCTACATGTAGCTTTTCTCCCTTACTTAAGTAACACAACACTTACCAAACCAATTTTTCAACTTCATTCCCAGCAACAAAACTCACATTCTGTATACCAGATGATGATTAGATCTAAGCCTTATAAATGAAACCTATTACCTTGCCGGTTAACAGTTTTTAACTTAGTATGCATAATGCATGCCACAATTTAAAGGAAAATTAGTGAACTTAACTATTATGAGTGTTATTAACGAAGTTGACATTGGTTTCACCAATTAATAATGTCACATGCAAGTTGCTGTATTAAAACAGTTGCTATACTTGCAGTTAACATATAGGGTACATAATTATTGAGAACTTAGGAGATTACAAATTACAAAGTGGCTTACTGTGAAAGGGCGAAAAATCAATAAGTTTACTTTATATTGTGAAATACTCATTGGGAGAATTATCCACACACAACTTATCCCTCGCGGCATTCCATTCTGACAAGGCAGAATTGCAAAATTGATACCAAAATCAGGCATTGACTTAAAACCATAGAACTTAGAAGAATAATTCTTTATAATTTGAGAAAAGATCCTGCTAGGATTCAAATGTCAGGCCCAAACTCCATGCATTTTATATACTTTAGGTCACTTTGAGCTGGGCCAAATTTCATGGAATCCATTACGGCCTTTTTTGTTCTTACAGGCACTGCTACCCGTGAATTTTATTTCATGGAATCCGTAAGGAAGACTTTCGGTGCTTAATTGGTTCGCGAAAAATTTCTAGGCTAACTTTGATTTTCTTCTGCTAACACGATGTCATGTGCATTCTGCAGAAAGTTCTTGCTTAGAGTAGCCCGCAAGACAACCCTTCCGTGAAATATGCTAATCGTAAGCAAAAAAAAGGTCTGTACAAAAAAAATTGTTGCATAATATATCATCAGTTTCATTACAATTTTGAATGTTTTTGTTTCTGTTTGGAAACCCACTGGTGAAGTCATCTATTTGTTTGTGGTCAAATTTTTAGTGGCTATCATGAACTTCATGTCAAATTTAAAGAGGATAAAGCAGACAACTAAAAAGCTAGTTTGATCATGGAGGTAGGACTACCTCCATGGTTTGATGATGGGTGAGCCTGAGGACTTTCAATGATGCGAAATGTACCGGGGTATACCGATACTTGGAAATCTGTGAGCCTACCGACACCTTTCAAGGGATTTAGAGCGCAAAAATTAACACCTTTTAGGGGACCTGCCCGGTGGCTTCATCGCACAAAGGGAGTGATTTCTTTCTGAAGCTTTGCCCTGACCCATTTGACCATTTAATCCAAAACTGTAACACTTTCCGCCTCAATGACGGTTAAGTCATGACCAGAGGGGCCTGGTTTCAGACCTTCTTATTCCATTCTCTAAAAGATCCCTGTCATATTGTATTTTCTAAGGGGAACAATTTACCGTTTCTTTGGTACACCGTATAAGGTTACAATCCATAAGCTGGATTGAAATGGATATTTTGTGACTGGGGGTGTTGCTATATATGTTGCAATTGTGTTTCTTTCTTTTTTCTGCAAGATCTTTTGTGAGGGTGCCAGTCAGTTTGATACTGTTGCAAGTTTTTTTCAGGATAGGGAGCAGTTGTGCATACAGCACTGATACAATTTTCAAGATCAAGCTCGAGCCATTCGTTTGAGGAGAAAGTGTTCATTAGGCCATTAAAAAAAAATTGTTGTATTGGCGTAACCCGCCCGACCCAAAAATATGCCCCGACCGTAAACATTTTAAACCAAAAAAAAAATGAAATAAAATAAAAATAAATAAAAATCGGGAAAAAAATTATAAAATAAAAAAATCGCAAATTTGTATGCAGATTAAAAGCTTAAAAGGAGCAAAAGATGGAAACCAGACTGGTTAAAGTTGTTATGTCATTTCTTGTTTTATTTGACACGTCAAATACTGTGATATACAGGTGGAAAAGCATTTAATACTCCAGGAAAAATAAAATAAAAAAAAATTAAAAATCCGCCCGCCCTACCCTATTTTCCAAACCTCTGTTACGCCAATACAACAAATGTTTTTTTATGGCCTTATGAGAACCTGGGGCCTTTCTCAAAGCTGGGCTCCGGCTCAGGCTCCGGCTTTGTCTCTATCCAAAATGTATGCTGAAAAATATAGGTTGTGTTCTTTCATTGGAACTAAAGCTCTGTTTTGTTTTTCAATTTTCCAAACCGCAGCCAAAAGCCTCTATTCTATTTTGATATCCATTATTTTAGAATGGATTCATGAATCGGAGCCAGAGCTGGAGCCTGAGCCGGAGCCGAGGTTTGGGAAAGGCACCTGATATTACAGAATGAGTGAAAAAATGCTGGCAGTCAGCAAGTTAAAATCCTATTTTCTGTTCACTAATAAAATTGTACTCTAAGCCTTACATAGTGACATCCTTATGGAGTCATTACGTGCTGCTAACTTCCAGTGTTACTAACTTTAAATGATCCTCGGGATACAATAGCGGCATTTGTGTGGTTTCATAGCATTTGTGTGGTTTCACAGCTTTTGACAAGTAAATGAATGGCCTAAAGGTAACCAAATTTGGGACACTGCCAATAAGTGGCTGCAAAGCTTTAGTTGGTAGGTTCGAATCCTGCTTCAGTCAATTCATTTCTTGTTTACCCTTGAATAGCAAAAATAAATCAAGCTGGTTATCCTTGTTAACAAGTACACTGGGTGATTTCAGAATTTTTACCATATAAAGTGATACAGCCCTGCAGACCCACAAATTTCAAGTACCGGGTAGTTGGTTTACAAGCTTTCTTTCCTGCACATACATGAGGTTGTATTCCATGCGCTATACAGCGCTGACATTTCGCAGGTCAAAGATTGTACAATTTCCAAGCAGGTCTGACTGTTTCAACCAGAAATAATGACGCAACTGACTGACACGACAATACAATCAACAGATTTTGAATGTGAATACTGGTATACTGCATTATGACCTAGGTTCAACCATAGAGGAAGAAATTTTTCTTTCTCCATGGCTCAACATTGCCGTGCATGCACTAACATTTACAACTTTTTTTTAAAGAATTCATTCAATTTCAGTATATATCCTCTTTTATCTCCTTCTATGTCTGAACAACAAAAGAAACATGTCTGCCAAACTAATTAAGGATCCCAGATTTGGGGATCCACGTCCTATGCAGGGTACGCTAAAATGGGATCCGGATCCGCTGGATTCATGATCTTGTGCTTTAAACAAACTGGCCCCTCGATTTGCTGTAAAAATTGTACAATGCATCAACAGTGGTATATTGAGGAATCTTCCTTGTTATTTTTTCGCTGTGAAAACACAAAAGGGTTCAATCCATTGAGTTCCAACAAAGTAAAAATGCCCACGGTGCTCGACACTGTTAATCCAAACGACCTCTCTGGAAACTAGAGGATAATTATCCGGGATGTATCATGATGAGACTTAATCTCATCCCATCTGAGGTCATCCTTTGTATATTGGAAATTGTTGTTGCAATACATCGCAGTGAATGAAGATAATTACATAAGGTTTGTGCAAGTACTCCCTGTACATCATGATAATTACACGCATGACAGAACTGGAGGTAATATGCGTTTGAATCTATAGGTTTTGGACTGGAATGAGCTTAATCAGTAAATCTGTCTAACAGAGGATTTTTTTTCACCAGAATCTGTCAGCCATTTTAGAGCATGAGCCAGGTGGTAAATCACATGCTTAGGCTTATGGGATATCATACTCCAGTTAATGTTAACTTTGTCACAAGACCAACCTTGGAGTTTAGGGAGCATTAACAGGAAAAGAAGCTACCGTTATTTTTTTGTCAGTTTGTCAAATACGGAATCGTAATCCTGGAAGATGATACAAGGACAGGGCTTTCCTCAACTGAGTTGCAGTTGTGATGAGAAGATGCTTGCAAGCAAATGAAAGAAGAAGTCAGATTACACTTTTTAATAACAACCCAAATTGCTGTATCAAAGTCAGTGTTAAATTAGGCAGTCTGGCCACCTTTAGGAAGTAAATGAACAAAACTGATGAAACATTCTGAACCATAGGAACGAGAATCATTTCATTAGGAACTACCAGAGCTGATTTTACTGGGGTTTATCTGTATCCAGACGCACACATCCTTAAAGTCATTGGCTCAAGTTGAACTGAATTAGTCAGTGTTTTCTTCTTAATCCATCTAGACTGGATTGGTATTTTTTCATCTTGATCTGAACAAGATCTTATTCCCAGCTGGAGATTCAGTACCAACAGCAACATCCCCTTAGCAACGTGTTAGTGTTGTGGACAAATATCATATGCCCTGACAAAGAAGAATTAATTTGGCCAACCTGAAAGGCCAGTGACCGTATATAACTTGGTGCAACCCTATCGATAATCCTTTTCTCCCATCAATGGAGCCAATAAATTGCTCGGAGGATGTTGGATCCACAAAGGCACAGATCACAGGATGTTGGACAAAGAGGAGGGATGATCCTCTTGTCCAGGGGAACAAAAGGAGCTGACAACAGGTTGCTGGGGGGAGAGGGAGAGAGAGAGCAGAGGTAGAGAAGAGGGAAACGTCCAAGGGCTTCTTCTGCCATTAAATTGAAATTGATTGACGAATCCAGCCAAAAAGAGACCCTGTTAGGTTACCGAGTGGTAATACAAAACGAAAACACCAAACTGGAGGGGAAGAAGACCTACACTTGCAAATCATCTGATCTCCTTGTAACTGAAATAAAGTGGGACCTCGTACAGACACAACCTGATGAACAATGTGGTACCCTTCTCTAAAATATATGGCTAATTTTTCACCAGTGCTATGCTGCACCATCATTTTCTGTTGCTTTAAAACTAATCATGGTAATGGAATTACATGTATTATGGTAGGCCTAGAAGCTTTCCCTATAAATCCTGGCCCGCTTCCTCACCTAAAAACACACCTTCAAAAGAATTCCTTTCAAAATGAGCTTAATTATGTTGGCCCACTTGATAACTACTTATCAGTACAATTCACACCTGATCAATTCAAGTGTCCGAGCACATAAACGGAGAAAGGAAACAAGCTCCTTAAAAATGCAAGGGGGTCTAATAGACCAGCATGTCTTGATGCTCTGTGTTGAATCACACAAGCAGCATCTCAGAAAGAAACAGGCCCAGAGAGTCCTTTTGTGTCTCCAAACCACAAATTACCCTGTAACACTCCTGAATTATTTATCAGGTGGTATAATTCCACATGGGACACACTTCTCATTCCACTGCTAATAGGATCTTGATTACAAGCCTCTTGAACCACTTAGGGTGATGTGGGAGGGAAGACCTTGCCATTGAGGTCTTCCAAGAAGGGCAAGTTGCTCCAAGTGGCAAAACCTAAGCTTCGCACGTTGCAATAGACTGAGAGTGGGAATGAACTTCTGACGAGCATGGTAATGAAGTAATTGAGAAGTGAACAAAGAAAACTTGACTGGAGGGGGATTCGAACCAGCATCATTTGGAATATCGTATCGGTGCTCTTACTATCTGAGCTATCCAGCCCTACGCCCTATTATAGCCCTGATGGTGTCCCTAATAGTCAATTATCTTTGTGCGTTTGGCAGTCAGAAGATATGAAACCATTCGCATAATGCAATGAATAAATTAGATAAGAAATGGTGCCAGAGCAGATGATGCGACATTACGTAAACCTGGCAGTTTGTGACTGAAATGATTATAACTGGATAGCAGAATGGAGGCTTGAAAATAATATTTTGGACTGAAAAATATTAATCAGGGTAGGACTAGGGGAGTCAAATATGAGACAGGGATAAATGCCACAGGTGGGTATACAAATGTAGGTGCTCAACACTGATAAAAATAAGCATCACATTTACCAGTACATGTATATTGAGCAAATGTTTTCTCTCAGATTCTTTTGACAATTTGGCATACAGCATTAAAGTGTGATCAGTACTAGCCAATGATACTGTTAGTACACCTCTATTGTACACAAACCACAAAACCAGCCCTTAGCAGTGTTCTCTTATAATACCATCAATAGGGAAGTGGGACTGCACTTCCTTAAAAAATCGCCTGTATACAAACTGGCTTTGCTTTTACACTGGGTGTTATTGACTCAGATCCCAACCATTTACTTTCTTACGCTCTGCAAATATTCGTCTTTGGTGGCACGACAAAAAGATAAACGTATCTGCTTAAGTAAAGACACTTTCCTCCAGATGCTTGAGACCTGAGGAGTTTCTTGGTCCGAGACCACCAGTGATACAATCACCTTTTTCAATTAGATGTTGTTTTTTTCTTTCAAACAGGAATGGCTTCTTACAGGTTGCATCCTGAAGTGACTTATCAAAGCCATTCAAAGGTAGTGAGTTGGTTAGGATTAGGACGCTACAATTATGGGGTCGAAAGTGGAGGATTGGTGCTTGAGCTTCTGGCAGTCTTGGTTCAAAGTCCCTTTAGTCCAATATGGTATATTTAAAATAGTGCGCCGCAAAGAGTTTGCATGCGCTGGTCAATCACAATTCACAGAATTTGTCAACCCAGTGCGTGTCTCAAAGGGTCGACCAAAGGGTCAAGAGCTGTTTACCACACACATTACCACAAAAACCAAACTGCGGTATATTGTGGAATTCAGAATACCACACTTGCCACAGGAAAAACCACTGTAGTATGAACATTGGTAAGGGTTATACAGTATAAGGAGAGGGATTTTGAAAAACTTTACAAGCAATTTGTACAGTTTGAGAAAGTGTACATCGAGCGCGCAATTGACAGCTCAAACTAATGACCTTCTAACCTTAACCGCAATTACAGAAATACATCTTGTGTACTCAACAGCAAACATATCCAAGTTATGGCCTACCAGCTGGACCTCAACCATCAAATACGAAAAGTGACTGTACAGTGACAGAGCAATTGTGCACCTGCAAAAGTTCACAGTTTACCCAAATTCTTTGCACTTTTAGATCAGCTGGATCTCCCTAAACGTCCCCCTGCAATTCCCAGCTCACCGAAAGCAATCAGATCGGGCTGAATAACTCCATTTTGCAGCCAATTTCACTACATCATGTGCAACAATTATTTCAATTAACCTTCAAAAAGAATATTCCGAGGGGTGCTGTACGGCAGGTAAATCATTGTACAATAACCTGTCACTTCAAACTCTTCTTGCGGCTGACATTTTTATGATTTGTCGGTATTGCATGCCTGTATACCCCTAAAACTTATAGTCGGGAAGTTTTCTTTTCTGAGGACACATTGCCCTTTTTTTCAACCAGAACTCTCGTTCCATGCTTTGTGTTCATTGTTGTGCATCGGGCCATTTAGTCTCTCCACGTTCATTCAAATTGCACACATGTGGCAGCTATTCCCCGGGAGTTACAGGGGGGAAGGGGGGATTCTGAAAGGGAATTAGGCGCCAAAATCCCAGAGGGTCATGATGAGTGGCGGTGCGGACTTTTAAAGATTATTTGAAAAGGTCAACATCCTGGCAAAAATTGCATATGGGCAAAAAAAATCAAGGTGAATTGGACAATCTTTCCTTTTTTTATTGTGTGTGTGTGGTGGACAAAAGCCATAAAAGAAAAGAAAGAAAAATGCCGTTGAAAAAAAACGTTGGGAGGAAAACTACCAAATTTAATAACATACTATTATAAGGTAGATTATGCAATCAGGTGAGCTTAAGAATGCAGGTTTACCTGCTGGGGCATTTTATTTTTTTTAAACATGGTGATATAATTTTGAGGCTAGTCAACACAGCTCACCAGTGTAGCGCTTCATTCAAGGCATTGCTACCATCATCAAAGCTTTTCAAAGACGTCATTAATATTTCAATTGTGTTCTGGAATCAGAAGCTTGAAACAAATATACAAATGTTAGACAAAATTAAATCATCTGGGCTTTTGAATTCAAGTCAAGCAAGAATTAGAATAATTTCACCTGTAAATATCATACCATTGAGCAGTTTAGTTCTTCTTTGCAAACCGGTATTTCAAGGCAAAGATGCATAAATTTGGAGACCAATATCATACCTGACTCGACAACTTGTTATGTGCAACTCGTGAAAATGGCGCCCGCCAAAAAAAAAACCACAAGAAGCTGATATCCATCAGTTGGAGCTTACAGAAACATTTGGGGGAACTGGTGGGGATTTCACACAAATTCACCCGGGGGTCCACAGCGTGTTGGGGAGGAAACAATTGATTATTTGCTGAATTGCTGGCACTATATAAGGTACCTTGGGTAACATGTCCTATTCGTCAATCACTGAGGGCTGGATTAAACTCAACCCGGAGGAAAGTCAGAATCTCCGGAACTAATTATTGTCAAATCAGACCCCCGTGAAATGGAAACAGTGGCTAGGGGGGCATAAAACTTGTTTGTAGGTTTTTTTTTTAATGCAACGCTACAAACCAGTCCTCTTATCCTCTTAGAAAAAAAACCTTCACAAAACACGAAAATCAGCTTTAAAAAATGAGAATCCACTGGGTTCACCTGAAGTTATACATATTATGTATGACTACGGAAGTAAGAACGTAGTTGGATATAAATTAAAGGTAGTATCATACTTTGGTTTTTATCAAAGAAATACAGATTCATGGGCAAAAATATCAAGATAGATACAATAACAGTCATCTGTGAAAATGTCAGTTCCATACGGTGCCCCTAAAACAGTGAAAAACAGCCACAGTATTTCTTAAGTCTTTTCTCTTTTATCTTTGATCTTTTAAAAGATCAGAAAAATGTTAACAGTATGTTTCTACCACCACCATCTTCATACCCTGTAACTTGTGAAAATGTCTGTTTTGGTTTCTTACCAAAGTATGATACTACCTTTAAAACTCTGCCATATTATCGGTCCAAAAGGTGAGTTTGTAAACCAGTTAAAGATGGGTTAAATTCAAACTTGAATAGTTTGCTTAGAAAAAAAAGGCAACTTGTTTGAGAGGAATCCTAAACAACCCTCAATTGTGATTAAGAGAAATAATTGTAAAGTTAATTAACTCCAGTCTAGGCGTACCACTAGGCACTACAATCCTATGAAAAAAAAGCAAACTTGAGGGCCTAATAGGCCTATAATTTTGGCAATAAATGACTGCAATTCAAGCCTGCTTTATGAGTATCTGAAATGGAGTAAGCATTAGGCCTATAATTTCAAAATGGTCGCCGGCAGATGACAGGTTTTCAAAAATCAGCGCCAGGATTAAAAAAAAAAAGCTTTCCCTTGCCACTCAGAGAAAAATAACTCAAACAGGCCGTGATGCTGTGTACATCAAGATATCACACCTTCCTTTGTTGCATGCCGATTACCGTGTCCGGCAAACAGACGCATTCAGACTCTCATACCAAACCTACTAAGCAACCCCCCTTCGCTAGGCTAACACGGAGACTTGATCCAGCAGATCTAAATCACCTTCACAAACTCTCACGCAAACAAAGAAATCTTTAGGACCGCAAACAAGAGGGAAAAATGTTAGGGAATGTGGAGATTGATGTGTAATCAGGGACATCATTAAGCACAAACATTGACAGTAATTAGGCGGGAAGTCCTTGGCAAATAACGTGGCTGGATGGAGGGAGGGATCGGTTTTCCGGGAACAATTTAGAGTCTGTTGCAGAATGCAAGTCACGGCAGATATTAGAATTTTCGTTGGTCATAATGTTTGGATGATGATTCTGGATATTTGGATGATATTTGACTTTTGCGTCCCAAATCACCTGAATGAAATATCACCATTCTATTAGTGTTTTGATTGGACGGCTGACACAAGTGGCCACAGCCCTCATTTGTAATGTAAATGCAGCAGTATTTTATATCTCTAAGCCTCTTTTAGTATTTAAAGAGCTTTCCAAGTCAAGCATTATCTTCTGTCTCTTCCGTCTACTGAATTTCTTGATATGATTTTCTTGATATGAAAATCAACGAGACGTCACATCCATATATTAATTTCATAATTTGGGAATACCGTTAAAAGATCGATGCACCACACTGGACAGATCAACATTATGATACTTAGGACCCAACAGGTTCAACAAAGGTTTGAGCACATCATTTTTAAGCTGTTTCTTTCAGATCAATTAAATTGTGAGCTAACTCCAACAGTTTGGCTATAGTATAAGCAGGAAATACTACTAATAGGTAATTTTATGCTAAGCAAAAAACTTAAATCTGATCGGATGCAAGCACTTTATATGGAATTTGGCTTGGTGCTCATGATTTCCAATAAGTGTAATTGTTCCACATTCCCCTCAGTGATGAAGCTCTGTGGATACAAAATCCATTTATAGCGTCAGAGTCCGAGCATCCGGCAATTGAAATTAGTGACGACACCTGTTGTCAAACAAAGCCCTAAACCGGGGTGGTCTGCCCCTCCCGTAACCCCCACCTCTCAGTCATATGTATATGTGGCGGTGTTCACACAAGATTTTGTTTAATTTGTTAGGGAGGAGGACACTGCCACAGGTGTAAAAACTTCAGGAGGGAAGTGCGTGTAAATACTCACCTGTTTTTCAATATTTAAGATGGATCAGGGTGCAGGGCTGTCTAGACCATATAAATCTATTGGCGGGATTATTTTGTTCTTCCCATGGGAGAAGTACACAGTGAAGATATCAGGTATTAAGCACCTGAATCCTTTTTTGTCTTTGTTCATCGGGAAAGAATTTAGAGGGACCTATAATCAGAACCCTTGATGCAATTGTTCTTCATCGAGACCTTTCAAAGTTTTACATAAAAGAAATGTGTCTTAGACAATACAATCTGGGCTAGACCTCTGTGGCATATTCATTTTTATACAAATTTCACCGTTACATCAATTGTTTTAGCTATGCATGTACCTTGTCCATTTTGTTTTCAGGGTACAATTTTGTATAAAGACCTTGAAAATTGGTTTTTATAATGTTTACCTGGATAAATCTTTCTCAAAGGCAAGAATTAACTGAAACATATACCAAGGCGTTACGGTGGTTTTGACCGCCACAAAGCTTTAACATTTTACAAAGAAGGACAGTGTCACAAATTCGGTGTGAAAAACCCACATGAGATGTAAGGCCTGGTTCAGCCACAGAATGGCCAGTTTGTTTTCGTTTGAGTTTTCCCTGGACAAAACCCCTTCATTGAAATGTACACCCAGCTCACTGGCTATTGGAGAGGGGCAGTTTGCGGTCAGAAATAAGATTCACTGATTCAGTTTACAGGGTACTCTATATACGTAAGGTAAACACAACAAGTTTTCTCTTGTTTCCAACAATAGACTAGCAGTAAAGACATCAAACTTTCCCAAATAAGAGAGCTTTTGGGGAAAAAAGAAAAATGGGGAAAATGAACTTTTGTAAACAGCCGCTCACACATGGATGAATCGGTAGGAATGGAAGAAAAGAGCTTGGGAATTATTTGAAGTGAACCGGACTCAAAAGAACGTTATTATTGCAGGCAGGTCTTTACGGTTTTTAGCGGAGGCATGTTTTCTTACTGGTTTTTAAGCAAGCTACAAAAGCAAATTGTAGAAAGACTTTATAACAAAATGGACTCTACTATTCTTCTCCAAGTACCCGGTGAGCCCCTCGGGACAAAATTCTCCTCGGGGGTTTCTTTTGAAAATGTTTGCTTTGGGGATTCCTAAATATTTTTGCTAGCATGGTGATCATATTTTCCCGATGCAAACCATCAACATGAAATTATTATTACAAAGTGCAATATCTGCCGTGCCTAAAGCAGCACAAAGAGGAAATACATAACTGTGAAGTGTTATTAATTTCAACATATTCATCTCTAAACTAAATTGAAAATATCCAGAAACTGTATTTTTCAACCAAAAAAAAAGGATAAAGAGAACTGTTTGGGAAAAATTCTATACGCCCCAAAAGTTTGAAGGAATCAAGCCCTTGTAGCACCTGTGTTGGTTTAAGACAGGTGTAGCACATAGGGGCTTAAAGAAGAGAAAGAAGGGCAAGAAACTGATGAAAGATGCCTCTAAACACCGCCACCTCCCACCGTCATAGGGCGGCAGATTTCTCATCGGAGAATTCTTGCTGAACCACAACAAGTGTAGGCCCTATATGTGTAGAAAGTGTCTAAGCTATAAGAGGCTTTATGCTGCAGGTAATTCCACTTTTAAAAATAGAGAGACGGGCTGAAACCTTTCAAGTTCATAATTTTCTCAGGGAAGATTTGTGCAAAATTTCAGGGTTTTTTTTTATACTAATTATGAGGGTATTTTCAGGAAGAAGTGTAGACTGTTTTCAAGACAAAAAACAAATAATATTTACCCCAAAAATAACCCTGGGAAAATGAACTACATGTATGTAGTTTCTTTTTTAATACATTACACATGGGCGTGAGTGGTCACAAAAAAATCTGAAAAAACCAATGAAAAGCTGAAATTTAAAAGTTCCTATACTTTTTACAGAGCGGGTTCTGAGTTCTGATTAAAATCTAAATTTAAACTCAAGTTCCCTGATCACACTATGGTTTTTGTGCTAAGTTTCTAACGCGAGGTTTATGATCCACTTCTTCTGTGAAAACTGTGGCAATGCGTAGTAAGAAGACCTTGCCTTGTGAGCTATAATAAAGTGGAGAGGATTAGGGCATGGTATTTTCAAGGCTTTATGATGTTTTACATCTATAGGCCTAGTCCACTTCCTGGCCTGTTTTCGTTTTACGACGCGCGCTCCCTATATACAGCTCAGCACGTATACGCCGCCACCATTATGATGTGCACAATTGCATGTTCGATTTTTTTGAACGGCTCTGGTTTTTGCGACATGAACTACACTATACAGGGAACTGCGTGTACGTGCAACGGGCCTGCAATGTGGACAGGTTGTGGGGGGGGGGGGATATAAAATAAAATGGAACTGAGTCTGTTCTACTATAGGCCTACTGAAAACGTCTGATCTACAGTGCATGAGTGGATGTGCCCTATGGTAGTGTAGGTGCCAGGAAAATTGTCTCTCATTTATCTTAAATTATCAGACTTGTAGTGTTTTCCATTACTTTTTCCCGTTCCTCTTAATTTTGTTGAAAGACATTTCTTCTCAATAGCTGAAACTTTGTAAAGGATATTCCACTGTGACCTCTCAGTCTCAAGAAATATCAGGTGAAAAATAAAGTAGGCCTAGATGTGTAGGCCTAGATCTTTTAAGAAATCATAAATAATTATCCCCTATGGAAAAAAGAGGACAGGGCTGGATTTCACCGAATACTAAGATTGATCTTAAGATGAGTTGGTCAGTATCACCATATAGTGATTTGTATTGTGACATCACATGTTGCTTAACAATTAAGATTAATTAGATCGATCTTAGTGCTTCATAAACTCGACCCCTGGAAACCTAATCGAGTGATACTACTGGTAGTCAAATTCCATCACATTAGACCATACCTCAAAAAGGCATATTACTAACAATACATGTCACTTTCATTCATGTAGGAGATAACACACAACAATGCCCGCAAAAAACACCAACATAAAACTTGTAATTTCTTTATTACAAAATGAAAGAGTTCAACTGATCACTTGTGTGGCTCATAATCTGACAATGCACGAATCCCACCCCCTTGACAAGTCCAACACTCTTTTTTCGCCCGACCTTGGTTTCCCCCCCCCCCACTCCATTCCCTCTGGTACAAATGCTCAATATGCCATACAAATAGAGCTGATATGTGTGCATATATATGTACACACATGTATTTCAATTGGTTGCCTTTTCGGTGCATATTCCGACATTATGCTCTAACTTGTGTTGTTCGGGCATAAAAGCCCAACTTAAAAAGTTCTCCCGTTTATCAATGGACAACGGCAAATGCCCATATTCCTTTGGGTCGATGGAGCGTTAAGTATACATAAAAGTTCTCTTTTTTCTCCCTGGAAGAATTCCCTGCACAGCGGGAGGGAATATATAGTAGCCTTGATGATTGTTACTGCATACTGGGCAATGGCTCAGCTGACAGTCAATGCTGTACAAGTACAAACTCACTCCTCACCCAATAATAATGCAGGACTAAACATTGTGCATTGACATACAAGGGTTACAATGCGGTTATCAATGTGTGTATAGAGTAGGACTGTACAAAACTTAATTTCATGTACAAAATGTTATAAGTATATAACAATTTGTGCATAGCTCTCTACTCTATAGGCCTACTCTACGACCCACAGAGTGAATGAAGTGCATGTATGATGCAAGTGTGTGACTTATGAGTAAGATTTTACAAACTCATTTTGCTCCTCCATTCTATAGTATCACTTCCTAGACCACATACAATTATACTACAAACTGAAATATGAAACAGTAGGCTTATTGTCTTAGCAATGTCATACGGAACTGTATTGGCCTAAAACAAAGTTACACACAATCCAATGTCTGCATAATGGGTGTATAGGGCTACATACATCATTATATTTTAAAGGGGTAATTGGTTTGTATGTTATCAACACTGGAATTTTCAAGAAAGCGCGGGGTCGTGACCTCTGCTGGCCTGGTCTTGACCTTGGTGCCCCCTTTCAAATGTACCCATAGGCTGCACCCACAAACTGGCTGTCTAGAGCTCTTGATCTAGGTATTTGTTCAATTGCAAATGCATTTGGTATGAGGTGACGATAGACATGATATAGCCATATATATTTATTTATAAGCCTGTATCATTGTATGGGGACAACGCTATCTATACTTGGTATGGGTTTTTTTATGGCCCTATGGTGAATGAAAAAAATATTGAACTGGTAGGGCCTATGTTACAAGTCTCTTATTTAATATAGTACTGGTAATTACCAATAGAGACAAATTCTTCCGTGAAGGTTTCAAGTCATGCTTGCATTGGAAGAGTTTACTACACTTTTTCAGGAAAAATGGGGGGGATCCACATAATCCTTCATCATTTTCATCAAAATGCCCTGACAGTTACCTAATTACTGCGAAATATAATCAATCTCACAGACACAACAATCATTCATGACTTTCTCATATCATGCTCAATCGGGACACAAATGATTATCGTCCAAATTAAATAGTAATTGCAAGTAAGGATGATAAACCTCCCAATGTATAAAAACAATTATAAAATTATTAAAACACTTTTTTTCCTCTGTGCAGGCTACATAGTATTAGAATTCCTGTTAATTTATTACCAAGTCAGCCAAGAACAGTTAGTTAGTTACTAATAATGTTCAGGACTGCTATTTTTGTGGGAACCATTTTTTTTTATCAGGACAGACCTAGGGCCTAATGCATTCCTTTCCAGCTTCCTAGTATAGTAAGCTAAATCCCTACACCTATGTTCACAAATTTCGACAAGAAGATTTCTACTGACGGACACTAAAATAAAACATGTTATTAAGTTAGCCCTACACTTTGACAGTTTTAACAGTTTTGTTAGTTTAATCCTGTGTAAACCGGGATTTAGGTCTTCTAAGAATAATCTTAGAATTTTTCAGTTCAGTCCCATAGGATTTGTGCACCTGTATGTAATCACTAGAACTAGGGCCTAGGCCTAATTAAATTGGGTGGCAAGTGTTGAAAATCTGTCCATTGTAACATTAAGTTTTATAAACATAAAAGTTTAAAAAGCAAACTGACTGAAAACACAGCAACTTAGACCTGTAATAAAATTAAAGGGTAATTCATGGGTTTAGGGGCCTAAATTGTGTAGAGGTCGCTAACTTCAGCCAACTCATCCCAGCATAGACCCTGCCTATCACACTGTCATAATTTAGGCCCCTAAAACCCAGGATTGCCTAGTAGAATAATCCTCCAAAATATGAGGGATGTTTTGCTCGTACACTTGAAAATACTGAATGTAGTTGCACCAGCACAAAATTAGTGCTTTAGTAGGCCAACTGTTGATACACCGACAACAGAAATGAACCGCAAAGGGACCTTGAAGTTGAAACTAAAAAGGGTGAGGAAATATTCAGTCACACAGGCGAAAAAGAAAATGTCATGAAAACTTACCCGAGGTATCCTGAGCTGAAACGTGCATCAATTCAACCTGCCAAAGCAGTACGAGCCCTGCCCAGATATAAAGAGAAAGGCCGGCAAGCATATTGCTGCAACCTTGTTGAACTCGTGGTGGTTTTAACTTTGGAGTCGAGAATTATAGGCACCGCGCCTGGAATCTGCACTTTTTGACAGGTCTGTATGTTGTAACGGTCTATGCAATATCGTCTGCTCGAACTTCCAAGAAACTCGACCAAAGTTTTCCACTTTTTGCGAAGACATCAAGTCTCAACTCGGAATATGGAGGCGAAAAGCTGATAAAACTCGAGGCAGTCGAGCCTGTGCAAGGCAGAGTTTTCCCACAAAACCTGAGGAATATCGGAAATTTTGAGGAGAAAAACCCTGAGGTTTACTCTAGTAGTAGTAGTAGTACAGCTCTGTAGACAACCCGTGTATACGTACAACGTGTGGTTTGCGTGACCACAGTGGGGTCACTGGTAAACCTCAAATTGAGCACACACGCGCGCCACACAACTATACAATAACACAAGAGCAAGGCACCGCTTTTGAAGTGTGCCGCTAGATGGCTGACAGTCAGAACATTCCATTCAACTAAAGGGGATAATACAAACCCAAACAATACTTTCACCAACCTAAAAAAGCCCCCCTTCAACAATGTTCATTTTTGCAACACGAATAAAACCATCCATCATGTTTAGAAGAAACACCGAGTTGTGTTTTGTAACGTTTTTAAGGGGTGCGAGGAGATTAAAACTTTGTGAAAGGGTGAATTTTCATGTACGGTCTCTCTCTGTTAGTGAAGTGGACGGTGCCGCAGGCCCTGCAGATAAGTTTTCATGTGTATTTCCGGTACACAGTCCGCCTCCATTCATGCTGGCGGTGACGTAAGGTAATCAAGGGGAGGTGCAGTGTGGACTTTGCTGGCGTTTTCCTCGGGGTCATAACTTCAAAAAATTCATTCACGGTCGACTTTATTTATGATGCTGTTTCGTGGGACCCAAATTTAAGAACTTCTCTCTAACTTTTGAAGACATGATTTAATTCTTGTAGTTAGAAAAATGTACCATTTTATAAAAAACAAAACCGACATGGGTCAAATGCCGCGATCGTGTTTATTTCGATATAGTATACAGACATTTTGTTTTGACCTTGTTTTAGAGACAGTGGCCTCAATTCGCAGCCACTGATGTTGTGGAGGCCGTGACTAGGAATACGGAACGGTCTAATCTAATCCCCCACCTCCCGTGATTGGATTGGTGAAACAAGCCTCAGTTACATGTGCTATAGGAGTCAGGATGGCGTTGCGCAGGGCGTTGCGGTTCTATCCTCGCCTTTCACCTCTGGCGGACCGGGTTCATGTCCTGCTCGTTTCAAAAGTGGAGTTAAGGAGAAAGGAACAGATAAGAGCTCACGTAATTATTTTTTGAAGGAGTTAGTAAATCCAATTTTTCCTGTGGTTACCTGGGGCTGAAACCAGCGCCGTGGTTGTGGAAAAGCATCATAAAAAATGGAGCGATCATCTCAATAAAAAAAACCACTGATGTTGTCATGTACTTATTTATTTGTCTTATCTTGATAATCTTAATACGTCTAGCTGTGATATAAAGATTGGACTTCTGACTCTTCCGAACCAAACGGAATTTCTTCAGCTTTCCACAGTTGCTATAGTATTTTTCCTAGAAAAAAGAATTACCATAATTCACGATTAATTGCATGAAAATAATACGCCACATCCATATACCTTTCAGACTTTCAGTGGCGTTCAGATAAAACAAAAACATAACCGTTAGAACGGCGGCCGTGATACACAATGTGCACCTGTTACTGTGTTAGGCTGTTAGGCCTTTTTAAGTCAACAGGGGGCGCTATACTCAAAACGGAGCGTGCAGAGCCGTAAGTAAAGAAATGGAGATAAAGTCATTGCAGTGGATTCGAATTGGTTGTAAATGGCGCCGCTGTTTATTATTATGTTGTGGTATTGGGATTTGCTTGGCAATATATTAACATTTATGTGTATTTTGAGAAGATTCTCAACATTTTGTGAAAAATGAATCGTCACTGTGTAAAATTATGTATTCTCCATCTTATGTGAAAAATTAAAACGAAATGGCATGATTTGTTTTGGTTTAAAGGTACTATTACTAATATAATACTTTGGTTTTTGTCAAAGAAATGCAGATTCATGGGCAAAAATATCAAGGAAGATACATTAAAATTCATATGTGAAATCAGTTCCCGCCAATTGATTTCCACACGGTGCCGAATTTTTGAGAAAACAGTAAAAACGCCCACGGAATTTCTTTTCATTTCTGTTCTGGTTTCCTACCAAAGTATGGCAGTCAGAAGCTATGAAACCACTCTCATACCCAGTGGCGTCGCCAAGGGGGGGGGGGGGGGGGCACGTGCCCCCCCCCCCCCTGGAAAACCTTGTGCCCCCCTCGTGCCCCCCCCCCCCATTTGAAATTTGGGTTGGTGAAAAAAAAATATAGTATATAAAACGTTTGCCCCCCCCCCACAACAATTGCTAGTGCCCCCCTTGTGCCACCCAGACTCAAAAGTCTGGTGACGCCACTGCTCATACCACTATATCCGAAGCATCATTATCAATACGTGCAGAATTAGCAATGCTCATGCAACCTGAGAAATGGTACGAGGGGAATAACTCAAAGAGGATGCGGCTTTTTAAAAACTTCTTGCGCAAAAGTAAACCAATGAAACTTTTATAATTATGTATACGGCTGACATGGCACGAAGTTTCGATTCGTTTGTCATATAGGGATTTGAAGAAGAAGATTTGAAAAAGCTTCGTTATTTTTAATCAGATTACTCGAAGTAGGCTACTACCAAGTTGGTAAAATTTTATGGATCCTGAATTTCACTTTTAACCTTCTCCAGCTTTTACTTAAGGCCTTTCATGCGCAATCCCCATAGATTTTAAACAATCCCCCATCCTGAGTTTCGGTGCAAACCTTTTGTTACGTCACGATGACGTATTGTGAGGAACACGGAACTGTAAGAATGGTATCTGTGACCTATCGTCGGTGGGCCAGATTTGCCAGAATTTCAATTCCACGGTGCGCCACTGCGTCTTCGTGTTGGCTATAAGACAATCATGCACAATACAGCAAACCTATAAAATAGTATCTCCAGGCTGTTCTCGACTTATGTCGAGGACTTATGCTCCTGATTTAATTCGAGACTTTGGACTGGAAACACGGAATCTATTGCGTTGTCTGCGCGTGACATTTCAGGAAACATCTTCGAAGTTCCATTGTATATCGTTATACAATTTAATGGTACGTATGGAAGTCCATATTTTCCCCCTGCCAATAAGCCATTACGGCGAAGGGAGGTTTCCTTTGTGAAATATGCCAATTCCCCAACCACTTTTGTTTCCCTACATTCGACAAAATCAGTTTCTCGACTGATGAAAACAACCAAGTCGGGCAACGAGCAGACACTCGAGGAAGTGAAGCTGCCGAGACCACTTCTCATGCAGTTTTGAGCTCATCGGAAGGAGTTGAAACGGACGATTTGTTGGTTGCTGCTAGACTTAAATTTCTATACCTTCGACAAGAATTAGGCTTGAAAAAGTAGACACCGTGTGACATTGTAAACTGAAGAAACGCAGCTCTTAACATGGAGGAGATACTTGCTTTGCGTATCTACAAGACCATCGTTGGTATTGTAGGTATCCTGGGCAATGGTCTGGTATGCGTCGTCATCGGCAGAGTCACTGCTATGCAGACTCGTACCAATGCATTCATCTTCCACCAAGCGGTGATAGATTTCGTGGGATGTGCAATTATTATTTTGCACAGCCTGATCCCAGTTCCTGATGTCCTGCCCGATGGAGCTACTGGATGGTTCATCTGCGTCTTATGGACCCCTGGTAGAATCATGTTTATGGCCTTCGCTGCATCAACGTATAACTTATTGGCGATGACCATGGAGCGGTATTTCGCCATCGTTCATCCGTTCAAGTACCAGGCAGCCTTCGCCCGTCACCCTCAGCTCAAGGTCGGTTCGATCTTTCTCGTTTGTTGGATCTTTGGAGTGACCTTATATATGCTGAGATTTAATAGAAAGATTCAGAACGGAGAATGTCTGTTTGTATCTGGATCGCAGTATTACGGGGTAGCTGTCGTCTTCTTGACATACGTCGTACCCGTTGCAGTGATGCTCTTCGCCTACATCTGCACCAGCATCGAGCTGAAAAGAGGAGCCGACCGTGTGGGCCCCAGCTTTGGTCAAGCGGCAGGTATGGCGGAGTCCTTGCTCCGTGCCAGACGTAACACCTTCAAGACCCTTCTGATCGTATTCATCACGTTCCTCATCTGCTGGACTCCAAACGAAATTCGGTTTTTGATTTACAACTCCGGCTTCCCATTGTCACTGACGGAATGGCAGCATCTAGTCACAATCGCAATGGTAGCCACTAATTCCTGCATTAATCCTATCATCTACGCCTTCAAATATAACCAGTTTCGCAAAGGTCTGCGTGAGGTGTTCTGTGGTAGACGCAGCCAGCCCGATGTTTCTGATGTTGGATCCGTATCTCAGAGTCTGCAGAATCGTCCTTAGTGATCATGGCTCATTGTAGACGGTAGACTTCACCTACACTGAGCTATAAGGCAGCATAGCATGGATGTGCATGGCCGTTATTTGGGTATTGTACTTTTATTTTAAATGCTGACTCACTGCACAAAATTCTCGTCATTCTTGAACTGAATTCAGATTTGTTGTTAGTTCCATAATTTAAGTATCAACAGTACATCATCTACTTAGTTGTCTCTGTGAACAGTTTTAACTTTTATGCACACAGTCATTAATACTTATACAACTTTGTAAAGCCCACAAAAAACACCCTGTAAAACAATCGTAGAATTGAGGGTGGTTTATACTTAAACAATCCTTATTGTAGATTGTAGATTACATTAGTGATCCTACAGTGTTATCGAAATTCATCATACTTCTTCTTAAACAGTAATTCATCCTTTTTCATTGACCCTTTAGCGGATAGACGGCCTATGGGGTTTCGTGTACAATATTTTCCCCTCGCAAACTGTTAAATAATGCATTATCTTAATCTTATTCATATAGGACCCTTAGGAATTGAGGATTGGGGCTACGCTTGGTATCTATTTTTTTTTGAAACGCCAATTTGTCTCCTAAATGAAAATGAAGGGCTTGTGATATTTGGTGAAGCTGGATTCTTTCCTCAGCTTCGTCATGTGATCAAATCACTTCATTTCGTTTGGTGGGCCTCAAAATGGCGGTAAGGCGAAATAAGTCCCAAGCCACGCTCCAAGCCTGGTTTCATAACTGAGTCACATAGATTTATAGCCTCACTGTACATTTCCCGGCATATCAGCAAAATAGTCCATACGTTTATGTTCAAACAGTGTGCTCATTGTGCTTCATCACAAACAGAAAGATAGCAGTTGAGTATTAATCTAATGCCGCTGTTTGCGAGGTTTACCTATAGGTCCAATAGGTATACGTTTGTGCATGATATGCATTGCTTTGCTATCGCTCTCTTTGAAATCCAGAACCGTGGAGTTGTATTTCCATTCCTGGATCAAAGGCGTACGGAATCGCAATTCTCATGTGGCGCCGGTCTGAGTAACGCTCTTCGCGTACATCCGCAACAGCATCGAGCTGAAGCGAGGAGCCGATCTAGCTCCGGTCACGTCAAGCGGCAGGTATGGCGGAGTCCTTGCTCCGTGCCAGACGCAACACCTTCAAGACCCTTCTGATCGTATTCATCTTATTCCTCATCTGCTGGACTCCGATCCAGTTGACATATTTGATGTTCAGCCTCGGTTCAGTTCCGCTGCTTTTCGTCGCGTGGTACTATCTAGTCTTTGTTGCCCCGGTGGCCCTAAATAATTTATTCCTGCGTGAATCCGTTCATCTACGCCTTCAAGTACCGTCAGTTTCGCACAGGTCTGCGACAGATCTTCGGGGTCGGGCGCAGACGGGGTGATGTTTCGGATAGTGTCGGAACCGTGTCGAAAACCACGCAGGATCGCCCTTAAGCAGAAAAGCACCACGTGATAAACACGGGAGGTTAATATACCACAGTATAAGTTAACTACTATAAAGCACCATCTACATGTAGGCTTACTGTTCGTTCAAAAGCAGTATTGTTTCGAACGTTGTTCAGTTTTGTGTGAATTCTACAAGGCACCATCGCCTTCGGCGGAGTAGATTTAGTTAAATTCCGAGTTCCTCCATAATTATTTTGGGCTTGCACATTGTTAACTCGTATACTGCCTTCAATATTGTGACTATGACTTTAAATAAGTCGTGATTGGAATACGTATTGGAGATCTTACTTGATGGCGAACGCAGTTACAATTGGAGACTTTTGGAGAGTCGGTCTTGAGTCAACAGCGCACGCGCACGCACGCGCAATACAACGCGCGCATGCTCACAATGGGAGACTTTTGGAGAGGGCTGTCGATAGAGGGCAGCAAACTACCAGGCTCCTTAAAACTTTTGTACACGCTGTAAGTACGGCGGTTGTCCAAAAACTCACCGGAAGACGCAGGAAAATACTGTGAACATTAAATTCAGGCCATTTACAATTAATTTTTATATTCACAACAGCCGCCCACCACGATTTCAATGCCCAAAAACACAAAGTTAGGTGAAATTCTGATGTTTGGTGAGGAATAATGTGATAGGCTTCCATTGCAAAGTAAAACTCTGTGCACAAAACTGAATGCTGTTTGCCGTGGGCCATCGTGATCATTTGTAATTCGCCCTTTTTAGTGGCCAATCTCCACAAATTCTGCATTTGTTTCGGTTCTTTGGGAACTCATGTCCTCCCCTGTCACCACAACCGGACACTGCACAGTATTTACCAGGCATTTTCATTGCGATTATTTATGCCTGTTGTGTTTAAAATGAACATTCGTGCACAAAAGCAATGACAACCAAATCAAGACACTTTTCCCGAGCCTGGTGAAGCGCGCCCTCTTGTGATTAACAATGGTTAGTCAAAAGTCTCCCATTGCGCAAGCATGGTGTGCGCGTGCGCTGTTGACTCAAGACCGACTCTCCAAAAGTCTCCCATTCAGAAGAGCTTTTTGTGCCTTTTCTTTTGAGTGTGGTGTTCCATATGAAACTGTGCGCAAGGATGGTGTTTATATTTCGGGAACCTTCTATAGCTCCATGGCCGTCTTTCTCTTTGATCGATTGCGAATGGCGCAATGCGCCTCTCATTCTTCCAACGGAAGGAAATGTTTGCACAGCCCAGAATTCCTTTATCATCGTCTGTGCATATCATGATTACTTCTCTGAACGTGAAAAGCTGCTCTTGACTGACTAGAGCCCGTAGGTCTATACATTCCTATTTGGATAACTGTATTTGAATGGAGGACTTTGATTGATTCAAAATCGGTTGTCTCTCTGTAAAGGCCCAGGTTTCATCTTGAGTATTGCAGATGTCTTAATATAGCCCAGTAAGAAAGAAACCCCCCTTTCCGTTTCTTTTGTTCCATTCTTATTTTGGTCTTCATAAGACTTGATTAAGATGCTTTTTATATACTTCACATGAATTCAACGTTTCAAAACGAGGGATGGCTTCGTTTTTCTGTGTTCCAAAAGTGGTCACGTTACCTCTGCTTTATTGCTTAATATTTGGTGGGTTGTAGTTTTCCAGTCAGACTGTGCCATGAAAACGGATCAGGTTTGAGGTAAGCCTGGTGAAATTAACGCATATCGATGCTCATACTGTGAAACAGCCATTTTAAGGGTTGATTTGAGCTGCTTTTATAGAATTTGTGACACAGAGACTCTAAAGCTAATCAAACAGTGGCAATCAAAGCAAGAAACTCGTCGGAAAATAATTCTTGACATGGAGGAGATACTTGCTTTGCGTATCTACAAGACCATCGTTGGTATTGTAGGTATCCTGGGCAATGGTCTGGTATGCGTCGTCATCGGCAGAGTCACTGCTATGCAGACTCGTACCAATGCATTCATCTTCCACCAAGCGGTGATAGATTTCGTGGGATGTGCGATTATTATTTTGCACAGCCTGATCCCACTCCCTGCTGTCCTGCCCGATGGAGCTACTGGATGGTTCCTCTGCTACTTATGGACCCCTGGTAGAATCATGTTTATGATCTTCGCTGCATCAACGTATAACTTATTGGCGATGACCATGGAGCGGTATTTCGCCATCGTTCATCCGTTCAAGTACCAGGCAGCCTTCGCCCGTCACCCTCAGCTCAAGGTCGGTTCGATCATTCTCGTTTGTTGGATCTTTGGAGTGACCTTATATATGCTGAGATTTAATAAAAAGATTCAGAACGGAGAATGTCTGTTTGTATCTGGATCGCAGTATTATGGGGTAGCGGTCGTCTTCTTGACGTACATCGTACCCGTTGCAGTAATGCTCTTCGCCTACATCCGCACCAGCATCGAGCTGAAGCGAGGAGCCGACCGTGTGGGCCCCAGCTTTGGTCAAGCGGCAGGTATGGCGGAGTCCTTGCTCCGTGCCAGACGCAACACCTTCAAGACCCTTCTGATCGTATTCATCACGTTCCTCATCTGCTGGACTCCAAACGAAATTCGGTTTTTGATTTACAACTTCGGCTTCCCATTGTCACTGACGGAGTGGCAGCATCTAGTCACAATCGCAATGGTAGCCACTAATTCCTGCATTAATCCTATCATCTACGCCTTCAAATATAACCAGTTTCGCAAAGGTCTGCGTGAGTTGTTTTGCGGTAGACACAGCCAGCCCGATGTTTCTGATGCTGGATCCGTATCTCAGAGTCTGCAGAATCGTCCTTAGTGATCATGGCTCATTGTAGACGGTAGACATCACCTACACTGAGCTATTAGCCAACAATGTATAGATGTGCGTGGACGTTGGGTACTTTATACTGTTATGCTGAATCACTGCACAGAATCCTCGTCATTCCTGAACTGAATATTGAGGTTAGTTTGTTTTGGTTCCCGAATGTTACACACGACTTTAAAGGGCGGCTGCAGTGCTTTTTTCAGTCAGGTTATTTTATTGCCTTCATACAGAGAATATACTGACAAATAATGAATGGCAAGTCTTATTTTGGTTTCAAATCAGCATTTGGTTTTCCTTTGAATGGCTTTGTAAAACGGGGGATTTTCACGCATACTCATGTAGGGAACCAACAGCAAAAATATAATGAAAAAACATAAGAAATGAAAAGGCAAACTTGACCTACAGAAATGGATTGGTAAAAAAATTATACCACCAGTTTAGTGAAAGGAACATATTTGGCAAAATAAAACCCATTGAGGAGGAAAAGGTCTGTCAGAAAACCTGTAACCAACCGCAACTTTTTGTGCACAAATCAATTGGGTTACTGTTCTCAGTTCCCTAGATGACATCACAGTTTTGCTCATGAATATGGAAGTGCTAATTAGCATACAAACCAAAAAACCTGTTTTTTTTTTAACCCTGAATCAGTGTGAGGAAGTGGGTAAAATCACAATCCCCATGTACAGTTTTTTTATTAGCACATGTTCAAGCCATAATATTCCCATTGCAGAGACCCTTTAAGCACCAATAGGACCATAGTTACCTAAGACTTGCCACTGTGAACAGTTTTGATTATACAGGTTTTATTCTGTGGGATTCTTGATGGTTTAAGATGTGAAGTCTAACTCCCACCCCACCCCTCCCCTATCCTTGTAGACATTTAATTACAACACAGACCTACATGTATATTTATCGAAGAATTATTGAGAGTAGTTATTTCAAACAAATTTGTCGAACATTGTAGATTACATTAGTAATCCACCGTGTCATCTGGTTTTCTCGTAACATCTTTCCAAACAGTATAATCCGTTAGTTCCGTTTATGCTATACCTTTCAAGTCGAACGCTAACAATTTAATTTTTCATGAGAAAAAAGAATGACACTGAACACTACTATATTAGCCCAAGGCCCTATTCAATGTGTATTGGTATTGCCTTTAGGCCTAATGTCTCGGAAATCGTCCCTCACGCCTGATTCCCTTTTCACGGTAGTCTCACTCGCAGAGAGACACTAAGACAGTCATATACCTAGTCGTGCGTGAGAACTGTTTGAGCAACGCTCTTTTAGTCCACTTAGTGAAAATCTTGCCAAACGCTGATGCTGAATTAAATCAGCTGTAAGGTAGAGCTGGGCGTACGTTCTATCGATTAATAGGAGTACAGTATAAGGAAAGATGTGATGTCAATAGGGCAATTAAGGCAATAACGGAACTGGAGAAAATGCTTCAACCAATAAGCTTCAACCTGCTGTAGAAAAGCCAGCAAACAATATTACATACATCACACAAACAGACGTATCGCACAAAAGGGCAAATGAAATTAACGTGGACAATAAAACACGAGGAGAACAAAGCCCTAATAAAAATGACGAACCAGCAACCGAACAACAGAGAAAAAACGCCTCAGCAAAAAAGGGACAGAGAATTGGATTAAAATGAACATCGTCAGCAGATCTAAGCAATAACAGAATTAACCTGACCGGAATATTCTATTATTTTGCTCCGAGTGCGACCTTTAAATTTATTATTGGGAATCGCCTGATTTGATTTTAATTCCATGCATACACAGACTGTCGACTGCCATCCCCGTATACTTATATTGATTAGCTGAAGATGAAGAGATTTTACTATAAGCTAACTCGTTTTAAATTTTTCATGCTGAACTCGTTCCAATCATTGAATCACAAGTAATCACGTGAGTGTGCTTTTCTTTCCTCATGGTTCAGTTCCTTTTGTTAATTTTGCCTCAGGTAAATTAGATTTGTAGGTACTGAAATACAATCTATTGATATAATCATCAGAACGGAGAAGGAGGGTTAAGAGTGGAACCGATATATAAGCGTCGTGTGGCAACCATCGATGCTATTTTGGTTCAGCGCTGCACGAGACAAACTTCAGAAAACGCACCATCCAAACAATAGTCCATCAGCTACTAACCGTGATCATGGAGGAGATACTAGCGCTGCGTATCTACAAGACTTTCGTTGGAATTGTAGGCATCCTGGGCAATGGTCTGGTATGCGTGGTCATCGGCAGAGTCACTGCTATGCAGACTCGTACCAATGCATTCATCTTCCACCAAGCGGTGGTCGATTTCCTGGGATCTGCCATCCTTCTTCTGCAAAGTGAAGTCCCGCTGCCCGAGTACCTACCGGACAATTTTCTTGGCTGGTTTGTCTGCAAGGTTTGGATTTCTAATATACTGACTTTCATAATTTTCATTGCATCAACGTACAACCTGCTGTCGGTGACCATGGAGCGGTATTTCGCCATCGTCCATCCGTTCAAGTACCAGGCAGCCTTCGCTCGTTACCCTCGGCTCAAAGTGGGTTTTGTCTTCGCCATGTCTTGGATCTGTGCCATCAGCTTGGAGCTGTTTGCTTTCTCTCTCTTTAAGGTCCAGAACGGAAACTGTCTTTCAGCTCCTGGATCAAAGGTGTTCGGAATCGCAATTTTCTTCTTCAGCTATTTAGCGCCGGTTGGTGTAATGCTCTTCGCGTATATCCGCACCAGCATCGAGCTGAAGCGAGGAGCCGACCGTGTGGGCCCCAGCTCCGGTCAAGCGGCAGGTATGGCTGAGTCCTTGCTCCGTGCCAGACGCAACACCTTCAAGACCCTTCTGATCGTATTCGTCACGTTCTTCATCTGCTGGACTCCGGACGAGCTCATATTCTTCATGTTCAACCTGGGTTATCCGCTTCAATTCAACGAGTGGTACTACCAGCTTGCCGTGGCGATAGTGGCCCTCAATTCCTGCGTGAATCCGATCATCTACGCCTTCAAGTACCGTCAGTTTCGCAAAGGCGTACGGGAGACCTTCTGCGGTAAACGAGGTAACCCTGATGTTTCTCACATTGGATCTGAATCACAAAACACCTCCAATTATCCTTAGAACGTTTTCAAGTCATCGTTAAATTCCCAAGCATACGGCATAACCAAACCCAAACCTCAACAAAACTGACTCTGAGCATGACATTAATTATGAAAATGCAACTATACATCTGTGATGTCAGTATAGATTGGCCGGAATCGACTGGAAAATTGCGGTTAAAAATCCAACCCTACGTCTTCGAGTACAAGCCTGAACATTAATATGAGCCTTTGTAGGCCTATAGACATGGGACCGAACCCAGACGTGTTCTGCGGTGATACGCAAGACTTGAATCACATACTTTCTTCACTATAATCCTCAAGGTTTGACTTAAAACACGAAATGAACAGCTTCTTTTTCCCACATGAGCACATCGCTTAAATGAAATTATGGGAATTATAGTATCTGGCCAATTGAAACCGCGACGTGTCTGACTATGGAACGCAGAAAAGGTAAATTCCCCTGTTGTTTGGAATTACATATCTTGTGCATTAGTATCTATCTTCTTGGTGAACTACGCAAGGAATAGTAAATGGATGCTTTACGAAAAAAATCTGAACATTTTAATTTATCACAGAAAAGAGGAATTCGTTGTGATACAATAACGTACAAAATGCATCTGAGCATATTTAATGTTCGGTCTAACCAGATTCTCTTTTCATTTGTTGAGGTTTGTTCCTTTCCCCCAAAAACCTCATAGGCATAAGCCTACATACAAAGATCGATACAACACCGATTTGTGCATTTGTAGACTGGCCAGATATTGGACTAAACCACCGTGATAACTTTCCCCAGGCTTTGGATGAAATACATTCAGATTCGAGAGAAGGCAGGTTTCGGAGTATATCATGCTTTGATCATTAATTTCTTATCAGTGCTAGACTTCCATATACATTAGATACATAACGTGATCAGGGAGGAGATACTTGCTTTGCGTGTCTACAAGATCCTCGTTGGTATTGTAAGCATCCTGGGCAATGGTCTGGTATGCGTGGTCATCGGCAGAGTCACTGCTATGCAGACTCGTACCAATGCATTCATCTTCCACCAAGCGGTGGTCGATTTACTAGGATCTACCGTCCTTCTTCTGCAAAGCGAAGTCCCGTTGCCCGAGTACCTACCAGACAATATTCTTGGTTGGCTTCTCTGCAAGGTTTGGATTTCTAGCATTTTTACGTTTGTGATCTTTGTTACTTCAACGTACAATCTGCTGTCGGTGACCGTGGAGCGGTATTTCGCCATCGTCCATCCGTTCAAGTACCAGGCAGCCTAATTCGCCCGTCACCCTCAGCTCAAAGTGGGTTTGGTCTTTTCCCTTTGTTGGATTTCCGCCATCAGCCTGCAGTCCTTTGCTTTCTCTCTCTTCAATGTCCAGAACGGGAGTTGTCTTTCAGTCCCTGGATAAAAGGCGTACGGAATCGCAATTCTCTTATTCAGCTATGTGGCGCCGGTTGGTGTAATGATCTTCGCTTACATCCGCACCAGCATCGAGCTGAAGCGAGGAGCCGACCGTGTGGGCCCCAGCTCCGGTCAAGCGGCAGGTATGGCGGAATCCTTGCTCCGTTCCAGACGCAACACCTTCAAGACCCTTCTGATCGTATTCGTCACGTTTCTCATCTGCTGGACACCAAACGAAATTCGGTTTCTGATGTACAACTTCGGCTACCCGTTATCACTGACTGAGTGGCAGCATCTAGTCACAATCGCAATGGTAGCCACTAATTCCTGCATTAATCCTATCATCTACGCCTTCAAATATAACCAGTTTCGCAAAGGTCTGCGTGAGGTGTTCTGTGGTAGACGCAGCCAGCCCGATGTTTCTGATGTTGGATCCGTATCTCAGAGTCTGCATAATCGTCCTTAGTGATCATGGCTCATTGTAGACGGTAGACTTCACCTACACTGAGTTATAAGGCAGCATAGCATGGATGTGCATGGCCGTTATTTGGGTATTGTACTTTTATTTTAAATGCTGACTCACTGCACACAATTCTCGTCATTCTTGAACTGAATTTAGATTTGTTGTTGGTTCCATAATTTAAGTATCAACAGTACACCATCTACTTAGTTGTTTATGTGAACAGTTTTAAGTTTTATGCACCCAGTCATTAATACTTATACAACCTTGTAAAGCCCACAAAAAAAACCCTGTAAAACAATCGTAGAATTGAGGGTGGTTTATACTTAAACAATCCTTATTGTAGATAGTAGATTACATTAATGATCCTACGGTGTTATCGAAATTCATCATACTTCTTCTTAAACAGTAATTCATCCTTTTTAATTGACCCTTTAGCGGATAGACGGCCTATGGGGTTTCGTGTACAATATTTCCCCCTCGCAAACTGTTTAAATAATGCATTATCTTAATCTTAATCATATAGGACCTTTAGGAATTGAGAATTGGGGCTACGCTTGGTATCTATTTTTTTTTGGAAACGCCAATTTGTGTCCTAAATGAAAATGAAGGGCTCGTGATACATGGTGAAGCTGGATTCTTTCCTCAGCTTCGTCATGTGGCCAAATCACTTAATTTCGTTTGGTGGGCCTCAAAATGGCGGTAGCGAAACAAGTCCCAAGCCACGCCTCAAGCCTGGTTTCATAACTGAGTCACATAGATTTATAGCCTCACTGTACATTTCCCGGCATATCAGAAAAATAGTCCATACGTTTATGTTCAAACAGTGTGCTCATTGTGCTTCATCACAAACAGAAAGATAGCAGTTGAGTATTAATCTAATGCCGCTGTTTGCGAGGTTTACCTATAGGTCCAATAGGTATACGTTTGTGCATGATATGCATTGCTTTGCTATCGCTCTCGTTGAAATCCAGAACCGTGGAGTTGTATTTCCATTCCTGGATCAAAGGCGTACGGAATCGCAATTCTCATGTGGCGCCGGTCTGACTAATGCTCTTCGCGTACATCCGCAACAGCATCGAGCTGAAGCGAGGAGCCGATCTAGCTCCGGTCAAGCGGCAGGTATGGCGGATTCCTTGCTCCGTGCCAGACGCAACACCTTCAAGACCCTTCTGATCGTATTCGTTTTATTCCTCATCTGCTGGACTCCGATCCACTTGACATATTTGATGTTCAACCTCGGTTCAGTTCCGCTGCTTTTCGTCGCGTGGTATACTATCTAGTCTTTTTTGCCCCGGTGGCCCTAAATTCCTGCGTGAATCCGTTCATCTACGCCTTCAAGTACCGTCAGTTTCGCACAGGTCTGCGACAGATCTTCGGGGTCGGGCGCAGACGGGGTGATATTTCGGATAGTGTCGGAACCGTGTCGCAAACCACGCAGGATCGCCACGCAGAAAAGCACCACGTGATAAACACGGGAGGTTAATATACCACAGTATAAGTTAACTACTATAAAGCACCATCTACGTGTAGGCTTACTGTTCGTTCAAAAGCAGTATTGTTTCGAACGTTGTTCAGTTTTGTGTGAATTCTACAAGGTATCATCGCCTTCGGCGGAGTAGAAATGTAGTTAAATTCCGAGTTCCTCCATAATTATTTTGGGCTTGCACACTGTTAACTCGTATACTGCCTCCAATATTGTGACTATGACTTTAAATAAGTCGTGATTGGAATACGTCTCGGAGATCTTACTTGATGGCGAACGCAGTTACAATTCAGAAGACGTTTTTGTGCCTTTTCTTTTGAGAGTGGTGTTCCATATGAAACTGTGCGCAAGGATGGTGTTTATATTTCGGGAACCTCCATGGCCGTCTTTCTCTTTGATCGATTGCGAACGGCGCGATGCGCCTTTTATTCTTCCAACGGAAGGAAATGTTTGCACAGCCCAGCATTCCTTTATCATCGTCTGAGCATATCATGATTACTTCTCTGAACGTGAATTGGTGCTCTTGACTGACTACAGCCCCGTAGGTCTATACATTGCTATATTTGGATTACTGTATTTGAATGGAGGACTTTGATTGATTCAAAATCGGTTGTCTCTCTGTATAGGCCCAGTTTTTTTCGTGACTATTGCGGATGTCTTAATATAGCCCAGTAAGAAAGAAACCTCCCTTTCCATTTCTTTTGTTCCATTCTTATTTTGGTCTTCATAAGACTTGATTAAGATTTTTTTTTTTTGTATATACTCCAGATGAATTCAACGTTTCAAAATGAGGGATGGCTTCGTTTGTCTGTGTTCCAAAAGTGGTCACGTTACCTCTGCTTTATTGCTTAATATTTGGTGGGTTGTAGTTTTCCAGTCAGACTGTGCAATGAAAACGGATCAGGTTTGAGGTTAGCCTGGTGAAATTAACGCATATCGATGCTCATACTGTGAAACAGCCATTTTAAGGGTTGATTTGAGCTGCTGTTATAGAATTTGTGACACAGAGACTCTAAAGCTTATCAAACAGTGGCAATCAAAGCAAGAAACTCGTCGGAAAATAATTCTTGATTATGGAGGAGATACTTGCTTTGCGTATTTTCAAGACACTTATTGGTATTGTAGGCATCCTGGGCAATGGTCTGGTATGCGTCGTCATCGGCAAAGTCACTGCTATGCAGACTCGTACCAATGCATTCATCTTCCACCAAGCGGTGATAGATTTCGTGGGATGTGCAATTATTATTTTGCACAGCCTGATCCCACTCCCTGCTGTTCTGCCCGATGGAGCTACTGGATGGTTCCTCTGCTACTTATGGACCCCTGGTAGAATCATGTTTATGATCTTCGCTGCATCAACGTATAACTTATTGGCGGTGACCATGGAGCGGTATTTCGCCATCGTTCATCCGTTCAAGTACCAGGCAGCCTTCGCCCGTCACCCTCAGCTCAAGGTCGGTTCGATCATTCTCGTTTGTTGGATCTTTGGAGTGACCTTATATATGCTGAGATTTAATAACAAGATTCAGAACGGAGAATGTCTGTTTGTATCTGGATCGCAGTATTACGGGGTAGCTGTCGTCTTCTTGACATACATCGTACCGGTTGCAGTAATGCTCTTCGCCTACATCCGCACCAGCATCGAGCTGAAGCGAGGAGCCGACCGTGTGGGCCCCAGCTTTGGTCAAGCGGCAGGTATGGCGGAGTCCTTGCTCCGTGCCAGACGCAACACCTTCAAGACCCTTCTGATCGTATTCATTACGTTCCTCATCTGCTGGACTCCAAACGAAATTCGGTTTTTGATTTACAACTTCGGCTTCCCATTGTCACTGACGGAGTGGCAGCATCTTGTCACAATCGCAATGGTAGCCACTAATTCCTGCATTAATCCTATCATCTACGCCTTCAAATATAACCAGTTTCGCAAAGGTCTGCGTGAGGTGTTTTGTGGTAGACACAGCCAGCCCGATGTTTCTGATGTTGGATCCGTATCTCAGAGTCTGCAGAATCGTCCTTAGAGGTCATGTCTCATTGTGGACGGTCGACTTCACCTCCACTGAGCTATTAGCCAGCAATGCATAGATGTGCGTGGACGTTGGGTACTGTACTGTTATGCTGAATCACTGCACATAATTCTCGTCATTCCTAAACCGAATATTGAGGTTAGTTGTTTTTGGTTCCCGAATGTTACACATGACTTTAAGCACCAATAGGACCATAGTTACTTGCCACTGTGAACAGTTTTGATTATACAGGTTTTATTCTGTGGGATTCTTGATGGTTTAAGATGTGAAGTCTAACTCCCAACCCACCCCTCCCCTATCCTTGTAGAAATTTAATTACAACGTAGGCCTACATGTATATCTATCGAAGAATTATTGAGAGTAGTTATTTCAAACAAATTTGTCGAACATTGTAGATAACATTAGTAATCCACCGTGTCTTCTGGTCTTATCTTAACATCCTCCCAAACAGTATCCGTTTATGTTATACCTTTCAAGTCGAACGCTAACAATTTAATTTGTCACGAGAAAAAATAATGACACTGAACACTACTATACTAGCCCAAGGCCCTATTCAATGTTTATTGGTATTGCGGCCTAATGTCTCAGAAATCGTCCCTCACGCCTGATTCCCTTTTCTCGGTAGTCTCACTCGCAGAGAGACACTAAGACAGTCATATACCTAGTCGTGCGTGAGAACTGTTTGAGCAACGCTCTTAGTCCACTTAGTGAAAATCTTGCCAAACGCTGATGCTGAATTAAATCAGCTGTAAGGTAGAGCTGGGCGTACGTTTTATCGATTAATAGGAGTACAGTATAAGGAAAGATGTGATGTGAATAGGGCAAGGCTTATACGGAACTGGAGAAAATGCTACAACCAATAAGCTTCAACCTGCTGTAGAAAAGCCAGCAAACAATATTACATACATCACACAAACAGACGTATCGCACAAAAGGGCAAATGAAATTAACGTGGACAATAAAACACGAGGAGAACAAAACCCTAATCAAAAATGGCGAACCAGCAACCGAACAACAGAGAAAAAAAGCCTCAGCAAAATTACAAAAAAGGGACAGGGAATTTGATTAAAATGAACATCGTCAGCAGATCTAAGCTTGACATAATTGACCTTGTAGGATACACACTCATGCATTAACTTTCTGACCGGAATATTCTATTATTTTGCTCCGAGTGCGACCTTCAAAATTATTATTGGGAATCGCCTGATTTGATTTTAATTCCATGCATACACAGACTTTCGACTGCCACCCCCCGTATACTTATATTGATTAGCTGAGGATGAAGAGATTTTACTGTTATACCGGTACGGTAACTCGTTTTCATTTTTTTTTTCATGCTGAACTCGTTCCAATCATTGAATCACAAGTAATCACGTGAGTGTGCTTTTCTTTCCTCATGGTTCAGTTCCTTTTGTTAATTATGCCTCAGGTAAATTAGATTTGTAGGTACTGAAATACAATCTATTGATATAATCATCAGAACGGAGAAGGAGGGTTGAGAGTGGAACCGATATATAAGCGTCGTGTGGCAACCATCGATGCTATTTTGGTTCAGCGCTGCACGAGACAAACCTCTGAAGACGCAACACTCAAACAATTAGCCTGGTACTAAATACACCAGATACCGAACGTGACCATGGAGGAGATACTAGCTTTGCGTATCTACAAGACCCTTGTTGGCATTGTAGGCATCCTGGGCAATGGTCTGGTATGCGTCGTCATCGGCAGAGTCACTGCTATGCAGACTCGTACCAATGCATTCATCTTCCACCAAGCGGTGGTCGATTTCTTAGGATCTACCGTTCTTCTTCTGCAAAGCGAAGTCCCGCTGCCCGAGTACCTAACAGACAATATTCTTGGGTGGTTTGTCTGCAACGTTTGGATTTCGAATACACTGACTTTCATAATCTTCATTGCATCAACGTACAACCTGCTGTCGGTGACCATGGAGCGGTATTTCGCCATCGTCCATCCGTTCAAGTACCAGGCAGCCTTCGCTCGTTACCCTCGGCTCAAAGTGGGTTTTGTCTTCGCCATGTCTTGGATCTGTGCCATCAGCTTGGAGATGTTTGCTTTCTCTCTCTTCAAGGTCCAGAACGGAAACTGTCTTTCAGCTCCTGGATCAAAGGTGTTCGGAATCGCAATTTTCGTCTTCAGCTATTTGGCGCCGGTTGGTGTAATGCTCTTCGCGTACATCCGCACCAGCATCGAGCTGAAGCGAGGAGCCGACCGTGTGGGCCCCAGCTCCGGTCAAGCGGCAGGTATGGCGAAGTCCTTGCTCCGTGCCAGACGCAACACCTTCAAGACCCTTCTGATCGTATTCGTCACGTTCCTCATCTGCTGGACTCCGGACGAGCTGATATTCTTCATGTTCAACCTGGGTTATCCGCTTCAATTCAACGAGTGGTACTACCAGCTTGCCGTGGCAATAGTGGCCCTCAATTCCTGCGTGAATCCGATAATCTACGCCTTCAAGTACCGTCAGTTTCGCAAAGGCGTACGGGAGACCTTCTGCGGTAAACGAGGTAACCCTGATGTTTCTCACATTGGATCTGAATCACAAAACACCTCCAATTATCCTTAGAACGTTTTCAAGTCATCGTTAAATTCCCAAGCATACGGCATAACCAAACCCAAACCTCAACAAAACTGACTCTGAGCATGACATTAATTATGAAAATGCAACTATACATCTGTGATGTCAGTATAGATTGGCCGGAATCGGCTGGAAAATTGCGGTTAAAAATCCAACCCTACGTCTTCGAGTACAAGCCTGAACATTAATATGAGCCTTTGTAGGCCTATAGACATGGGACCGAACCCAGACGTGTTCTGCGGTGATACGCAAGACTTGAATCACATACTTTCTTCACTATAATCCTCAAGGTTTGACTAAAAACACGAAATGAACAGCTTCTTTTTCCCACATGAGCACATCACTTGAATGAAATTATGGGAATTATAGTATCTGGCCAATTGAAACCGCGACGTGTCTGACAATGGAACGCAGAAAAGGTAAATTCCCCTGTTGTTTGGAATTACATATCTTGTGCATTAGTATCTATCTTCTTGGTGAACTACGCAAGGAATAGTAAATGGAAGCTTTACGAAAAAAATCTGAACATTTTAATCTATCACAAAAAAGAGGAATTCGCTGTGATACAATAACGTACAAAATGCATCTCAGCATATTTAATGTTCGGTCTAACCAGATTCTCTTTTCATTTGTTGAGTTTCGTTCCTTTCCCCCAAAAAACCTCATAGGCATAAGCCTACATACAAGGACCGATACAACACCAATTTGTGCGTTTCTAGACTGGCCAGACATTAGACTAAACCACCGTGATAACTTTCCCCAGGCTTTGGATGAAATACATTCAGATTCGAGAGAAGGCAGGTTTCGGAGTATATCATGCTTTGATCATTAATTTCTTATCAGTGCTGGACTTCCATATACATCAGATATATAACGTGGCCATGGAGGAGATACTAGCTTTGCGTATCTACAAGACCCTCGTTGGTATTGTAGGTATCCTGGGCAACGGCTTGGTATGCGTCGTCATCGGCAGAGTCACTGCTATGCAGACTCGTACCAATGCATTCATCTTCCACCAAGCGGTGGTCGATTTCCTGGGATCTACCGTCCTTCTTCTGCAAAGTGAAGTCCCGCTGCCCGAGTGCCTACCAGACAATATTCTTGGCTGGTTTGTCTGCAACGTTTGGATTTCTAGTATATTGACGTTTGTGATTTTTGTTACTTCAACGTACAATCTGCTGTCGGTGACCATGGAGCGGTATTTCGCCATCGTCCATCCGTTCAAGTACCAGACAGCCTTCGCCCGTCACCCTCAGCTCAAAGTGGGTTTGGTCTTTTCCCTGTGTTGGATTTCCGCCATCAGCTTGCAGTCCTTTGCTTTCTCTCTCTTCAATGGCCAGAACGGGAGTTGTCTTTCAGTGCCTGGATCAAAGGTGTACGGAATCGCAATTTTCGTCTTCACCTATGTGATGCCGGTTGGCATAATGCTCTTCGCGTACATCCGCACCAGCATCGAGCTGAAGCAAGGAGCCGAACGTGTGGGCCCCAGCTCCGGTCAAGCGGCAGGTATGGCGGAATCCTTGCTCCGTGCCAGACGCAACACCTTCAAGACCCTTCTGATCGTATTCGTCACGTTCCTCATCTGCTGGACTCCGGACGAGCTGATATTCTTCATGTTCAACCTGGGTTATCCGCTTCAATTCAACGAGTGGTACTACCAGCTTGCCGTGGCGATAGTGGCCCTCAATTCCTGCGTGAATCTTATCATCTACGCCTTCAAATATAACCAGTTTCGCAAAGGTCTGCGTGAAGTGTTTTGCGGTAGACACAGCCAGCCCGATGTTTCTGATGCTGGATCCGTATCTCAGAGTCTGCAGAATCGTCCTTAGAGATCATAGCTCATTGTAAACGGTAGACTTCACCTACACTGAGATATAAGGCAGCATAGCATGGATGTGCATGGCCGTTGGGTAAGTTCTAACTATCGAGTCCGAGTACATTCAGGGTCAAGTACAGGGCCGAGTCCGAATACCAAAGTCCGAGTCCGCGTCCAAGTACAGTACCAACGCACAGTGCACAAAACTGCATTTTGTTTCACAATGATGTTTATAATTGGATGCTGATCATGTTGTTCCACTCGCCTAAGAAATTAATATTTTTCAAACCTTGAAAATGACACTGTGCTGATTACTCAATTTGATATTAAACTCATCCTGATGATCTTCATACTCCCATTGTATAATTTATCGGAAATCGGCAACAACCGTGAAATTGTAACGAAAATGAAATTTGCACTAAATAATCAAGAACTCCCAAAATTCGAGTACACGAAATCGAGTACGGGCCGAGTATTTTTATGTCTTCGAGTTGTACTCGCAGTACGAGTACTCCAACACTGCAAAAGGGCAAATGAAATTAACATGGACAATTAAAAAACGAGGAGAAAAAAACCCTTACAAAATCGCGAAAAGCGACCGAACGACAGAGAAAAAACCTCTCAGAAAAATTAGGGGAAAAAAAGGAACAGGGAATTTGATTAAAATGAACATCTTCAGCAGATCTAAGCAATAACAGAATTGGCCTTGTAAGGTGCACGGGCATTAACTTCCCGATCGTCTTACATATAGGCCCATTATTTTGCTCCGAGTGCGACCTTCGTAATTATTATTAGGAATCGCCTGATTTGTTTTTAATTCCGTGCATTATACACTGTGGACTGCATGCACTTCCCTGTATACTTATATTGATTAGCTGAGGATGAAGAGATTTTACTATATACGCTAACTCGTTTTCATTTTTTGTTCATGCTGAACTCGTTCCAATCATTGAATCACAAGTATTCACTTGAGTGCTTTTCTTTCCTCATGGTTCAGTTCCTTTAGTTACCGGTACCTGTTCCTGAGGCAATTTAGATTTGACTTGGTACTGAAATATAACCCTGAATTGATATTATCATCAGATCAGAGGAGTTTTGAGGGTGAAAACGATATATAAGCGTCGTGTGGCAACCATTGATGTTATTTTGGTTCAGCGCTGCACGAGACAAACTTCTGAAGACGCAACACCCACAAAATTAGCCTGATACTAATTACACCAGAAACCGAACGTGACCATGGAGGAGATACTAGCTTTGCGAATCTACAAGACCCTTGTTGGCATTGTAGGCATCCTGGGCAATGGTCTGGTATGCGTGGTCATCGGCAGAGTCACTGCTATGCAGACTCGTACCAATGCATTCATCTTCCACCAAGCGGTGATCGATTTCTTAGGATCTACCGTTCTTCTTCTGCAAAGCGAAGTCCCGCTGCCCGAGTACCTACCGGACAATTTTATTGGGTGGTTTCTCTGCAACGCTTGGATTTCTAATAACCTTGCTTTTATCATATTCATTGCATCGACGTACAACCTGCTATCGGTGACCGTGGAGCGGTATTTCGCCATCGTCCATCCGTTCAAGTACCAGGCAGCCTTCGCTCGTTACCCTCGGCTCAAAGTGGGTTTGGTCTTCGCCATGTCTTGGATCTGTGTCATCAGCTTGGAGATGTTTTCTTTCTCTCTCTTCAAGGTCCAGAACGGAAACTGTCTTTCAGCTCCTGGATCAACAGGGTACGGAATGGCAATGTTCATCTTCAGCTATTTGGCGCCAGTTGGAATAATGCTCTTCGCGTACATCCGCACCAGCATCGAGCTGAAGCGAGGAGCCGACCGTGTGGGCCCCAGCTCCGGTCAAGCGGCAGGTATGGCGGAATCCTTGCTCCGTGCCAGACGCAACACCTTCAAGACCCTTCTGATCGTATTCGTCACGTTCCTCATCTGCTGGACTCCGGACGAGCTGATATTCTTCATGTTCAACCTGGGTTATCCGCTTCAATTCAACGAGTGGTACTACCAGCTTGTCGTGGCGATAGTGGCCCTCAATTCCTGCGTGAATCCTATCATCTACGCCTTCAAATATAACCAGTTTCGCAAAGGTCTGCGTGAGGTGTTTTGTGGTAGACGCAGCCAGCCCGATGTTTCTGACGTTGGATCCGTATCTCAGAGTCTGCAGAATCGTCCTTAGAGATCATAGCTCATTGTAGACGGTAGACTTCACGTTCACTGAGCTATTAGTCAACATAGCATGGATGTGCATGAATGTTGGGTATTGTGTTGTTTTTGTATATAAATGCTGAATCGCTGCACATAATTTACGTCATTCTTGAACTGAATTTAGATTTTTTCGATTTTAATGAATTTGACACATGCATTGAAAGAATCACATCTTACAGAGATGTCACTGGGATTTTTTTTTTTTTTTTTAATTTTTTTTTTTTACATAATAGGTAACCCATTTCTAGTCGGCACGATTATCGATTATTTCAGATATCGTTCTAGGCCTAGACAAAATATCGCTGTAGAAAATGTTTTGATCTGTCTCACAGAGTACTCGAATTTCGGTCAGTTGACATAAGCCATAGCTTGACACACTGTGAACGTATTAAATGTTGAGTAAGCCCAGCATGGATACGAGTTGCTGTTGGACATCACCTTAGAACTTGAAGAACTATAGAACTTCAGATCATTGCACAACTTTCCCGATCGTCAATCTGAAGTAGATTTGAGAAGGTTTGATCCTGTACCATTTTCTACCTCCACGGTTTCAACCACCAACACACGCCGGTGTGCAGACACCTACAACAGTGGACCACATTGTTCGTCTTTTGTTTGGAGTGTTAAACTTTTTAGCAGCAGCTCCATTGGGTTTGTACATTGCTTTCGTATCGTTTGTGATTAATCCAAAGTTTGAATGCCACTATACTGTACATACTCACACACACACACATACGGTTTCATAATGACGCAGAATAACGAATATTTTACAGACTCGTTGAGATACAATTCTTTTCAAAGCCAAGAAAAAACGAGAACAGATTCGTGTGTAATTCGCCTGAACAATGATTTTTCGCGCCAAATCGGCTAGCCGAGCAAATCAGCGCAAACCCATGTCAGCGAAGAGCGAGCTATAGGTCCATAGAAGCATTATTCAACCGTAAGGAGAGAGATGAAGTCGGTCCCATAGCGCGTCTTGAGAAAGAATACAAACTGCTAGGGGTGCTGACGGTCGAGTTGGAATAACTATATACGAGATTCAAGTAGGCCTATTCGTAGGCAATACAGTTGCAGTTTTCCGTGATTCTCTTACAATTAACGGCATAGCCTTCAACGCGAACAAGAAATGATATGCAGTTTAACTACAAATTCATCCATATTTTGAGCTTGCACACTAGTTATTAACAAGTATAGGACTGCCGCTCATTATTGAGAATTGGAATTGAAGTCAATCTCAAATGGAATCCGTATTGAAGATCTTACTTAATGCCGAACGCATTTACAATTCTCAAGAGCTTTTTGTGCTTCAGAGTATTGTTAGCTGTTTCGCATGCAGCGAGACAGCTTTTGTTTTTGTTATTGGCTTTTCCGTGTTCAACGGAAAAGGTATTGTTTTTGTTCTGATTTTTTTTTTTTTTCTTCTTCTTCTTCTTCTTCTTCTTCTTGTCGTTTGGAATTCCTATAGACAAAGCACAGGGGCATTCTGCACCCCACTTTGACCCTTTTTAAACAGCCGATCTTAACCAAACTTGGTCAAAACAAAGTCCCAATAGCGTCAATGTGCACCGAAACTTTTCGTCATCATGACGTCATCAGGTGTCACGTGACAGTGTCTTAAAGGGGCAAACTTCAAACATCAATTATGAACGAAAACTAAGTCCGATTGAGTTGAAACTTGGTATGTATCTAAGTAGGGAAGTGTTATATCGAAAAATTGCAATGACGTCATCATGACGTCTTTCCTTGATTTTTTATGATTTATTGAAATTTTGGGTCATTAAAGTTCTTTTTACGATATCTTGTAAACGAAACAAGATATCTTTGAATTTCTTTTTGATAATTCTTCAGCATACACCATAGATGAACACTGCATAGACAAAAAATCGGTGACGTCATCATGACGTCATAAAAAATGCGATTTTTATAACACATAGTAGGAATGGCCGATCGCCTTGAAAATTGGTACATTGGTGGATTGTAGGTTCGGAATTGTAATTCTGAAGTAACGTCAAGACAGCGTCATTTTTTTATTTTTTATGATTTTTTAAATATTTTTCACGCTATAGCCCATTGACTTGTACAGGGCAAACAGGAAGTAGCTCCTCATTTAAAAGTGGTAAGAGCTGTGATCATGATTCTTTCACCAAAAGTAAATGTTAGGCAATGTCTTTCATTGTGACACATTGCTTGACCTCTGTGACCTCTACATCCGGTCAAACAGGAAGTAGCTCCTTATTTAAAAGTGGTAAGAGGTATGATCATGATTCTTTCACCAATAGACAATGTTAGGCAAGGTCTTTCATTTGTGATACATTGCTTGACCTCTACGACCTCTACTTCCGGTCAAACAGGAAGTAGCTTCTGATTTAAAAGTTGTAAGGGCTATGATCATGATTCTTTCGCCAAAAGTCAATGTTAGGCAAGGTCTTTCTTTGTGACAGAAATATGACCAAGTCACGTGAGTGTACGATTAAAGGAGCATACTTCAAAAGTATAAAACTTAAGATCTTAATCAAATGTCTTTGTGTGTATAAGGTTATGTTGATTTTTCTATAAAACGGAAAAGCCTTGTGTTCTGTTTTCAACAGACACAATTTCTAGTTTTTTTTTTCTTTTTTCCTTTTTTTTTTTTTTTTTTTTTTTTTTTTCTTTTTCCACTTTTTTCCCATAGACATAACACAGGGGTTTTCTGAGAGCCACTTCTACCATTATGCCAATTCCGATCAACTTTATACTTGGCACATAGTTAGACCATCACCCCGAATAGTGTCCCGCGTAAGTACGTCATCGTGACGTCATCACGTGCACAATTACGTCATCATAAATGTGCGAATTTTAGGGCTCTTTATCTCCGGAACGGCAAGTCCGATGCAACTCAAACTTGATATGCAAGTATGTGGGGACGTGTTATAGACAAAAATTGCAGTCACGTGTCGATGACGTCATCGTGTGATTTTATACGAATTATTCAATTTTTGGACCTTTTCTTTATATCTCCTGAACGACAAATCGCAAATTCGAAATTCTTTCGGTAAAATGTTTGTTATGTTACAGGCATGTGCCACAAAATACCAAAAAGTGGTGACGTCATCACGTGCACAATTACGTCATCATAAATGTGCGAATTTTAGGGCTCTTTATCTCCGGAACGGCAAGTCCGATGCAACTCAAACTTGATATGCAAGTATGTGGGGACGTGTTATAGACAAAAATTGCAGTCACGTGTCGATGACGTCATCGTGTGATTTTATACGAATTATTCAATTTTTGGACCTTTTCTTTATATCTCCTGAACGACAAATCGCAAATTCGAAATTCTTTCGGTAAAATGTTTGTTATGTTACAGGCATGTGCCACAAAATACCAAAAAGTGGTGACGTCATGATGACGTCATCAAAAAGCCGATTTTCTGATTCACATATAAGGGAATATCCGATGGTGATGAAACTTGGTGGATAGGTAGGGAATGATACTAGTATCCTAAATCTGAAGTGACGTAACGATGACGTCATCGGCTGATTTTTTATTGATTTGTGAATAATTAATTTTGCCATTTTTTCACGGAAACACATAGAAGCGAATATCCGATCGAAATGAAACTTGGTGGGTAGGTAGGAAATGGTACTAGTATCCCTAATGTGAAGTGACGTCACAATGACGTCATCGATTGATTTTTTTATTGATTTTTTTTATCATTAATTTTGCCATTTAGAGTCAAACATAACACACAACACGGGCCTTGGAAATTCTTGGACCGCTGATATGGCTATCCATAGTAGTGGGCCAATTGTGTACATGTAAACGTAGTACGACGAGCTAGAAAATCAATCATTTTGCTGTTTCCACCGCCCATGCACAACCATACATACTTTGCGCACTGGCCTATAGTAGACTCTGCCATTTCTGTGTTTCTCATGGTCGTGTGTATGTACATGTACCTATATGTATATAAATGGACGAGTGACGACGCTCCTTATAGTTGTTTACGACAATTAAAACACCGCAATTTCTCTGTACTTGGACAATTGCGTTCATGTTTGTTCTTCATATTATTTATAAAACATACGCGAAACAGCTCAGTGTTTGTCAACAAACACAGGTCTAGTTTTTTTTTCTTTTTCCACTTTTTTCCCATAGACTTAACACAGGGATTTTCTACAAGTCACTTCTACCATTATGCCAATTCCAATCAACTTCATACTTGGCACATAGTTAGACCACCACCCCGAATAGTGTCCCGCGTAAGTACGTCATCGTGACGTCATCACGTGCACAATTACATCATCATAAAAGGGCAAATTTTAGGGCTCTTTATCTCCGGAACGGCAAGTCCGATGCAACTCAAACTTGGTATGCAAGTATATGGGGACGTGTTATAGACAAAAATTGTAGTCACGTGTCGATGACGTCATCGTGTGATTTTATACGAATTATTCAATTTTTGGACCTTTTCTTTATATCTCCTGAACGACAAATCGCAATTTCAAAATTCTTTCGGTAAAATGTTTGTTAGGTTATAGGCATATGCCACAAAATACCAAAAAGTGGTGACGTCATGATGACGTCATCAAAAAGCCGATTTTCTGATTCACATATAAGGGAATATCCGATGGTGATGAAACTTGGTGGGTAGGTAGGGAATGGTACTAGTATCCTAAATCTGAAGTGACGTCACGATGACGTCATCGGCTGATTTTTTATTGATTTTTGAATAATCAATTTTGCCATTTTTTCACGGAAACACATAGAAGCGAATATCCGATCGAAATGAAACTTGGTCGGTAGGTAGGAAATGGTACTAGTATCCCTAATGTGAGGTGACGTCACGATGACGTCATCGATTGAATTTTTATTGATTTTTTTGAATCATAAATTTTGCCATTTAGAGTCAAACCATAACACAAAACACGGGCCTTGGAAATTCTTGGACCGCTGATATGGCTATCCCATAGTAGTGGGCCAATTGTGTACATGTAAACGTAGTACGACGAGCTAGAAAATCAGTCATTTTGCTGTTTCCACCGCCCATGCACAACCATACATACTTTGCGCGCTGACCTATAGGCCTAGACTAGTAGACTCTGCCATTTCTGTATTTCTCATGGTCGTGTGTATGTACATGTACCTATATGTATATTAATGGACGAGTGACGACGCTCCTTATAGTTGTTTACGACAATTAAAACACCGCAATTTCTCTGTACTGGGACAATTGCGTTCATGTTTGTTTTTCATATTATTTATAAAAACATAAGCGAAACAGCTCAGTGTTTGTCAACAAACACATCTAGTTTTTGACTTTTTCGCACTTTCGAGTGCGAAAAAGTTATTCTTTTTGTTCTGATTTTTTTTTTTCTTCTTCCTCCTCCTCCTCTTCTTCTTCTCCAATGGCCCATTCAATTTGTACACGTTTTATTCTTAGCGCGACTTTAGTGCTTTTGCAAGATCGGATCATCATCAAACTTATACCAATGAATGACCCTTATGCAGGGATGATCCTAAAACAATGACGTCATGATTACGTCATCACGTGATTTTTTATAGATTTTTGAATATTTATTTTGTCCCATTCACTTTGTACACGTTTTCCAAGAATAAATTTACATTTTTTCGTTCGCCTTTTTGGCAATTAAACAATCTTTGATTTTGACTAAACTTTGAAGAGTCATAGATCCTATGACAGAGTATCATTATAAAGAATGACGTCATCGTGACGTCATCAGGTGTCATATTACAAGCAATCAAAAATGGATAGGTTTTAATCTTCAAAAATCGATATCAATTCAACCGTACTTTCCCTTGTCTTACTGTTTTTGAAAATATGTTAAGTAACCCAAGATCTTAATTTTATCTCGTGTGCGTGAAGTCACGTGACCCTTACTTCCGGTCAAAAACGTCAAAACAGAAAATGTCTTATAATTTAAAATTGGGGAAAGATATTAACTTGGTTTCAACGATGTCAGTATCTGGCAGTTATGAGGTGTTTACCAATTTGATTGATGACGTCATCAAACATTCTAGCGCCCTCTAGCGACAAGTTGAAAAATGTCAAAAATGCATTTTTAGTTGATGTCTGTGGCGAAATTTGAGGTAGTTGCTCCAAAATATATATTTAAGATGAGCTTCAACCAGACAACAATGGTGCCAAGATTTAGATTGATGACGTCATCAGTCCGGAAGTTACAATGGAAAAACCATTTTTTTCTATTAAAAAGCTGAAAAATCAACCATAAGAAATACAATCTTGATTTTTCCTAGAAATAGCAGGATAAAGGTAGTTCTGTGGTATATGTATGTTTCTATGTGATCAGTGAGCTTGGACATGTCCTGCGATAGGCTTGAAATTGTATTTGGACACCCCGAAACTGTGCCTCGAATTAAACAACAACACAACTCACAATGAACTGTACATGCATGTGTGTGGGTGTACGGAGACTTAAATCTCGATTAAACCACGTGCGTCAACCATCAATGAACACGTTTTTTGTGCATCGCACAACCCGTACGTTGTCTCAAAGTTCGTTCACCTTATCTCTGTGTGTTCAGTATTAAAACCCAATTCAGTTTGTATGCGTTTTTTCCCCTTACACAATTACTTTATTGCTTTTTCAAGTTTGGATCATCATCAAATTGTAACAATGAAAACCCTTTGTGCAGGGGCGACCCAAGAACATGATGACGTCAACAAGTAATGTTTTTAACATAATTTTGAATATTCAATCGTATTTGACCTCGCCTTTCTTGTTTTTAAATATGTGTCAAGCAACCTTAAAATATTTGTCTTGTGTGCGTGAAGTTTCGTGACACTTACGTTATCAAAAACGGTCAAAACTGGAAGGGTCAAATTTAAAATTGGAGCAAGATACGAACTTGATTTCAACGATGTCAGTCTCTGGCAGTAAAGTGGTTATTAAAAATTTGACCTATGACCTCATCAAACATCTGAATGAAATCTGTGGCAAAGTTTTAGGTATTGATTTGCTTCACAATAATCCTTTAAGCGGACAATACATAGTGAAACGAAATAAAACATTGATGCTTAAAACTCACAATGAAACTTTACTGTTTTCAGGTTTTATACTTCCTTGAATGCGCATTCTTTGATCAAAAAAATTTGAATTGAGAAAAGGCGAAAAAGTCATTTGCTCTGTCAGTTGACAGACAAACTTCTAGTTAGCTGTTTCGCATGCAGCGGAACAGCTTTTGTTTTTCTTATTTTTTTTTTCTTTTTTTTTTTTTTATTCCACTTTTTTCCCATAGACATAACACAGGGTTTTTATACAAGTCACTTCTACCCTTATGCTAATTCCGATCAACTTCATACTTGGCACATAGTTAGACCACCACCCCGAATAGTGCCCCGCGTATGTACGTCATCATGACGTCATCACGTGCACAGTTACGTAATCATAAAAGTGCAAATTTTAGGGCTCTTTATCTCCGGAACGGCAAGTCCGATGCAACTCAAACTTGGTATGTAAGTATATGGGGACGTGTTATAGACAAAAATTGCAGTCACGTGTCGATGACGTCATCGTGTGATTTTATACGAATTATTCAATTTTTGGACCTTTTCTTTATATCTCCTGAACGACAAATCGCAATTTCGAAATTCTTTCGGTAAAATGTTTGTTATGTTACAGGCATATGCCACAAAATACCAAAAAGTGGTGACGTCATGATGACGTCATCAAAAAGCCGATTTTCTGATTCACATATAAGGGAATATCCGATGGTGATGAAACTTGGTGGATAGGTAGGGAATGGTACTAGTATCCTAAATCTAAAGTGACGTCACGATGACGTCATCGGCTGATTTTTTATTGATTTTTGAATAATTAATTCTGCCATTTTTTCACGGAAACACATAGAAGCGAATATCCGATCGAAATGAAACTTGGTGGGTAGGTAGGAAATGGTACTTGTATCCCTTATATGAAGTGACGTCACGATGACGTCATCGATTGAATTTTTATTGATTTTTTTTAATCATTAATTTTGCCATTTAGAGTCAAACATAACACAAAACACGGGCCTTGGAAATTCTTGGACCGCTGATATGGCTATCCATAGTAGTGGGCCAATTGTGTACATGTTAACGTAGTACGACGAGCTAGGAAATCAGTCATTTTGCTGTTTCCACCGCCCATGCACAACCATACATACTCTGCGTGCTGGCCTATAGTAGACTCTGCCCGCATTTCTGTGTTTCTCATGGTCGTGTGTATGTACATGTACCTTTATGTATATTTATGGACGAGTGACGACGCTCCTTATAGTTGTTTACGACTATTAAAACACCGCAATTTCTCTGTACTGGGACAATTGCGTTCATGTTTGTTCTTCATATTATTTATAAAAACATACGCGAAACAGCTCAGTGTTTGTCAACAAACACATCTAGTTCAATATGAAACTGTGCGACATGATGCTGTTTATATTTCGGGAATATTAATATGGCTCCGAGGCCGTACCTATAGAACGTGTCTCTTTTGATCGAGCGGCGAATTGCTCGATGTGCTTTCTTATAATTATACTTCCGACGGAATGAATGTTTGTACAGTGCAGAATTTCTTTATCGTCTGTTCAGATATCTGGATTATTTCTGTTGACGTGAATTGGTGCTCTTGATTGATTTCAGAAACCGCCCGTCGTTGGATATACGGTATTTAGATTGGAGGACTTTGATTGATTCAAAATCGGTTATCTCTCTGTAAAGGCACATGTTCAATCTCGAGTATTGCCGATGTCTTAATATAGACTAGTAAGTTATATTACATCCTCCATTTCCATTTCTTTTGTTCCGTTCTTCTTTTGGTCTTCGTAAGACTTGATTAAGATGTTTTTTATATACTCCAGATGAACCTCAACGTATTAAAACGAGGGATGGCTTCGTTTTTCTGTGCTGCAAACGTGGTCACGTTACCTCTGCTTTATTACTGAAATGGTTGGTGAATTGTAGTTTACCAGTCAGACTGTGCCATGAAAACGGATCAGGTTTGAGCTTAGCCTGGTGAACTCAACGCGGATCGATGCGCATACAATTTTAAAGGTGGATTTGAGCTGCTTTTCTAGCCTTTGTGGCTCAGAGACGTTGAAACCTTGAAAACAGTATAAAAACTCGTCTTGGAGTATTTCCTGATGGAGGAGATACTTGCTTTGCGTATTTTCAAGACCGTCGTTGGAATTCTAGGCATCTTTGGCAATGGTGTGGTATGCTTCGTCATCGGCAGAGTCACTGCTATGCAGACTCGTACCAATGCATTCATCTTCCACCAAGCGGTGGTCGATTTCCTGGGATCTACCGTCACCCTTCTGCAAAGCGAAGTCCCGCTGCCGGAGTACCTAACAAACAATTCTCTTGGGTGGTTTGTCTGCAAACTTTGGATTTCTAATACACTGACTTTTACAATTTTCATTGCATCAACGAACAACCTGCTGTCGGTGACCGTGGAGCGGTATTTCGCCATCGTCCATCCGTTCAAGTACCAGGCAGCCTTCGCCCGTCATCCTCGGCTCAAAGTGGGTTTGGTCTTAGCCCTTTGTTGGATCTCGCCCGTCATCTTGCATTGCTTTGCTATTGATCTCTTCGAGATCCAGAATGGCATTTGTATTTCCATCCCTGGATCAAAGGCGTACGGAATCGCAATTCTCTTATTCAGCTATGTGGCGCCGGTTGGAGTAATGCTCTTCGCGTACATCCGCACCAGCATCGAGCTGAAGCGAGGAGCCGACCGTGTGGGCCCCAGCTCCGGTCAAGCGGCAGGTATGGCGGAGTCCTTGCTCCGTGCCAGACGCAACACCTTCAAGACCCTTCTGATCGTATTCGTCTTATTCCTCATCTGCTGGACTCCCATCCAGTTGACATATTTGATGTTCAACCTCGGTTTTCCGCTGACTTTTGTCGAGTGGTACTATCTAATCTTTGTTGCCCTGGTGGCCCTCAATTCCTGCGTGAATCCGTTCATCTACGCCTTCAAGTACCGTCAGTTTCGCAAAGGCGTACGGGAGACCTTCTGCGGTAAACACAGCAACCCTGATGTTTCTCACATTGGATCACAAAATACCTCCAATTATCCTTAGATATTGCAAACTTGGCTAGCGCCCGAGTTAGACATCACCAAACTGATGTGAAGCATTTTCATCTTGGTACGACCAGGTGCCGATTTCATAGAGATGCTTATTACAAAAAAATTGCTTAGCACAAAATGGCTTGCCCAATAAAACAAACCACCATCGAGAATTCGATTTGATATTCATGGTCAGCGAACAACAGCCAAAGAACGATTGCAAGTGATTCACAGCACAAGGAAATTTGGTTGTTAATCCCCATAAGAAAGAAATGTCACGCTTAGCAATTTTTTGTGCCAAGCAGTTCTATGAAATTGGCTCCTGGTTTAAGCTTCATTATCACTTGATAGGGGTTCTTGGTTTGAAGGGGAAAATATTCTTATTCAATTTTTAAGGCAAGGTGCGACTTGGTTTTTTTTTTCGCTAATAATGTATCCACGCTTCGTGGAATTTGTGATTTTGTTCTTAACTGTACCCCAATGCATGTCCCTTGCACAGGGAAGCCATCTACCAATCAAGAACTGGGGCCAATTTCATAGAGTTGCTGATAATTTAAGCACCAAAAACCTTGGCAAATAAAATCAGTATGCCAGCCAAAACTCCCTGTGAATGTTATGCTCATCAAACAATGACCGGAAAACAAGTAAAAAGCAGTAAACATCACATGAAAATTTGGTTGGTAATCCAGTTTGATCAACAAGACTTTTCATGTTTTAAGCAAGTTTTGTTGCTTAAGCAGCTCTTTGGAATTGGCCCCAGGATAATGTATAAACCTATCGTTTCGGCTCGACAAAGCTTGGGCATTTCTGCAGAGTTACCATTCATCAAGAGCGAAAAAGGTAGCGAAGCTTAAACAAACATCAATACTACAAACAACATGCTTTTATATTGTTATCATTTTAATGTTTTACAAATAGAATGAGAGCACCCACAAAATGGCGCTGAAACTGTCTTTCCCCCCAGAAGTCATTGAAAAGTTAACAAAGACAAATTGACTGCAGAGCGGATCCGAACCAGCGACCACCGGAATACCGTCAAAGGCGCACTTACCAACTGAGCTATCCAGCCCCTATGTTGATGGTGTCACTAATAGTCAATTTTCAATTACGGTTCGTTTGGCTGTCAGAAACCAATGAAACCACTCACATACCACTATATCCCAAGGACCATTTTATCAATACGCGCAGAATTAGCAATGCTCATGCAAGCTGAGAAATGGTACGAGGTGAATCACTCAAAGAGGGTGCGGCTTTTTAAGGAGGCCATCTTGCACAAAAACAAACAATGAACATTGTATAATTATGTATACGGCTGACCTGGCAAGAAGCTTGTATTCGTTCGTCATGGGGGGTTTGAATAAGTAGCTTAGTTTTTTTTAATCAGATTACTCGAAGTAAGATACCAAGTAGGTAAAATGTTTTCTGAATTTCACTTTTAACCTTCTCCTGCTTTTATGTAAAGCCTTTTATGCAATCCACTTAAGATTTTAAACAATCCTCGCGAGGCATTTCGGTTTATTAGACCCTGACAATACAAGCAACCATTGACTTTGATCGATATGCTCTCGAGTCGGTTCGCGGCACATTACGTCAATAACCTATGGTCCTCATTTAATTCGAAAGATTCGACTGGAAACACGGAATCTATAGCCTAATTGTATGCATCTGACATTGCGTGAAACATCTTCGAAGTCCTATTGGAGCTCATTATAGCGTTATGCAATTTAATGGTTTTGAGAATGAACGTACGCAAGTCTGCATTTCCCTCAGCTAAAAAAGCCATTACCTTGAAAGGGAGGTTTCCTTTGTGGAATATGCAATTCCCCAACCTCTTTTGTTTGCATACATTAGGAAGATCAGTTTCCCGATTTATTAAAAACAAGCCGTGGACAACGAGCAAACACTCGAGGAAGTGAAGCTGCCGAGACCACTTGTCCAGTTTTTATCCTCATCAGAATGAATTGATACAACTTCGAATGAACAGGACATTTTGACGATAGCTGCTAGACTGAAATTTCTACCTTCGTCAAAACAAATTAGGTTTGAAAAAGTAGACACCGTGCGACATTGTAAGCTGAAGAAACGCAGATCTTAACATGGAGGAGATACTTGCTTTGCGTATTTTCAAGACCCTCGTTGGAATTCTAGGCATCTTTGGTAATGGTGTGGTATGCTTCGTCATCGGCAGAGTCACTGCTATGCAGACTCGTACCAATGCATTCATCTTCCACCAAGCGGTGGTCGATTTCCTGGGATCTACCGTCACCCTTCTGCAAAGCGAAGTCCCGCTGCCGGAGTACCTAATAAACAATTCTCTTGGGTGGTTTGTCTGCAAAATTTGGATTTCTAATACACTTGCTTTTATAATTTTCATTGCATCAACGAACAACCTGCTGTCGGTGACCGTGGAGCGGTATTTCGCCATCGTCCATCCGTTCAAGTACCAGGCAGCCTTTGCCAGTCACCCTCAGCTCAAAGTGGGTTTGGTCTTCGCCTTGTGTTGGATCTCGCCCGTCATCTTGCATTGCTTTGCTATTGATCTCTTCGAGATCCAGAACGGGATGTGTATTTCCATCCCTGGATCAAAGGCGTACGGAATCGCAATTCTCTTATTCAGCTATGTGGCGCCGGTTGGTGTAATGCTCTTCGCGTACATCCGCACCAGCATCGAGCTGAAGCGAGGAGCCGAACGTGTTGGTCCCAGCTCCGGTCAAGCGGCAGGTATGGCGGAGTCCTTGCTCCGTGCCAGACGCAACACCTTCAAGACCCTTCTGATCGTATTCGTCTTATTCCTCATCTGCTGGACTCCCATCCAAATGACATATTTGATGTTCAACCTCGGTTTTCCGCTGACTTTCGTCGAGTGGTACTATCTAGTCTTTGTTGCCCTGGTGGCCCTCAATTCCTGCGTGAATCCGTTCATCTACGCCTTCAAGTATCGTCAGTTTCGCACAGGTCTGCGACAGATCTTCGGGGTCGGGCGCAGACGGGGTGATATTTCGGATAGTGTCGGAACCGTGTCGCAAACCACGCAGGATCGCCCTTAAGCAGAAAAGCACAACGTTGTGAACACTAAGGCCTAAATATAGCACAGTATAAGTTAGCTACTATGAAGCATCATGCACGAATGTGCGCACTTGTGAACTATATATGTGTAGGCTTCCTGTTCGTTCAAAAGCAGCCTCTATATCGAACGTCGATCAGTTTTGTGCGATTTTTCAATTCACCATCGCCCCCAGCCGGGAAGATTTGCAGTTTAATTCCGAATTCCCCCATATTTTCGGCTAGCACGCTGTTAACTCGTATACTGCCTTCAACATTGTGACTATGACTTTAACTTGTGATTTGAATAGGATCGAATTGAAAATCTTACTTGATGGCGAACGCAGTTTCAATCGGAAGAGCTTTTGTGCTTTTTCTTTTGAGAGTATTGTTTAGTATGAAACTGTTCGCTGGGAAGCTGTTTATATTTCAGGAACATTCTATGGCTCCACGGCCGTCCTTTTTGTATCGAACGGCGAACGGCAAACGGCGCGATGCGCCTTTCATTCTTCCAACGGAACGAAATGTTTGCACAGCCCGGAATTCATCTATCTTCGTCTGTGCATATCATGATAAATCAATTGAACGTGAATTGGTGCTCTTGACTGACTAGAGCCCGTAGGTCTATACATTCCTATTTGGATGACTGCATTTGAATGGAGGACTTTGACTGATTCAATATCGGTTGTCTCTCTGTAAAGGCCCAGTTTTCATCGTGACTATATTGCAGATGTCCTAATATATCCCAGCAAGAAAGAACCCCCCTTTCCATTTCATTTGTTCCATTCTTATTTTGGTCTTCATAAGACTTGATTAAGATGCTTTTTATATACTCCAGATGAATTCAACGTTTCGTTTTTATGTGCTCCAAAAGTGGTCACGTTACCTCTGCTTTATTGCTTAATACTTGGTGGGTTGTAGTTTACCAGTCAGACTGTGCCATGAAAACGGATCAGGTTTGAGCTTAGCCTGGTGACATTAACGCATATCGACGCCCATTTTAAAGGTGGATTTGAGCTGATATTAATAGCATTTGTGGCTCATTGAAGATTTTGAAACAGTATACAAAAACTCTTCTGAGGGTATTTTCTGATCATGGGTGAGATACTTGCTTTGCGTATTTTCAAGACTCTCGTTGGTATTCTAGGCATCTTTGGTAATGGTGTGGTATGCGTGGTCATCGGCAGAGTCACTGCTATGCAGACTCGTACCAATGCATTCATCTTCCACCAAGCAGTGGTCGATTTTCTGGGATCTACCGTCATCCTTCTGCAAAGCGAAGTCCCGTTGCCCGAGTACCTACCGGACAATTTTCTTGGGTGGTTTCTCTGCAATGCTTGGATTTCTAATACCCTTGCTTTTACCATATTCATTACATCGACGTACAATCTTCTGTCGGTGACCATGGAGCGGTATTTCGCCATCGTCCATCCGTTCAAGTACCAGGCAGCCTTCGCTCGTTACCCTCGGCTCAAAGTGGGTTTGGTCTTCGCCTTGTGTTGGATCTCGCCCGTCATCTTGCATGGCTTTGCTATTGATCTCTTCGAGATCCAGAACGGGGTGTGCATTTCTATCCCTGGATCAAAGGTGTTCGGAATCGCAATGTTCGTCTTCAGCTATGTGGCGCCGGTTGGAGTAATGCTCTTCGCGTACATCCGCACCAGCATCGAGCTGAAGCGAGGAGCCGAACGTGTGGGCCCCAGCTCCGGTCAAGCGGCAGGTATGGCGGAATCCTTGCTCCGTGCCAGACGCAACACCTTCAAGACCCTTCTGATCGTATTCGTCTTATTCCTCATCTGCTGGACTCCGGTCCAGTTGACATATTTGATGTTCAACCTCGGTTTTCCGCTGACTTTCGTCGAGTGGTACTATCTAATCTTTGTTGCCCTGGTGGCCCTAAATTCCTGCGTGAATCCGTTCATCTACGCCTTCAAGTACCGTCAGTTTCGCACAGGTCTGCGACAGATCTTCGGGGTCGGGCGCAGACGGGGTGATATTTCGGATAGTGTCGGATCCGTGTCGCAAACCACGCAGGATCGCCCTTAAGCAGTCTTTAATGTGCGCACCTGTGAACTGTCTATCTGTAGGCTTCCTGTTCGTTCAAAAGCAGCCTCTATATCGAACGTCGTTCAGTTGTGTGTGATTTCTTCAATTCACCATCGCTTCCAGCGGGGAAGACTATACAGTGTTTTATTCCGAATTCATCTGTATTTTGGGCACGCGCACTGTTTAAGGTAATATCATACTTTGTTTTTTTGTCAAAGAAATACAGATTCCGGGGCAAAAATATCAAGGACGATACAGTAATAATCATCTGGGAAAAGTTCAGTCCCATACGGTGCCCACTTTTTGAGAAAATATTGAAAAACTGCCACAGTATTTCTTAAGTCTTTTCTCTTTTATTTTTGATCTTTTAAAAGATCAAAAAGATTTTCGGTCGTTGTTTTACTAATTTCTGGATAAATACACCATTTCAGGCAAAAACATTTTAACGGTATGTTTCTACCACCACCATCTTCATACCCTGTAAGTTATACGTAAATCTGTGAATATTTCTGTTTTGGCTTCTTACCAAACTATTATACTACCTTTTATGGCGAATGCAGTTATAATTCAAAAGAGCTTTTTGTGCTTCAGAGTATTGTTCAATATGAAACCGTGCGCAAGGATTCTGTTATATTTCGGGAATATTCTATGGCTCCATGCCAGTTAAGTCTTTCATGATCGAACGGCGAATGGGAGACTTGAGAGAACCGGTCTTCAAGTCAACAGCGCACGCACACACACGCGTACGCATGCGCAAAACAACGCACGCATGCTCACAATTGCGTGCCCGTGCGCTGTTGACTTGAAGACCGGTTCTCCAAAGTCTCTCATTGCGGGACGTGTCTTTCATGTTTCCATTAGAATTAATTGTCACTGCTCAGGATTCCTTTATCATCGTCTGTCTGTGCAGATTTGTCTAGAAGCCCGCCGCCAGGATTACTGTATGTGAAAGGAAGACGGGGATCACATTCAAAATCGGTTGTCTCTCTGTATCGGCCCAGGTTTCATCTTGGGTATTGCCGATGTCTTAATATAGACCGATAAGTAATATTAAATGGAAAAACAAATACATCCTCTATTTCCATTTCTTTTGTTCCATTCTTATTCCAGTCGTCGGCTATAGCTGGATTAAGATGCTTTTTATATACTCCAGATGAAGTCAACGGTTTTAAATGAGAAATCGCCTCGTTTTTCTGTGCTCCCAAAGTGGTCACGTTACCTTTCGTTGATTGCATAAAATTCAGTTGGCGGTTGCATACAGTCAGACTGTGTTACCTAAACGTATCAGTTTTCAGCTAGCCTGGTGACATTTACATAGATCGATGCTCATACTGTGAAACAGCAATTCTTAGGGTGGATTTGAACTGCTTTATAGAATTTGTGACTCCGAGACGTTAAAGCTTCTCAAACAGTGTCTCCGAAGTATTATGGAGGAGATACTTGCTTTGCGTATTTTCAAGACTCTCTTTGGTATTTTAGGCATTCTGGGCAATGGTCTGGTATGCGTCGTCATCGGCAGAGTCACTGCTATGCAGACTCGTACCAATGCATTCATATTCCACCAAGCAGTGGTCGATTTCTTGGGATCTACCGTCCTCCTTCTGCAAAGCGAAGTCCCGCTGCCTGAGTACTTACCGGAAAATATTCTTGGGTGGTTTCTCTGCAATGCTTGGATTTCTAATTCACTTGCTTTTACCATATTCATTACATCGACGTACAATCTTCTGTCGGTGACCATGGAGCGGTATTTTGCCATCGTCCATCCGTTCAAGTACCAGGCAGCCTTCGCCCTTCATCCTCGGCTCAAAGTGGGTTTGGTCTTCGCCATGTCTTGGATCTGTGCCATCAGCTTGGAGATTTTTGCTTTTTTTCCCTTCCAGGTCCAGAACGGGCTCTGTCTTTCTACCCCTGGATCAAAGGCGTACGGAATCGCAATTTTCTTCTTCAGCTATTTAGCGCCGGTTGGTGTAATGCTCTTCGCGTACATCCGCACCAGCATCGAGCTGAAGCGAGGAGCCGAACGTGTGGGCCCCAGCTCCGGTCAAGCGGCAGGTATGGCGGAATCCTTGCTCCGTGCCAGACGCAACACCTTCAAGACCCTTCTGATCGTATTCGTCTTATTCCTCATCTGCTGGACTCCGGTCCAGTTGACATTTTTGATGTTCAACCTCGGTTTTCAGATGGATTTTTTCGCGTGGTACTACCTTGTCTTTGTTGCCCTGGTGGCCCTCAATTCCTGCGTGAATCCATTCATCTACGCCTTCAAGTACCGTCAGTTTCACACAGGTCTGCGACAGATCTTCGGGGTCGGGCGCAGACGGGGTGATATTTCGGATAGTGTCGGAACCGTGTCGCAAACCACGCAGGATCGCCCTTAAGCAGAAAAGCACAACGTTGTGAACACTAAGGCCTAAATATAGCACAGTATATGTTAGCTAAAATGAAGCATCATGCACGAATGTGCGCACTTGTGAACTGCCTATGTGTAGGCTTCCTGTTCGTTCAAAAGCAGCCTCTATATCGAACGTCGTTCAGTTGTGTGTGATTTCTTCAATTCACCATCGCTTCCAGCGGGGAAGACTATACAGTTTTATTCCGAATTCATCTGTGGGCACGCGCACTGTTTAAGGTAATATCATAGGGCCTACTTTGTTTTTTTTGTCAAAGAAATACAGATTCCGGGGCATAAATATCAAGGACGATACAGTAATAATCATCTTAAAAAAGTTCAGTCCCATACTGTGCCCACTATTTGAGAAAATAGTGAAAAACGGCCACAGTATTTCTTAAGTCTTTTCTCTTTTATTTTTGATCTTTTAAAAGATCAAAAAGATTTTCGGTCGTTGTTTTACTAATTTCTGGATAAATACACCATTTCAGGCGGAACAATTTTAACGGTAGGTTTTTACCAGCACCATCTTCATACCCTGTAAGTTATACGTAAATCTGTGAATATTTCTGTTTTGGCTTCTTACCAAAGTATGATACTACCTTTAAGCAGAAAAGCACCGCGTTGTGAACACTAAAGCTTAAATATATAGCACAGTATAAGCTAGCTACTATGAAGCATCATGCACGAATGTGCGCATTTGTGAACTGCCTATGTGTAGGCTTCCTGTTCGTTCAAAAAGCAGCCTCTATATCGAACGTCGTTCAGTTTTGTGTGATTTCTTCAATGCACCATCGTCTCCAGCGGGAAGAAATGCAGTTCAATTCCAAATTCACACATAATTATTTTGGGCATGCACACTGTTAACTCGTATAATGCCTTTAAAATTGTGACTTTAAATAAGTTGCCAATGGGATACGCAGGTTCATTTCAGAAAAGCTTTTTAGTGCCCTTTCTTTTGAGAATGTCGTTTATTATGAAACTGTGCGCTGGGATGTTGTTTATAATATTTCGGGAATAATCTTTGGCTCCTTGGCCGTCCTATTTTGATCGAACGGCGAACGGCGCGATGCGCCTTTCATTCTTCCAACGGAAGGAATGTTTTGCACAGCCCAGAATTCATCTTGAGTATTGCCGATGTCTAAATATAGACCAGTAAGTAATATTTAATGGAAAGACAAATACATACTCCATTTCCATTTCTTTTGTTCCATTCTCATTTCGGTCGGCATGGATTAAGATGCTTTTTATACTTATACTCCAGATGAATGGAATGGTTCAAAATGAGGGATAGTTTCGTTTTTCTGTCATCCGTAGGATTACTTCTGTGGACGTGAATAGATGCTCTTAACTAGAAGCCCGTCGTAGGATTAATGTACATGTATGTGAAAGGAAGATGGGGATCAAATTCAAAATCGGTTGTCTCTCTGTATCGGCCCAGGTTTCATCTCGAGTATTGCCGATGTCTTAATATAGACTAGTAAGTAATGTTAAATGGAAAGACAAATACATCCTTCATTTCCATTTCTTTTGTTCCATTCTTATTCGTCTTCGTCTATAGCTGGATTAAGATGCTTTTTATATACTCCAGATGAAGTCAACGGTTTTAAATGAGAAATCGCCTCGTTTTTCTGTGCTCCCAAAGTGGTCACGTTACCTTTCGTTGATTGCATAAAAGTAAGTTGGCCGTAGCATATTGTCAGACTGTCTTACCTGAACGGACCAGGTTAGAGCTATCCTGGTGAAGTTTACATAAATCGATGCTCATACTGTGAAACAGCAATTCTTAGGGTGGATTTGAACTGCTTTATAGAATTTGTGACTCAGAGACGTTAAAGCATCTCAAACAGTGTCTTCGAAGTGTCATGGAGGAGATACTTGCTTTGCGTATTTTCAAGACCCTCGTTGGTATTGTAGGCATCTTGGGCAATGGTCTGGTATGCGTCGTCATCGGCAAAGTCACTGCTATGCAGACTCGTACCAATGCATTCATCTTCCACCAAGCGGTGGTCGATTTCCTGGGATCTATCGTCATCCTTCTACAAAGCGAAGTCCCGATTCCCGAGTACCTACCTGACAATATTATTGGGTGGTTTGTCTGCAACGCTTGGATTCCCAACACATTTCCTTTTATAATTTTCATTACATCGACGTACAACCTTCTGTCGGTGACCATGGAGCGGTATTTCGCCATCGTCCATCCGTTCAAGTACCAGGCAGCCTTCGCCCGTCATCCTCGGCTCAAAGTGGGTTTGGTCTTCGCCCTTTGTTGGATCTGTGCCACCAGCTTGCAAATGTATTCTTTCTCTCGCTTCCAGGTCCAGAACGGAATTTGCCTGCCTATCCCTGGATCAAAGGCGTACGGAACCGCAGTTTTCTTCTTCAGCTATGTGGCGCCGGTTGGAGTAATGCTCTTTGCGTACATCCGCACCAGCATCGAGCTGAAGCGAGGAGCCGACCGTGTGGGTCCCAGCTCCGGTCAAGCAGCAGGTATGGCGGAGTCCTTGCTCCGTGCCAGACGCAACACCTTCAAGACCCTTCTGATCGTATTCGTCTTATTCCTCATCTGCTGGACTCCGATCCAGTTCACATATTTGATGTTCAACCTCGGTTTTCAGCTGGATTTTTTCGCGTGGTACTACCTAGTCTTTGTTGCCCTGGTGGCCCTCAATTCCTGCGTGAATCCGTTCATCTACGCCTTCAAGTACCGTCAGTTTCGCACAGGTCTGCAACAGATGCTCGGGGTCGGGCGCAGACGGGGAGACGTTTCGGATGGTGTCGGTACCGTGTCGAAAAACACGAAAAATCGCCCGTGAGTAGAAAATCACCACGTAATGAACATTAAGGCCTAAATATAGAACTAAAGTAACTACTATAAAGTACCATGCAGGAATGTGCGCGCTTGTGAACTGTCTATGTGTAGTCTTACTGTGCATTCAAAAGCAGCCTCTATTTCCAACGTCGTTCAGTTTTGTGCCGATTTCCACATGGCACCATCGCCTCCAGTGGGAAGAAAATTGAATTTAAAATTCCAAACTCATACTTCAATAGTTTTATCATGCACAAAGTTAGTTATTAACTGGCATCGGGCTGCCTTCAATATTTTAACTTTGAGTTTAGTGAGGTGTTTTGCGGTAGACACGGGCAGTCCGATGTTTCTGATGTTGGATCCGTATCTCAGAGTCTGCAGAATCGTCCTTAGAGATCATAGCTCATGGTGGACGGTCGACTTCACGTACACAGTGACTGAGCTATTAGCCAGCATAGCATGGATGTGCATGGGCCGTTGGGTATTGTAAATGCTGAATCGGCACTGCACAGAATTCTCGTCATTCTTGAACTGATTTGAGATTTTGGTCTTGGTTTCTGAATTTGACACGCGAATGGTAATTAACAAAAGGACTATGCCCAAGACTTGTCACAATAAATAGATTCGATATAATACAGTTTTTACTCCGTGGCCGATTCTCGATATAACTCTAAAGCCTAGACAAAAATCATTTTTCACGCCCGTTTCCCTTTTCTCGGCTGTATGACATGCATAAGAGCCTCTTTATAATTCAACTTAAACCAGTCATACCACGTCGTGCGTGGGAACTGAGCAAAGCTCTTAGTCCACTTAGTGAAAATCTTGCCAAATGCTGATGCTGAAAATCAGCTGTGCGTACGTTCTATCGATTAATAGGAGTACAGTATAAGGAAAGATGTGATGTGAATAGGGCAAGGCTAAGACGGACAGAAAAAAACATGTTATACAACAAATCAGCTTCAACCTCCTGTAAAAAAAAATCCAGCCCAAAAAATTGCAGAGCAAACCAACCGACGTATTACCACTAAGGGAAAATGAGATTAAAGACGAGGACGATTAAAGACGAGGCGAACGAAATGGACAAAACGCTAATCAAAGTGGCGAACCAGCAACCGAACACCAATAACGATCCTTCTCAGTGAAATTAGAAGAAAAAGGAATTGGGAATTCGATAAAAATGAACATCGTTTGCAGATTTATAAGCAATTGGCCTTGTAGGATACACAGGCATTAACTTCTTGACCGTTTTAGAAATATGTTGGCCCATTATTTCCCTCCGAGGGCGACCTTTATCATCATTATTAAACCAGACGCCTGAGTTGATTATAATTTCCGCGCACACGCAGACTGTCGACTGTCGAAATTGATTAGCTGGGGATGAAGAGGCTTGACTAACGCCTACTCGTTTTTCTTTTTTCTTTCCTGGTTCAGTTCCTTTTGTTAAGTGCGAAATTAAATCTGCCTGTACTGAAGTAATTAGGGGGTCTGTCTTTCACACGGCTTTATTCTGGCGGCGTATTTTCTGAGAAAGAATGACTTAACAATATCACCTTGACGCTGGAGGAGAGATTAGATAATGAATTACATTGCAGATGCATTGCAAAAGTCATGACTTTTCCGATATATACATGTAAGCATCGCGCGGCAACCACCGATAATATTGCACGAGTAGAGCTTCTGAAGACGCAAAGAGCGAGTTGATAATATCTGATGTTCAACCTCGGTTTTTCTCTGACTTTCGTCGAGTGGTACTATGTAATCTTTGTTGCCCTGTTGCTCAATTCCTGCGTGAATCCGTTCATCTACGCCTTCAAGTAACGTCAGTTTCGCACAGGTCTGCGACCGTAGATCTTAGGGATCGGGAGACGTTTCGGATAGTGTCGGAACCGTGTCGGAAACCACACAGAACCGACCCATATGAGCAGAAAAGCACACTTAGGCCTAGATAAGGCGCAGTACTATACCATAAAGCATCATGCACGAATGTACGTATTTTACGAACGGTCTCCGTTAGTTCTTTCAAAGCAGCCATTATTTTCAAAGCAAAGTTGTTCCTCTTCTTCCTTTCTCTTTATGTTTTTCACGAAAGCGCGCTCGACTGCCACTCGCAATTTCACAAGATTACAGCTCACGGTTAGGCCATAAAAAAAAAATTGTTGTATTGGCGTAACCCGCCCGACCCAAAAATATGCCCCGACTGTAAACATTTTAAACCAAAAAAAACCCCACAAAACAACAAATTTAAAAATAAAAACGGGGAAACCCCCCCCCCCAAAAAAAAAAAAAACACCAAAAAAAAACCAAAACACGCAAATTTGTATGCAGATCAAAAGCTTAAAAGGAGCAAAAGATGGAAACCAGACTGGTTAAAGTTGTTATGTCATTTCTTGTCTTTATTTGACTCTTCAAATACTGTGATATACAGGAAAAGAAGCATTTAATACAGGAAAAATAAAAAAAAAACAAAAAAAAAACCTATTTTCCAACCCTCCGTTACTCCAATACAACAATTTTTTTGTATGGCCTTAGATCGCACATTGTAAAAAAACAACGTTAACATACCACGGTTCTGTGTAAGACATTTCGAAATTCTTTGGGACAATAATGAGCATCGACTGCCTATATTCCACTTACACATTTACCCTCTTATTGCTTTTGTACATCAAAAGAAGCCTAATTGGATGCACATAAAGGAAAAACAGAAATCATGTTGAAAGTATCTTTTTTGTTTTCAGTCGAGTAATTTTATTGACACCTGATATTAAGTTTGACTTTCAAAGTTGAGTTATAATGGTCAATACTTATTTCAAATCTATTAAAGGTTATATCATACTTAAGTTTTTGTCAAAACAAATGCAGATTTATGGGTAAAAATATAAAAATAGATACAGTAAAAGTCACCTGTGAAATTTCATGTCCCATACGGAGCCCACTTTTTGAGAAAAGAGTAAAAACCACCCACGGAATTTCTTTAATTTTGTTACCGTTATTTTTGATCTTTTAAAGATCAAAAATATTTTCGGCCGTTGTTTGACTAATTTCTAAATAAATGCATTTCAGGCAGAAAGATTTTAACGGTAGGTTTGTACCAACACCATCTTCATACCCTGTATAAGTTATATGTAAATCTGTAAACATTTCTGTTTTGGTTTCCTACCAAAGTATGATACTACCTTTAAAAGCAAATCTTTCATAAAGACTATAGACAATCTGTTTTATGTCAATAGCGATGCTGTACCATAACGTTAATATTGGAGTATTTAACTTAGTTTTATTAATATGAATAGGTGTTATATAGCAATGACATTATATCCTGTGTTTGCCAATGTGTTTCTAATTATAGTCATAATTCGATTATCCAATATTACTGAATGTTTTATCATCCACTTGCATTGTAATGACAAAAAAAAACACCACACATAATGTAGATCCTATGCAACCAACGGCAAAAGTTATCATAGTGAATGTATTGAATGTGAAGAATGCATTTAGTGTTAGTGTTATCAATTTGATTTTTAATGTGATAAATGTAGCAATGTGATGGATTGTCGTTACTTGGTGTACTGCGCCACGGTGTCAGGAATGACACTTAATGCCATAAATGTCACAAATTACTTGAATGATACGTTATGTCATAAATGTCACGAATTTCTTGAATGACACGTTATGTCATGCATGTCATAAATGCTATGGATGTCATAAATGCTATGGATGCCATGAGTGTCATACATTTTGTTGCCAATGCCACTTGATGTCACAAATGTCATTAATTAGTTGAATGAGAGGTATTCCATGAATGTTATAATTGCTGTGGACGTCATCAATGTTATGGAGGTCATGAATGCCATGCATGTCATGAATGCCATTAATGTCCTGCATTGGTTGAATGCCACCAAAGTCATGAATGTCATAAATGTTATTGGTTGTCATACGGTCCTGAATTGTTTGAATGTCTCATGTCATGAATAGGTTAAATGTCCTGAAGTTAATGTCATGGATGTAATAAATGTCATAAATGTTATGGATGTCATGAATGCCATGCATTGGTCGAATGCCACTTAATGCCACACATGTGATGAATTAGTTGAATGGCACTGAATGTCATAAATATTATGGATACTATTAATGTCATGAATTGGTTGAATGCCACTTAAGGTTATCAATGTCACGAATTGGTAGAATGGCACTTCATGTCATCAATGTCGTGAATTATTTGAAGGACACTTAATGTCATGAATGTCATCAATGTTATCAATTGGTTATGCCACTTAAAGTAATTAATGTCGTAAATGCTATGGTTAACATGAATATCATGAATTGGTTGAATGCCTCTTAATTTCATGAATTGGTTGATTGGTTTTTAATTTCGTGAATTCATTGAAAGTCTCTTGATGATATGAATTGGTTTGAATGTCATGAATTGGCTGAATACCCTCATGTCATGCATGACATGCATATTGATTGAATGCCACTAAATGCCGTGAATGTCATGAATGACTCTGAATGTGATACACATACCATAAAGTGCTAAGAAGTGTATTTTAGTTATTAATGCGAGAATGCCATTGATTGAATGCCATTCAAAATCACAAATGTCATTGGTTGGTTAAATGTCACTTCATGTCATGAATTGATTAAATGTCTCTTAATTTCACGAATTTGTTGACATGCCACCTAATGTAAAATTAATTTTATCAATGAGATAAATATGATAAATGTTATAACGCCATGAATGTCAGAGGAGGCCATAGCTTGATTGAAGTTCACTAAATGTTATGGATGTTGAGGATTGATTGAATGTGGCACTTTATGTCAGGAATTGTTTGAAATGCCACTTACTGTCATATATTTGTAAAATGCCACTCAATGTCATAAATGTCTTCAATTGTAATTAATATAATGACTGTAGGCTTACTTAAATCACACATGACATGTGAATACCATAAAGTGTAAAAAAAAAAAAAAAAAAAAAAACCTGCGCGGTTCTAGAGCCAATATTCCTTTAGGGGCCATTTTTTTGGAGGGGGAGATACAAGAGCCAATATTTATTATTAGGCCCGGGCTAGACCCTTTGCATGTGGCGTCACCTTTTTACATTCAATTCTGCTATGTCGCACTAGAAGTAGAAAAGCAACCTATAGCTATAACCTATAACCTATTTTTCAAGTAATTGGGCAGTGTCTGAGAAGATCTACTTTCAAATTGCATTTCTTTTTGGAGAAAGCCCCCTGTAGAACCGCGCCTGGTGAAGAATGTCACTAATGTAATTGATTTTATTCATGAGATACTGTGATAAGAAATTGTAAGTAATGAATGTCATTGGATGCCATTGATTAATTGAATGCCCACTGAATAGTATATAATGCATGTCGTGAATGTCATGCATTTATCGACTATCTCTGATTGTCGTGAATGTCCTTAAATTGCTATCTATTTGAGGAATGAAGAAGGACTTCAATGTCATTGATGAAATGACATTTAATATGCGTATTGAAAAATGTCATTGAATGTCGTGAAAGGCATACAAAGGACTTCAATGTGTCATCGAATATCAAGATGAATTAAGAATATACTTGTTCTCCGTTATTCTTGACACGTGTCCGTTTGACGTTTGAGAAATTTTAATTAGGCTAAAAAAGGCTCAATCTGCCGTACCGATGACCTCACATTCGAAGAATTGAAAATATTATATTTGATCTTGCACTTCTGTTCCACGGCAAAAGTAAATAAAATGTAAAGCACACCGTAACTGAAGTCTGTGTTTTGGTTTTCCTTTAATGTAAAAGTTTTATTCGGCATAGGCGTATGGCCAGAGTTCCACTTGAAGCAATTTCCCATGCACAGATTCGATTGCATTTAGATTTGACAATATCTGATTAAAAATTTTACTTTCAAATGTCAGTCCGACCACATAGCCCGGCCACTTTCCACGGCAACCGGAATCAGAACCCACAGTGCCAGGCGGATTGGTCTGAGCTCAATTACGCATCCATCTGACATGCTATGCGCACTGGTACATGGTCCACGCTTGCCGCATGAGGGTATTATTTTCAGAGTGGTGCCGTACGCATCCGCACGCGAACGGATACGCATACGTTAAGCAAGCCAACTTAAGCTATTCCGTAACCATTATTTTCGTAGCAAGAGAGATACGCATGGGGTCTGCGCGACCAAAGGATAGCTCCTGAGGAGCGAGCCATAACTGATAGCGTATCTATTTCGTGCCTACTTCGCCCGCAGTTGGCGAAACTTTTCTATTGTGGCGTAATTATCATCCGATATAACGGCGTTGGGGGGATTTCAGTCACCGTCATCATAATGTACGTTGGTCTTGTGTAACCAATGATTGGTACACTGGAGCAAACTGTAACAAACTGTAATCGAACCTCATATCAGCTTAGCTCAACGAAGCTAATACAATGTGCCATATTACTTAAGGTGCATCACTATAGATGTAGCTAGGTTCATATCTAACAGTGTTGAGATTGAAGAAGTTTTAGCCTTACCTTGCATGCTTCAGGATCATCATGGCAATGTCTCCGGAAGCCGGTCTCGCTGCTTCTTCGTGTAGGTCTCCTCCTTTCCAGCGGTGCCACCGGCTGCAGTCCCGACTGGAGGCACTCAGAGCAGGGCTCCTTGAGCTGGAACTCCTGAGGGACATTCACGAGAGCCTGGTGAAGGGGGCCATTGACTTGATCCCCTCGCCGACTATCAACGCCGAGGATCCAGGTGACGGGTCGGTCGCAGACTCCGTGTTTGAAACCGAGGACCAGACGGGAGGGAATTCGCCGTGCCCGGGCGGGGAGGATGGGACACTGCAGCCTGAACCTGAAGGTGGTGCATTCAAATCTGTCCGGAACAATGTAAGTTTAGTTATGAATATGTCCAGGTGTCAATTTGTCAAAAGGCACTAAAGATTAATCTTAAGTAAAGATCCATCTTAACGGTAGTATCATACTTTGGTTTTTGTCAAAGAAATGCAGTCTCATGGACAAAAATATCAAGAAAGATACAGTATAACAGTCATCTGTGAAATTCCCACTCCAATATGGTGCCCAACTTTTGAGAAAACAGTATTTTTAAATCTGTTCGCTGGATTTTTTATCTTCGATAGATCAAGATTGATTCGGTCAATTGGTTTTACTCTTTTCTGGATAAATACACCGTTTTAGGCATAAAAAACCTAATGGTAAATGTTTCTACCCTCACAATGTTCTTGCTAGGTAAATCTGTGAAGATTTCGGTTTCGGTATGCAACCAAAGTATGATAGTACCTTTCAGTGCAGAGCAAAATGTGACGTCACGATGCAAATCACTATGCAAATCACTATAGTCTAAAGATTAGTCTTTGTTTTTCGTGAAATCGTACAAATCGATTATTGCATGCAATAATGAGTCAGAAAGTTGCCCTCAACGAACCATAACCATCACGACTTTGGCTTTTGGCTTCGGCTTGGGTCTTCGGTCAGTCAAGAGTTTTCCATAGAAAACGACAGAGTCAAAGCCAAAGCCAAATCCAAAACAAACTATAAAGGTGTCCTTTCAGTTAACTATTACAAAGCAGTCATCATCAGCTAGTTCTGATGACTGCTTTTGTAGCGAGAGCCGTGTCCTTGGTGTACGCTCGTCGTTTTTTGAAAAGCTCCCCAGAAAGTCGTAATTATTTCATTTTAAAGGTACTATCATACTTGGATAGGAAACCAAAACAGAAAAGTTTACAGATTTACCTATAACTTACAAGGTATAAACATAGACCTGGTACAAACATACCATTGAAACGAATCCGGCCTGATGAAAAGCTGTATTTATCCAAAAATGAGTATAAAAATGGAAGTCCGAAAACAGTTTTGATCCCAGAGATAAAAAAAACACAATTACAATTAGGCCTAACTCACAGTTTCGCGGAACAATTGCATGGGGTTTTCACTATTTTGTATATTTCCAATGATCAGTTGAGGTGCAAAGTTTCACAGGTTTGTTTTTATTCTATGACAAATCAAATTATAAACAGACCGCAGCTGTTCTATCAACTTCACCAAAGTATGATAGTACATTGTACCCTCTTCACAACCTCCATGATTTCACAATACATGTATACACATTTTATACCATGTACAATTCCTTGCTATAGGCATTATTATATTGAATGACTCTTTAAGGGCTCGATAGTAACTTACTGTCAATCGCAGAATCTTTCAGACATTGCAGCCCCACATAAGATAGGCTCCCTACGACGGGTCACATTCGTAACTCGAGTTACGATCGATCGTAGGGCTTCGTGAAAATGGTGAAATCGATCCCTTGTCCCCTGGACGCCAATTTGTGGAAACACGATCCTCACCGTTAGCAGTTTTAACATTTGTTTTTCTGGTTTGATGGAGGCTATGAATACCCTTGTGTAAATTGTGGTCGTTGTCCGTGAAATGGCCAACCCCCATACATGGTCCACCGGTATGGGGGACACCTGATCAGGCAAGTAATTCCAGAAAACAGACTTGCGTTGAGTTTATTCGCTTGGCTGCGCTTTACTTTGTTTATGAGTTATTCCATGGCACGATTTCTTGACTTCTGTTCATTGTTTTGCATACAGAAACCGCAATCTCCCTCACTTTATATTCAGCACTGTGAGTGCATAATTTATGCTGAGCTGTTCTTTGAAATCCTAACAAATCCTGTACCTTGGATCGAATTAATAAACATGCCAAGTCTACAAAATGTGAAATATTAGCCGCTTTAATTTTTAAAAAACAAAATTCAGATCAGTAACAGTCAATGGCACGGGTAGCGAGTGCATGTATGGCACTTGTCTCTCAACAATGTGGCCTGGGTTCGAATCCGGCTTATTTTAGGTCTATATGAGTAGAGTTGTGGGGAGCTACTGTTATTTCCACAAAGTTTTGTTCTCCCGGTTTTCTCCCGTTCACGCTTAAATCAAACACTTTCGATCTCAAGCTGAACTCCGTGGTCGATCAGTATGGGTTGATGTGGCTGGCAGCCAGGCAGGGCGTGCCCATGAATGCCGGCAACTCGATCGAGCTACAGCAACATCTTGCAAACCGGCTGTCATGTACTTAAAGGATGACTGGCATATACCACATTATTACCATTTACATCATTACTATATTACATTGTGCATAGTGCAACTGTTATGTATTGATTGTCAATTGTCAATACATATACCTTCCATGAGATATTGGTCAGTGGTCAGACATGGTCAGACAAACCGTCTACACCATGACAAGTAGTGGTCCTAATATTTACGACCTTTTCCTGGACCCACTGTACCTACTTCCTGGCAGTCCAACTTTATGGACCTGCTGACTGACATGTCTTCCAGATGTCTAGCTGGTATCTTAGATGGTCATTAATCATTGTACATATAACTAACTCCTTTGTTCACTATTCTGATATAAATGATCAGCCCTCCAAGTAGAGAGGAGATGGTGTTGAGCCCTGATCACGAGTGGTTCAATAAATAGATATACTGTTCGATTCCATAATACTCTGCGTTTGTCACTTGACTTGTCTCATTACATGTACTTATGTTAACTGCATATTACTGATCCCGTGGGTTCAAATACTGGTGAATAAACCCCACATAACATGGTGGAGAATCCGACTCAAGACGATACAGTGAGTACATAAGTCTATATGGTCTAAAGAGACATTTTCAGCAGAGCTGCAGCACCTGCAATATCCTAGGTGACTGCGAACGACACTTAGACCCGAATGCCCAGTCCGCAAGGCATCTGATTTAAAGAACAGTATAGCACAAACATCAACACAAGACCAACGGGCCCCGTCGCCTGGACGAGAGAAAGTCAGCTGGAAAACCCCCTGATGAAGCTGAGACCCTGACGAGGCTACTGTGAGTAAAGCGTGTTTAGTCAAAACACAGCAACAGCCAACAGCCGGCCCTAGAACCTTAAGGCCAGCCGGAGGACTCCACGGAAACGGAAACGACGACATGATCCATGACCATGATGTGGAACCGTGACCAAAGTCGCTGACATCGAGACCAACAAGACCTGTAGACCGGAGCTGACCGAGACCAAGATTTGCAGACTGAAGCTGAGACCATGAACAGCGGACCGGAGCCGACAGAGCTAGAGACCAGGAGCATCGATGCCTGCACGACGACAGACGAACACAGTACAGATGAACTCTGAACAATTAGTGCCCTCTTGAACAATTGGACATGCAATTCCATACATAATTAGTGCAGTTTCTAAATGTACTTCAATCACTACATTTTTGCTACATATGTCTTGGCCCATCTTGATATTGGTAAGTGAAACCTTAGCTTATTCTTCTACCATGAGAGTCAGTGTGTGAAGTGAGTTGTACTATTCTATCATTATTTGTTGATGCACAATTCTACCACTTTATTTGCTTCATTTATATCTTGACACCCTAGGTTTTGATTCCTTACCATTATTAAGTACTGTATTGATTTAGTTGTATTGCACACCCTCGATCCTCAAGTTCTGTAAAATATTTGACAATGGCCTCACCATCAGCCCCGACATGCCCGACCCTAAGACAGACCGACTTCCTCCCAAACCGTTTTGCGGGTGACACAATCGACAGAGACCGTTGTACCGCGCATATTTTAACTTTCCAAGACTACCTAGACGCACACGACTATGACGCTAATGACCCAGCCCAACTAAACACAATCCTCAAAATATTTAAGCGTAGCTTACAGGGACAGGCCAGATTATGGATTGATGGTCTAACATTTGACACATATGATGCCCTTAAATCTGCCTTTATTGGTCGATTTAGTGGTACCAAATCCAAATATGCACACGTTCAAGAGTTTAACTCACTTACATTGACTGCTGGCGAAAGCGCAGAATTATATCTTCAGCGCGTTAGACAGTCTGCATTGCGCATAGGATATGGAGAGAAACAAATTAAGGACAAACTATTGTCGACTCTACCGTCCAAATGTCGTACTGCTATTCTTATGTCCATTCCGGACTCAGCAGACTGCGAGGCAATTGCCAATAAGGCTCAGTGCTTTATTGATTTGGAAGGGGACACGCAACGTGAAGTTTCATTTTCGGCTCAAACCGATGAAATTCATAAACTCAGGGAAGAAATCGCTTCTCTGAGACTAGACAATGCCAAGCAACATTCCCCTCATGACCGACACTCACGTTCACCACGACGACGAGACAATGACAGCCGTGAAAGACAGACCAACCGTCATCCATCGGGTGACAGACGACGCAGCAACAGTCGCGACATGCAGACATAATCGGTATAGCCCCAATCCACGAAACAACTATCGAAACAATTGACAATCAATGAGCTAAACATAATACTATTCAACAAGAAATTGCCCAACAGCAAAGGGATACTCTGAAGTCTTTGACTCAGTTTTCCAGAAAACAAACAACTAAGGCGCTGTTTGTATATAAATAAATGGTTCCTATTCTAGGGCTACATTTACCATATCATGCCCAATTTAAATACTGAATACGAGAACCAACTTGAGAACATAAAATCAGATATCTTGGACTGCTACCCGAATAATGACCTATTGTTCCTATTTGTGTTTATATTGTGGTGTTCTGTTACACCCATAAATTCCTTCCTGTCGATCTGGACTAGTGACTATTATCGTTTATGGGTTATGGGCACCCCACCTCAAGTTATCGTGTTCTCCCTAAAATAGATTATGTTTTCTCGTGTTTTCCCTAAAATAGATTCAAGGCCAGAGTAGAAATAACGGTGGCGGTGCCAAGCAGCGAGAATCGGGGATGACGGCGAAGGGGCCGACCGCGCCAGAAACCGGCACAATCTCGGCATCGGACGGGTGGATGAGTCCGGCTACCGTCGTGAGTTCAGCTTCGGCAGACTACCTCGTCCGCTACCGTCAGGGGTCGTACCGTCGCGGTGACTCCGAAGGCGCGGCCGAAGATTATTTCGAGAGTCCGACCGGTCATCGAGGAACTTTGGGTGAGAATGCTATCGCGGGAGAAGAGCTAAAACATTCTATGGAAATCATGGAACAATCAACCCCAAGACGTGGAACATTGAGAAGGTCATCATCAATGGTTACTCCCAAAAGCTTCTATAACCAACATCTCCACAATTCAGAATTTCAGAGTCATGATATCAATAATGCAGATCCCAACATCATGAGAAGACGTGGGATTCAGAGATCTATGTCACTCCAGGAGCCGATTTCAAACTCGGCGGCAAAGAGCACGGAATCCATCACGCGTGAGGAGATGCTGAGGCGCAAGAGACGATCCGTTCACGAGCTGGACTTCTCCTTCACCGGTCAGCCCGGGCTCGCCTCCCGCTGCTTCATGGGCTCGTCGAGGGCATTCCGGTACCCGAGCCCCCTCCATGCCATATCCCTGCAGAGTCCGCTCTGCCTGCCCGAGCCCGAGTACGAACAGGAGCCAGGAGGACGGGGCAGGATAGAGGTCCTACCTCCGGACCACGATTCTGACGTGGACGCCATTCCCTCGAATAATGGTATCCAAAATACGGAGGCCGGCTGGACCAGCACTGACACAAATCTTGATGCTCATTTGAAGAGCTCAGAAATCCCCGAAGAATCAAGAATACCAACAAAACCGATACCAGCACGTCCCTTAGCAAACATACAACCTCATGAAGACAAGTATCAAGACAGAACTTACCTCGCAGAAGCTCAATTTCGACGGAATTCTGCTGCAATAATAGCCGTAACCTCTCAGATGCAGAACGCCCCTCGTGAAAACGCCGGGAAACCCGTCACCAAAGCAGACGACCACTTTTACATGATCGAAGCGGGAAACTTCGAGAGTGACGCGGCGTGCGCGGGAAACGATTTTGGAGAGGAGAAAGTGAACACGTCTGCGACAATTATTAACGGCTTCGGTGAGAAACGCAGAGAGTGCCGTCAGCTTATCGATGCCAGAGGTCGCTACAACGACGGGGTGGTGCGGAGCAAGGCCCCCGTTAGCACATCGCTTTTCCAGGCATCGATTGATGGTGGTTTGAGGGACTCGGAGCCGGACAATGATCACACAACACCTCAACCAAGGAGAAAAAACGCCTACGTTTCACGTGTAGAATACCAAGTGTAAGACATTATTGTTCAACACTCCATTTTTAAGGAAACACTTACAAACCATTCAAGTAGTTTCTGATGTCATTTAATATGTGACACATAGAAACAAAACTTTCGTGTTTTTCTCAAAACGTCTACTTCATTGACAATATACAATAGGTCTTTTTATGGACACATTTTTAGAAACGTAGTTGGTAAATTTCCAGACAAAAACTAAAACAAAAGAAAACATTGACTGCTATCAACCAACACACAGCCAGATTTACGAGGAGAAAATAGCGGTACATGTATCAGACTTTAATATCTTTGGCTATGGCTGCAGATAACACACGAACTGGAAATAATGGCAGCTGGATAGCCAGCGACTTCAGCCGTTTCTATTTAACTTACACGCAGCTAGCCACAGCCAGAGATTTTAAACCACATTATAAAATGATACAACTCTACAAACTACTAAGAAACTATCAACAACATGCTTGAGAAAAATAGTACGAAGATTTTCAATATGTAATTTAATTTTCCACAAAGAATGGACCGAATTTGTGAGATATAGGCCTAGGCCTATTCATCAATATTTCGTCTCAGTTATTAACAAAAAAACGACACAATTTTTTCTCTTGAAATTTCATGGAGCTGCCTAAGCACCAAAATTTGCTTAAGCACCAAAAACCTTGGTACATGTAGATAAATCAGTATGCCAGCAAAAGTTCTGAATGTTATGCTCAATGATGGCCGAATACAAGTCAAAAGCAGTAAACACCTCATGGAAATTTGTTTGGTAATCCTGTTTGATCAAGGAAGACTTTTCATGCTTAATCAAATTTTGTGCTTGAGCAGCTCTATGAAATGGCACCAGGCGCACAACTATAGTTGTACTATACTATTAATTGAATGACACGACCTTAAATTTAATTTGTACAAAATGTTCCAATTTCTACTTAGTTCTCATTAATTAAAAAAAAAACCAACAACAACAAAACCTGGGAATCTCTTTCATTTTAGTTCATCGCGTCTGTTTCAACCAGGGCCCAATTTCATGAAATCCCTTACGGCCCATTTTTGTACTTACGGGCACTGCTACGCGTTAAATCTATTTCATGGAATCAATCTCTAAGCAAGACTTTCGGTTAGCGAAGAAATCCTTGGCTATTAATGTTTTCTGCTACACACGCTGCCATTCTGCAGAAAGTTCATGCTTAAGCCTAGTAAGAAGGAAAACTCTCCAGTAAAATATGCTAACCGTATATAGCAAACAAGTCTGCCATCGTAAGCGGAGAATCTTTGCTAATAGAGCAACGGATTCCATGAAATTGGGCCATGGCTGTATAATTAAGATCTTATTTGGGAGGGGACAGATTTGGGGGGGGGGGGTAGATGCACCATTTTTTCAAGGGGTTAGGGTTAGGGTTAGGCAAATGAATTTTTATTTACACAATTTCCTTATTAATTTACATTCTAAATTTCAGGACAACAGGGGTGACAGGGTACGTAATAATGCCAATGGTTGTTACAACTTCTTGTGTTTTTGTGTGCCAGATTCTCGGGTGCTGAATCATGGCTCAAAGTGAAGCAAACAACATTGTTTGAATCCCGCTCCAGTAAACTTGTCTTTGTTCACTTTTCAAAATTATTCCAATCATTTTTTGTGTGTTTTTTTATGATTATATAATCATTTGTAAAGCTAGGTTCCTTTTTTGAATAATAAATAAGGCAATTTGTTTTGGAGAGTACATTTTGGTTTTGAATCAGTGTTTTTATGTACTTATGGCAAAAAGAATTTTGTTTTGAAGGGGAGGAATGAATTTGCTCAGTGAGTTTTTTTTTACGAAACATGTAATGCTTAAAAGATCTCAAAGCATAGGTAATTCCTCAGCTCAAATAATGTCACCGTAAACTCATCCAAAGTTGCATCTTTAAGATGTCTAAAATGTTCTCACAGACAAATTAATACCAACTGCTAAAATAATTTTATAAAAACAACAATCTGATTGGATTAAAGGTGATTTGCTTGTTCAAATGATGAAAAAGTTCTTAAATAAAAAAAATAAAACTTAACACCAGTGACCAGAAATTGTCTGCCGCTTGCACCGCAGGTTCGGGCGGACAATTATCTGACGATAGAGGTATGATGGGTTGATGACAACTACTAAGGTGATGTCACTGATGTGATGGAGGAAGTCTTCGCTTGGTTGGTTGATTGTAAGGAGAGCCACGATCCCATCCCCATGAACTGCAAACTGTACAGGATAATATTACATCGAGGGCGCCATCGTGCCTACATCAACAGAACTGGACAGAAAGAGCAAAGATAAAAGAGAGTCAACAGAGAACAAAGCTTGATCAGAGTTTTAGGAGGGTCTGGCGTTTCGATCCTTTGTCTAAAGGCTGAATTCAAAGGTAGTATCATACTTTGGTAGCATACTGAAACAGAAATCTTCACAGATTTAGCTATACAGGCCTACAGAGTATAGAGATGATGATGGTAGAAACATACTGTTAACATTTTTCTGCCTGAAATGCTGTAAAATGCCAGAAAAGAGTAAAAACAATGACCAAAAACAATTTTGATCCTTTAGAGATAAAAAAATAACGGTGAAAAGATTTTAAAAATACTGTGGGAGTTTTTCTCAAAAAGTGAGCACCGTATGGGACTGAAATTTTCACAGATGACTGTTACTGTATCTGTCTTGATATTTTTGTCCATGAATCTGCATTTCTTTGACAAAAAACCAAAGTATGATATTACCTTTAAAGACCAGAACACGCGATAATTAAGATACACATACATGAACATGGAGCACAACACATAAGCCGTTTGCGAATTAAATCTGAAGAGTATCTGGTACACAGACTTCTGTGTACATAGCGGTTGGCATAGCGGTTCTTTCCTCCTCGCCATTCACGTCTGGCCGACCGGGTTCAAGTCCGGCTCAGTCCACAAGTGGATTGGGTTTTCAGTTCCTACCTGATTCTGTGGGAATACCCAGAATATTACTCTGGGGTTTTCCTCCCACCTCTAAAACTAACTGCATCTTCTTCTCGTCATCTTTCCATGTTTTATCAGGTTTTTGAGCTACAGTTCGTAGGGAGCTTTTGATGAATCATTGGTTTCATTACCAGAAATAAATAATAATAATAATGATAATAATAGGACTGGTAGGGAACAAAGATAAGCATGCTAAGCAGTTAGGGACTAGGGAATGACCAATTACAGGGGTTGAGTGGGTGGGTTGGTCAAGCACCCCTTGGTCAGCTAGAGATTTCGGACCGGTCAGACATCACCACCTCCTCTGACTTACCTTCCATCTGTTGCCGCAGTTATGGCAGTACACAAACGTCGTCATCGGCTCGTCAGCACTTCTGGTCTGAACCTGTTGAAGACAACATACGTCATTAGTGCTTCAAATACATATCGGTTAAGAATACATGTAGTCCAGGGGGACTGGCACACAACAACTCTAACTTCTGGGGCCAATTTTATTTGAAGTATGGTGGGCGCTGTTTGGAGTGTCGACACAAAGGATTGTACCCAAACCAAACAGCACCATCCTATTGTATTTTTGCCCTGAAATGTTGCAAAAAATGTTTAAATCCAATGACAAATTAAATCATCAGTATGGACAGACTGCAGCTGTTCTATCAACTTAACCAAAGAAACTTGAAGTGGAACAGGCATACAACAACCCTAACCTTTTCACCTTTTCTTTTACTACATATTATCTTCTTCGTCAGACAATCAATATTCCGAACTAATTACTCAATCCACCATTAACTCCAACCCTGTTCTTCATCTCAATCGGAACCCAGACCACAAATGAGATTTTTTTTTCCCCCCCACGTCCTTACTTGATTGTAAGAGCAATTCCTCTTTAGGCATTTGCCACACTTGAGTAGGTCGGTTTTCGTTCCTGACGTGACGGCCATCTGATGTTCCTTGATGGCCTCCTTGGTGATGTCATTGCGGATTTCCTTCAGCTCTTTGCTGGCCATTTCCTGCTCAATTAATAAAAAAATATTTTGTTTTTAGGTTTTCCCGGTCATTTTCGTCAAATGAGGAGCAAATTTGATTGTGAGTTTGTCACGCATTCGTGTTTATGTGATTTTGCCTCCTCAGTTGAAACCGTCACTCGATTTTACTTTGATTTATTTATATAGCATTGCATTCAATTAAATTCAACAGTCATTCAGTTAAATAGCCATGCAAAATCGGTATTCAATTTACTGTAGCATGCTGCCAAAAGCCGTTGCGAATTTGAATGCTATTTAAATGGAATTTTAAATTGAAAGGCGATTCTTTTTATTCGCCTAACTCTTGTTTACATTTTCTTGCACATGAAGTGAAATTGAATAACTATTTTGAGGTGCCTTGCAGTTTTACGCAAAATGGAATGACGCAGGGTTTACATTGTCCGCTCATTTGCCAAAAATGATCATAACCTATAATAATATAAATAATAAAGAATAATAATCATAAAAAAACAACAAACTAAAATAAACACCAACAAAACCTTTTACAGAAAATCATGACAAAAAAACAATTAATCAGTGAGTATAAAGTACCGGTACAGCCATGAAATCGGCCCAAGTTGTGGAGACATATGGCTCTACATAGAACTGATTAAGTGATTACCGGTATGCACTTTTCCAAAACCTTGGCTCCGGCTCCGGCTGCATTTCATGAATCCATTCTGAAATAATGGGAATCAAAATGGAGGCTTTTGGCTGCGGTTTCAAAAGTAGATACTCTATTTTGAACAAGAAAACAGAGCTTCAGCTTCAATGAAAAAAAACCACAACCTATATTTTCAGCAAATGAATGACAGAGATGAAGCCAGAGCCCAAGCCGAGGTTTTGGACAGAAAAGGCCCTCATAGAAACCGAAATCGTCACTTACGGTCGAGGCCATTTTGGCGATCCTTTCAGGGGGAATCTCCCTGGTCAGCACCCTCCTTCTCAGCTCAGGGTTGCTGGGGTCTTTCAGGTTGGACACCCTGCTGCGGATGCGGTTCTTGTACTTCATGTCCGTGTTGACGAACTCGGTGTAGATACGTGCAGGGGTTTCATTAAGGCAAACAATGACGGAATTTAGTTAAGTTATCTTGTTGGAGATGCAAGTTGGAGACGTGATTTGTGAAAGTGTCATCCATGTTACATCCATGGACCTACACACCAATCATCCATAAAGGTACAGTACAGGATTGGTAAGATACCCAAATATGAAATGTTCACAGATTTATGTATAACTTTCAGGATATGAAGATGGTGCTGGTAGAAACAAACCGTTAAAATATTCCTGCCTGAAATAGTGTATTTATCCAGAAATTAGTAAAACAACAAACAGAAAAGACTTTGATCACGGGGCGCTATCAAAGCTCCTGTGAATAGATTTGACAATACCGTGAGCGTTTTTCACTATTTTCTACAGTTTCTGATGAGCTAAAAATGTCACAGGTTTGTTATTATTCCATGATAAATCAAATTATGAACATCGCCAAAGGATATAATCTTCAATTTCTGTAGCAATATCCTCTGCATCTTTGAATACATCTGGGTCTATCCCTTCAACTGCAAACAAAAAAAAGAAAGAAGAAGAAAATGACAATGACACTGACAAGCTAGAACAAGCAAAGCAAATACATGTAATAAAGAAATCAACAAGCCTATACAGTTATGCAATATGCATATCATAAAATGATAAGCCAATTAAAGGTAGTATCATACTTTGGTAAGAAACCAAAACAGAAATCTTCACAGATTTACGTATAGCTTACAGGGTATGAAGATGGTGCTGGTAGAAACCTACCGTAAAATTTTTTTCGCATGAAATGGTGTATTTATCCGGAAATTAGTAACATAACTTTTAAAAGATCAAAAATAAAAGAGAAAATTACTTAAGAAATACTGTGGCCGTTTTTCACAATTTTCTCAAAAAGTGGGTACCGTATGGGACTGAAATTTTCACAGATGACTGTGACTGTATTTTCCTTGATATTTTTGCCCATGAATCTGTACTTCTCTGACAAAAACCAAAGTACGATACTAACTTTAATTAGCCTATACAAAGAATTACAGGTTCATTTGTATCAATGTCATCATTTTAAAAATGTTCAAGTAATGATTATTATTTTGTTTGTTTTGTATTTATATCTATTTATCTTAATCTTAATCTTTATTTTAATTGGTATCATCTGTTATGTAATTAGCGCCTTTGATCACTTTGTAAGTGGAATTGTCTGCGCTCTATAAATAAAAATTATTATTATCATTAGGCAACAGGCAACTGTTTCTAAACCTGAAACACAAATCCTACTAAAAAGAAATCAACACCAAAAGAAAGTGTGAAACAGGTTGCCAAGCAACAGGATTCTGAGAAACAGGTTGCTTAGCAACAGTATGCTGAGAAACAGGTTGCTTATAAATCAACAGGTAGTGGAGGAACATGATAAAACACAGAGGAAGCCATGTAATGAATTAAAGGTACAGTACAGGATTGGTAACATACCCAAACAGAAATGTTCACAGATTTACGTATAACTTTCAGTGTATGGATATGGTGCTGAAAGAAACATACCGTTGAAACATTCTGCCTAAAATGGTGTATATATCCAGAAATTACCGTAGTCAAAAAAAGGCCGAAAACAGTTATGATCTTGGGGTGAGATCAAACCATTCTTTATGTTCTATGTCATTTCATGTACATGAAAAGACAAAGTGTGAGTGCTGTTCTGTGATGTTTACCAATCATGTATTATACTTTCAATAAAATCTGAAGCCTGGCAACAATAATCGATACATAAATTGTAATTAAGCAGCATCTTATTCAAACAACATGGCTGTTTGGAAGGAAAGGAAAACAGTGAAAGACAAAAAATAAAATCTGATTGAATAGCCTAGCATATTAAAATCATCCATCGCCTGGCGAACTCACTTGGCACTTTCAGTGAATCCAAAATCATCTTTGTGCATTTCTCGCGGACCACGTCGTTGGTCTTCGTCGTCGGGAAACTCTTGCCCTTCTCGGAGGTGGAGCTGGATTTACCGTCGCCGCTGCCATTGGGAAGCGGAGGAGAGGTCTCCCGGGAATCATCGCCGCTGTCTTTCTTCTCTTTTTGAGAACTGTTGGACTTGTTCGGTGCTAGACAGAGAGAAGAGAGAAGAAAAAAAAGGCAATCGATTAACGGTTTACTGTTATCAAATTTGGGAAAGGGATGAAAGTGCTGTAAAATTGTTGCTTAATACATAATTAATGAATAAATTTATATTTCTATGTAAGTGCTTAATTTTGACCAAAAAGTTACAAAATCAGTACATAAATGCCCGGCCCCCTACAAAAAAGGAAGGTACATTAAAATTAAGGTAGGAGAATGGGAAGCCCTGGAAGGAGTTCTGGGAGGGATCCACCTCTGGCATCGTACCTTGTGCAGGAAGCAGTTTCTTCCAACCCTTGATGAGCCCCTTGGCCAGAGTGTTCACATCATCGTTGTTGCTCTGTTTGCGTAGGGAGTTGACCGACATTCCAATCCTCGTTTTCTGTAGTGTGATCACAATATTGGAAGAATAAGAAATTAGACCTGAATTTTCAAATCTACAGAATTTTCCACCCCAAAAAAATGAGAGAGAAGTAAAAGTATTACACATCAAAATTACAAATTTATAAAGAAGACAAGGGAAGAAGACTGAGTCAGAGCTTGGTCACCGGAGAAGATATAATTGACGCTTGGAGTTAGGAGGGTCTGACGTTTTGATCTTAGCAGGAAACTTAAAACTTGCAAAAATAAAAGCAATCTGCTTATTCATGGAGACTTGCGCCGTGCTGACGTGCCCAAATTGTGCTCACAGTATTTACATAGAGGTGCAAGTAAAAAACAAGGGTCACACTAATCAAAGTCAACTCGGCGTCAACTACTTAAAGGCGTCAACTCGGCGTCAACTCATTCCAAATTATGAAATATTGAAAATAAGTACACAGTACTGCAATCAGAAGTGTAAGAAAGAATTTGCATTAGGTTGAAGTTATATTCCATCTAGAAAATTGAGTTTTTTTCTCTTAAAAAAATCATTGCTGAGCAACATATCCACTGGCTGCCATCTTGTCATTTACAGCTCATGGACGGTACCATATTAAGTAGGGGTATTCAAGTAATGCAAGTGCTGAACCATGGACAACAACCCCACCCCCACCCCATACACTGTCAAATATGTTTTATTTTGCAAAAGGAACAAAGGAACTCTTTGCTATTCATAATTATAATTCCATACACATTATACAAACTAAATAGCTTGGTAATTGCATTACTCGTACACCCCTACATAAATGGTCTCCTCGAGTTGACGCCTTTTTCTAGTTGACGCCGAAGTTGAATTTAATTAGTGTGACCGAAAAACAAAGAGGTGTTTAGAGCTTGAGATGGGTTGGGGTTGGTCGCATATCCCTCTTTCTCAAAGGCTAAAATTGAGGATTTTTACCTGGAGGATTTCCAAGGTTATGGGAAGCTCTTTCAATTTGTTGAGAAGCTCCACAGCATCCAAAGATTTCTGGTTGGAATCAAAGACAAAGACCAATTAATTCTCAATTAATTTTATACAATTGACAGACAACGAATATCAATAAGGTATATCCCAAATAGCATTTTTACCAAGAGAGGGTGCTTCCGCAAAGCATTGTCGGATACATCTTGGTCGATCTGAATAAAGTTTGCAAGAAGCATGTAAGAAAATTGCATTTTTACACTGAAATGTTGCACAAATTTCTTCAATCCATTCCAGGCTTTTAATTTAAGAGACCCAGGATTCAGGAACATTTGCTGAATGTCAAACAAAAGTATAATTTTTGAGAAGTAGATGCTATGTAAGGGCTAAAATAATCAATGTGTTTGGGGATCCCTTCTAATCACAATCCCCCTTTCCTTATTATTTTAGGAACCACTTGTCCACAATTTTCTTTTTAACGAATAGCGAAACTGGTTAATGGAAAAATATGCGTGTTTGTGAAAACATTAAAAAAAACAAAGTAAAAACGCCGGAAAAATTGAAATCTCACCGTATCACTGTTGAGCAGTTTCTCAACTTGCTTCCCAATCTTGACAACTTCCTTTTCGCAAGAAGACATCGTTAGGATTTGATAAATTAAAATAAATACAAAAAATTGTTACAAAGGGAAAAATAAAACTTCGCAGTTGCGTCGGGAATAAATAACAAAATTTTCTGGATGGATCGGCGCGGTAATTAAAAATGGAATAGCGCCCTCAAGTGCTTGGCGTCACTTCTAAGACTGTTCTACTTACACAAATAGGGGTGTTAAAATCATCTTCTAAATATTGTTGTCAACGAAAAGAATTAAACATCATATGTGAGATTATTTTACAAATATACGACATAGTGGTGAGATTTAAAATGTATTGAAATGGCTCAAAGTTTTTAAAACGGCTATATATTTAAAATTATTTTAAGTTATTTATGTCCCTCAGTGATTTGTCAGTATTTTTTTTTAATGAAACATTCCGAAAAAAATGTGCAAAATCCAAGATGTCGGGGTACGATGTTCCTTCTTGGTAAGTAAACGTGGAATAAACAGCTACATTTTGGGTTGAATTATCTGGATTAACAATTAAAAGATGAAATATTTCTTTTATGAAAACCTGCATTCGTCCATCCCTTCTTCAATAATGACGTCTGCGCCCGGGAAGTGAGAATAATATAATACAGTCGATACGAAATAAACAAAAGTGGCACAATTTTAATTTAATTTGCCAAAAGAGGGCGCTTTTCGCAAGTGCAGAATTTTATTTTTAAAAAGATGATTATTATTAATTGTAAAAAATGAAATAATTAGGGGCCTGTTTGTTTCACGTACAAGTTTATGAATCCTGCTGATCCAGATTCCCTTACTCTGATTGGCCAATTTGCAGTTATAGAACCTATCTCCGGCAAAATAACCTTTAGAGAAAGAAGGCTGGCATGACGTATTGAGATTTGGCCAATCAGAAGAATCATAGTGCCGGCAAAATATACACTTCTTTTTTTTTAAGCCTAAAAAATGGCAATCCCTCAAACGAAATCTAGCCCCCAAAAACCTGGTATGAAAAAAAAACGGGCAATCCCTAAAACTTTGATTAATTATTTGAGTGTCGTATGAGTTGGTTGGCGTACGAATTGCTCAGCATACTATTTGGTCTGCGTTTGAGTTGAGTGGTGTACAAGTTGGCCAAACAGGGTACGATTTGGTTTGCGTACGAGTTGAGTAGTGTACGAGTTGTGCGGTATACGAGTTGACCAAACAGCATATGAGTTGGTCGATGTAGGAGTTGACCTGCTTCAGCCGTACATCATGCAGGAATATGAAAATAGACCTACCATTATGAAATATGACTTCTGTGTTATAGCTGCTCCCATAGTAATATAAAAAAACTAAATGACGCACCCGTGCACAAACCAATTGGAGCTATATCCGCGCATGCAGGACGCGGCCATATTTAGAGGGGGGGGGGGGAAATGAACCTAAACATTCAAGCGCTTATTATAATGATTGTGCAATTTGGCAAATTGAATGATGGAATTACCGAAGCAAACAATCTAAAGAAGATAGCTACGGCATTCCATAAAAATGGGTTTTAAACACCTTTACAAATGGCGCAGTGAAAGACGCGTCCACGAGCAGGCAATGCGTCATCTAGTTTTTTTTTTATATATCAATGGCTGCTCCAACGTGCTACTTCTTGTACATCCAGTATTTGTTTCGCATCTAGCGCTATGATTAATAAACTGTTTTATTTAATTTTTTTAATTCTCTTTTACTGTGCAGGGCTGGTAAGCCCTTACCAGGCCTTCACTTGGACGTTCTCAAGGAAACCAAGATGATAGAGGTCAGTTGTAAGGTCAAAGGTCACTGTCATATCAAGCTTTAGATGTATGCAAAGATACTAATAAACTGCACTGAACAGAGGCCATACTACCAATGCTCAGGCTTTCCGTCAGGATAGCCCAGCAGGAGCAGGGATTGTGAACTTTGACCCCTGAAAAGGTCACCACATGACCTGCAGTGGTACGCGGCCCTCACTGAGTGCTACAGTGATGAAACCGTGAGGTTTCGCAGTGAGGCGTTTGGGCCCAGTCTGCTGAGACTTAAGACTGGGTTATGACCTCTGCTGACATTCTAAAAAGTTTAGGTGTAGAAATGGGAAACTTTTGAGAACCGGTCTTCAAGTCAACAACGCAAGCACACGCACAACAGTGCAGGCGCAAAACAACGCGTGCATTGCTCACAATTGCGTGCGCGTGCGCTGTTGACTTGAAGACCGGTTCTCAAAAGTCTCCTATTAGACAGGTGCATCTTGTTTTACAAATACACGTAGGCCTAAATGTACCGTCAATTATCTTAAGTTAATAGTTTTTGCATATTTGTTTTTCCCTTGTGGTATGATTAAAAAGCCGTGTCTTTTTTGAGTGATCCCCCATGTACTATTTCTCAGGTTGCAGCATTGCTAATGCTGCCCGTATCTTCAATGAACCTTGGGATAATAAGTGGTATGTGAGTGGTTTCATGGCTTCTGACTGCCATATGAACAAAGATAATTGACTATTAGGGACACCACTAACATAGGGCTGGGTAGGTCAGTTGGTATAAGAGCACCGATACAGTATTCCGAAAGTCTCTGGTTTCAACCCCGCTCCAGTCAAATTTGTTCCATTGTCTGCAACTTTGTCCTGAATCACGCCTCTTGTTACTGGACAATGCCAAAAACATTTGTTTTTAAATGAAATGAAACCATTCTCTGTTTTTTTTTGGTTGCTTTAAATTTTCTCCCTTCTTTTCAATCGACAGAAAATGATGATCGACGAGAAGAATGTGTATTATTTTGGAAGGAATTCCATCGTCTGCGACTTTGTCCTGGATCATGCCTCCTGTTCCCGAGTCCACGCTGCGCTGATGTATCACAAACATCTCAACAGGTCGTTCCTGGTCGACCTGGGAAGCAGTGAGTTGGACATCGCCCTTTCCCCTTCCCTACTCAGTAGTCACCCTCCCTCCTTGTCCCTTCTGAACAAGTATGCGTTCTCTCGCGTTGACCCAAAACCTACTTTTGTCGCCTTCTTTGAGCAACACAAGCATCAAACTTTAAAACTTGCAAAGCTTTCTACTTTAACAATTGTGAGCTTTTTCCACACAGGAAAGCAGGGTGTGCTTGCTACGCTGTTCAATGTTCTGACAATTTTTATTTGGAAAAGAAAAGTGCCTTCAAAGTGACTTTGATCAAAGTGATGTTGTGTTGCTGCTGGTACCAATGTTTCGGCTGCTGATACTGCTAGCCTTCATCAAGCAACTGAAGAACTGGATGCTGCCGTGTCTGTTATATCTATTTGGCAAAACGGGACTAATACTTTTTGTTTTTTACTCCTCGTTGTGTTTAGCTCATGGCACGTTTCTGGGATCTATTCGTCTGGAGGGCCACAAACCCCAGCAGATTCCCCTCGACAGCACCATACACTTCGGGGCGTCCACGCGCTCCTACGTGCTCCGGGAGAAACCTCAGACGGCCTCCTCCGTCCTCACCTCGGTGACAGACTCCAAATCGGTACAAGAGGAGGAGGAGGTCGTGGGAGGACTGCTCGGTCTGCCCGAGGAGGAAACAGAATTAAACGTAGGAGCTTGCTCTTGTATCTTTTTCAGACCTTTGCCCACTTGACCACCTCTCGGGGGTTGGCCCTGGGGACGACAATATGCCATGTGTCCCGAACAAAATGTTTAACACTTCTCCGCCCTCGAGCCACTCCTGAGATTGGCCCTTTTCCCCGGGGCGAGTTCAACCCTGCTCCAGAACAAGGGGAGAGACGCTTTCTTCAGGGCGAGAATAGTAGTGTGAAACATGGTCCTTGCGGTTTTGTCTTGTGACAGTTTGTATCATTCATCATAAAAAATAACCACAATTTGTACACAACATTTTATAACATTGAAAGATATTGCTGAATGTAATGGAAAGAACACAAGCAATAATGGTATGTATTTTGTACAGCTATAGAAAGTTTGTAAAAATGTTGAAGTTGGTCATGCCGTCTTTTGAGAAGATGAAATGATTTGCAACATTTGGTCGCCCATGCCATCCAGCAATGAATGTTTGTAAACAAATGAAAGGTCTATAGCAATCTAAAAGGAACCTTCTCTTCACAGCGATGGGCATGAGGGTTTTGTCTTTGGCTGGGTTTTGTAACTCGCCAAATGTCCTCTTTTATTTTTGTTGGCCATGGACCACCTCTGACCTCTAACCTCTAACCTCTGACCTCCCTCCGCATTACAGAATCTCACAGAATTCAACACGGCACACAACAAGAGGGTGACCAACGTGGGTTACGAGGAGGCTACGCCCAAGCCAGAGAGGACGCGGAAACGGAAGAGCGCCGTCAACGTCTCGTTCGGCGAGGACGACGAGGTCATCAATCCAGGTTGGTATCTGACTCCGAATGTCACCGGTTCCCTGTCAGAATGTGCACAATGTAATGGCAGTCCTTTTTTGATACAGTGTTTCATGAAGCAATAGCTCAAATGTTAAAGCTTGAACCGTAATATAACTTCTCTACTTAAATTTGGTTTTTGGTGCTTTTTTGTTTCTCTCAGAGGATATCGATCCGTCCGTTGGAAGATTCAGAAATCTGGTCCAGACTTCAGTTGTTCCCGTCAAGGTGAGGGTTCTTGTTCAAAGATCTACTGGACTCTGGGTTATGCCTCATTTTGATGTATTCAATCCCCCCAACAAAAATAATCTGACAGAAGCGAATTGCCAGAAGTTGCTGGTTTTAGAGGACCCAGGAAGGGTAAATTTGCTTTGTTCAACCTGGACTTGGGCGGTATTTGATTTTCAAGTATTCAGTGTGCCGTGACAAAAACACTGCGGTATTCAGTACAACCGCAAAATATTAGACACTTCAAGAATCAACAGTTGTCAAAAAGAGAGATCACACATATCAATTGTTATTTCCCATCAAGTAATATTGGCGCCTTTATTAGACTGGGCTCTGCCTGTTACCTCCATGCATAGAGCTAGGGTGGTAGAGATCATAACGATGTTCCAGCTGCAGGGGAAAGAGTCTGGAAAAGACAGCTAGAGTCTGAAAAACATCAAAAGCCCAACAGAATGATCGACACAGCCTGACAGATAAAAGTGTCACATTTCACTTCACCTTGATTCACTAGTACCATCTTATCTTTAAGTTTTATCCAGATCAGTGACTAGAAATGCCTGTAGTCACACAGGATTGGGTTGATGATCGCGATATCGGAACTGAAAATGGAGTTGGTCGATATCTCGGTATTTTGAAAACATCATTGGGTATTGTTCAGTATAAAAAAACAAAAACAAACACGTAACTACTCGGTATTACCGTGAAACCGCCTAAGCCTAGCTCAACCCTCAAAGCTCACACCCTTAACTTTGAATTTAAGGACAAGATGTAAACTGTTTTGTCATGCTGTCTGTTTGTGCACAGCTATTAAAATGTATTTATTCATTTCTTGCTACAATTTCACATTTGCAGAAGCGGAGATCTGAGGAGTCGGTGAATGCAAGTGCTGCCAATGACATGGTCCGGAGATTACAGGGCCTCAACTACGGCCCCTCCCTGTACGCCGACCTCCCCACCACAGGGGGCGAGCCCCTCTCCCCCACCACCTCGGCCACACCCACCACACCCCCAGCAGGCATGCTGGGCAGCTCCACCCTCGGACTCATGCATGCGCCCAACCTGGCGCCCGAAGTGGATATGGCCCCGCCCGAGCCGGAGGCCACGCCCAACCCAACCCAGCCCATGCTCGCCCACATTCCCAGCATGGGCGGGGAGCTGCTGCCCAAGAAGAAGAAATATGCAAAGGAGGCGTGGCCAGGGAAGAAGCCGACGCCCTCGTTACTGCTCTAAGGGGGCGCGGCGTGTGACTGATTGGCAATAGTGCCCAAGATGAACAGACTGGAATTCTGTTATTCTGCAGACTGGAGAATATCAAAACCATTTTTTTTAAATACAAATATCAACTATTGAGACAGAATCTTCTCTTGAGTTTCATACAGCAACAGCTTAGTGGCAGTGCCACATAGATGAGAAAGTGATCCGTTTTAAGGTTTATTGTTCCTGCAGAGTTTGAGGATGTACACAATTTGATCAAAACTCCCAAAAAATTAAAACACAGTTACACCCCTAGACACCTCTCTGGCATAAACCCTGTGACACCTTTGAGAATTCTTGCCAAGGAAAAATATCAAATTTGGTGTTTTTTCACCGGTTTTGTTCACCCCCAAATTTTGGACGGCATGAAGAGTTCATCTTTAAACGTCTCTTGAAGGCCCATGTTACACGAGGCAGTTTACAGGCAACCAGTTCCAGGCAATCTCCAAGACGAAATAACATTCATCTTTTCGATCTCTGTATAAGTCTGCAGTGGATAGTGAGAAACTGCCAGGAAAATGGATCTTATGCTGCCGAAACTTTCCTTTTGTATGTGGTGTATGTAGGCTACTTCTAACAATATCTGGTATTCATTCACTGTATGTAAACATCAAAATCTGAATTCTCCAGACTATAAAAAGATGCTGTTGCTATATCACATGATTCAGGGCAAGCTTTTGCTTAATAGTTACGGACGTCTTACACTAATGCACTGTTCATATAGAATGGATTAGAATGGCACAAAGGAACCAGTCCATTCCAGAGACATGTGTATCGCTGTGCAAAAGCTTGCCCCGAATCATGTGATATAGCAGCAGAGTCTTTGGTCTGAGAAATTCAACCTGGGGTGTTAATATGCAATGAAAGTCAGATTTTACTCGCAAATGGCTTATTGTTTCGTGTGTCATGGGGCCAATTTCATAGAGCTGCTTAAGCACACAAATTTGTTTAAGCACCAAAAACCTTGGCGAATAAAATCAGTTTGCCAGCCAAAACTCCTTGTGACTGTTATGCTCAGCAAACAATGGCCGAATACAAATCAAAAAGCTTAAACATCACATGAACATTTGGTTGGTAATCCTGATTGATCAAGGAAGAATTTTCATGCTTAGGTGAATTTTGTCCTTAAACAGCTCTATGAAATTGGCCTCTGGCCTTTACAGTGACACTTTTGGCAGTGTTGCATCATATGCTATTATGCTGCTTGTTTGACGGAGGAGCGGGCTTACCGATTCTGCTTAAGGATGATGCGACTTGGTGCCACATCGTGTGTGTGTCGACAGTCTTGACACCTTTGAGAAGACAGTGGGAATGGTTTTACTCTCAGCTCATCCTAAAAGAACGATGGAGGACGATGCGGGAAAGAACACCTCTGATTGGACTGTTACACAAGTCGATTCGAATCCTTGGATGTGTTAATGTTACCACATGTTACATGGAAACTTTATAGTCCTTACATCATCATGCTCCCCAGATTGCTGATGGAAACAAAAATGAATTGAGTTTAACAGCTCATGTTATTATTCTGAGGCGAGTGTTTTGGTAACTTGCAACAATTCTTGAAATGTATCACTGGTTTCGATCTGGATCATATTTTGAATTTTTATGCCAGGATTTTATTTTTATTTTTTTTATTTGGAACTTGAATATTGCAGGAACTAAAAATGGTCAGGGAATCATTTATTAATTATCTCCTTTTAAACAGACTTGAGAAACACAGAACCTTTCAGTATCAGGGTTCTTGGGTCAATTTCACCGAACTCATTGTATCTTACAATCAATTGTAAGACTTATGATGCAATGCAGCCCTACGTAGGATATGATGAGTTATCCTTCTTAAATCGACTTCATGAAATGGTCACATATCTATTTTTGTTGGCACATTTTTTTAACTTCCTTTAATTTTGTGTTTTCTTATTTTGTAATAAAAATTATGATTACAAATCTCCATATTTTGTATTCTCTTTATTATTATTTTTTTGGTACGGTTATTTTTTCTTTTAGTTTGTTCCGTTTATACCAGTGTAAATTCATGATGTAATGTGATTGTTTGAATTCAAATATGATTCAATAAAAATCATTGAATAGCTACATTAATTGTTTGTGGCTTGGTTTGTTTTGTTTTGTTTCCATTAAGTTTCAACCCAACTCTCAAACAAAATAAAAATGAGAGAAATTAATTCATGTGTACTATCTCATTTCGTGCACACAAAATCATTTTGTGAGCACGAAACACGAAATTCATTTTGTGAGCACAAAATGACAGTGCGTTCTCGAATTAAATAATCTATTTTATGAGCATGTAGGCCTACGAAATAATTTCGTGCGTACAAATTAATTTCAAATTAATTTTTTGTTTTGTTTGAGGGTTTCAATTGTTTTCATCAAATGTTCCTTTATGGGCTCCGTACTGCAGTTATTTGACAATCACGAATTAAATTGGGAAAGTTAGTTTTCTAAATATAACTCTATAAATGGAGCTACACTAATCCTGGTCCCTATATCATTATCGACTGAGTTAGGCGGCCATCAACACTTTCGGTAGCTTGGTGATCACGGGCGATGATCTATAGGAAAACACAAAAGAAGTCATTGTTTGTCCCAGACGTAGCACCCTTAACCTGTTGCTAATTTGTACCTGCTACACTTTGCTTATGTTGACTACCGATATCTACCGCCATGGGCTGAGCACGTACAGTGCTACTGCTAGAGTTAGAAATATCGATTATGAATTCTGCCCCTTTTCAGTTTCAGATTTTCAAGTAATGGGACTGGTTATGAAGATTTCTTTCAAGGAATTAGACAGCTCTGTTTTTTCTGTTTCTTCTCGGCTTCTGATCTTTAAAAACGGAGAGAGAAAATCGCGGTAAGAACTTACAGAAAAAGTTACAGGAAGTCTCGAGCCTCATGCAGACCACTGGCCTAGCCTCTACAGGCACGCACATACCATCACGTCCAACAAGTGTTATATGGAGGTAGGACACTAACTAAATCCGAAACAAAGTTGTCTTTTTCACCATATATACCTAAAGCCTTAGGCCAAGTTAAAACGATGGCATACTGCCGAAAAATCATGAATTTTTAAATTTGCAGGGACTGAGAAATTACCTGGCTTCGGGTGTAGAGACAGTCAGTGAAGCGCAGCCAAACATGCAAATGATTCCTAGATCTAACGTTAGAAGAAGTGGAACTTAAAAGTTGTGCATGGTGACAACCATGTAGGCTTGAGTGTGAAGTATCATATGGGAAGAACTAGTAACTGGAGCCGGCCATAGGCCTATATATTACTCGATATTACACGGTTTTGACATGATCGGTTGTATACGACTGGCCATGTTATCTGTAATCGTAGTGATAGGCCTACATCTATCCTGCAGTTATCGGTTTTCGCTCCGATAACAGGAAAGTTTCTCAAAAATGGCAACGAAATGAAATATCAGAAAATCACTCCTCACACCTTTCAACTGGACACTTCCAGATTATTATCTGTAAAAATCCTCGGAGTTCAAGTCTTTTCTTTGAAAATATTGTCCGTCATTTACAGGGACACCAATTCCGCTATGTAAACGCGACGTCATGTGTTTTCACCCCCTTGGCTGAGTGGCAAAGTTCATTGACATCGGAGTAGCTATGGCGCACCAAGCCACTCAAAAACGGCTGGAATATTGTCCTGACTCGATTCTTCTTACTGGGTCAATTGAGTTTATTTTAAAAAGGTTCTAAAACAGTCTTGATTCCAAGATTGTGAATTATACATAATTTATCAACAATATCATGCATGACATATTTAAAGGAAAATAAAATTAAATCTAATTGTTTATCTTGATGCGAAATTTTATCACAGCATTTTTCATAATATCTGGCATCATTATGAGAGGCCTAAACATGGATACATTGCTTATCAAAGTTATAATTTAAAGGAGAAAAACAAAACACTGTCACTCCGATTAGAGAAAAACTTTAACACTTTTGTTTCGTTGGCACGCCATAAAAACCCAGATCGCAACAGAGTCACATGACCTGCCGTCTGACATCTGAAGAATGAAAGTTGCTTGAGCAGACTCCAGTTTAGTTTGGAATATTTGACCACAGATTGTGTCTTTTATAAAAGTTTGAACATTAGCCTTAAAATGCATTAGTAATATACACCCAAAATCACATAGTTTTTAACTTTTGAGTATCACTCACGACTGGAAACTTTATTTTCAACATCCTGAATGTTGGAGATAGCCCTGATGTAGTCATCACTTCAGGGATACTGATCACAAAGAATCTCACACGATTTCGCGGTAAACGGGAGTCGAATTTGGGGAGCGAAAACACATGTCGGGTGAAAACACATGACCGGACGATACTTACTAAAATTTTTCCGCTCAGAATCTCTTTTGATGAGATAAATTTGAAAATTAATCTTCCTCGTTAGAATTTTGTTTTATTAGTTTGTTCACATCGCCTTTGGTAAGATTGTAAAGAATGTTTCTGTAGATGTCACAGTTTTTACAGTTTGTGTATTTTGACAAGCAATTAAAGCAGCATTTCACTTAGTGATAGCCTGCACAATAACATTATTAATTTAGTTCAATTATGGGTAGTAATGTAATTTGTTTCTTTTCCTATTTTGTTGTAGATACATGTTTTCCACTTCATGGAGCTGCTAGCTTGGGAGCTGATGCCAAATGGGATGATGTGAATTCTTGGATTGGGTGCTAATCATCTCGAACCAACCATGGGATGCAGCGTGTCAATGGAGAGTGATGGCTACAACAGTGGATACGTCTCCACAGGTACTCTCCACCCTCCCCCATCACGGATGCAGAATCACACGTACAATAACTTCAACAATGGATACAATCAGCCCGGATACGGACAGTATAATATGCACAGTGGCCATCCTGTTGGACAGCATCCACCCCCGAGGAGGACTTGGTATCCCAACCAGCCTCCCGAATTTGGCAGTTACAACCACGGAGAGGCAATTGTGAACCCCCCAATGCTCCAGTCTCAGAGGAGACCGAGTAGAACTGCAGCCAAACACGAGCGCAAGAAGAAGGCATCTACCTCGACAACACCAACTGTGCGGAAGGACCTTTCTCCCTCTCACACGAACTCTAAGTCTCCACGTGGACCGGGGGCGGTGAACCTTCCAAATGCTTGTCCGTCACCGACACTGTCGAGGTCACACGGGGACAAGGAGACATCTGTCCCTGTCATCAGGGACGAGGCAGAGTTGTGGAAGAGCGACGAATTCCGAGCGGATGAGGTACCCGAGCCGGAGGAAGAACTGGAAGGACCACATCCTGATCAGGAGCTCATCCTGGGAGTGACAGAGGTATCCTAGTCTGTGTCACTTCTCGTGTACATCTTTCAAGAGACGATTTCCCAGTTTTCTCTTCTCCAAGTATTTTTTATTCTTTTATCCTCATGTTTTTTTTCTTCCTGATCTTCTTAAATTCTTCTGCTCACAGAACTATGCTGAATTTCAGAAGAGGTTTCAGAGTACAACTAATGCAAGCCTGTTCGAAGATCCTGACTTCCCCGCCGATGACTCTTCACTTTTCCTCGACTCCGAAAAGAATAAAGGCATTGTTTGGAAAAGACCGATAGTATGTTCATTAAATTGTTTCATTTCATCCTAAAAGTTACAAAACAATTCTTTCATTCTCCAAATGTTTGTCTTGCTGGATGCTTTAGGAGTTTGACATAAGTCTGGCATTTTTTCACAAACAGGAAGGTAATGTTTTTAAGTTTAACGTTGGTGATCCTCAATTGAGCATTGACCTTATATACTTTGGTATAAAGGTTGATACATGTAGAACACCTGCATTGCAGTATATTCATAATTTTGTTTGTCATGAAATGATAACAAACCTGTGAAAATTTCAGCTCAATTGAGCATTGGAAATGGTTCAAAACATTGATAAACATAGTTGTAGTTGTGAGGTTTTGATCTCGGAGATCAAATCTGTTTTCGGTATTTTGTTTGACTCATTTCTGGAAAAATACAGCATTTCAGGCGGAATGATGTACCACATCTATCTTAATATCCTGAAAGTTATGTGTAAATCTGTGAACATTTCTGTTTTGGTTTCCTACCAAAGTATGATAGTATCTTTAAACTATTGGTTTGGAAGAGGCCAACAGACTCAAACCATATTTTCCTGCAACCAATATGTCGATCAACTGCTTCAATCTCTTCCAGGAAATCTGTGGTGAGCCTTTGATGTTTGTGGACGGAACAAGTCGAGAGGACGTCATACAAGGATCCCTGTCAGACTGCTGGTTTCTGGCCGCATGTGCAGGGGTCGCACAGCACAAAGACCTCATCAAAAAGGTGAGCATTTGCCAGTTTTCTTGTCTTTTTTTCATTCGGGTTGTTGTCTATGAACTTTTAGAATTCTTGAGGAATGATCAGGGCCCAATTTAGTGGAATCCGTTACCGTAAGCAGGCTTTTTTTGCTAATGGTTAGCGTATTTCACGGGAGAGTTTTCTTTCTCACTGTGCCAAGCATGGACTTTCTGCAGAATGGACATGACAATGTATTACATGTAGCAGAAAACAATCAAGGTAAGCCTAGAATTTCTTCGCTAACCGATTGGGCTAAAAGTATTGCTTACGGATTCCATGAAATAGAATTCACGCATAGCAGTGCCTGTAAGAACAAAAATAGGCCGTATTAGGACATTGGGCCCCGCTATATGGTTTGGAATCAATTTTTTTTGTCTGGGCTTTAGGGTGAAAAGTTATTTTCTTATTCAGATCCATGCCGAAAAGGAAAAAAACAAACAATTTCTTTGTAGTTAATAGCGTTCCGCACTAATGACGTCACACCACGTGCGATGCGCACACATACTTCGATGCTTCGATCCACTCACCACACGTTTGCATGGCCACGTTGCAATGTTTGTCTGAGGTTCGGTGCTATTTTTAGCGCAAGTGCGCAGCGCTATTTGCACAACTCACATCAACAAATCCTAATTTTTATTGACTGTTGACTGTTTGCTGGTGCGGTTTTATCAAAATCTCATTCTTTAAATTAGGCTTGCCCTTCACCGACTTAACAGATGAGAACTGCATACTCAGTGCTTGTTAAGTGCACATGATTCAAACCCACGACCTTCTGCTTTACCAGTGTAGATGCCACACCGGTAGGCCAAACCACTAGTGGGTTCGAATCCCACCTGAGTCAGCACTTTTTCATGCCCACTCAACAAGCACTGAGTATGCAGTGCTCATCTACGTCGGTGAAGGGCAAGCCCAATTTACGTATTTCTACCTCCCTGACGAAAAGTCATTAATATTTAAGTTTCCATTTCTTTATTTCCTTTTCCCAAAACAGATTATTCCCGATAATCAGCCCCTCAGCCCCCCTGGCTACATCGGCGCCATCCACTTTCGCTTCTGGCGGTTTGGACGTTGGGTGGACGTGGTCATTGATGACCGACTGCCCACCAAGAAAAACAAACTGATCTTTGCTTCGTCCAGCCAGAAGAATGAGTTTTGGCCGGCTCTCATGGAAAAGGCCTATGCAAAGTGAGATAGAAAATTGTTTTTACCTCTTCTTTACATTTAACAATCATCAGATAATCACAATCAAAACTGACTGGTTTGTGAGTTATTGAAAAATGAACAAAGAAAAATTGACTGGAGCGGGATTTAACCAGTGACCTCCGGAATACCGTACCTAATAAAAATTGACTGGAGCGGGATTCGAACCAGTGACCTCTGGAATACTGCACTGGTAAGGTATTCCAGAGGTCGCTGGTTCCAATCCCACTGTAGTCAATTTTTCTTTGTTCACTCTACTGTAAATAGACAGAAATGTGATGGCTTTGACTATTGCTATTAAGTGCAGTTAGATGCACTGTTGCTAATAGCCATAGCCACAGCCATAACTAGATTGGTGTATTCACACATATTAGATTTCCCCTCTAAAAGCTCCAGCCTTTTCCAAACCAAGATTTGGCTGTTTAGAATCTGCCTACAGTAATGTTACTTTCTGCTGAATCTACTTTTAGCGCACAAGGCAGTTTCTGTTGTTTGTGCACCAATTTCACTGATCCAAAAAGGTAATATGGTCTCATAAACAGACAAAAATAAATATGGCATTAATAATTATATTTATTGGTCTCTTAATGCCAACGAATACAGATTGGGAAGGACTACTTGTCATTCAGTCAAATGATACTAATCATTCTCAGGTTGAGGTTGGGCTAGTTTGGTCAAAAGTCCTGATGAGGAGATTACTCCTTGAGAGAAGAGGAGACCCCAAATCCTTGTACAGTTTTGACAGTACCGGAATATAAAGCTTATATTCGAGTCTAAGCTTTAAAATGTTATTCCCGACGTGGAAATGTAATTTGTTGGTCTATTCTTTGCTGTCACTGTCAGGCTGAATGGCACCTATCAGGGCTTGAATGGAGGAATGGCTGCCGATGCCTTTGTGGACCTGACCGGCGGCCTCTCGGAAGTCTTCCTATTCAGTCAGGAGAGTGTATCACCTGACTTCTACACTCTGCTGTTCAAGGGCGCCAAGACGAAAGCCTTCCTGGCGTGCTCCAAGAAGGTAGGTATTAAAGCCTCATGGTTGTGACTCGGTGTCAGTGCAAAAGTTAACCTGGGCCCCATTTCATGGAATCTATTATGGCCTATTTTTGTGGTTATTTTTGTGCTCTCTCTTTGAGAGAACCTACTGGTAGGATTCGCCTGGTAGGGCGTCCACATGACACGTGGTTGTGTCACACGGATTGTTATTTTGGTGAGATGGGAATGGGTCTCGTGACTGCCTGGGGGATGGCCATTTGAAGACTGAAGGAGTATCACTCGAAGGTAGATGCAGCAACGTACTGTCGCAGGGCATGCTCCAAATCATTGATTGATTGACTTGCATTATTAGAGTAGGCAGATATTGTCGGATAGTTGCAAATTTTTTCATTCTTGGATACAAAATTTCTTCTCTGCTCAGAATCCCAACTTTCAGAATGTAAAAGCTGACGAGACTGGCATAGTCCCCGGGCATTCGTACACCGTGACCGAAGCCGAGGTGGTTCAGCTGAACAACGAGAACAAGAAGAAGAAGAAGAAGAAGGAAGAGACAGTGGCTAAGCTGCTCAGGATCAGGAATCCCTGGGCCAACGAAACCGAGTGGACGGGTGATTGGAGTGACAGGTGAGATTGACCGGAACTCTCTCTCTAGGTTGTCCTTCCAGTCATTCCGGTTTGCGATACTTCCGGCCAGCTCGCTGGTGCTTTGCACTCTGCGTCCTTCTTGAGAATGTCCAGATATGTGGGACGTCCTTGTACCCGATACCCAATTCGCTGTTTCTCACAGCACCAGTTTGCTGGCCGGCAGCTCTTGGTGTCTTTGGCAGTGTCCTGTAAGTCTCATTCTCCTGGCAGTGCATGGCCGTGCTGGCTGTGCATGCAGTGGTGACTGGCAGAAATGTAGCCAAATTGAGCCAATTCTGCTCTCCGGCAATGAAATTCCCAGGGGTACTTTTAAGTGGAATTCCTTTTGAAGTGTTCCTCTTGAAGTGCTGTGGATCACAAAGCTGCCTTTTCCTGATTGAGATCGATCCTCTGGCTTAATACACTGATCAAGTAACAACAATTTAGGGACTTTTGAAACGTTGGTGGCAGCAGCTAGATTGAAGTCTCTTTTTTGCTAGCACATACAATTGTAAGCATGCGTTCTTTGTTTTGCGTTGTTATCTTTTACAAACCCAAGTTTTATCATTAACCATGGTCAAGTGGTGTTTATATTTTCATTGTAATTGTGACACTCTGGCTGACTGGAAATGTAAATTTTTGGCCTTTCCCAAAACCAAAGTCAAACGGAGAGGAGAGCTGAAAATCAATAATCAATCCATCGCTCTAATCATGCCCCTTTTGTCTTTAATCTTCTAATGGACTGCTAGCTCCTCAATGTGGAAGAAGGTAGCCAAGGCAGACAGCGATCAGATGAATCTTAATCGCAAGAATGATGGAGAATTCTGGTGAGTTCTTAACCCGCCGATCATTTCATCTCTCCGAGACACTGATGACATCAGAAAGATGTCTGTCATGGTCCACTTAGGGAGTTTACGAAACATTAGCATATGATGTTTGAATGTGGTGGCATGATTATCAAAACATTTGGATTTGAATTTGACTATATCTGTCTCCCCCTTTTTTTTTTTTTTTTACACAGGATGAGTTTTGAAGATTTCTGTAAGAAATTCAACTCGGTCATCATGTGTACGTTGGGACCAGACTTTGATGGTGACGGCACTGCGGACATTAACGAATCAGGTACATACAGAAAATAGGAAAGGCATCAGTGATTGTCATTAACCCTGGGAAAATTAATAATAATGAACAAACAGTGCATTTATAATATGCACAATATCTGGAAATTGTCATTCAAAGGCGCAGATTATTATCCCCTGGTCATTGGGCTACATAAACATTCCTGAAACCATCTCAACTCCCTGGGGAGTATACGGCCCCGGTTGATGTAAGTGCACAAAGGCTGATCAAGCACTACCCTCTCTACCTTTATTGGCATCTTGCCCAAGGATGCAAGCGCCACTAGCTCATGGCTGGAATTGAACCCACAATCCGTACATTGAACACGAGATCTTGAATACGACACGCCAGACCGCTGGGCCACGGTACCCCACATGTTCAAACATGTAAAGAAAATTCAATATCCACAAAATAATCAATACCAAAATATTGAAGACTTGGAATTACCATGTCTGAAAGATGTAAATTGTGAAATTTGTTTAGACTTATATGTCAATGAGGCAAGAATTGATCATAAAGAGCAAATAGTTGAGCAAAATTTCTGAAAACACATTCTTCGTTTTGGGGGTTGTCATACATGTCATAGAGTGTGATGTTGTTTGCTGAATTTTTTGGGAGGTTGTACTAACCAGATTTTTAAAGTACCGTTTATTATTGATAAATGATTCAAATGATTGAAACTTGAAAAATGTTGCGGCCTCCTGCAGGTGGGGGTTTCTGCGTGGCCGACATGCGGGGCCATTGGATCAAGAACGTCAGTGCCGGAGGCTGCTCTAACTTCGAGACATACTACAACAACCCACAGTTCAGCTTCACTCTCTTACAACCAGGTAACGATGGACCTTTTTTTTTTGTTCGATATCAATCAATCAATCAAAGTCAAAGTTTTTGTTTTGACAAGTGAACAAAGAACAATTTATTGAAGTGGGATTCGAACCTGCGACCTCCGAAATAAGATACTGGCGCTCTATCAACTAAGCTATCCAGCCCTATGTTGGCGGTGTCCCTAATAGTCAATCATCTTTGTTCGTTTGGCAGTCAGAAGCCATGAAAGTATTCACGTATATCCCAAGGATCAATTAAGATACGTGCAACATTAGCAATTCTAAAACCTGAGAAATGGTAATACCGGTAAACTTACTCTGAAAGAAAGTAATTTCAATACAAGTTTGACTCTAATTATTGTTGTTTTTGTTTCCAGACGATTATAACTCCTACGTTTCCCGAGAGAAGCTTGGCAAATGTTCCGTCATCGTTGCCGTCATTCAGGAGTATCGCAGATCTAAGAAGAACCTGGCTCCCAAGCGGCAACAGATTGGATTCAAAGTGTATGAGGTGTGTATAAACTATGGTGTGCTGGTAACCAGGCTCTCACTGGTATCCTCTTTGATAACCTCACTGGTATAATCTTTAGCACCCTCACCGGTATCCTCTTCAGTAACCTCACTGGTATCCTCTTTAGCAACCTCACTGGTATCCTCTTTAGTAACCTCACTGGTGTCCTCTTTAGTAACCTCACTGGTATCCTCTTTAGCAACCTCACTTGTATCCTCTTTAGTAACCTCACTGGTATCCTCTTTAGTAACCTCACTGGTATCCTCTTTAGTAAACTCACTGGTATTTTCTTTAGCAACCTCACTGGTATCTGACTATCCTCTTTAGTTACCTCACTGGTATCCTCTTTAGTAACCTCACTGGTATCCTCTTAAGTAATCTCACTGGTATCCTCTTTAGTAACCTCACTGGTATCCTCTTTAGTATCAACCTCACTGGTGCCCTCATCAGTAGTACCTTCACTGGTATTCTCAGTGTGTTGGTATTATACCAGTGAGAGTACCAGTGAAGGGATCATTCTCAGACTTTCTCTGAGTAATTGGCGGGGTACCAGTTAATAGGGTCCTTTGTCAGGATACTAGTGAGGACTGAGGATACCATTCTCGGTATCATGGAGATTAGAAACTTCCACACCCAGTTTAAGTTTTGCCACTGCCCTCAAATTCACTCTTCCCTCTGGTTTTTCTTGAAACCCAGGTGGATGATCCGAATTCTCCCAAGAGCCCTCTACAAATATTAAAGGAGGCTCAGGAAGTCGGAAGGTCGGGGTCCTTCATCAACTACCGTCAAGTCTATCGTCGATTCACGCTGGCCCCGGGAAGCTACATCATCATCCCTTCAACGTTCAATCCCAACATATCCGGCTCCTTCATGGTCCGTGTGTTCACTGAGAAGCGAGCCGTGTGCAAGGCCCTGGGGTCATTTGTGGAGAGCTCCTGATCTGTAGCTGCATCATTTTTTTTTATGATGGAGATTTGCCTCATTAAGTGAGAATAGGACAGTTTTTTTGTTTTTCACCTGTGAAGAGTCAATATTAAGTGCCTTATATGCACCCACTTCCACCCACAGGTACCTGTGCATGTACATGATTAGTGATTTATAATGCCGCCCACCTTATCCCACTTGTATAATCGTAAATCCAATGGACCATTCTTTGCTTTTCTCTGAAGCCCCGCCCACGTCTATGTTTTACATACGGCATGTGACTGAATTTGACGGAGGCTTTCGTGGTCACCTGATTAAAAGGTGTACTCCAATTGGTCAATGCCCACAGTTTGATTGACAGGCAAGAAGGGTCCATTGCACCCAGTACAGCCTGAGAAGCAGGGAGTGTGCCACACACCAAAACCCACCAGCTTTTATACACTTCCACTTCAGTATGCTGCCCATCTTATCCTACTACATGTAGTACCCAATTGCACCCAAATATACCCTTGTGATTTGCAGGGAGTACACCGCGTACCAAATCCATCAGCATCCATACACTTCAGGATGCTGCCCATTTTATCCCACTTGAACCCATTTGTGCGCAGTACAGCATGAGAAGCTGGGAGTGCACCATTCGCCACCACCCACCACTTTCCATACACTTCCGGCTTAATATGTGACCCACCTTATCCCACTTGAACCCAATTGTGCCCAGTACAGCTCGCCTGAGAAGCAGGGAGTACACCATTCACCACCACCCACCACCTTCCATACACTTCCAGCTTAATATGTGGCCCACCTTATCCCACTTGTACCCAATTGTACCCAGAACAGCCTGAGAAGCAGGGAGTGCACCATTCACCACCATCCACCACCTTCCATACACTTCCAGCTTAATATGTGACCCACCTTATCCCACTTGTACCCAATTGTACCCAGTACAGCCTGAGAAGCAGGGAGTGCACCATTCACCACCATCCACCACCTTCCATACACTTCCAGCTTAATATGTGACCCACCTTATCCCACTTGTACCCAATTGTACCCAGTACAGCCTGAGAAGCAGGGAGTACACCATTCACCACCACCCGTCACCTTCCATACACTTCCAGCTTAATATGTGGCCCACCTTATCCCACTTGTACCCAAGTGCACCCAGTACACCCTGAGTGGCAGGGAGTACACCACACACCAAAACCCACCAGCATCCATACATTTCAGTATGCTGCCCATCCTATCCCAGTTGTACCCAATACCATACAGCCCAAGGAGAAATGAAGATTGGTTACTCAGAGTAGAGGAAATAAGAACACAACAAACTCAATCTGAACTGGCCAACTTGGCTGGATTGCCCAGTCTGCAAATCTTCCATTTCATGTTTGTGTTGCAGGGTTTTTTATCTTAGAAAATTTCGGAAATGTGTTGTTTTTATATTAAAAAGAATATTCATATTTTGAATTCAATTTAAATATTGTATAGACTTATCTTTAAAATATTGTATATTTTTGCATTTATGTAAAATTTACTTCATTTTTGTATAAATAGATCCGAGGCTTTTCAAGTGATTGTTGTAAATAAGTGCAAAATTTCCTTATACATGTGATTTGAATATGCCATTTGTGAGTTAAATCTGAATAGTATCTGGTACACAGGCTTCTTTCATTGCACATAAATAGTAACACCCCATATTGAATTTCCCAGACTAAAGACTCTGTTGCTATATCACATGATTCGGGGCAAGCTTTTGCATAGCAATACTCATCTCTGGAATGGACTGGTACCCTTGTGCCATTCTTATCCATTATGAACATTGCATTTTTGCCAAAAACGTATCTTATGTATAAACTAAGCTTGCCCTGAATTGTGTGATATGTGACAGAGTCTTTAGTTTTGGAAATTCAAATTGCTGTGTTTATATGCCATGAAAGAAGCCTGTATACTACACACTATTCAAATTAAATTCTCAAATAAAATGGCTTCTTTCCAATAAGATACTAATTATTGTAAAGTTACTAAGAGGCTAGGTAGGTGTACGATTTTGTTTGTCAAGACCAAAATTCGCCTGCCAATTCTAGACCTATGAATTGCAATATAACTGTTTTACCAAGTTTTTGCACTGACTTGATAAACTGTATATAATATAATGTATAAATCTTTCAGAATGTTATATATTTGCCCGTGCCTGTGTCACATGAAAAACTATGTATATTTTGCTTCCAGAATGTTATCTATTTTCTTTGCTTTCATATTTAAAAGAAAAGGGGAAAATTATATGATTTGTTTCAGCGAGTTGAAATAAATTTGGAAGGCGACTGACTTTCACAAAACATGACTTACACTAATTTTGTGGTGATCATTTTTTGTCCTGTGTAAAGCACTATTTCTTGCAAATTTAAAGGTAGTATCATACTTTGGTAAGACACCAAAACAGAAATGTTCACAGATTTACGTATAACTTACAGGGTATGAAGATGGTGGTGGTAGAAACATACTGTTCAAATTTTTCCACATGAAATGCTGTATTTATCCAGAAATTAGTAACATAACGACCGAAAATCTTTTTGATCGTTTAAAAGACTTAAGAAATACTGTGGCCGTTTTTCACTGTTTTCTCAAAAAGTGGGCACCGTATGGGACTGAAATTTCCTTGATATTTTTGCCCATGAATCTGTATTTCTTTGACAAAAACCAATGTATGATACTACCTTTAATGAATAAAAAGTTGCTACCCCGGCCGAGTACTCGAAGAAATCCATGGCCATTTTATTACCAAAAGCCTGCAAGTCTCATGTACATTTAAATAACTTTTAACCCTCATAAAAAAAATAGAACACAAAAACAACACTACAGACAACTATCTACTAGCTAATTTCATACTTTGGGTTTTGTCAAAGAAATGCAGATTCATGGTCAAAAACAGTAAGCCGAGAAAGATACAGTAGGCCTAACAGTCATCTGTGAAATACCCAGTCCCATGTGGTACCCGCTTTTTGAGAAAACTGTGAACAATGGCCACGGTTTTTTTGATCTTCCGAATATCAAATTGTTTTTGGTAATTGGTTTTACTCTTTTCTGGATAATTAAATATGCAGTATTTCAGGCAGAAAAATTTGGTCGGTAGGCCAATATGTTTCTACCATTGCTACCTTTATACATGTGACCTGTAAAGTTATATGTAAATCTGTGAAATATGTTTCAGTAAAGTATGAATTTTCAGAGTAGTGCCTTTAAAAAGACAAATTCAAATGTCCCTTTTTCTTCTTTTTACAGTATGTTAAGATTTTTGCCATATTTTTTGTTTTTACTAGATTTTAGTCACATTTATTCCTGCAAACTCTTAACTGACAGTCGATTGGTTGGCTTACGCTTGAAACAAATAATAACGCCCGAATAGCTTGATGCAACTTGATTGTCATGTTGACGTGACTGATGGCGTGGGATGGGATGGGGCGCATATGACTTTCAAGGCAGTTTACCTCGTCACCATCTACTCGTTCTGAATGTCAATCGATAGAATATGCATTTTGTGTGGTTTATAATAGTTGACCACGTTAGGGGGCCTATGTACACTGCACATCACAGACGTAGTTCACCTTGCCACACAAGTTGATGCGACGGTCGTGGCCACTCATTTTGTCTCATTTTTGAAGGTCTAAGAGCAGAATTGAACAGCCGCGGGGAAGATGCAGGCACTATGTCTTCTCGTGCCTCATCTCAGGAAGAAAACACACGTTCTTGACGAGAAAACAACATCAGTTTGGCGTTTCGAATAGGCATTCACTGACTCGCGGGCTTGGATTCATTTTTGTTTCTTCGAGAGCAGACGATATTCGTCTGCAGTTTCCCGCTCTTTTGTTTTATTGCACTCACATCGGCGGGTTCGGGATTGAACAAAGTTTTGAATCTGCATTTTTGTCTGGTGTGTTATTTTAAAGAACAATGCTTCGTGTGGAATGGACATTAATCTTCGTTCTCCTTGTCATGGCAGCCAGTGGCGCAAATGGACAAGGTAAGTGACACATTTACAGTATTCTTTGATGATGTTTCACGATGGTTGATTTTGTAGACATACCATTTATCATTAGACAACATTGTGTAGCTCTATTGTTAGTCAAAATTATTTATGTGTTAGTCCCGCTTGGCATAAAAATTGGCAATTTAAGGAACTATCGTTTCTGGGAATTGTCACTATTTGCAAAGAGTTGAGGTAGCCTATTAAGATAGGATTGTAATTTAAATTGTTATCTCATTTCCAATTGCAACCAAGGCCTACCGGTACCCACAAAGTGTGTGTGGGCCACAATCTGAGTGGGCCTAAGCTAATTTCTTCAGTAATATCGTATAGTGAAATATTAAATAAAGACAAATATAAGTAGCTCATTTTGGGGTATAATAGCCGCAGTTTATGGTGAAATATGAAATAATGAAAAAATGAGTAGCTGATTTTTTTAGTAGCGGCAGTAAATGTCCACACATGAATGGATACAATTAATTATCTTGATTTGTTTCAGTATGTATTTGCTATTACTCATAAATGAACTGCTGTTAGTCCCGTGCATGTTTGTTCGTCTGTTGCCCGTCAGTCATTAAATTATTGTTGCACCTGCTATTAACTTGCAATATTGTGAGCCTTACGAAATAACCTTGCTCATGATTTGGCATCGAGCCATCGAGTTTGGAAATAAATTAACAGCGAATATGAATAATACGTCTAAATCCTCATTCGAAGTAAAACATCTTGAAATTGCAGTCCGTGTTACATACCAACACAAAAATCTTCACAGATTTACCTATAACTTACAGGGTATAAAGATGGTGATGGTAGAAACATACCGGGGTTTTTTTTCTGCCTAAAAATGTATTTATCTAGAAAAGAGTAAAACCAATTACCAAAAACAATTTTGATCTTTTAAAGATAAACAATAATGGTGAAAAGATTTTTAAAATACTGTTTATCACCGTTTTTCCAAAAAAGTGGTCATCGTCACCGAATGGGACTGAAATTTCACGGATGACTGTTATGCTGTATTATTTCCTTGATATTTCAATGCCCATGAATCTGCATTTCTTTGATTAAAACCAAAGTATGGTATACCTTTAATGTAACATGAGTTATGATGCATCTTTAATAATTATTGTCTCATTTGAACTGAAATTATTTCACCGTTTTATTTTCAAAGTTGCATTTTGGTATACGACTGCAGTTTGACGTGTCATCAAACGAATTGTTTATATTATATCTATTGTATATGTATATTCTTTTCGAGTCATTTAAAAGTCGCGGTATTTTTAGTCAGCAGAGACTTGCTTCTCGGGGTGTGGATGTCTTTCTTTAATGATCAGTATAAACTGGCATCAGACGAATCACGAATGAATAAATAACTTAAAGTATAACAAAATCGCAATTTTATGCTGAATTGAATTCCGAGATATGCCATAATTCACCACAGACTTATCAAATCAATCTGACGCGAAATAACCTTACTGTATTTTCTCTCCCTGTCAATGCATGACAGTGCGTAAACACGTGCAAGCATTTCGATCTAGACTGTAATTGACTTCATCCCAAACACGATGCCAAGCTGTTCCTCTGTTTACCAAACACACTCTCTGCTACCAAATGAGATTTCAATTTACTGCCAAGGTTATGAACGCCAAGGATCGATAATTTGAATTTTAATACAGAGAGAGAGAGAAAAAGAAAGGAAAGGAAAGTAAATACGATAATTTATATTATGACTCGGACGGACGGGGTCAATTCACTCTCGTACTCTCAAGCACACGAAAGCTGAGCCTAATTCTCATTTCTTTTTTAATTGAAGGTAATATCATAATTTGGTTGTTGTCAAAGAAATGCATATTCACGGGCAAAAAATATCAAGAACGATACAGTAACGGTCATCTGTGAAATTTCCAGTCCCATACGGTGCCCGCTTTTTGAGAAAACAGTGAAAAGTGCCCAATGTATTTCAATTTTTTTTTCTTGGGGGGGGGGGGGGGGTCCATTGGTTTTACTCTTTTCTGGATAAATACAGCATTTCAGGCAGAGAAAATCTAAATGTATGTTTCTACTATCCATCTTTATAAGATGTAAGTTATAGGTAAATCGGTGAAAATGTTTTTTATTTTTTTGGTATGATGACATTTAATGTGCTTGTTTTTTTAACTGGAAAAGGAAATGTAAAGAGATCGTTGCCTTTTAAAAAGGATTTGGCTTAACATAAGCCTTTTAGTTGGTATGTGGTCAGATCCTTAATGCAATAAAATTTGAACTCAATAGGGTAAAGCAACCCGCACGAAGTTCGGTAAAATAACACCTTGATTTAAAACCGTTATTCGGTATTTTCTCGATTATATACGTGAATACCAAATTTGATGGAATTCAATTCATTTTTATGGGGATAACAATTTGAAAACTACTTGATTGAAATGAATATCATCACTCCCGAAAACCCAACATGACTGTAATACAGTGTAATGGTCTGTATACAGTCATGTACATCTCATTTCTTTTATATAGGCGAGCTAATAAACGAGTCTGCATCTGTGATAGGCATAATTAAATGCAATCGTGACAATATGTATTCAGTATAATTATATAAACAGTGTTGCTTTGTCATGTAATGCCCATAGTAATATAATTAACATAATGAAGTTGTTGATTAGGACCGCTGCCGGACAACAGATACTTTAATACGGACTCATTCCAATACCGATATTTAAAGGTACAATACAGTATTGGTAACATACCAAAACACAAATTTACCTATAACTTTCACTGTAACGGTATGAAGATGGTGCTGGTAGAAACATACCGTTAAATATTTCCGCCTGTAATGATGTATTTATCCAGAAATTAGTCAAAGACTGAAAACAGTTTTGACCTCGGGGTATCATCAAAACCATTTTTCATGTTTTATAAGAAAAATTGAGTCAAGTTTTCGCTATTACACGTATCTCGTGAATCAGATGTCCGATTGAGCTCAAATTTTTACAGGTTTATAATTTCATGTACATGCTGCTGGGTCAGACAAAGTGCGAGTGCTGTTCCGTGACTTTTACCAATCATGTATTATGCCTTTATTTCTCTATCATAACGACCTATGAAGGTGTTTCTTTGACTTAGAGACACAGCCCAGCCCAACCCAACCCAACCCAACCCAGCCCAGCCCAACCCAACCAAACCAAACCCAAACTGACCCAACCCAACCCTACCCTACCCAACCCATCCCAAGGCTACCCATCCCAAGGCTACCCAACCCAACCCAACCCAACCCAACCTCACCAAGCCCAACCCAAACCGACCCAACCCAACCCAGCCCAACCCAACCAATTCCAACCCAACCCGACCCGACAAATATTCTAGAACTGAGTATAGGACACCATGTACATGTATAGGCCTAACACTTTCTTCGGAAGGTGTGTTGCCCTAGCCTGAGAAAGGCCGGCGAGAGAAATATCCTATAAAGCAGAAAACGAAGATTCAAACGACTTTATATTATCCGTTTGTGAAATTAGTGAAAATGTCACCGTATCAATAAACTGTTTCAGTAATTGTCTTGTTTAAAAGTCACCGTGCTTTCACGAATCTCCGTGGTCTTAACTCTCATGAATAGAGATTTAGGACTGACACTGTTTGACCAAAAGGATCATCTTCTGCCTAAAACCCTATCTATATTCAAATATAAAGAGAGAAATCTTTGTTCTTTTCGCTGAAGCAATATAATATTGGTTTTTGGGGAAGGGATTTTGTGGTGTGCTTTTGTAAGTTTTGTTTATGGTCGAAGTACTTTGGCGAAACGCGAAAAATATATAATTTTTATGCTCAATAATAATGGGTGATTTTTAGTTTTACGTGTTGGTAATCCCACCGAAAGTCAAATACGATATTTCTTCATGTTTATATATTGCCGGGTGTCTTTATGATAAGTACATAATTTATATTGTTCCTGTTTTTCGATTAAAATCATTCACAAAACAGGAAGTTGCCAAAAAAGTTTAGCCGGGAGTCTCTAAAGTAAAACAAAATACTGAAAACAGTTTCGATCTCCGAGATCAAAACCTCATAATTACAAATTACAATTTCGCGTAACAATTACAACGATTTGCCGTTACTGTTTTCATTGGTCAATTGAGCTGAACATTTGACAGGTTTGTTTTTATTTCATGACAAATCAAATTATGAACAGACCGCATTTTGCTCTATCAACTTTTATCAAAGTATTATAGTACCTTTAAACTCCGGTTATAGGCCTTAGGTTCGAGTGACTTTAAAGAGAACCTCTTCCCTTTAAAAAATGCAAATGATTTATGTTCACCTTTCACGGCATTATATAAAGTGAAAGATGGCATTTGATCATGAATCCATACTTTATAGACATGTGTATACAACGTTATTTATTATACAATCACGGATTTGGATCAAGTCCTTCGATAGCTCAGTTGGTAGAGCGGTGGACTGTAGTTGAGATTAACCTGAAATCCATAGGTCGCTGGTTCGAATCCGGCTCGAAGGAAGTCTTCTTTTCTTGCTTTTTTTTATTTCAATGTTGCCAATTGTGGATACATGTACACGTATACATTATTTTTAGTAAAGATTTATCTATTTGTAGCAAGCAACCGAGATTAAGTTTGGGTTCACCGTTTTGTAATGAAAGGTCTCTGTTTTGACAAGCTTTACTTTTCGGATGTGTTCACAAACACTTTTCAATATTAACTAGGGATATAAAGTGAATGAAATTGAATTGAAGGAAAACTGCACTGAATTAAACCAAACCAAGAATTAAACAGGTCAGTCTGATGCGCTATATGATAATAAGGCAACCTTCACAGCGAGCAGCCGCTGCATAGATGTTAATTGGGCTGTACAAGTCACGACCACCATCGGAACTCCATGCAATCAAATTGCTTTCCTTTCATGAAAATAAAGAAGAAATTATATTTCTGTGGGAAATAAATTCTCTAAAGGAAGTGTTTTTTCTATCGATTTGAATCAATATATATAGGCTATGGATTCGTGGAGGACAGTTTTATTAATGGGATGCATTGCATTCTTGTTTTCAAATGGGACGATCTTAATTGCGAATTGTGTTACACGACCTACATTTTTGTGTGTTTGTTTTTGAAGGGAAACGGGTGATGAATATGATCATATTATAGTCTGGTCTACTGTTGTGAGTGATGATAACTTTTGCTTTCGTTTGTAAAAATTTTATTTTCAAAAAATTGAAATTTTTAAAGAACGTTTCAAGGATGAGAGAATTAAGATTTGTATCTGATTTTTTATTTAGATTTTAATTCAGATTGTCAGCTTTTTGTACACATGCTCTGTCCATACAAAAGTGCAGCAACTTTAAAAATTTCAGGTTTTTCTTGGTGTTTTAAGATTGTGTGTGTGTGGCCACTAGCATCTATGAAGGGCGAAGACCGCACGAATTTCTTACATGATATCGTCATTATTATTTTCTGGAAATTGGTACAAAGCTTTTACCATTGATTCTAATGAATGTGGGTCACACACTATGTAAAACATGGGAGAACAAAATCATTACATGCAGAAGTCAGCCTTTACACGGCAGTAGATGTTTTCCGTTCTTCGTGTACGCCAGAGATATTAACAGAGTGTTTTTGATATGCCTGTCTTATATTTTCCTGTTTTTATTTAAATACAATTAACGCTCCCTCCGTCTTGAACTTGGATTGAATAAAGTTTAAAATTATTGTTAAAGCTTTCCTTGTCGCTTTCTTGGCAAAATTCACATGAAATGTTGACGGGTTATTTCTTGAATGTTCAATTTTCTACGGCTGTCGTCCGGAATGAAATAAAAAAAGAGCAAAAAACAAGAATGATTGAATTCACAACTGAAAACATGAAAAGGAAACAAAATGGTGTTTTGTGTTAAACATCTATAGTTGAGATTCTACAATTGAAGTTAACGTTGTTCCACACGTTATCTTTCGATCTGGCTTTTAGTCTTTCATGCAACAGTAATGTCAACTTGATCACAAAATAAATAAAAGTCTCGTCCCATCTATAAAGGAGGCCCATGAGAAATGAAAGAACTCAGTGTGCATGGAAGTAGATAAAAACGGAAGGAACACTCGGAGCATGATGAATTAGTAGGTCGTGTTTAAAGTATAAAACCTCTTCGCGTGCTCTTTCTAAAATGAGGAAGCAGTAAAACACGTGCTTGACAACAATAATGGATTCCCTCCTTTTAAGTTGCATTTTAGGCCTAAGTTTGATAATAAAAGCCCGAGGCTTTCAAGGAACCCATCTCGCACAGAGAGTAGCATTCTAGCAACATATTCCGTGCCCACGTTTATTATGAAAAAAGACACGCATGCAGCTGCTCTCTCCTTTTCATTATTGTTGAACAGATGTGCATGGGCGTATAGCTTCGGCCACATGACAGTTTACGACCATGCATGAAGTCTCATATTTGTTTTGCATAGCTGCACAATGTAATATCACAAAGATCCATCATCACACATTGAGGAACAATGTCCCATTCTGACGGTATAAAAAGCCGTGCCCATGTCTCTTCGCTGTGTTTTTGTATATAAAAGCATTCAGTATACTTCATGCATCGCTGTATCATTACGAAAGCAGCGAAAAGAAGAGTCAGAACAAAATAACAACACAATTTACAAACTGACAGGAGAAATCGAAACGACCTATCCATCGAAGGAGGAATACATGCCTAAGATTTATTTTCCATGTATGGCCAGATTTATTGGCTATATCAAAACGATGGGAATAGCATAGGACTATAATGGTTTATTCTCTGAGCCGATGACGCCTATATACTGTACATCGCACGCACAAAACATATGAAATGCGTATAGCGGGGATTGGTAACCTTGATCAAAATAATTATCATAATATTTCAGCGCGGTACGACTGCATTGAGTCGATTGATAAAAAAAGAGCATTTTATTTCAAGAAGACAAGGGGATGTGGGACGTTGTTGTGTGGGCGGATGGTGGGGAATACAAAACACAGAAGGAAACACCCTCCTCCCTGAAAACTGTAATTACACTTAAAGGTAATATTATACTTTGGTTTTTCTCAAAGAAATACAGATTAATGGCAAAAATACTAAGACAAATACAGTAACAGTCATCTGTGAAAATTTCAGTCCCATACGGTGCCCACTTTTTGAGAAAACAGCGAAAAACAGCCTCAGCTTTTCTTAAGTCTTTTCTCTTTTATTTTTGATCTTTTAAAAGATCAACAAGATTTTCGGTCGTTGTTTTACTAATTTCTGGGTAAATACACAATTTCAGGCGGAAAAATGGTAACGGTATGTTTCTACCACCACCATCTTCATACCCTGTAAGTTATACGTAAATCTGTGAACATTTCTGTTTTGGTTTCTTATCAATGCATGGTACTACCTTTAAGGTACAAGTAGAATCATACTTTGGTAGTAAACCGAAACAGATATCTCCACAGATTTACCTATAACTTACAGGGTATAAAGATGGTGATGGTAGAAACATACCGTTAACATTTTTTTTATGCGTGAATGCTGTATTTATCCCGAAAATAGTAGGGCCTAAACCAATTGACAAAAAGAAAATTTTGATCTTTGGAAGATCAAAAATCCATTGGAAAGTTTTTTAAATATCTTGGACGTTTTACACTTTTTTTATTTTTCAAAAAGTGGGTACTGTATGGGACTCGAAATTTCTGTTACTGTGTCTTTCGAAATATTTGTGCCCATGAATCTGCATTTCTTTGACAAAAACCAAAGTATTAAGTTACCTTTATAAGAGGCTTTATACACTTTGTTTGTTTTTGCTTTTTATTCCCAGGAAGACAATTTCAGAAAATCAAACTTGAATGAATATTATTACTTCCTTTTTAATTTCAACGTCATTCTCTAGGTTATTTTTATTATTTCTTTTTAGTGGGCCGCGGGGGAAATGTAATTGAATTGCGGAGTGGAATAGAAGAACTGATTGGGAAAAACAAATGGGAAAAAACAATCATTTTTTCGTAATTCTGGGCAGTAACAGATAACTGGGATCCAGTGTTTCATGTTTATCTTTCCTCTTTCGTGAATCTCACGACAATTCTGCACCATTGGAATTTCTCATTGTATTATTAAAACTGCTCATCGTTACAATGCTTTAATATAGGCCTATATGTAGAGTCATGCAGATGGGAACTTTTACATGTGGGAGCGTTCCAACAGGGAACCTTCCATTGATGCGTTCCCGATTGGAACGTTGTAGCAGTTGTGGCCGTTCAAAAACAAAACCTTCACATTGGAACGGAACGGAACGAATTTGAGTGAACCTCTTGTCGTTCCCTGTATAAGAGAAGATCGTTCCCTTATACAGGAGGCCGACCGTTCTTTCAGCAAACATCGGAGATCGTTCCGACAAGAACGGAGACGTTCCGATTCTGATTGTGTTTCAGGTCCTGCCCATGTTATCAGATTGTTTTATATCTCGTCTGTTGTAATTCTGTCCATAATGTTTGTTTGTTGTGTTCGTCTTACATGTATTGTCCCTACCTCTTCACTTAGTACCACATAAGCTAGTTATTATTTTAAGGCATCTCTATACCGCTCCGGCTTCTTGAACATGCCGCTCCATGTATGTGCCGGCATTTCTTCTTCGTATATCTTCATTTATTTATTGCTGTCTCCTGCATTTCAATTTGATTGTACTGAATGGAAATGAATGTGAATTGAATTGAAATGAATTCTTGTTTGCATGAGACGCTCCATAAATTTTTATTTCTGTGTGGATTTGAAGTCATAAGAGATGCCCTCTATTAATTTAAAAAAAAGAGAGCAATTTCTCATGTCGTTGCTGATATTACACTTTTAAGACACGCTGCATATAAATGTTTTTTCTTCAGCCTTCTTGAGACGCCCCCTAAACCCAATGCAAAATTATTGACATAAAATCTCTGTTGAATCCTCTTTATCTTATACAGCGGGACGATACTTGGGGTGCTTCTTCGACAGCTATCCGGATCGGATCATGCCGGATCTCACATCCTGCCCGGACTTCGCCTCCTTCTGCAACAACTTCTGCAGCGGCAACGTGCCCTACTGCCAGAGCTCCTCCAACATGAGCGTCACCAACTGCCTCCGGCTCTGCTCTAGCCAGAGCCTGGCCTACGCCGGGGTGCAGGCCGGCACCCAGTGCTTCTGCGGCAGCGGGTCGACAGCCTACGACATGTACGGCTCGCCTACCGATATGTCGTCCTGCCGTTCCATCTGCAGCGGTGACGCCACGCAGAGCTGTGGCAGTGACTACAGGATGCAAGTGTATGAAATTGGTGAGGCTAGCTCTCATGCGCAATTAAGTGGAAACTACCTGTCACTCACATTACATGCAGCAATATTATACACCTGTACAGAAAAAACAATCTCACTTATTAAGTCGTCTTCAATAAAAAAAATATTGGTTTTTATTTAAAAAAAAAAAAAAAAAAACCACGGCGGCCATCTCTTCAAGCCTCTTATGCTCATCAATCAAGTACAACATCTACTCTCTCGTCTCGTAAACAAACTAACCCAAAAAAATGGGGAATAAGAAAAAGAAATTGCCCAGCAGATGTGAAGTCATGTGTCTGGACGTTTTGATAATTTCTTGAAACTCAAGAATGACTTGAATTGGCGATTAGTTTTGCTTTGTAGGTTAACGCTGGTCTTTGTTGTTGTTTTTTTAATATGGAGGGCGATTTACATGCATAGTGATTAAAATGAGAAGATTTACCCAAAGCATCATCGGAAATCGTTGATTGTAAAATATTAATGAAATGATCTCCAGCAGATAACCGACGAAGTTCGCTAGAGTTGTCAGTTGTCTAATCTTCGAACTCTCTGACTCCCTTTTCCAGGTTGCTTACCTATTACTGCTCCTCTGAACTCAACGCTGTCTCAGACAAACGAGAGCTTCTTCGAGATTGGTCGGATGTTGAACATAACCTGCCATCCGGGTTTCATTCTCACCGGTCCGAGCAACCTGACCTGCCTCCCCACAGGGGAATGGAACGACCCGTCGCCATCTTGCCTGCGCGACGTCTGCACGCGGCCCGAACCACCTCCCGGCTCCACACCCCGGGGGAACCGCTCCCGCGAAAGTACGGAGTTCCCAGGAGGGGAGTCTCTCCTATTCGATTGTGAGGATTCCGGCGCCACGGTTAATCTGACTTGCGTGGAGCGCGAGTGGCTGTCAGAGGGTGTTTGTACGGGTAAGTTTGAGGGGAAAACAGAGAAAGAAACCTTTAAGTGCGAATATTAAGCATGTTGACAAAGGTTCCTTGAGGAGATGTTCTAACTCCACTCTCATCTGCTCGAAGTTTACGTCTCTCAAACCTGAGGGACCTGGGATCAATTTTGATAAAATGCCCGCTACGGAACTTGTTTTGTTGCTTCACTTGCAAATTATTCCCAACGTGAATAATGCTTTTCACTTCGCTCGGCTGGTTTTTGTATGCCTAAACAAAATGTTCTCTTACAAGGCAGTTTTTTATATTAGATTTCGTATTCCTTCTCTCACAAGACCATATTCACCAGAGTCTTGTCTTTCAAATATCACCCATACTTTGCCTCCATCTGCAATATTATTCTCTAACAATACAAGGTCTTATGTGGCCTTCCTGCCATGTAGACATCTTCATCTGTTAGAGGAGTGCGTATATGAATTACTTAATGCATCAGTCAGTAGTAATACAAGGAAGCCAAATTATCAACCTCGGACGAGGAGACAAGCTTGAACCATCTGTCCAAATCCTCTCTTTCTTACCCTTTTAACATTATGCTTGGGGTTAGGAGAGCCTGACATTTTGATCCTAGCAGGATCTTTCTCAAAGGTTAATCATACACATTCGTCCCAAAGATGATGTTCATGTTCAAATTCTATTAATGTTTGCCTTTCTATTAGTAAATATCTAGGTTTTATCATAATGTTGTAATTAACGGATATGTACCAACAACCGAAAATGTATCACAAATTGACCGATAGTGTATCACCAACCGAACATGTATCACAACTTGATCGATAGTGTATCACCAACTGATAATGTACCAAAAATTGACTGATATCACCAACCGATGAAATGTGTTTCCTTTCTTTGCCAAAACAGAGACGATGACCACAATTGTTACTGAAATAGTTACCACGGAAATCACTGAAGGTAAGACAATGATACAGTATGTCATTCTGTTTTTATAGTGTTTTTAATGTTGGTGCTGTGATAAAGACAGTGTGTGAAAAATGTCAACTAAAAGATAATGGGTGATTGAAATAGGTCCATCATTATTAGTCAAATAGTATGTTTCTTAAACTGTTTTCGGGCATTATACCGGCTCGGCTGCTTCTCGCGTTGCAAGTTATATTATACTTGAACTTCAGGCCATGAAAAATTCATTCAAATATGGCAAAAGCTATATAATCATGTAGGGAACATGCGCGGCTACAATTTCGTACAAGTTTGAGCTCGATGGCTTCAGTATTGCTTCACAATGCAAATTACTATGGTGATACTGACAACTCATCCTAAGATTAATCTTAAAGTTTTGTGAAATCCAGCAAGTTACAAAACCTAAAAGCAACAAAGTGCGAGCACAAAGACACGTTTGCGTAAACTGACACATCAATAATTCAGGAAAGAGGTCGTTCAAATACGATCCGTAATAATGTTGTTGCGTTCGTTTCTATGCAGATTATCAGCCCACAACTGAGACGAATTCGACAGCTGTCACTGATGGCAACACAACAGAAGGTGGGAATTATCGTGGATAATATCTTTAATCTCTCTTTTGTGGCGCGCTATAATGTCAGTGTTCAAAAAGAGGTAGACGCCACGTGTTAGGTTTTATATGAATGAAACGAATGAAACATAATCAAATGAATCTTTCTGGGGACAGTACAGAGAACTTATATAACAACATTTGCAAGCTTGGAGTAGTGTAGAGGCGCTTTCTATTCCATTCAGTGATTTTTGTTCCGTCTGCCATTGTGGAAATTTCCTTAATAAGTTCCGGCTACAACTACATCGACTCCGTCGCTGAAAAGCTTCAAATATATAATCATTATTGTTCATTGTTAAAGGTTGTATCATACTTTGGTAAGAGACTAAAACAGAAATGTTCACAGATTTACGTATAACTTTCAGGGTATGGAGATGATGCTGGTAGAAACCTACCGTTAAAATGGTTCCGCCTGAAATGGTGTATTTATGGTTTAAAACAACGACCGAAAATCTTTTTGATCTTTTTAAAGATCAAAAATAAAAGAGAAAAGACATAAGAAATATTGTGGCCGTTTTTCACTGTTTTCTCAAAAAATGAGCAACGTATGGGACTGAAATTTTCACAGATGACTGTTACTGTATTAGGCCTATTCCTTGATATTTTTGCCCATGAATCTGTATTTCTTTGACAAAAACCAAAGTATGATATAACCTTTAAGTTGAAACTCAGATATAATCTACTTGAAACTGCCACCAACAAATTTTTTTTATCTGTCAGTTTTATGGAATGAATGCCCGAAAGGGATCCGAAGGCCCATGTTCCTATGTTCGGATCTCTTTTATTGGCTTACTTGCATTCAGGATAAACGAACCACAACAGTAGAAGAACTTCGTATGTTTACACACAAAATAGACAGTCAGTTGTTATCAATTGCACGGACAAAAAAACACCCATTTTCAATTAATTTTAATCTATTTATGAAGCCCTGTAGAACATTGTCATATTGAAGGACTTTTTGCTGTGGAGATGGAATTTTGCAAATTATGCTTGCCCTTCACCGACAAAAAAAATCATAAAATAACAATGATTAATTGCAGTACAAAGTATGATATTAGATTCGACTTTACCCAAGCTAGCTTGATCGGTCTAGTGTTATGGAAAACTAAGCAGGTAGTCGTTGGTTCGAATCTCACCCATCCACCTGAGCCAGCGTATGTCAGTGTACGTCAGTGAATGGCAAGCCTTTCATTGTAGAGCATTTTGGTAAAGCTATACTTATCATGACCACGCCTTTATTTCTCATAGTTTCCCTCGATCAGTCATAGGGTCACAATGCTATAGTTCCGCCCCACCCTACCCGGTATGCCATTCCACAGTGCATTGGACATATTTTAACAGCATGGCAAGGATCAATAATGAATATGAATTGACTTAATTTTGTAATTGTTTCAATTCGATTTTTTTAATTTTGAAGTTGCAACGTCAAGCCCGATGAGTAATGAGACGACAGCAGGTGTAACGGGTAATTATGCTTCTATTGTTTTTTCCTCACCCAAATGGCCTTGATTGAATTGTCAACAGGTGTCGTGTCAGCCCGTGCGTCAATCTATACTCAATATCAATACTGTTTACATATCCTCTACATTACCTGAATTGAATGACCCCTCCCTTTTTCTATCAGAGAAAGATGGCTCTCTAATCACCTTTGGGATCCACTTTTCAAGTTCATTTGATTGATATGTTACCACTATGGGGATACAGATCACTAAATAGGCACAAAGACGTCCGCAGATTTCATTTTTTATCAGCCCTGTCGTGGAAATCCGCGAACAAAACGAATGGAACCAGGGGTCGATTTCACAAATTGTAATTGTGTAGTTTTGATCTTAGAGATCAAAAGTGTTTTCGGTTTTTACTCATTAATTTTCTGGACAAAAAAAATAAGCATTTCGGCTGGAAAAATGTACGGTATGTTTGCACCAGATCCGTCTTAATACCCTGTTAATGATCTGTGAACATTTAAGGTTTGGTTGCATGCATACCAAAGTATGACAATTGTACTTTTTACACCGCTAGATTTGATAGAGAAACCCTCTATCTATTTGTCGTTATGATCTTATATCAATTGGTTACGTCCACAGACGGCGTCACCAACCTAACAACAGACAACCAAACAACAGACACCCAAACAACAGCCGACCAAACAACAGACACCCAAACAACAGACAACCAAACAACAGACACCCAAACAACAGCCGACCAAACAACAGGCGACCAAACGACAGACACGCCCCTGAATGAAACCTCTACAACGTCGGATGGAAATGCTCCAACATCGGCCTTGCCCGTCGGTTCGAGTGAGTATTATACAATGTACCCTGGTATGAAACCTGGAGCCTTAACCAAAGTTTGCCTCCGACTCAGGCTCTGGCTCTGGCTCTGGCTCTGTCTCTATTTCATTAATCCATTCGAAGAAAAACGGGCGTTGAATAAGATTCTTTAGGCCGCGGTTCGAAGGCTGTAGATTATCTGGTTTGAAAAGGAAAACTGAGCTTCGATAAGCTTCAGCGAAAAATCACAAGCCATATTTTCAGCATGACAGCCAGAGACGAAGCCGGACCCCCAGCCAGAGCAAAGGTTTGGGGAAATGCTCATGCAATATCATTTTAATTGGCAGCGCGGCAACGACTGTCCATACTGACATCCGTGGTCCAGCTTAATTTGTCAGGAGCCTATAGAGGGCGTTCTGAGCCATAAACCAACGTCCGTACATTTCGTGCAATGCTCGGTGTTTGATGCCAGTCAGTTTGCACTGTCAGTTTATACCAAGTCGCGATTCATGGAACAACACAGTCCTTATAAAAACAATTTACTCACTATAAACTACTTACATGAACAATTAACAGTTTTTCCTCACTGTCATGTACTTGTATAGGCCCTAATGGTTTTGTCATTGTACAAAACGTTTTTATTTTTTTTTAATAACGGTACCTTTACAGCCTCTTGACAGTGATTTGGTTCGCTTTTAGGCATATTCCTCAGGGGTGTTATCAGTGTGTTGCTGTTGTTAACGTTTTGAATGTAACACCGTGTTGTCTGTATTGTTGTATACGTGAGATATGATAAATGAAAATAAAATAAAAAACGTTCTTTTTTTTTCTTTTTTTTTCGGCAGACACTTTTCAGGGTGATAGGGAATTACTATATCAATCCTGAGATAGCTTTGGGCGTGGCTATAGGATAAGCAGACAGAAAAAGAAACTGTATGTGCAGAGTGCGTTTTTCCTCATGATTTCATCCATGATTCTGTACGCAGAACCCCTGACTACTGCCTGGCTGATCTTCATCGTTGGCTGCGCTCTTTTCCTGTTCGTGATCGTGCTATTTCTGGCTGTGCTGTTTGTTGGCAGAAGGTAGGGCTAATTCCTATGTTTAGCATGTTTGTAGCAGTTTTATGACTCATTAGTAGTACGCATTGGTATGCGTGTATGTATAATGTGTCGAGAACTCGAGATTCATCGATATAGCCCATAATTGACAATTACACGAGACCAATTGATTTGGTGTTATTCAAATTGCACTAAAGAGCCAATAGCGACTTTTCTCTCTTGGTTGACGTCATAAGCTATATAATGACGCAGTGATTTCGCTGACGTCATAAGCTACGTTTATATCGTTTGCACACGCATGACTAGTAGCAGTATAATTAGTACATCTGCTTCTTAAGTCCCACCTAGTCTTATACATAAAGGTTGGAGATAGCACAACCCTGAGTTCAAAAGGGAACTTCCCCTGTCGCGGTGATATTTTATACCAATTAGATAATTCAGACGAACCTCCACACCCCACCCCCACACTTAATTCTTTCAGAAAATCAAAAAGAGACCAGACCAGCAAACCCAAGAAGGGAGCTGGGCAGGAACCAAAGGCTGAGGGGGAGAACATGTCTCAAATGAACCTCGCCTACGAGGAAACGGAACTGCCAAACCAAAATGGCCACCAAACATCCGGGACATCCAACGGACACAGCGGCGCTTACGACCAACCGGAGACGAGTGCGAACGCAGCGGTTAAAAGTGAAAACGACAGCGCGCACGTGTACGCGAAACCTGCAAGTCCCGCCCTCTCTGCCGCAGGTCCTGGCCAATCACAGGCTACCCCTAATGAATATGCATCGCCCCAGGTGGATTTCCATAGCAGCAAAGGCGAGAATCATACAGAAACGACGCCGACGGCGGCGAGCGCGCCGCCTATTCCGGAACCAGACTACGATGGACCCCCTACCACTTCCGCGGCATCTGCAACGCGGATGGATCAAGGCTACATCGAGTTTGTGACGAAAGTGTGATACCTGTATGATGTCATGATGTCGGCCACCTTGTTAAGATATCACAGTAACAATCGTTTGTTTGTTGGCACAGCAAAGTATCAAAAGCGTTGTTGAATCAAGAACCATTGGCGTTAAGCATAACCTTCTGTCGACGGTGCGCTATAGCAGATTGGTGCTGAAGTCGTTACTGTAGCTGGTGCACCTAATTCAGTGAAATTACATTTTTTTTGCAAAAAGCTGGAGCTAAGACCAGAAAAATTGCAGAAAGACGTACAGTTCCCTTTTCCAACTTTTAATATTGACCACTAGAGGGCCACCATTATGTGTATTTATGAACATGTATAGGCAATTACTGTTTCATGTTAAAATGAACCTTGTAAAGCACACTAGTACTAAATAGACCACCGTACTTGTGTCACGAAAACCGTTGATGGTTGAAACGTAATGAAGCCCTGACGATGAAAACCCCTTCTTTTGCTCCATTAACCCGTCAGGTTTTTCAACCGGTATAAAGTCGTTAGACTATCGTCGGCCATCTTTACTTGCTAACACGTAAATAATTGAAACAAAATTTTAAAGCAAATAGAAGTTATGGCACTCGAAATTGTTGCGGTCGTATCATCGGTGCAATTATACGGAATGGTGCTGGAGATTTGCAAACACAAGAAATGTCTCTATAAAGATGACCGAAGGTATAGACCTTTCTTTTATTTACAAACACTGGTTGGCATGACATGGGCGGCCAAATGTTGCAAATCATTTCGTCTTCTTGACAGACGGCGTGACCAACTTCGATGCTTTTGTAAATTGTCCATACCTGTACATACCAGCATTGCTTGTGTTGTTTCCATAATATTCAACAGTATCTTTAAATTTTTATGAAACGTTGTGTTAAAATTGTGATTATTTTTTTATGCCCGGCTGCTCGGCGCTCGCCATAGTCTCCGCCATGCTGGTTGGCAAAAACTTGGGCTGTGACGTTGAAAAAGAACGATCTATAATATAGGGACGGTTCTGGGTTTAACCGCGCCTTGTCTATTGCGACTCAGCTCTCACGGTAGCGTGGCTTAAGCTTTGAGACTTTTGCCAAACAGTCCACCGCATACTTTCGCCGCCAGAGGGCCCTCCTCACGTCACATGACTGTATCTCTGTACAGTATCAACTTGTCAAAATAATTATTATAAATTGTCGCGAAACCACTGCACTGTGCCTTAAAAATGTGCTCTTCAGAACAAATATTTATTTCAGAGGGAAATATTTTACAAATAGATCAATTTTAATTATTGGAACTTATTACATTCTCTAATACTCTTGAACACTAGTCCACGGAGACTTCGAATATATAAAGCCGCAAATTAGCAAAAAGATGTCGCGAGATCGCTGCACTGTGCCTTATTATTGTGCTCTTCACAAAACATATTCTTGGAGATATTGTTATTTTTTACAATCGGATGATTGATCATATTGTAACTTGTCTTATTATCCTTGGAAAATATTTTCTTTACTACAGAAGAAATTAGAGTAAACACATTTTATTTTATGTACATAGGAATTAATCATTTACGATATTTGTTATTCTTTCCAATTTGGTTGCGTTATTTTTTCATACTGCATCATTTAATTTTATAGAATGGTAGCATGCACATTTTATGATTGAAAACAGCATTGTGACATAAAATGTTCTCGGGGAATTGCTGTGTTGTACGGAATAAAATTGTAATACGGGCGATTCACACTAGTGCGCCACCATGAGTTTGCAACGCGTTGGTCACTTTGTCGACAAATAGTCTGGTTCCCTGCCCAAAGATACCCTGACGACTCTTATTAAAAATGTTAGACTTTACAGACAATAGTCGGAGATTCTTGGTCTGACAACCATACTAGTCGACAAACTGCCCATCTTTCCACTTGCGCAGTTTGTCGACAAAATTAATTCCGCGCATTGTGATTGGCGAATGCGTTGCAAACTCATAGTGGCGCACTATTATGAATCGCCCGTATATTGCTACGTATTGCCACTTTACTTAATTAAAACACTTAAAACGATTGATAATGTCGCCGTCCTGAACTTAAGAACAAAAATACAATCACGGGTATATAGAGGGAGTATTACATCGTAGAATATTTTGTTTCTTTTATTTACATATTAGTATTTGAATTTATGGAAATTGGTTAATGTTATTTTCCTTCTGTTTCTGGAGGTATTTGATATGATTATTATTATGTAGTCAATAAAGATTGAATAGTTATTCACTTTTCACTTAAAACAGACTTTAACTTGTCCCGTTTGATACAGTTGGACCCTTTTTTCGGCTTCGTCATGTGGCCCAATCCCTTTTGTTGGCCTCAAAATGGAGGTAGCGAAATAAGTCCCAAGCCTAGCCTCAAGCCTGGTTTCGTATTAAGGCCTTCAACTTACCCAATTGCGCCCTCTGCTGTCTGTGATTAGCTGAAACGAAAGCGAGGTTGTTCCTCCTTACGGCTGTTAGATAGTGCTGTGACTTTACCTTTACCTTAATTCCGGTATACAATAATTAATTAAACAGACTTCTATGATTCCAACTAACCACCTTTATGGCCACATTCACTGACGTGGAAAGGTCGTGCGTCATTGTGTCAAGGTGAAATCAACTTGAACCCCTATTAGTCGTTCTTTGGTGTTGATTTGATTTCATCGATTTGTACAGGAAATCACAATGGCCATCTGTCTTTATACAATGAGTATTAAGGTCACTCCCATATCGATTTCATTATTTTCTTCTCAAAATTAACCTCGGGCATAAATTGGTGGCAGAATATTAATGGAATCGAGATGATAATTGAATTTAAAGGGCGTGTACAACGTTGGTAAAGGTGACAGTGTAGGTACACGGGCTGCTCGTAATTTGATTTGTCATGGAATAAAAAACAAACCTGTGAAATTTCAGCTTAATTGATAATTATAAACAGTAGAAAACAGCAAAAACCGTTGCACTTGTTACGCCAAATTGTGTTGGAACAGCTGTCTCGTTTTGTATATCTTCCGAAGATTAAGAATGTTTTGGTGTTTGGTTTTTACTCTTTTCTAAATAAATGCAGCATTTTACAGAATGTTTCTATATACAATTATTAAGTTGTACGTATAAATCTGTGAACATTTCATCTTTGGTTTGTTACCAATGTTGTATGCCCTTTAAAACACCTGTGGATAAGTTGGAAATACATGTACATGTCTAGTTTTGTACATCAAGTATATCATGAATTATGCATGCCGCTACTGGCACTTACGACCATGGCTTAACTACATGTTTAATTTACATTGAATTAACTCAAAATAGAAGGCCTCGTATTCTACCCCCAGATTTTCTCTGTCGGCTGGTTTTGATCCAGGGTTCCCATATTTTTGATAATTTATACAATGTAAAATAATGAGCTTACTGTATGCCTCTTTAGTCGTTAAATTCCTTACCACGGGCACACCCACATACAGAAACGACTACCAGCACTCTTATACACAAATTATTGGCTATTATAATCCCCCACGGCAACGCCAATGAACAAAGTAGTAATAATTATGATAAAAAAACCTGTCTGGTTCCCCGACGCTTAATCACGCAATCGAACGTACTGACAGCCAACCCTGACAACGAGCTGACTTATACACATTACGCATACAACACGAAACCGTCCCATAGGTACGGTACCGTACGGTATAGCCTACGTAAAAACCGTCTTTATGATTATAAACTGACTGTATGCACCGGCATTATTGATGGCGTGTGCTGTGTGTTGCCGATTTTGAGTCCCATTTTTTTTTGCACGGTTTTTGTTTTAACACCCCCTGGCGTGTTTTGCGATCATCTCTGTATTCAACCGCGCGCGCTCGGACTTCGTTAGCGAACGATGATGTCATTATCAACGTGACCGCGATGTTGTTACACCGTGCGCTGTATGAGTAAGCTGACCGTTAGATGAAGGACGTTGTCGGCTTGCTGCATGCTGCAGAGACTTAGCCAGACGAGCAACCGACCACGAGGCGAGAAGCCACCATGGAGACAAAGGAACCACATCACCCACTGCATCTGTCCTTCTGGATTTGCTGCGTAATATTATTGCTGCTACATCTGAAAGCTGTTCCCGTCTCACCGCAAGGTAGGCAAGATATTAAACACTGTGTGTCTGTGTATAGTCCTAATTTTGCTTCATTGAGAGTACAATTTCAACCTCAATATGTAGAGTGGTGTCTCGACCCACACACATAGGCCTATTACACTTTATGACAGCTGACTACAAAATGAAGACGTTATGGATGTAAGTCAACGTGAATCATAGCACGTACAGCTTTCCAGTTAAACATTGCACTCAGCTTTCAGGCGCGATTAACAATAAACTGTCCATCAATTCCGCATAAGCATAGAGCAATTAGGCTATGGGGACAATTTCATATAGAGCCGCTTAAGCGCCAAAATTTACTTGTGCATAAAAAACCTTGGTGAGTATAATTAGTATGCCAGCCAAAACTCCTTGTGAATGTTATGTTCAGCAAAGGGAGCAAATAATTGGCGAATGCAAGTCAAAAGCAGTAAACATCGCATACAATATTGGTCCCATATTCTATATATTAACTTCATGGCCGAAGACGCGGCGATACACTGCGTCAAGATTAAACCACACTTCCCATTCCGAACCTTCGTATACAAAATGCAATCTCAACCACTGTTTTTAATAATATTACTAAATTGCATTCCACTGCCATTGTTTGAAATTACAAATTACGCCAAAGAGCATGTATGTGTCGTCTTCAAATCTCAAAAAAAGAAGCTTGTCAATTTCGTCTGTGTCAGTTTTGATAGCAGGTGGTTATCATAAAGATATGATAACTGTTGAATGAGGCAGATTATAATAGGGTGAATGTATCATGAATAGAGCCGGCTCAGTCGAGCTACCCAAGGCAGAGGGCCTCCACGTATACCCTCCTATCTCCTACGGTCATGCGCCGGGGTCGATTGCACTAAACTCACCATTACCTTACTATCAATCGTAGGTCTTACGATGCATTGTAACCCTACGTAGGATACGATGGGCTATCCTTCTTAACTCGAGTTCAGATCGATCGTAGGGCTTCGTGAAATCGACTTCTGACACCATGACGGCTGTTATTCCTGTACTGAGGCTGTGTCATCTCACTGTTCCCCTTTAATACTTCTTCTTCATGGTCAACCTCTCTTGTCTCTTCTTTAATTGAGTGGAGACCAATCGGTTGATGATATTTGTCCTCAGCCCACCTGTAATTTCATAAGCATTTATTGTAGCCAAGCCCATTTCTTTACATCTTTGCTTCCATGCACGGAATTGTGTTTGAATATCTGGTTTTCTCCATCTGAAATATCGCACTTCATGGGATTTATTAATTTTTTGGGCATAATTTCTTACTTTTTTAATCAGGGCAAACTATTCGCATAAAATGTGGTCTCCCATACACAGGGTCCTGAGATAAAAACAAACAAACAAACAAATAAACACGGGTCGCCTACAAAAATACATTCCATAAAAGGTCTTTTTTATATTTCCTGAAGAGAGAGATAACCCTGCAGTAAAACAGATGTTTAGTGCGAGGGAATAGATTACTGTTCAGTATGTCCTTCACCTGTTGCGTCTGGGACCACAGACCCGTGCGCATTGTGTGTGTGTGTTTTTTTTCTCCTCGTGGCAATTAAGGTTCGTTTATAAACTATTGCCGATGAATAAAACAAAGAAACCTTGGGAATTATTATAATGATAATGCATGGAGGATGGAACGTTTAATTAACTATACTGCACTGATGCTACTTCATCATGTGCTGTTCCTGTGTTTATATACAACATTATGATTATCATGTGAAATACCTACCTCGACTCTATCTAAAAGTGCATTTAAAGGTAGTATCATACTTTGGTAAGACACCAAAACAGAAATGTTCACAGATTTACGTATAACTTACAGGGTATGAAGATGGTGGTGGTAGAAACATACCGTTAACATTTTTCCTCATGAAAGGGTGTATTTATCCAGAAATTATAGTAAAAAACAACGACCGAAAATCTTTTTGATTTTTTAAAAGATCAAAAATAAAAGAGAAAAGACTTAAGAAATACTGTGGCCGTTTTTCCACTGTTTTCTCAAAAAGTGGGCACCGTATGGGACTGAAATTTTCACAGATGATTGTTACTGGATCTGGCTTGATATTTTTGCCCATTAATCTGTATTTCTTTGACAAAAACCAATGTATGATATTACCTTTAAAGTAGTACCCCAAAGCATAGCATCTTTTATTAGGCCAGCCATAGTCCGCGGCCTCATGTATTGTAGCAGATTGTTAAACCAAGCACATTTTTAAGGCTCTTTTCTTTTTAAAAAGTTTGATTATTGTTGCTTCCATAGTGTTGAATTTATGAGAGTTTTTTGATACCTCACTGGCGTTTTTGTCACGTTTGACAGTAGCCAGTGAGTTTGGGTTATGTATATAAAAAAAAAATGTTAATCATTTTTTTAACTGAAGCAATGCCAATGGGAATTCCAGTGCTATGAATTTCTTGTGTTTTGTTTTTAGAACCGTGCTGTGTTGCAAAATTTGTTTTTTGTTACCTAACTATGCATATATCTATTTGTTGACGGAGTGCTATATTCGTCCTAAATAAACATTTTTATTGTCAAATATCACAGAGTCTTTAAAGGTAATATCATACTTTGGTTTTTGTCAAAGAAATGTAGATTCATGGACAAAAATATAAAGGAAGATACAGTAACAGTCATCTGTGAAATTTCCAGTTCATTATGGTACCCACGTTCGGGGAGAAAACAGTGATAAAAAAATTCTACATTTTTAAAATCTTCTCATCGTTATTTTCGATCTTCCGAAGATCAAAATCGGGTTTTGTTTTGGTGTCAAGTACCTTTAAGATGTATATGAGTGACTGCGTGTATACAATTTATACTCCCAAGTGGCATTTGTTTCAGTATTCCATTTTATGAGTGTAGCTCCATTTATGGCGCCTTGTTTGTATGTCTAGTGCACAGAGCCGGATAGGCGATACATTTTTTTTAAGATATCATAAATTTAGTGGTGCTATTTTTACGGATCGGGAGTTAAATCCGTCCGTTTGTCGCCGATTCTGAGACCCCGAGGGAATAAAGGTGACTCATTGTGGATTTGCAAGGCCAAACAGGAAGTTAAGATGAAAGTGATCGTAAAGAATAAGGAGACATCCAGCATTGTAATGGGCATTAGTTGTGATCGACTATCATCATGGGAGTGAGCTGAATATTTTGGCGTTGAATGAATGCGGTACTTGAAACCCGAATAACACTGAATATTTTACCGACGCTTATTAAAATTGTAGTATTATACTTTGATAAGAAACCAAAACAGAAATGTTCCCAGATTTACGTATAACTTACAGGGTATGAAGATGGTGGTGGTAGAAACATACAGTTAAAATATTTCAACCTGAAATGGTGTATTTATCCAGAAATTAGTAAAACAACGACCGACACTCTTTTTGATCTTTTAAAAGATTTAAGAAATACTGTGGCTGTTTTTCAATGTTTTCTCAAAAAGTGGGCACCGTATGGGACTGAAATTTTCACAGATGACTGTTATTGTATCTGTCTTGATGTTTTTGGCCATGAATCTGCATTTCTTTGATAAAAAAACAAAGTATGATACGACCTTTAAGCATTTGACAAATCAAATTACGAACAGACAACAGCTGTTCTGTTACCTTTACTAATCTTGTACTACAGCTTTAAGTAGTATATACCTTTACACAACGGTGAACGGTTTCTAGTTTTCACTCGATGTTTGTTTATGGACAGAACTGGTACCCGGATTCCTCGGGATAATGGCACCTTTCCTTAAAGTCACCATTCATTGGTAACCAGACCATTTGTTTCATTGAAGGAAGTATCAGGCACGATGTCTCACTGTGCAACCTGTTTGGTTTCAGAAACTCAAGATGCGTTAAGGCGTATACATGACAGACCGCCCACCTTTAAATGTAGCATTGGATTCCTATCGAACTCGAGAAAAGAGAAAGAAATGTGTCCCCATATTATAGAAGAGCGATCCTACCGCGCCCAAATATCAAATGTGACCCGTGAGATATAACCAAGGACGCGCCATGTCCTTAGGCAGAATTGTTATAATATGCTGCGCTGGAATATAAATTATTTGAACACGTATGCTGGCTTACATGGTAATAATATTATCCGATATAGGATTTAACCTCCTTCTCCAGTCGTTTCAGTTGGAACTCGCTCCGACCAGGACCCAATTGCATTTATACAAATTTATGTATTGGATTTTTTACAACTGGTATTCCCGTTGGGCATTGCAAATGTTAAAAAGCTGTGCACGTATAGACCTTATACTTAAAATACTGTAGGTAGCATGCACCGCCATAAAATAATTCCCATGCATAGGCCTATCATACCATTATTTAAAGGTACATGCAGTATCATATTTTGGCAAGAAACCAAAACAGAAATGTTCACAGATTTACATATAACTTACAGGGTATGAAGATGGTGGTGGTAGAAACATACCGTTAAAAAATTTCCGTCGGAAATGGTATATTTATCCAGAAAATTAGTAAAACAACGACCGAAAATCTTTTGATCTTTTACTGAAAAGATGCAGTAAGTAATACTTTGTCTGTTTTTCACTGTTTTCTCAAAAAGTGGGCCCCGTATGGGACTGAAATGTTCACAGATGACTGTTACTGTATCTTCCTTGATATTTTTTGGCCATGAATCTGCATTTCTTTGATAAAAACAATTGTTCCAGTGTATAGACATATCGGGATGGATGAAACAAAATAAAGGATACAAAGCTCCCATCCTGCTTTTAAATTCCATGGCAAAGCCGTATACAGCGTGAGTAAAACAAACATTGACCGGTATTGGTGATGTTCTAAAACAAAAAAGAATGACACTCAAAAGATCATAATGCATATATTTAATAAGCATTCTCTTCTGCTCATTAGAAAAAAATGAAACTAATTGATTATTCCTAAGAGGAGTTTGATGTATTTTAATGAAGATACACATTTTGCAAGCTGTCCATAGAATGGTATAATGCTTGACTGAATCCAAACATCTGAGTCATTTTAGCTAAGTAATGTACACAGCTAAAATGCGTACTTTATTGGTTTTGTCACTTATTCCATCATGGGCAGCTTGCAAAATGAGTACCTTCATTAAAATCGACATAACTCCTCTTAGGAATTATCAATTCGTTCATTTTTCTTATAAGCAGGAGATAGTGCTTATTAAATATATGCTTTACTAAACCTTTGAGTGCTCATTTGTTTCTTTTGAAAAACATCACCAATACCGGTCAAGATCTATTTGACTATACAGGGTGTTCCAGAAAAAAAACTCAACCATTGTGTCGGGACCGATTATGATAAAATTAAACTGTTTATTACTTCAAGATTCATATTACATGTATGTGATACAACCATGTATTGGCGGCTATCACCATGTAGAATTGGAGCATAATGAGCCGGGGGCAAAATTTGTGAAAATATGACCAATTGAAAGAGTACTCCTTAAAAACAAATTTGCAAGGATAACATGCATAGTGGTCAATACACACATAATGTGTATGAAAGAAAGATGAAAATCGGGTTTTGAGGTTGGGTAATTCAGTCTCAGTTTTTTCACTAGATTTTAATCCAATTTTGCTCATATTCTACATGATGATAGCCAAGACATAGCTGTATCACATATCTGAATCTTGAAGTGATAAACAGTTTAATTTTAATATAATGGTTCTTGACACAAGTGTTGCGTTTTTTGGGGACACCATGTAGACTATAGGCACCTGTACACGAAGAAAAATCCACACAGGATCATGCTTATAAGTAGAGAGAAAACAAAACGTGGTTTTGGGATGAATCATGCCGAGTCTTCAGAGCAAAAGATCGACGTATATTGAAGCACGTGTATTATTCATGTGGTCGGGTTTGTAATAATGCCCTGCCAGTTTATTTTGGTTTCCATTACTGATATAGTCTATGCGCTGCGGGACGCACTTTAATCATCTTCGTGAAATCAAGAAAGGCTGGCCCCACCCTTCTCAGAATTTCTCTTTAAAGATGCAGTGTGTGACTAAGACGAAATGATATAACAGCATCTTAGCGGACTTGTTTGGGCTATGATATCAAAATATTAAACAAAATCTAAGATTTGTTTATGCTTGGAGTTAGGGGGCCTGGTGTATGGTTCGCGGGTTCGAATCCCGCTCCTGTCAATTTTTCGTCGTTCACTTTTCAATGATTTCACATGTTTTTTGTGTGTCAATAACACTGTGATTAAAGGTTTACTGTAATCAAATTTGGGAAAGGGATGAAAGTGCTTTAAAATTATTGTTTAATACCGTAATTAATGACAATATTAATTTATATTTGTATGTAAGTGCTTAACTTTGACGAAACAGTTACAAAATCGATACATGTATGCCCCGCCCCTCAAAAAAGTCCCCATTGGAACCGATCCACGCAACAATAGCTTGTGACGTCACATACCATAATTATATACAGAACTAGTATGGGCTGCACCGTACCACAGTATACTGCGTGGCGTTCTGCATGTGACGTAAGCAAGGTTTTCAGTGGCGAAAAGTGGGGTGCTGAATTATGGGTCTAAAATACCTCCCTTTTTCTATATGCAATATTTTTTAGCGTAAACAAAGATAGACAGGTTGAGTTTGATAAGAATACAGATGTATTTAACTTAATATGTGTTTTGATTACAGAAAACCTTTAAGTTAATGCCATTTCTATAGTGTATGTATTATGTCAGTCATGTGGTGTGTATACCGTCATGCGATGCTCTTTTATAGCTGTTTTAGTGCATGAAATATCCCACAGCCTGCCCTGTGTATATACGAGTAGCGTGCCATACCACGCACAACACTCATTTACAATCATTTTACATTCATTCAGACGTTTCAGCCCAATTTAACATCCCTTTATTGAATTACTTATTCCTCCAGATAATCACACGGAATTGGTGACTGAGATTGTAACTATGGTAACCAATCCTGGAGGTAAATACATCCCCTTCTGAAATATAATACTTTTAAATCGTTAAGATAATGATAAATATCTGTTGTTTCATGAGATTTTCGAAGCTGAAAGGCCTCAAATTAAATTTGGAACAAAAATCTATAGAATTTAAAATATTGTTTCCGTTAAAGGGCATGTACAACATTGGTAACAAACCAACAGAAATGTACAAGGTGTATAAGACGGTAATGTTAGAAACATTCTGTGAAAATGTTTCTGTCTGAAATGCTGTATTTGTCCAGAAAAGAGTAAAATCAAACACCTAATTAATGGGTTTTTTTATTTTGGAAAGATATGTAATGAGACAGCGAGTATTCCCACACAATTTTGCATAACAATTGCAACAGGTTTTCGGTTGTTTTCTACTGTTTCCAATGATCAATTGAGCTGAAAATGTCACAGGTTTGTTTTTATTCCATGACAAATCAAATTATGAGCAGACCTGCAGCTGCTCTGTAATTTTTACCAACGTTATACATGCCCTTTAATGGGCAGAAGCTGGTTGCAAAAATTTTACAGATAATTGGTATAATTAATTTATCTTTAAATCAAATCTAATGTTTGAAAAACAAAAATTATATTACGAAAACAGAACGTGACTGCAGCCAAATTAACATGACATGGTATACAGGCAACCCTTTCCCCCCTTTTAACATTTTCTTGGTTCTCGTGTTTTCCAACCGTTGTCACGTAGGAAATAATTTAAAAGGATATTTTTTAAGAAGAAAAAAAAAGAAGCAAATCTAAACGTTGGATGCTCGCACTCATTTGCACTCATCATACTTTGGTAGCATACGAAACAAAAATCTTCACAGTTTTACCTATAACTTAAAGGGGAAAACAATGGTGATGGTACAAACATACCATTACGATGTTGTTGCCTGATTACTGTATTTATCAAGAAAAGAGTAAAACTAATTGACCAAAAAAACCAAAAAAACGATTTATATCTTCGGAAGCTCAAATATAATTGTGAATAGATTTGTTAAAATACTGTGGGCGTTTTTCATTGTTTTCTCCAAAAGCGGGCACAGTATGGGACTGGGAATTTCACCGATGACTGTAACTGTATATTTAGCTGTTCCGACATTTCGGATGTCGGAACAGGTTTAGTTTTTGCTTAGATTTTTATTATTATTATTATTATTATTATTCTTTATCACCCTCTAAGCTTGTTAACAGCTTATCTCTTCTTAGCTTCTTCTGATCAGCTTAGATGAGGTATCATATGAAAGCTTATAAGCTAAGGATCATACTGCCACTGAGTTGTAAAACTTCCTCATTAATTAAGCACGTGACAGCTCATTTAAATATTTAATTAGTCAATTTTGTTAGCAGCGTATCTCGAGAACCACAAATGCTACGAAAATAATTCTTTTTCCAAAAGCTTTGCTATGACCTGTAGTTGTGCATGCTGCCACGAAAATGACCGCGACATCATCATGACGTCATAAAATTGGCCATTTTTAAGCCCTATGTCAGAGCAATAGAGCATAGGCCTGTGTGTAGAGGTGTGTGTGTAGTGTGTACACATATATGTACTAGCTGTATTACTGTATACAGTTATACCCATTTGCAGCTGGGATTGTTTATCTCAAGTGATCAGAGTCTGAGGAATGTGCTGTTATGTAAGAGGTACACCAGCAAGTGCATGACCATGCACTGTTGCCACGGTAACAATTGGTGTGTTAGTATTCAAGCGCATAAAAGCATACATAGTACAGGCTCACTTTCATGGCCCCAGTTTACATGCTTATTTCTTTCGATTAATTAGTCAGTTCATGGTTAGTTTGATATTATGGAAATGACCATGAGGCATGACGTCATCATGACATCATCCAAAAGGCTGATTTTTCGTTAACAGCATGATTCTTTTTATAAAAGCTTTGCTGCATCTTGTAGTTGTGCATTGCTCCGAAAAATGAACATGTGATGACATCATGAGGTCATCAAAAAGGCTGATTTTTTGTTTGCAGCATATCTCAAAAAGGACAAATGCTATGGTAATGATTCTTTTTGTAAACGTTCTGTTACATCATGCACTTGAGTATGCTGCCATGAAGTGGTCTGTGACGTCATGATGATGTCATCAAATAGGATGATTTGTTTGTTTACAGCATATCTCGAGAATGACAAATGGTATCGTAATGATTCTTTTTTGTAAAGCTTTGTTACATTACATGCTGCCATGAAATTGACCGTGACGTCATTATGACGTCATCGGAGCTTATAAATCTGATCAAATAAGTCGGAACAGCTCCGTGTTCGTCCACGAACACTTAAATGTCTAGTTCTTGATACTATTGCTCATAAATCTGCATTTCTTTGACAAAAACCAAAAAGTATGAAATTACCTTTAACTCTACGCACTTGGGTGCATATTTTACCAAATCTGATATAAATTCAACCAGTCCGTGTTGGGGCGTTTTCTGGGCTTGGAATAATAATTGAACAATTTATTATTTTGAAAATTTGACATTAATTAAAAATCCAATACACTATATCCGTCTGCTTTTAGCACAGACCAATGGCAAATAGCATATCTCCAAAACGGTTGCCAAAAAGTGGAATACTAAACACCCAACATTAAATTGTGAATGATTGTATTTTACTTGAATTTCCACTGTTGGTAAGAGCGAGGCGCAAATGTTATTTGTTTATTTGATTTGTTCTCTTTTTCCTCTAGGCACGAACGCAGAGCTCACAACGGAAAATGTTCCCTCTCAGACGCAAACTGATGGAGATTTTAACGGTAGGCTACGTATAACTCATAATAGCGCTGGATCATTGCAATTAATTTTTGCATTGGCCCTATAGCAATTAAAGGTAATATCATACTTTGGTTTTTAACAACGAAATACAGATTCATGGGCAAAAATATCAAGATAGATACAGTAACAGTCATCTGTGAAAATTTCAGTCCCATACGGTGCCAACTTTTTGAGAAAATTGTGAAAAACGACCACAGTATTTCTTAAGTCTTTTCTGTTTTATTTTTGATCTTTTAAAAGATCAAAAAGATTTCCGGTCGTTGTTTTACTAATTTCTGGATAAATACCACCATGTCAGGCGGAACATTTTTAACGGTATGTTTCTACCATCACCATCTTTATACCCTGTAAGTTAAACGTAAATCTGTGAAGATTTCTGTTTTGGTCTCTAACCAAAGTATGATACTACCTTTAACTAAGATGCATGGCCCGTAATAGTTGTGCAACTGCCGAAGAAGCTCTTATTCCTGTACCTAGTAGCGGCCAAAGTACTGGGTGATATGTAAGTCCATCACAAGTGATTCCTTGGCCGTCTCCTGCGGCAAAAAACCCGCTCACACCGGCCCAAGCCACACTATACCGCTGAAGAAACTCCGAGTCCTGCACAGGCTGACTGTCTTGTATGCAGCCCCACGTTACTTATCTACCCTGGACCAAGTTGATTGCTTCTTGTTCAAGTAGGTTTTGATATAGGTCCGCGTGATTTGCCTGAGCATTATTTTCTCTGCATTTTTCAGAAGATGTCATTATTATTGTTTGGCTTTTTTGCGTATTTCTCTTCGTCTTGACTCCTTGCAGATACGATAACGGAGTTTGTGACTGAGATTATAAACATGACCACCGACATTGAAGGTAATTTGAAATAAAAACCGTTTAAATGTGCTAACACTTTGCTTCTTTTAAAACTAACTTAAAAACTCATCGTTTTAAGAATCACATTTTAAAAACTGTATTTGTTATTTTTTTTATAAATGCGTGCTTAAATATTGTTAGCGACTTTTTAATACCTCTGTATAATTGCTCATAATTTGTAGATGTTTTTTTAACTGTACAGCGCTTGGTGATGTCTTCGACATGGAAAGCGTTTTATAAGTATTCATAATTATTATTATTATTATTTTTTTTTTAATTCCTTAATTAAATGGAATACTAAAATCAATACCTTTTATAGACATTTTGTTTTGTTGATGCTCTAAAATCTTGTCTTTTTTCATTTTTAGAGTTTTTAGACAGTACGACGGCCACGGAACCCACAGCAGAAATGAATTCTTCACACGCGATGCCCGAAGAATATTTGAATGGTATTGGACCTGATGTTCCTTTTAATATTTAAGCATAATCAGGAGTAAATCGCATCTTTTAAAGGGGACATTGGCATGGTTCGAGAGCCATTTTTATGTTGGGGGGGGGGGGGGGGGGTTGACCCTTCGCACTTGACGTCATTTTCTTCTACTATGTCTTATAAGGTCAATACGTGTAATAAACTACTGCAAACTGCTCATCAGCCAACATGACCTGAAATGTATCAAATGTTTAGAGTTAGGAGGGCCTGACGCGTTTCGATCCTGGATCTGCTAAGCGTCAGGCCCTCCTAACTCTAAAGTAGTACCGGTAGAAAAGTAGAAAAGCAACCTTTACCTACACAGTGCCTTTTTCCAAGTAATTGCAACGTATAAACTGAACGCCAGTATTTTCCCAGCAGAAATTTCTTTTTCAATTGCATTTTTATTGGTAACATTATGTTACATTCCAATAATATTACCTCAACACTCATCAGTAATAATTTAGGTAAAATGGTAAGCGAGTAGAAACTTGCAGGTAAATAGGTCAACAAGCGAGTTATGTGCAAATAGATAGGTACATGAACAAAACAAGCAAATATGTATATAGGTAAGTATTCAGGTAGATATAGGTGGGCGCCTAGTAAGTAATTGGGGAATGTATGAATAATTATGTAAATTAATATCAAAGGAATTAAGTAAATAGAAATGGCGATTGCTTTTTTTTTTTCATTGGCATAACCTCATGCTTACATCATTTTGCAGGGACATCTACAAGCGATAACGCTTCCTCGTCCGTCAACATGACCGCTCTACCGCCAGGACATAGCACGATAGGCGGTCACTTACCCGGTTCCACCACCACGCCCGACTGGACAGAAACATCCAAACGACCATTCACTTATCGTAAAAACTGTAAGTCCTATATTACATTCCCTTAAATAATTTGACCTTGTTTTGAGTTCTTAGAAAGTATTCCGTACTTGTGAGTTACATAATCATCATTGTTTGTAGTGCTGATTGAGATACACATACAATCAAAAATAAATTAAGTGTTTGATTTTTGCAGTTAAAAAGTGCAGTGTAATGTGATAAGATTTTTGAGTTGAACTCGAGGAGGTTATTTCTGACCTTGGTAAATCTACCGTAACACCTATAAATACTGTGCTTCTCAAACGAACAAAACAATCAAACAAGCAATTAAAGGTATAATACATGATTGGTAAAGGTCACAGAACATAACAGCACTCTCACTTTGTCTGATCCAATTTGTGCATGAAATAATAAACCTGTGAAAATTTGAGCTCAATCGGACATCTGACGCACGCACAAATAGCGAAAAAACTGACTCAATTTTTCTTATAAAGAATTGTTTTGATCTTATACCCCGAGATCAAAACTGTTTTCAGTCTTTGTTTTACTAATTTCTGGATAAAAGCAGCATTTCAGCCGGTTTCAGCCATTTTAAGGGTACTATCATACTTTAGTAGCTAGGAAACCAAAACATGTTTTTTCACAGATTTACGTATATAACTTACAGGGTGTAGAGATGGACCTGGTACAAACATACCATTAAAATAATTCCGCTTACAAAGCTGTGTTTTTCCAAAAATGAGTTAAGCAAAAGACCGAAACCAGTTTTGATCTCTGAGATAAAACCCCTCAAAATCACAATGTACCGTGCAATTCCGCGTAACAATTGCAACGGGTGTTCGCTGTTTTCTACTGTTTCCAATGATCATTTGAGCTGAAAATTTCACAGGTTTGTTTTTATTCCATGACAAATCAAATTATGAACAGACCGCAGCTGTTTCATCAACCTCACCAAAGTATGATTCTAGCATTTTTCGACTTTCTGATGATTCTCTGAGCATTCATCATTTCAGGTCATTATTTTGGTTGATGAGCAGTTTGCAGCAGTTGATTGTTGTTGTTTTTTGTTGGTTTTTTTTACACATTTTTCTCTCATAGATGTATAGCATTTTTCGACTTTCTGATGACTCTCGTCCACACTTTTTGTTTGTGTTTTGCAGTTATTATTCCGATCCTTATCTTTGCTGCGCTGATCTTTCTAATGACTATTATGATATTTGTCGCCATAGTCACAAAATCGAGGTAGGAGTTTATAATTATATAGTATTATAGACATTTCTTTTGTTTACAAACGTTGACTGGTGGTTGTCAATACTTGGCACGGGCGGCCAAATGTTGCAAATCTAATTCGACATTTCCCCAAACTTTCCATAGCTGTACAAAATATATACCATCATTGCTTGTTGTTTCCATTATTCAGCAATATCTTTCAATGTTTATGAAACGTTGTTTACAAATTGAGTACAAATTGTAGTTATTTTTTATGCCTGGCTTTGACGGCTCGCCATAGTTTCCGCCATCTTGGTTGGCAAAAACTCGGGCTGTGACGTTGCAAAGAAAGGTCTTTAAAACATGCCTTTGTTATTAGTTAGTGAGTCTGTTTTGTTGGACCAAACATGGCTGATTTCGTATAAGTACATAAAATTTAATAAGTGACGGGCAGCCATCTTTGGTCCAGAATGGTTTCTATTTTACACAGGCTGTGCGCTTTTTGGATGAACAGCGCCCTCTGCCAAAAAACAATCTGTATCTTGTAATGCAATGCTCTCCAAATAATACTGAACGTGTCGCAAATCAAACTTCCATTACAGAAAGGCACAAAGTCTATCACAAATTTGAACTTATTTCTTCTTAAATTGATGTCGATTTTTTTTAACTCTGAAGCAGAACGAAACGGAGCGTCTCCACCTACAACCTGACACCAGCCGCTAATCAGGACAACACCAAATTCGGCCATCGCAACCCGGCCTACGAGCACGGTAACGTGGCAGACGACACGGACGTGGAGTGTAGCATGACAGAAATGCGGATGGAAGAGAAGACTACGAACGGAGACGCCCTCAGGAACCCAAAGGGCCTGGAAGAAGAACATACATCCCTTTGAGAAGTCAAGTGCTTCCTTGCTTTAAAACAAGGATTCTGCAGTCGACCAGTACTTTCATTGAGTGAACGGTATAGAAAGGAATCTAAAAATTGCGGACGCAAAAGAGAAAAGGAAGACTATGCTACCGTGGTCAATTGCGTCTGAACATTGTACCGCGTTCGCAATAACAGTGGAGTTATTAAATTACTTCCTCCTCTGCTCACTTTTCTTTCTCGATTCTAGGTGAACGATTGTGAAATACCTAGACATTGTAGAATTACACTTAGGTGCCGCAAAAATGTCACATTTTCGCTTTGGCTTACCACTTTCGGTATTTTGCGTGCAAAAGTGATTAATAATTATTCGGATTGTATACTCCTGACGCTGAGGGCGCATGGCGTGAGCGCCTGCCCGATGTTAGTTAGCGTCAGCGAAGAAAATTGGAAAGTAATCAAGTAGGCCTATTTGGAAACGAGTCACAAGTATAGCGTATAAATGCATCAGCATTTTCATATATGTTTCATTTCTTTTTGAACGTTTTATATTTAAGAAGCGCCGTGGTGTAAAAGTACAAATTTTCAACAAATTGCCGTCGTCTTTACTCCACTGAGGCTTGGAACGGTCATAATTATTTCTTCAGCTCTAGGATGACCAGGCCCGGTCCATCAGGTTTCTTGAAAAGAAGTTAAATTGTCAATCTGAAATTTAACTTAATAAGCAATACAGTGAACGCCACTGTATTTAAACACACCGGGATGCACAGAGTTTGTTCGTTATAGTGGTCGTTTGTTATAGTGAACAATGTTTAGCATGCCTATACATTGTATACTAAAAAAAAATAGGACACAAGGGTGATGTTCCGTACAACCAAATGTTCGGTGTAGTGGTGTTCGTTATAGTGGCGTTCCACAAGGGAAACAGTTGACTATGAGGGAAACCGCCAACATAAGAGGTAAGAGTGCCGGTACGGTATAACGGGGGTCGTTGGTTCGAATCCCATTCTTATTAAGCAATAATTGGGCCTGCTATTCGTTGGAACGTAATACTTGCCTCAGAATATTGAAGAACAAAATGAGCAAAACGAGAAAAAAGAGCAAAACAAATGAACCAAGTGCGAATTAAATGCAAGATTAAAACAATCGACCGGTAAGCGATGTTTCCCCGCGACAAAGCAATGCAAATCTCAAGGTACAGGTGTATGCTGCATGGACTAAACTATTGACGTCATATATATGGCGCCCTCTATCGACCGAAATAAAAATGCGAAATTAATACATACAGAAATCACCGTATTTTCTGCCTTTCTTCAGTTTCTTAGGCCATTCCAACACGTTTGTGAAGATATTGTTATGGGGTATGGTTAGAAAAAAATCACGTTTTTGTGTAAACACATTCCTGTTTTAGACCTTCGTTGCCAAGTTGAAGGACTTTTTGTGGTTGTTTCGTTTTCGTTTTCACTGGTGACTGACTTGGTCTGACTAACTCATGATTCGACTGGGCTATGATTTTGTTGCGCAATGGTTCCCTCTGTTCGCTTCGAACATAGGGAGCCTTTAGGAAACCAGGCTTGAGGCCAGGCTTGGGACTTATTTCGCTGCAGAGGCCCATAAAACGAAATGAAGGGATTGGGCCACGTGACAAAGCCGATGAAAGGCTTCAGCTTCGCCATGTATCTCAAGCCCTTCCTTCTATTTAGGACACAAAACTAAATCTCAATCTTAGCCTCAAGCCTCAATTCCTTTAAAGGCTTTATTAAGTTTGCCAAGTATGTGGGTGAAAGTGCATGACGAAAGGCCACATAAACACCCTACTTAAAGGTGATATCATACTTTGGTTTTTGACAGAGAAATGCAGATTCGTGGGCAAGAATATATCAAGGAAGATACAGTAACATGCAGTCATCTGTGAAAATTTCAGTCCCATACGGTGCCCATGTTTTGAGGAAACATTGAGAAACGGCCACGGTGTTTCTAAAGTCTTTTATCTTTTATTTTTGATCTTTAACAGATAAAAAACAATTTCAGTCACTGGTTTTACTATTTTTTGGATAAATACAGCATTTCAGGGAAATTCAGGCAGAACAATTTTAACGGTATGTTTTTACCATCACCATCTTTATACCCTGTAAGTTATAGGTAAATCTGTGAAGATGTCTGTTTCGGTTTGCTACCAAAGTATGATACTACCTTTAAAAAGGGTGTACACGGAAAAGGGTTAGCACATACTGAACTCTGAAATCGTTTTTTTTTTTTTTGGCTTTTCCACGTCAGTGAAAAGCCTTTATTTTTGTTCTTTTTTTTTTTTTTTATAGTTTTTCTTCCTTTTCTTCTTGTTTGTATGTGTCTTTGTTTGTATTTTATTTGTTGAATCGTAAAAGAACGATCACCATGTCTTTTCCGTGCAATCCACCAACACATTTTCAACCAGTTGGCCGTTCGCTTAATGGAACATGCAGAATCACAACTTGCCGTTCGTCGCACTGGCTATATACACTTCAATCATGTGCCAAATATATCGATTATTGATCAGAATATTGATTGTCGAGTAATCGAATTCATAGCCGAACTTGGATAGGATTACATGTAGTCGCATTTCCAAACTTTCTTTTCTGTCTTCACGAATGTTATACAATAATGTGCCACAACCTGCATGTCACCATGATTCATCATTAACTGACTGCGTTTCGTTTCGTTCTATGGAGTATAGGCCTAATCGTATTAAATCGAGTACAAAAGTGCAAAATGGTTATTTTTTTTGTGTGGACCAGAACCACCATGAAGCCCTTTTAAAGGTACAGTGCATAATATTGGTAACATACCCAAACAGAATGTTCACATATTTAGGTATAGCTTTTAGGGTTCGTACCCTAAAAGCGGTATGTTTCTACTAGCACCATCTTCATAGATGGTGCTAGTAGAAACATACCGTTAAAATATTTCTGCCTGAAATGGTGTATTTATCCAGAAATTAGTCAAACAAAGACTGAAAAAAGTTTATTATTGGATAAGGCAAAGTGATTGCTGTTCTATGACCTATACCAATCATGTATTACACCTTTAAACCCCATGCACCGAGCAAACAAACAAGTTTCTACCAGACAAGTTCCCGGAAGCTCGGCGGGGCCCTGGTAGTATTTTACGGGCGAATGGTCGGGCATGTTTGCCTAAAAAAAAGGCGTTTTACTACCTAAACCTGAATAGCAGGACTGCTATCATGGATGCTTTTAGTTTCAGCTGTGTGTGGGTAGAACATAAGGTGCGGTGAGGGAGTGCATGAGTAACCATGCAACTCATTACTTGTATAAAAGAGTGTAAACATGTACATTTTGTCACATATTATCTTCAAAAGCTGCCTTGCTTTTCGTGCCGTATGAGTCACTATATAAGTGACACGCTGATTACCGTTTCATAATTTGCACCATGTTTCTAAATATTATTGTTGGGATCATTTTCCTTACAGTTTCGAAATCTCAAGGATTATCCTAGCCACGCCCACAAAGAAAATTTAAAAATGGCCAGAAAGTGAAGCTCTGTAATTGCTGTAATAAGCTTGGATGGAAAACTTTAACGGTAAACTATAAAAGTGTCCAAAATATAAAGGAACTGGCTATATGTCAACCCCAGATGACCAGTGGTCGATTTCACGACGCCCTACGATCGATCGTTACTCGAGTAACGAAGGATAACCCATCGTATTTTACGTATGGCTGCAATGCATCAACATGGGTCCTACGATTGATAGTAAGCTACAATAAGTTTGTTGAAATCGACCCCTAGTACCTCCAAACGGCTGAAAAGTCGAACAAATCTACAGCACTGATTTTCATTCACCTCTAAAGGTGACAATATCTTGTCAGTTGAGTGCAGCTGGACGGGCTAAAGACACCAGGGGTCGATTTCACAAAACTCATCGTAACTTACTCTCAACCGTATGATGCATTACAGCCATATGCAGTTTACGATTAGAAATGCTTCGTAACTCGAGTTACGATTTATCGTATATAGGGCTTCATGAACTTATCGACCCTTGGATACTTGTCACGCTTGAGGTTCTGTTAGCGAGTTAAGATAAATTGTGAGGAATCAAAAATACATCCAAGACTCAACTCAACTCCACTCCAGACGAAGCAAAAATAATCACTGCTTAGAAAAAACATCATGGAACCCACATGAGATTTGAAAAAGTTGGGATCGAATGGAGTCTATTGGATAAGTTGCAAACATGATTAATAATGGGTGTAACATTCTCAGTTCCCTTTGTCTCCTGGCCCCCTGCTCGATTCGTCATATTGGTAACCACCCAAACTATAACGGCTATGAATTGATGTGTTAGGCCCAGACACATTGTGGAATTTTCCAATCCATTGTCATGCCGTCGACGAACATGGTGGAATGTATCTTTGTATGACGTCATTTCGTGACGTATTAGTGGCCTTTTCCAAACCTTGGCTCCGGCTCCGGCTCCGGCTCCGGCTCCGGCTCCGACTCTGGCTTCGTCTCCCTCATCCATAATGCTGAAAATATAAGTTCTGGCTTTTCATTGAAGCCGAATCCGAACCGCAGCCAAAAGTCTATATTTTGATACGCGTTATTTTAGAATGGATACACGAAATGGAGCTGGAGCCCGAGCCCGAGCCGGAGCCGAGGTTTGGGAAAAGGCCTTGGTGTCTCTTGTTCAATGGCTTTCACATTGCGTGCGACGCGTATATATAATTATTCGTGCTGGCCTCAAGCCCAAGTTCGGCACTCCCTCTGTGTGTGTTACCTGAACAAAAGACTCTTTCATTCTTCACGCGTGTTTTCGTGTCTTTTGAGCGAGTGAAATGGTCCGTCCAGGGTCCCATTCAGCACTCACAAAGGACATAGTCTGTGTAAAAATATGAAAAAATATACATTTAATGGAATAATACCAGGCAAGCAATAAGGTTAGACTGGAAACCAGCCCGGTTTAACGCGCGTTCTGTTTTATACTTCGAGTGCCCAATCTGTAATCGCATGCGCAAAATTGATACATGTAATTACCGTTTTGAAATGAAGGAAGTTTTGTTTTACATTTTAAACGCATGGTGGCAGCAGACTGATCGGTTCCTTACTTAACTTGCCTCACGAAAGATGCCACGTATTTTGATCGAGTGTTGTGATTTGGTATTCTGTTTTGATCTTCCGAGGAAATGCTAGTATTTAAACGTACTATCAAACTTAGCATATACCAAAACAGAAATGACACGCAAAATCTTCACAGACTTTACCTATAACTGACAGGGAGTATAAAGATGGTAGAAACATACAGTTAAACATTTTCTGCCTGAATGCTGTATTAATCCAGAAAAGATTAAAACCAATTGGCCCAAAACAATTTTGCTCTTTTAAAGATAAAACATCCGAGTGTGAAAAGATTGAAAATACCTTGAATATTTTTCAAAAAGTGGGCACCGTAAGGGAATGGGAATTTCACAGATGACTTCAACTGTATCTTCCTTGACAGTTTTCCCATGAATCTGCATTTCTTTGACAAAAACCAAAGTATGATATTACCTTTAATCTATACCGCGTTGCCACTGGTATCGAGGGTAAAATCACTGGTGTCTGGATGATGCTTGAGACCAATACCAACATCCAGCTGGATACCAGTCAGCCCGACATAATGCCCCCGAAAGTTTACTTAACAATAAAACCCCACTACTTTACAAACACATAATACCCTGTGAAATCGTGCTCAACTGTCGGACCCCGCGATGACAAATATCCAAAAAATTTCACGGGGTGCTATTTTTTTTTTCTATGGAGTAAGTCATGTGTGAACCCAGTCGTACTAATAAAACATGCCTTTAAATCGGTATCAATTTTTGTGTGTGTGCAGGAATTATGCTTAGGCCTATCACGTGCTGAACGCGATTTCCAATGATGATCAATGATCCGTAACAGTGTGAACATTTTAGGAGAGAACTATAGGCCATTAGTCGATTACCTTATCGGCATACTGTATGTTTTTTTTATCGGGCAGTATTACCAAATAAAAAGAAAGCTTTAACACGGAAATTGGTGTACACGCATTGGTCGTACATATTCCCTGTGTACTCGGTAGCCCCTATAAGCCTAAACTGACAGTAACGACATTGTAGTCTGGCCAAATGCCCAACTGTACCTTTTATTTGGTGGACGTTATACGAGGGACCGTGCAAGGTAGAACAACTATCAAGTGCCCTAGCCCTGCAAAGTAGCCTTTTTCTCGGCCGGAACTCGCTTGAGCTTGACCGACGAAATGGAGGGATATTTACTGCGTGGACCGGTCGCTCTCATGTACGTCATGCTGACTGCATCGGGTAAGTTCGAAGTTTCTCCCCCGTGAATGTGTTGGGAATGCCTCAGTGCTTTGGTAATTGCTCTGAGAAATTCATTCTACAGTGTTTTGTTTCATACAAATTTGTAAGGTTTGTAACCGCAACACACTAATAAACTATGAGGTTTATTGATTGATATATTGACTGACTGGTAGAAGAAATGATTCGTTGAGGATGATTATAGGTTGTTTGACTATCGATTAATTGGTCGGTTCGTCGGTTTGTGGTCGGTTGGCCGTTTTGTTGATTGAATAGTCAGCTGTTTGGTCGGTTGGTTGGTTTGTCGGTCGGTTTATGGTCAGTAAGCCGGTTACCGGTTTATAGGTCGGATGATCGGTTCGTCGATTTGTTGGTTAAATTGTCAGCTGTCGGTCAGTTTATGGTCAGTTGGCCGGTTACCGGTTTATTGGTCGGTTCGTTGGTGGGATGATCGGTTCGTCGGTTTGTTGGTTATAACATTGGTCGGTTGGATGGTTAGACTGACCAATCCTTTAGTACATGTATCCATTGAAGATTTGTGGCATGCCAATGCCAAAAACCTGTATTATGTTTCAATATCAAAAACCCATATAAACCATACAGACTAAACTTCCATGCCTGTGTAATTGCATTGTGTTTGTATTACATGAAATGTACATGTTGATGCCAGCGTTTTTGTTTAGCCATGCAACTGCCGGACAAGCCTATCAGAAAACAGGTCAGGCATGATGGGAACATGGTCTCAACAACTGAACACCCCCCAAACCCCAACAAACCTTAATAATAATCTTGACCTATACAATAGACTTTATACAGTCTACCCAGCTTACTGGCCATCCACCTAGCCTTTCGTTAAGGCTGCAGAAAAAGGTCTGCTGCACAAGGAAATGAAATAACTCGACCACAGTGTAGAATGAGATCGTGTAGGTTTATATGCTAGACAATGCTAATCTTCATTTCAAGGTTGAACAGACAACAAATACGAAAACACTGCAGACATGAACATACTAATTATTTTGTATTATGTCATGACAGCTCGAGCCACATTGTTGCATCCCCCGTTGAAGCCTCGGTCAGTATATATTTAAAGGTAGTATCATACTTTGGTAAGAAACCAAAACAGAAAAGATCACAGATTTACGTATAACTTACAAGGTATGAAGATGGTGGTGGTAGAAACATACCGTTAAAATTTTCCCGCCTGAAATGGTGTATTTATTCAGAAATAAGTAAAACAACGACCGAAAATATGTTTGATATTTTAAAAGATCAAAAATAAAAGAGAAAAGAATACTGTGGCTGTTTTTCACTGTTTTTCTCAAAAAGTGGGCACCGTATGTGACTGAAATTTCCACGTGTTGTGTATCACTTGTGATTGCTCTTTGGCTGTTTTCGCTGACCATGGATATGAAATGGAATTTTCATCGGTGGTTTGTTTTATTGGGCGAGACATTTTTGTGCTAAGCAAATTTTGGTGCTTAACAGTTTTATGAAATTGGCCCCTGATGAACAGAATAATGGCACAAGTGGTCGATGTCACCAACCTCATCGTAACTTACTACCAATCAAGTGATGATCGATCGGTAGGGCTTCGAAAAAAGACCCCAGGGGTCGATTTCACGAAACCATACGATCGATCGTAGCTGGAGTTACGAAGGATAAACCCACCAAATCCTAACATATTGCTGCAAAGCATCATCCTACGATTGGTAGTAAGTTACGATGAGTTTGGTGAAATCGGCCCATGGCCACTTGATATGCCATGCCAAGTCGCAGGTATCACAAACTGTCAAAATACATGTATTTGGGTATTAAATTCTGTTTTATCCTGCAGTCGCATCGCAGTCAATGGGATCCATGGGTTGTTCCTCTCCTCCGACTTCTTACGGCATCACCCACAACGGAGAGCACACCAAGTACGCTGTCGGCAGCGCCATAACCTACACATGCTCATTCGGCTATGTGTCAGTGGGTAACACCACGAGAACGTGTACAGCTAACGGGACTTGGACCGGGACTGATAACGTGTGTCGCATTGGTGAGTATTTTTTGAAGTAAATTGGACTATTGAAGTTGCTTGACATTTTGCATGTTTTGCAGTCCTGTGGCCTTTACGAAATGAGGCCTGAGGCTGTAGACCGATCCGACGGCACGATATACTGTATGCCACACGATCAGGGGACGTACACCCTGTAATATAGGGCGTTTACGAAACGGAGGTTCAGGCTTCCGTCTTAGGCTCCGGCTCCATTTCGTGAATCCATTCTGAAATAAAAAAGAGTCTTTTGGCTGCGGTTCTGAAGTAGATTATCTGGTTTGAAAAGGAAAAAGAGAGTTTCAGTTTCAGTGAAAAACCACAACCTATATTTTCAGCATATGGATGTCAGAGCTAGAGCCTGAGCCGTGAGCCTAAGCCTCCGTTTCGTTAACGCCCATAGAGTGTGGAGGAGCGTACATTCTTTTGTTGCCGGACAAAATGGGCGGGCGGGGACACTGCAGTAATGGTGGGTGTTTCCTACCTCCATGGTCGCGCCGTCCGATCGTTATATAGGCTTTGGATTTATTTTGCTACCGCCAGTTTGTGTCCTCAATGAAATGAAGGGCTTGAGATACATAACGCTGGGGCCTTTCTTCGGCTTCGTCATGTGGTCCAATCCCTTCATTTCGTTTTATGGGCCTCAAATGGCGGTAGAGAAATAAGACCTATAGCCTAGCCTCAAGCCTGGTTTCGTATAAAGGCACATTATTGTCTTGGTTATGTTCTCAAGACCCATCTCGTGTGCTTGGTTGCTGTCATTTCAACCGAGCCGTTCCAGCCTCTTATCTCCAGTTAACGTTTTGTGATTGTAGCAAAAGGTATATACAGGGTGTCCCCAAAAAATTGTGTCGAGAACGATTATATAAAAATTAAACTGTGTATCACTTCAAGAATCAGGTATTGTGGTACAACTATGTCTTGGCCATTACCATGTAGAATTTGAGCAAAATTGGACTAAAACTGAGTGAAAAGACTGAATTACCCAATCTCAAAACCCGATTTTCATCTTTCTTTCATACACATTATGTGTGTATTGATCACTATGTCGTATCCTTGCAAATTTGTTTTTAAGGAGTACTCTTTCAATTGGTCATATTATCGCCAATTTTAGCCCGATTTTGCTTAGATTTTTACATGGTGATAGCCAAGACATGGTTGTATCATGTAGGTGAGTCTTGAAGTGATAAACAGTTTAATTTTAACATAATGGGTCCCGACACAGTGTTGCGTTTTTTCTGGGACACCCTGTATATATAAGCTCGTTAACTCAAAAACGCTTACGTCGAAACCTTCGCTTATTTTAAAGAAAGAACTCATTCCCGCCGAAAGAATAGACAATAATGTGCCAAAATATCTTCGTAATTCGAAATACCCATACTCCCACAGCTGCTTACATCGAAGTTTTTATACGGGCCTCATAAAAAAGAAACCGCCTTCAAACCAATTGCACAACTTATGTAAGCTCTACACGAGTGTTACAATGGACATATCCATCATTTAGAATAACCTATTTCAATGTTTGCCTTTATTTCGCAACAGTGGTTTAACCGATTGCCAGTCTGACATTTTTATAATCATGATATCTTATGGAATTTGTGAAAAAGAAACACCCAAAATTCCTTTCTTGTAAATCAGCTTGAATCACGATTCTTAAGAGTTTTCGTAATAGGCGAAAATGGAAGTAAGTGATAAATACAACAACTTTCGTTTGTAATCATAACGGAACATTAAATGTTAAATCCCACGCACAAATTATGGTCTATACTGTTCAAGATGAATATGCCTTGATATTTTGTTGTCACTACGCAAACAGTGTGTGAGTCAGGGGTAGATAAGTTCAGTCTTATTGTATTTCATTGAGGCAGTCCACGAACAAATAAGTCCTGTGCCGATTTCACGCAGCCCTACGATCAATCGTAACCGAAAGGTTTCACATTTTTGGTAACACCTCGAATCTTTTATAGAGACGCTATATGCATATTCTTTTCTTTTTTTCTTTCGAAAAGCAAACATTGCCTTATAGAGGGGGAAAGACAGACCTGTTTTGGGGATAAAAGATCTTTCAAAGAAAACCCAGCGCCGCTGCGGAGTCTGCATGCTCACAACACGAAGAGACCTTGAATTTGTTGTTATGGTGTACAGGGCCTTTCCACTCTAGCAAGCCCAACGATCACGGATTACTAGTTGGCAGCCATTTTTTTTTTGGTGTGTGTTTTCGCTGAGTCTATAATTAGGCAAAAACCTCAATTTAAAGGTTATTTCATAACTTTGGCTTTTGTCAAAAAAATACAGATTCATGGGCAAATCTATCAAGAAAGATACGGTAACAGTCATATGTGAATTGCCCAGTCCCATACGGTGCGCACTTTTTGAGAAACAGTGAAAAACGCCCACTGTATTAGTAAAATCTTTTCACCGTTATCTTTGATAATCCGAAGATCAAAATTGTCTTTGTATAATTTATAATTGTCTGGATAAATACAGCATTTCATGCTGAAAAATCTTAACAGTATTATGTTTCTACCATAACAATTTTTATACCCTAGCTGTAAGTTATAGGTAAATCTGTGAAGATTTCTGTTTCGGTGTAGTACTTTGAAAGTACTTTGTCATACTTTAAAAAAGTTGATAAAACAGCTGCGGTCTGTTCATAATTTGATTTGTCATGAAATAAAAACAAACCTGTGAAATGTTCAGCTCAATTGATCATTAGAAACAATAGAAAACAGTGAAAAAACCGTTGCAATTGTTACTCGAAATTATGAGGTACATGTAATTGTAATTGTGAGGTTTTGATCTCGAAGATCAACACTGTTCTCAGTCTTTTGTTGTAGCCTACTCATTTTTTGATAAATACAGCATTTCAGGCAGAAACATTTTAACAGTATTATTATTTTGTTTGTACCTTGTCTATTTTATACCGTGTAAGTTATCCGTAAATCTGTGAACATTTCTGTTTTGGTTTCCTACCAAAGTATGATAGTGCCCTTTATCACCCATAGACAAAAGTAAGTCCCAATATAAAGAGAAATGTTACAAATAGGCCAAATGTCTAATGTATGCTCCTACAAGCATACACATTTTAAGTCCGGTTTCATTATGTCGACAAGTAAAATCGCCTCTCGTCTTTCTAGTCCCGACTAGAACTGGGGTGGATTTCACTAAACGCATCGTAACTTACTATCAATCGTAGGACTTATGATACATTGCAGCCCCATGTAGAAGTCGAAGGATACGATGGGTTATCCTTCGTAACTTGAGATACGATCGATCGTAGGGCTTCGTAAAATCCACCCCTGGTCTTGGCCCAACGAGTCTCGTAAGCGTCAAGGTGACATGCGTGTGCGGTATTTCAGTTATTCCAACAAACTAAAATTGATTCATGCCATTTTGTTGCAATTATATAGTCATGAGGCAAACAGCTTTCCTTTTTTGGGTTTTCGATGGTGGAGTATGTCGAGCGTGCACTTCACAGTTCCAAGTTCCTACACAATACCCCTTGGAATTTTGGAGCGTACCTGGTCGGGATCACTTGTGTTCGCTGGGTGTGGGGGACTTTGCCTATAAAGGCATTGCATACGTTTGGTAATGACTCTGAAAATTTATGGCAATAAAAACTTACTTGGTTAGAAGTACAGCTTCTTTGGATAGGATAATGCATATTGAGAAACGTTCAATTCGAAGTACCGCGGTTAGGGAAAAATATGTCACTTTTTATCTCCAAAAATTATGAATCTGAGAAGCGTTATGGCCGTAACGCTTCTCAGCTATTGACTAACTGTTCTCTGGCGTGAAATAACCGCTCTAGTTTGTCTCCAAAATCTCAAAAACGCTACCACCTTTTGAATTGAAACTTTCACAGGTTAGTTTTATGGTATATAATTATATTCAATTATATTGGTTTGAAACAAACAGAAGGCTCAAATTACCAATCGTATGCAATCCCTTTAAAGATCATGGTTTTTGTTCATTGGTAACAAACCAAAACAGAAACTTTCACAGATTTACTTATAACTATGAAGACGGTAATGGTAGAAACATACTGTGAACATCTTTCTGCCTGTAATGCTGTATTGATTCAGAAAAGAGCAAAACCAAACACTAAAACATGTTTGATCTTGGAATGATAAAAAAAAAAAATGAGACAGCTATTCCCAAACAATTTGGCTTAAGAATCGAAAAGGTTTTTCGCTGTTTTCTACTTTTTTTCCCAATGATCAGTAATTGAGCTGAAAGTTTCACAGAATTGTTGTTATTCCCCGTCAAATCGAATTATGATCAGCGTGCATCTGTTCTGTCACCTTCACCAATGTTGTACATTGGTAAAGGTAGATTTGCAATGATTTCAAGGACATATCGTTTTCATATTTCCGGGTTAGAAAAGTAACCCGGATTCTCATGATATTATTCAAAAGCTGTTAATTTGTGTCCTTTTTTGGAATCATGACGTGTGTGTTATGTGTGTAAAACTGCCAATTAATTTGGCTGGTACCCTTCTTGAAATTCACATTTTCCTCTATGGTTCACAATAACCTGGTTGTATTTGCAGGGCCGGAAACCAGCCAAACACAACACTTTGGGGTGCATTGCACCTCTGTAAAAATCTGAAATATTTAAGGTTTTACACAGATCATATATAAGGTAATTGTGTACGCATTTTACAATAATAATGAAGGAATAGCTTACATTATCATAGAAAAATATGAATCTCTATTTATTTTAAAGAATGAAATATGTTCAAAATTCAGCTGTATGACTGAATGGTTGACAAAACACAGTGATGAATTTTGAGGAGCATAACGTACATAAATTGAGAGGGCAAATATTACACAGTATTTACTCGTTGTATGCATTTAATACTGTTTTTGTTTTCTGTACAGATTTGTCATCCCTCGTTCTGGCTTGTTTCGCTGGTGCGGTGGCCATTTTCATCTTCTTGGTGGCATCATGTTTTCTGATTTGCAGGTGAGTTTGGATTTTTAATCCTCTAAACTTGCAAACTGCCACCATGATTATTTATTGATAACATACCCAAACAGAAATGTTCACAGATTTACGTATAACTTTCAGGGCATGAAGATAGTGCTGCTTGGAAGAAACATACCATTAAAAATCCGCCCGAAATGGTGTATTTATGCAGAAATTAGTTTAACTTAAAGGTAGTATCATACTTTGGTAAGAAACCAAAACAGAAATGTTCACAGATTTACGTATAACTTACAGGGTATGAAGATGGTGGTGGTAGAAACATACTGTTAAAATTTGTCCGCCTGAAATGGTATATTTTATCCAGAAATTAGTAAAACAACGACAAAAAATCTTTTTGATCTTTTAAAAGATCAAAAATAAAAGAGAAACGACTTAAGAAATACTTTGGCAGTTTTTTTTTACTGTTTTCTCAAAAAGTGGGCACTGTATGGGACTGAAATTTTCACAGATGACTGTTACTGTATCTGTCTTGATATTTTTGCCCATTAATCTGTATTCCTTGATAAAAAAGTATGATACTGCCTTTAACTATAAAACAATATTGATCTCGAGGTAAAATCAAAACCATTTTTTAAAAAAAATTGTCGATTTTTGCTATTTTCTCGTGACTCAGATGTCTGATTGCGCTCTAATTTTCACAGGTTTATTATTTCATGCACATCAGACAATTGGATCAGACAATGTATGAGTGCTGTCCTGTGACCATTACCAATCATGTATCATAATTATTATAATATTTTATGAGCCACCAGTGGGTTTTGTGGTGCCGTGATGATTTCCTGGTTTCTGGGTTTTTTGTTCATGCAGGAGTAGGCAGCGAAGACTGCGAGCCGAGCGCCGACTGACCATCCAGCGAGAGGGCGGGAAACCTGCCGAGCCAGACGAGCCTGAAGCTACCGCGGTACCTACCGGTGAATACACCGAGGCGCCCCTGTACGCCCAGACTCAGAGGAAGCCCAAAGACCGGGCCGAACGGAGCGATTCCGGGCTGCAGACCGACATGGACGACGTGGAACTCAACGATTTCAGCATGACCGTGGACAGTCCTACTGATAACAACATCCTCCACACTGAGACCGACTGGGAACATCCTATCACCGAGTAGTCATCAAGCAGCTTAGCTCATACCACAAATTGCTAAGATAACTTGTCATGATAAGCGAAAACCCCACCTGGGAACCATTCGCGAGCAATGCATAATATTATGGATTTTGTGGTTGGTAACCTGTTGGTCGCTAAGCAAAATCGTTCTATGCTAAGCAAATTTAATTGCTTATAGTGACATGCAGCCGCTAAGCTGAAATATTATACTTGTTGGAGTTCAATGCTTAGCAGTATAAATATGAACTGGTAACCACTATTCACAACAATATACATTAATTGGGATGACTTTGGCTGGTAAGTCGTTTCTGCTAAGCCAGACTATGCTGAGAAAACGTGTATGTGCTTACCAGCTCTCCGGGGTCACATGTATGCATCCAGAAATATCAGAAAGACTTAAAGACACATAATTATGGGTAAACTTACCAACCCAAAACACTAGGTTTTAAAAACAAAATAATGTTATCAAATCCCTAATGCCTATTTCAAAATTATATTAAAGAAAAAATATAAATTGTTGAAATTTATCTTCATTTTGTAATAATTTTGTTAATTACGCTTTTATTGTTTTTAAAATTAATTATTGCTTTCTTCTCTTTATTCAGTTATGAATTTCACTTTTTAAGCCAATAATAAGCATCATGTCAAAGTATTCGTCAAATGGTGCGCAACCAAGAGTTTGCAACGCGTTAGCTAATCACAATGCGCGGAATCTGTCCATGAATTGTGATTGGCCAACACGTTGCAAACTCTTGGTGGTGCACTTTTTTGGAATCTTCTGAATTGATAGTCTGGTTCCCTGCCCAAAGATTCCCTGACGACTCTTATTCAAAACCCTAGAATTGACGGACAGTAGTCGGAGATTCTTGGTCTGGGAACCAGACTACTGAATTGATAACGAAAGAACAAAATAAGTCACAAGCAAGATGAACGTAAGTAATGGATTTCAATTCTTTTGTTTTCATTTTATTTCATATTTTATTTGCCTTGAATCGTGGCATATAAAGGCAAAATTTCAAAGGATTACAAAATAAGAAAATGAAAACTTTTGACAAAATGAAACTTCTGAACTATAGTGAATTCAAAATGTAAATTTGTAGATTAAACTGCAAACCCCATATTGTATTGTACATTCTTAAAGCAACCATTTTTCTATTCGTGACAATGACATCATGCATTACCGTAAGATGAAATTCACTATGATTGTAAAAAAAAAATATGAACAATTTGCCAACAACGTTTTTTGAAATGTGACTGCTTTTCGTCAAATATAATCATTTTAAGGGAAAAGGTGATCGATGTCAAGGGATGTCGTGTTACTGGTAGCAACGTTTCAGCTGCTGGAACTGCTAGCATTCATCAGACAGTGATACAATAATCGTTTTATTAAGTACAACAGTGCATTGTTTTGACTTTTATATAATAAAATGAAATTTTTCCCTTTGGCGCTTGTGGTTAATGGTTGTATAATAAGATAAGCTTTGAAATGAACGACAAAAATGTACATGACGCAATATTAATGCTTATAATTATGATAATATTGTATTATATTATTACAACAGGGTATAAGAGAAGATGGTGATTTTTTTTATAATCACGAAACAGGAACCGAAGTATTGGGAAATGATTTTAATCATCAGACCCCAAAACTCCATCTATTGAATGTAAAGGGGGAACAATACGGCATTTTTAACTCTCATATTAGCTGATGGGTCACATGAATTATGGCTATATCTCATAAATATTCATGACCTAGAGCCGAATCTCTATTGGTCAATTCACCATCACGTGCCAGTGGATATATTTGCTGATCACCAGGGAGTAGGCCGGGGAATTTCCAAAGGAACTGTTACACATGTCACATGTCACTGCGCATGGAACAGCTCATTGCACATCCTAGGCAAAGTTTTCAGTGAGCTTGAGTAAACTTTGACCTACATGAAGTTACTTAAAAAGATGGCGGCTTACGAACACTTATTGTAATTGGTATCGATGAACGTTATCACGAGTTCCCTTTTCACACGGCCCGTTAAATAGCCTAATTATCAAAATGTACATTAGTCTGTGTATTCAAAATAATAAATTTTAACAAGGTCATATCGCAAAGCAAAAACACACATTGTAATTAATCAGTGTGATTTCTTCTGAATAAAGACCTACAAATGATACTCTTTACAGAAGTTTCCGATGCAATTAAACTCATACTTTCTCCCTGTTTCCCTGGTCACTCTATCCTTCTTAGTTCTGATCCCCTCATCCGTTCATTTGTATCTTAAACTTGCATGTTCATGTCATCTTGTCATGTATAGCCTTTGAGAAAGATCATGCTATAGGATCGAAACGTCAGACTCCTTCTAAAAACTCAAAGCGTTTCATATCTGTTTACCATTGCACTCCATTTTCTTCATAATATGCGGCTTCTGAACTCTATGTTTTCGTTCCTAGCGACGAAGAGATTATGTACGAGCGCCTCAAGGGGGGAATTTTGGAAGAAAGAGCCTGGGTCTTATGAATTATACTGGCCCTGGAAAGTGCGAGCAAACTAAACCCATTTGAAATAGGCATTTAGTTTTAATACAGAATGTTAGACTCCACATTCCCACAGTAATAACATGAATCATTGTTGTTTCTTTTAAATGCTCTGGTTGACCCTGCGAACTTTGTTAAATTTTGGACAATGGCAACATTTTTGGCGCTTAGTACGTTTTTATTATTTTCCCTCATGCAGCAATTCAATATACTGTATCGTCATTTGGGGACATTTTCGGCAAGGGTATACCAGCCATATAGAAAAGCTTGTATTTGTTACTTTCTGTAAGAGTATGTTTGTTTTTCCCTTTTTCCTTTTTATTATGGCTCGTTTTTGGTGAGGGACGGGTTGGGTTGCGGAAAATCGCCTCACTGTATGGAACAAGTTTACCAACCACGCCTGTCAAATCGTCTTAAAAGGGAGCAGGATTTGCAAAGATGTGCGTTTCCGCTGAATTTGGTACAGAAGCGAAGGTCTTATACTTCCTTACAGACGTTGTTTCATGTACCCTTTTACGCTTTGTTCATCTGGATAGCAGAAATACAGCCGAAATCATCTTGCCCCCTCCGAATCCTTCACGGTTACACCACGCTTTCGAAATGCTTCTAATTCGTTCAGACGAACGATCTTTTTAAAAGACACTAAATCTTGATTTCCTTGAAAAAAAAACACCAGCATCTGATGAACCAAGATTTCCCATTGTGACTGTTTTCACTGTTTGCGAACTGTTGAGTCCATTTTCTGTCTCAAACTCAATAATTTTATTTTGGAGGCCTTGCAAATCCCGTACGCTGCCTTTAACCGAAAGATCATCACTGGCTGAAACTCAAACTGGTAAAAAAAATAGGAGAAACGTCTGTATTTGCGTTAAGAAACGTATCCTATATTGTTAGTTAAAATGTTTGGAGTTAGGAGGGCCTGAAGCGTTTCGATCCTGGCAGGATCTTTCTTAAAGGCTAATTGACAAGATGACATACATGGATGAGAGGATCAGGACCAAGGAGAGGGAGGGGGAGGGGGTCATTTTTGGCTGATGTAGCAGTTTGTTACTTGTAGTGTTCGTCAAAAAGTATACTGCTTCCTATCGATAATGTAAACATGACATGTATGTGGGCGTTCTGTGTATGTGTAACAGGCGAATTTTGAGAAAGATCCTGCTAGGATCGAAACGCGTCAGGCCCTCCTAACTCCAGGCGAATTTTGAAATGGATTTGGACTTTGCTTGCGTTTCTTTTTCTGACAAAAAAATACTTTAAATTGCTCCCAAATATATAAATTTCCCCTATAAATCTGTCTCATTCATTCCGTTAAGCCTTACCCTGAAAAAACTTAATCCAGCCCGGAACCTAGCCGTCTGAATACAGCCCCATTTCCAGGGTTCATGCACAGTGGTTAAAGAAAGGACACAAAAGCCCAGCAAGGCTGACCTTGGAATAGTATATAAAGGTGAACGATTATACTGTACATTTCTCTCTGTTTGGAAACTCCCTCAAACACTGGCGCACCTTTTTGACATTTTTTAAAGAACAGCAAGAATGATGGATGTACACAAACTCGTGAAACATTTTCTATTACATACTGCGAGTCTTTGCGTGGGGGCTGGCAGATTTTACCTTCGGGCGAAATGTCTATAGGCTTACAGTCGTTGTTGTTTGTCATTCTAATAGTTACAATTATTCATAAATCAGGCAAATTAAAAAAAGTTCGGCTAAAGCAATTCGAGCATCATTATAGGCATATACGGCGTCACACGCAGTTCATGATGTTTATATATCTGTTTAATGATACAGTACATGATTGGTAACATATCCAAACAGAAATGTTCACAGATTTACGTATAACTTTCAGGATATGAAGATGGTGCTGGCAGAAACATACCGCTAAAACATTTCAGCCCGAAATGGATAAATTTATCTAGAAATTAGTAAAAACAAAAAAGGCCGAAAACAGTCTTGATCTCGGGGTATTAGAAAAACTTAGTCGGGTTTTCACAAGTTCTTGTGACTCAGATGTCTGACTTGTATTCAGCCATTGTTCGCTGAGCATATAACATTCACAAGTAGTTTTGGCTGGCATATTGATTTATTCATACTAAGGATTTTGGTGCTTAAAGGTAGTATCATACTTTGGTAAGAGACCAAAACAGAAATGTTCAGATTTACCTAGAACTTTCAGGGTATGAAGATGATGCTGGTAGAAACCTAACGTTGAAATGTTTCCGCCTGAAATGGTGTAGTTATCCAGAAATTAGTAAAACAACGACCAAAAATCTTTTTTATCTTTTAAAAGATCAAAAATAAAAGAGAAAACACTTAAGAAATACTGTGGCCGTTTTTCGCTGTTTTCTCAAAAAGTGGGCAACGTATGCAAATTTCAGTCCCATTACGTAATTTTCACAGATGACTTTCACTGTATCGCCCTTGATATTTGTGCCCATGAATCTGTATTTCTTTGACAAAAACCAATGTATGATACTACCTTTAAGCAGCTCGATGAAATTGGCCCCTGATATTATGCTTAGGCCTACACTTATATTATGTCGTCTACACATTATTACCGGTAGACCTGCTCGTTTGAATAAGTTCAACCCTTTGCCACATGAATGATAATAAAGGTACAAACAAGTGACACGAATATAACCCTGACACGGTGGCTTTTGTATGGGAGGAGTTGGTATAATAGAGAACTTGAATTATGATCAGCCTGAACTCATTGCACACTGTGGTAGATAGAGTGGCGCCGACTGGTTCATGTAGACTTGATTTCAGACCGCAATTTCAGACTTAAAGACCTTCTACAATGTTATACGCAAACTAGTCTTGGTATTTGGCGCGCGTAATAAAGGTCTCAAATTTGCTTTGATTATTTTCTCTCGTCATGCAAATGCAACTTGGCGCGTGTTTTTGTCCTCCTGCATCGAACTGGCTTCGAGGATGAGACGACTCGAATTGAGACTATAATCAGTGCGCAATGACTCTGTAAACAGGTCGTGCAAAAACAACAAAGTTTCGCGTTCACACAGTTTGTACGGTGAAGTTTCATGTTCGTGACACAAAACAATCGGTAATCTAGTTCCCTGATTATTACCACACATAGTATCAGTAGGCAAAATTGTTCCCGTTTGATTGTTTTGCTGCGTAACAACACCGCCTCGTCATCATGGTCTTCCATCTTCTCCAACGGTGGGGAAATCTGGGCGTTTTGACGGCAGCCGTACGAGCTTTACTTTGGATAGTTTGCGGACTCGCTACAGGTAGGAAAAACACATTTCCGGGAATGATTCGACCAGTCTCAAATCGCTTGATGTTTTGCTGGAGGCAACCGCTTCATATTAACTGTATAGCTTTATGTACAGATATTGTATGTGAGATTGGCTGCACACAAACATATGGCTCATTAATAAGTATCATTAATAAATAGGTTATTAATTCTGCGGTATTAAAGGTAGTATCATACTTTGGTTTTTATCAAAGAAATACAGATTCATCAGCAAAAACATCTAGACAATCACATGTACAGTTACAGTCATCTGTGAAAATTTCAGTCCCATAACGGTGCCCACTTTTTGAGAAAACAGTGAAAAACAGCCACAGTATTTCTTAAGTCTTTTCTCTTTTATTTTTAATCTTTCAAAAGATCAAAGAGATTTTCGGTCATTGTTTGACTAATTTCTGGATAAATACACCATTTCAGGCGGACAAAATTTAACAGTAAGTTTCTACCACCACCATCTTCATACCCCTGTAAGTTATACGTAAATCTGTGAACTTTTCTGTTTTGATTTCTTTCCCCCAGTGGACTGTGCAGCTACCGGTCCAATGGCCGTGGACTGTCCCCGGAACACCTGCCCAGCACCGGCGTCGTCGTTCCGGTACAAACTCGGCGGTGGGCCGGTGACCGGAGAGAGCCAATGCTACCCTGCCGGTACGGCCCTGTCCGTGACGTGCGAGATTGGCTTCCAGCGGGTAACAGACGAAGGGGAACACTTCGTCTCGTGTCTGTTGGACGGTACATGGAAGTGGTCGGACCTGTGCAAGACTGGTGAGTCAGTATCATTTGAGGTTTTGAAACAGATGAGCTTGTAAAAAAAAAAAAATATGTTGGTGATGTCATGAAGATCTTCCCTTTAAATATTGCCCCTCTTAAAGGACGTGTTCAAAATTGGTCTTGAATCTTGAATCTGGAAAACGATTTTCATATAAATGTTTTTTACTAGACAATAAATATTTTGAATCTTTTAATCTTGAATCTTTGGTATAGAGGTGGCAGAACAGCACTCACACTTTGTCTTATCCAGCATCTATAGGTGAAATACTAAGCCTGTGAAAATTTGAGCTCGGACATCTGAGTCCTGAGGAAATAGCTAAAACCCGACTCAATATTTCTCATAAAACATAAAGAATGATAAAACCCAGTTTGAATAAATAGGCATACGTTGCAATTCATTGTTGCCGTCTCTGTTTTTAATTTCACAGATACATTTTCCGTCATCATTGCTTGCATAGTGATTCTGGTCATCATGTGCCTATTCTTCATGATTTTGTACTGCGTCTGTAAATGGTAATTAAAGATCCTAAATTTGTATTTGAATTTTGAATTTAAATTTAAATGTAAACTTAATACACAACACATTTTACAGTGACATATGCTAGTATAAATCGAACACAAAGTGGCCTACGGTGTATTTGTGTTGTAGGCTTTTCACAAGTTTTTCCAAACAAACAAATGACACTCAAAAGTTTAGTAAAGCATTATCTTTAACAAGTACTCTGCTTATTAGACAAATTTGAAACGAATTGATCATTCCTAAGAGGAATGATGTCTATTTTAATAAAGGTATTCATTTTGCAAGCTGTCCATGGAATGTTAATGCTTGACTGAATCTAAACATCTGAGCATTGTAGCAAAGGGTATAATTATAAGAGTCATCTTAGCTATACGTTCAAACCTGAAAATAATGCTTACTTTACATTTGCTTTGTCAAATATTCCATGGACAGCTTGTAAAATGAGTGCCTTTATTAAAATAGACACAACTCTTCTTAGGAATTTTCAATTTGCTTCATTCTTTTTTATAAGCATGAGAGAATGTTTGTTAAATGGATGCTCTACTGAACGTTTCAGTGTTAATAATTTGTTTTGAAAAACATCTCCAATCCTGGACAACTTTTGGACTCTCCCTGTACAGTATGCAAAACATGCCGAATGAAAGAATCTCGATGTATAGGCCCTGTACAACAAGTTTGGCTGTGTATTATATCGCAAATCACTTCCTTTGTAGACAAAAATGTTCACCCTTCAACAGTTAGTCTGCGCCCCTTATAATGTTTGTTCGTTTGTTGTTTTCCCCCCATTACTAAAAGCTGTAAGTGTGGCAAGAAGAGCAAGAACAAGACGTCCGGATAAGCTAAGGAAAGGGCACTGCTGCAGACTGCATGTGACACTGAACCATAGACATCTTTAGATGCGGTCTGCCGAAGATTCCGTCTGCAAAAAAACTCGACACTGCAAACCTGAAATGTTTTTTTTTTAGGTATAATACATGATTGGTAAATGTTACAGAACAGCACTCACACTTCATCTATTCAAACATATACATGAAATAATAAATCTGTGAAAATTTTAGCTCAATCGGACATCTGAGTCAGGAGAAAATAGCGAAAACCCAACATAAGTTTTCTTAGAAAACATAAAGAATGGTTTTGATCTTACACTGAGATCAAAATGTTTTCGGTCTTTGTTTGACTAATTTCTGTTTCAATACAGCATTTCAGGTGGGAATATTCTAAAAGTATGTTTCTACCTGCACTATCTTCCTATCCTGAAAGTTAAACGTACATCTGTGAACATTTCTGTTTGGGTATATGTTTATACCAATCCTGTACTGTACCTTTAATTTGTATATTTGATAGTATATTATACACAATCATCGTATCTATACCACATTTTTTTTATAAGCTATATTGTGTTCCTGTAAAGAATTCGAGCTGTAAATTTTAGTTATATTTTATCTTTGTATAAATGTAAGAATGAAAGTAGAACCTATAATGTATTTTGCTTACATAAAGATTTGGACAAAGATCCTGTTTTTGTTGTGTGTAATCCAAAACTCAGAGAGTAACATAGCGTTGTTTTTCAATGGCCAGTCGCGCACGCGCACTGACTGGCTCTCCCTCCCCACTCCACGTGTGTTAATGTTGTTGTCTGACAGAAGTTTGTACAAAATGTCTGGATAAAAAATGTCAGCGTTTTGGAAGGATTTCCTCTTTGCAGCGTCGCCATTCTTATGAAGGGATCCTTGCAGGGTTCAAGAATAAGTTAGTGCAGGTATGGGCGTTTGAATGCTTTCATTTCGGGAGATTTTGTTGCTCAGTTTTGGTGATAATGGCCTAGAGAATTGTATTGTAATGTACATGTAATATAATGTAATGACACGTGCATGCGACATTGATTTCACACGATAATGACAAGGCGTGTTTACTACGTGAAACTATTGCTAGGGGTTCTCTAGCTTCTTGGGTTCTGGGAGTTAAGAGTGACATGTAGTGTCCAAATAAATGTTAAATTCTTCAATCTAGGGTCCTTTACAAAACGAGGCTTGAGGCTAGGCTTGAGATTAATTTTTGGCTACCGCCATTTTGTGTCCTAAATGAAAGGAAGGTCTTGAGTTACATGGCGAAGCTGGAGCCTTTCGTCTGCTTTGTCATGTGGCCCAGTCCATTCATTTCATTTTGTGGGCCTCTGTAGCGAAATAAGTCACAGGCCTGATGCTGAAGCCAATTTCTTAAAGCTGCTTAGCACCATGAATCGCTAAGCATGACATTTCTGCCTTAATAATAACAGGGTTAACAACCAAATTTCCATGTGTCGTGTATCACTTGGGCAAGCCATTTCTGTGCTAAGCATTTTTTTGGTGCTAAGCATCTCTATGAAATTGGCCCCTGGCCTCAAGCCTTGGGCTTAACAAATTGCTTAGCACAAAAATCTCTTACATAATAAAACAAACGACCATTAAAAAATTCCATTTGATATTCATGGTCAGTGAACAATAGCCACAAAACAAATTACAAGTGATACACAACACATTGGAATTTGGTTGTTAATCCTGTTTTTATTAAGACATAAATGTCATGGTTAGCACATTTTTTAGGCTAATCAGGGCGGTGAAATTGGCCCCTGATTTTGTAAAAGGCTATATGTTTGCTGTGATAAGCTATAGGCATCAAGCACATCAGCTATTATTATAATGACTTGTGTTGAAAGAGTTATATTACAGTATTGCATTTGTTACATAATGAATAGAGGATTTTAGTGGATTCATTCCGATTTGAGTGGACTTCAATATACTTTAAGTGGATTAATAATTGTATGGAGAAGATTTTATGCCGATACACAGTGGATTTCTATTAAGATTTCGTTTGGAAAATTGGCCAGAGCTAAATTAAAAAGGCCAACAAATGTATTGTTAGTATATCGCATGCAATGGCTGTTGACAAAGTTTTAAAAATAGGAATTTTAATTTGTATGACTACATAATGAATACATGAGAAAAAAAAAATAGTTTGTGTTATTATCTGCGAGTTTATTCTGCCTCTTTGACCGTCGGTTAACCTATAACCCCTACTCCCAGATCTTTTGAAAACCAACAATCTAGATCGCTTTAGGAAAACCCCTCTAGACTTTAAAATCCTGCATATTACTCTTGTTGATTTGTCTACTTAATGCACCTTTAGTGTTCCACTAGATATACCCAGTTACTTGCTCGACATAGAATTCACACCTAATCTCCTCACTACCCTTTTATTTGTAAATCGTTATTTTTTGTTTTCCTTTTTTTCCTCATAATGTATCATTTTCTGAAAGACCTTAGTTAAAATAAAGTTATCTTTTGAAAATGAAAATGATGTTTATTTTTAAGTCAGTATACTGACTTATAAACTGCAGTATAGTGCTTTAGGGAAATAACTTTAAAGTATTCTTCTTTCTGAGTGTAGACCAAGGATTTTGAATTGATGTTTGAATGGTTGATGTATCTCTGTAGCATTGTTACTACAGAAATATCAGTTTTAATTGGGGGTAGTTCTTATAGACAGAAAGTTTACCATGATGTTTTTGACCTGTATAAATGTTGTTGCGATAGTTAGAATTGGCTATTATTACATTACTTCATTCCTATAAGGCAGCTTCCTTGTATGCATGTGATTTACTGAAAGTGAAAGTTCGGCTTTACAATTACTGTACATCTTCCTTGAAATTCAAAAATAACTTATATCCAGCATGACATGCTTTGTTCAATGCATGTCATGGGAGGCTATTTCATTGAGCTGCTGAGCACAAAAAAATTGCTTAGCACAAGAATGTCTTGCCCGATAAAACAAACCACCATTAAAAATTCCATTTGATTTCATACATAATCAGCGAAAAAAAAAAATCACAAATGATTCACAGCACATGGAAATTTGATTGTTAATCCTGTTTTTATTAAGGCGAACATGTCATGCTTAGCAAGTTTTTGTGCTAAGCAGGACCGTGAAATATGACCCAGATAGCATTCTTTTGTCTTAGTTCCACTTCCAACGACTTCTTTATGTTGTCTGTGGTAATTTTCAAGGGAAGAAAACTCAAGCCAAAAAAGAAAAAAATAGTTTCGTAATCCTTCGTTATCCTTCGTAACTCGAGTTACGATCGATCGTAGGGTTTCGCGAAATCGACCCCTGGTATTATTTTCCTTTCGCTGGCCCCGCCCATAATGAAATGAAACTCCCCCCCCCCCCCCCCCCTCCTAGACATTGCATTCTTCACTTTTTGTATTGAAACTACGCAGCTCTCCGTGAAATCTTGCCACAATTCAATACTGCGCATGACTGTTGATAGTCACGGAACTCTTATTATGGGCAATTACTGTACACACAATAGCAGGGAACATTACAAAATGAACGAAACTCATATAATGAAGTTTAAACTTCCGTGTTATGATCCCTATAACACTGTTAACAAAAACACGTCTTATACATGAGTTGTTTTTCCGCCTTTTCGAAATGATCCATAAAAACTGTTCTCCTTTGTGACGGGGCTGTGTCGGTTCTTTCCCCCTCGTCATTTGGACAACAAACACGGTGCAAGGCGACTCGTTTCGTCTGGGGTTTAGGAAAATCAAAACCATTGTCGAGATTTCTGAATAGAAGTTTCTTTGATTATATTATTATCATTTCTCCTAGCGGGAAGTATATACGCAGCAGCCAGCAGTATAGCGCGTACTTTGTTTGTGAGTGTATTTTTGTTAGTGTTCATTATGGAACGTAAAATTCACGCATGAGTCAGTACACTCGTGTAGGCCTACAGTTTTTTCATCACAAGTGACATGTTGGTATTGGGTATAGGTGTGTGGATTGTGGAGAGATCACGAGCAGTCATTTGTGACAGAGACCAAGTTCGCGAGGACTGCTGAAAAAATATTCCCTGTCGAATTCTGAAATACAACAGCAACACCAACTAGTGCATTTTGACATCTGCAACCAACACGGCACCGAGAACTCGAGAACGGCAAGATCGGACATAGTTTAGGGGAGTCTTGTCGTGTTTTTTCCCCCGTCTTTTTTTTTCTTCGTTAATTCGTGTAATCGTACCGAGGTTGTGTTGTTCCGTCGACGGGAGCGGGCGATGGCGACTGCATGGTGGGGCCGTGTTCGGCGAGCTGTCACCGGGAGGGACACGGCGATGCTACCCGCGATTGTCGTCATTCACCTCGGACTTTTGTTCAAGTGCTCGGGTAAGTTCACTAACTTTCAGCCATTTCTTTTAATTATAATATATGCATGCCGGTTCAGGGCCTTTTATACGCTCCATTGAAAATATGCACGTAGATTGTTGTCCGTGCACTCGGCCATGTACTTTGGTTTTTGTCAAAGAAATGCAGATTCATGGACAAAAATATCATGGAACTTACAGTAACATCGATCTATGAAATTCCCAGTCCCATACGGCGCCCACTTTTTTGTGAAAACGTGAAAAACACCCACAGAATTTCAAAAATCTTTTCACCCCAAATGTTTTCATGCAGAAAAATGTTAGCATCACAATCTTTATGCCCTGTAAATACTTAGGCCTATACGTACATCTGTGTAAATTTCTGTTTCGGTATGCTACCAATTAAAGTATGATAGCACCTTTAACCCCACTTAAAATACGCTGCAGTTTTAGTGAATTCACCGACCAGATAAATTTACGGTAAATATCCTTGTGCCCCCCATTATTATGTGTGAATAAATCCAAAAGCCACGCCTACTGTTTTCACTCGCTGCGTAATAATGCAGCATTCCGCCCACAATGAATGCCATTGTAATACTTCCGCGCATTCTGTAATGTGCATTCATAGTCATTTATTTGGTTTGTGTTGTTCGTTTCAAGGGGTACGTAGCCTAACTGCCATGTTTTCGTGCAGTTTAACTGCAATATATACTATTTTATCGTCTCATTACAAACGGCTCACAGTATAATCTTTGATAATTGTACACCATTTATTTCATGTAAGCAGTAATACGTACGAGCTGTAAAAAAGTTAACTGTAGAATTTATGTTGGTTATCTTTTCCCTGTTTGATTATGGGTATATTATGACTACCAGTAATACTTTTCAGAACTCCAAATCGCACATTATTCTAATAAAGTGTTCTTCACTTGTCCTTCGGTCGGACATCTTTAGACATTTGCTTGTCGTGTTTAAGTAATAAAGCAGAACCATTCAAAATGGCCACACATTCGTGGTGAAGGTATTGGTATTATTATTGATATGCACGCGATCCTGCTGCGTATTAATGGCCCGAGTCCGAACATAAAATTGCACTTTTTTCACCTCTAAAATGGACCACACAAAATGTATTTGGGAAATGGAGGCCTCGTGGTAGAAAATGAAGTATATTTTGCAAAGGAATGCTATCCTCTGTTTCTATTTTGTTTTCTATCACAATAAGATAATAATCTGAGTCCAATGGCTTTTGCCAAACTTCGGCTCCGGCTCCGGCTCCGGCTCCGGCTCCGGCTCCGGCTCCGGCTCCGGCTCCGGCTCCGGCTTGGGCTCTGGCTTAGTCTCTGTTATTCGTGTGGTTTTTTTTATTGAAGCTGAAGCTCTGTTTTCTTTTTTAGACCAGGGGTAGATTTCACCAAACTCATCATAACTTACTATCAATCGAATGGCTTAAGACGCATTGCAGCCCTACGTAGGATACGATGGGTTATCCTTCGTAACTCGAGTTACCATCGATCGTAGGGCTTCGTGACCCCTGGGAATCTACTTGACCCCTGGGAAGTCTCGTTATTTTAGAATGAATTCACGAATTGGAGCCTGAGCCTGAACCTGAGCCGGAGCCTGAGCCGTATCCGGTTTGGAAAAGGCCCCAATACTTCCTCGGAATAATACAAGCGGAAGTGATATGACACAGCAGTGTTTTTTATATCTGAATTTTTTTCTGCTATTGGTTCCTGTTTTCAGTGATTGCGGTTGGTCAACCTCTGTGCGCCTCTGGGATGTGCGAGCGCCCTCCTACGTCGATTCAGTCGGCGCCCTCCAGCAATAACTCGTGCTACAGCCAAGGACAGTCGGTGGTCATCTTCTGCAACGCCGGATTCCGGGAGAACGGAGACCGCTACACTGCTTTGTGTGGCGAGCGAGGCGTCTGGGTCCCAGACGGCGCTTGCCGGATCGGTCAGTGTTTGTTTCAACTTAATACTTGAACCTTCTTTTTTTTTCGTTTAAGCATGGAGGAAGGATCCATGGTATCAGAGCCTTTTACTCGATACCTGGGACCAATTTCATAGAGCTGCTTAAGCAAAAAACTTGCTTAAGCATGAAAAGTCTTCCTTGATCAAACAGGATGACCAACCAAATGTTCATAAGATGTTTACTGCTTTTGACTTGTATTCGGCCATTGTTTAATTGCTGAGCATAACATTCACAAGGAGTTTTGGCTTGCATACTGATTTGATTTACCAAGGTTTTTGGTGCTTAAGCAAGCAAAGTTTGGTGCTTAAGCAGCTTTATGAAATTGCCCCCAGGCTTGAGGCTAGGCTTGGGACTTATTTTGCTACCGCCAATTGAGTCCCATAAAAGGAAATGAAGGGATTGGGCCACATGACGAAGCCAAAGAAAGACTCCAACCTCGCCATGTATCTCAATTCTCAAGCCCCTTCATTTCATTGAGGACACAAAATGGCACTAGCAAAATCAATTCCAGATCTATAGCCTCAAGCCTCATTTCGTGAAGGCCCTTATAATTGGGATGTAATTGCACATCTAGGCCTATGGTCAAAGAAAGATAGCTTATTGTAAGTATCTGAACGATTAAACTGTATTTATATCTGAAATGCATAGCACTTCTTAATATGACAATGGGCCTACATCTGGTATAATAAATTGACATAGTTCCAACCTATGAACTCCCGATCACAAATCGGCTCGAATAAAGACTACCACCTTCCCAACAAAATATTAATTGTCTTTTGTCTTTCCATACAGATCTGTTTTCGGTTTTGGTAGCATGCAGTGCATCCCTAGTCTCGATTCTAGTCTTTTTCGTCGTCGTACTCTGCATGTGCCAATACCGGTAAGCAATCCCAGCACTCGACAACGAACACATTACAATGATTAAAATCAAGCAATCAATTCAAAAAGTCCCGGATTAGAGTTTTCCACGTAAAGGCCATATTCAAGTTGCTTGAGGCTATGAGATTCAAGTTGCTGAGGCTATGGCTAGACATTAGCACACAGGTATAATGGGTATTTGCTGAAGCCGCTAACTTGTGGCTTCCATAGACTCAAGTGTGATATTTCAAGCCATAGTCAGGAAGTTGGGACCCGTTCTTATCCCAAGAAGACAGCTCAATTCATCTTTAATAGCATGCCATTTGAGTGCCAATCAACTTACATGACACAAGTTGGTACTGAGATACTAACAACTCATCGTAAAAGTTCGTGATGAGCCCAGGGGTCGATTTCACGAAGCCTTACGATCGATCGTAACTAGAGTTACGAAGGATATTCCATCTTATTCTACGTAGGGCTGCAATGCATCATAAGTCCTTGCGATTCATAGTTAGCTACGACGAGTTTGGTGAAATCGACCTCTGGCCCAGGGTGTTATTGGGAAGCCGATATACAGGGTGTCCCAGAAAAAACGCAACACTATGTCGAGACCCATTATGTAAAAACTAAACTATTTATCACTTCGAGATTTGAATATGTGATACAACCATGTCTTGGCTACCACCATGTGGAATTTATGCATATTGGTGCTGAAAGTAGCGAAAATATGACCAATTGAAAGAGTACTCCTTAAAAACAAATTTGCAAGGATAACGCGCATAGTGGTCATTACACACATAATGTGTATGAAAGAAAGATGAAAATCGGGTTTTGAGGTTGAGTAATTCAGGAAATTTTTACCTAAATTTTCGTCCAATTTTGCTCAAATTCGACATGGTGATAGCCAATACATGGTTCTATCACATAACTGAATCTTGAAGTGAAAAACAGTTTAATTTTTATAAAAAAGTTCTCGACACAAGTGTTGGTTTTTTTTGGGACACCCTGTATAGAGTTGATAAACCCATGTGGCTGCCACCAACCTCTTCTGTTGTATTATATCCTTCCCTCAATAGTCTTCCGGGTAAACGAAGGCGTCAGCCAATATCCAAAGCAGACAAGAAGAAGAAGGAGAAGAAGAACCCAAAAGCTGACCCCGAAGCCGTCAACGGCCACCCTGCTCCTCATCACAATCACCATGACTACCAGATGGATGATACTGAAGATGACTTCACGGATGACGAGGAGGAAATACTGCCCAGCAAGGGAGCAAAGAAAGGTCATCATGACGAACACGTCTATCAGAACGAACAGTTTTAAAACTCAAAGACAAGTAAATAAGCTGCTGCAAACTGCATGCTCATCAGCCAAAATGATGACCTAAAGTTGATAGGATCCTTGGAGTTAATAGGAGGGCCTGACACGTTTCGATCCTCGCAGGATCTTTATCGAAGGCTAAATGTTTTAAATTTCATTTTTAAGGTTCTACTTTTATGATGACCTAAAGTTGATAAAATCCTTGGAGTTAATAGGAGGGCCTGACACGTTTCGATCCTCGCAGGATCTTTATCGAAGGCTAAATGTTTAAAATTTCATTCTTAAGGTTCTGCTTTTATGATGACCTAAAGTTGATAAAATCCTTGGAGTTAATAGGAGGGCCTGACACGTTTCGATCCTCGCAGGATCTTTATCGAAGGCTAAATGTTTAAAATTTCATTCTTAAGGTTCTGCTTTTATGATGACCTAAAGTTGATAAAATCCTTGGAGTTAATAGGAGGGCCTGACACGTTTCGATCCTAGCAGGATCTTTATCGAAGGCTTAGTGTTTTAAATTTCATTCTTAAGGTTCTGCTTTTAAGCATGTTAACCCAGTATGCTATACACCTTTTTCACGGTGCACCCATCTTGTCGCCTTCCTTGTATACCCGTTGTAAAAGATAACACTAATTCTGAAATGAAAACGGATACCAGACTACTTTGAATCCAAGCCTCGGTTTGATTGCACTGCTTTGAAAGTACATGTACGATGGATGCAACATGGATAAGTATAAAATATCTTTAAGAAGATAAAGGATTGCAATAAGCACATGCTTGATATTTATATCTATTAAAGGGATATGACTTTATTTGAATTAATACTCTTAAAGGAGAATAGATCGTAGATATTAACCATTTTATTCTGTAGAATTCTTAACTCTTTTATTAATTGTTGGAGAAAAATGAATCATATACTTAATCTGAACATTTTGTGCACTATAAAATGTAGTTTATATAGGCCTATACTTAAGACTAATATTTAATTCTTGCGAAATATTGCGTGTTAACAAATGAAAAACAATAATTATTATGCATAATGAAAGTGCAACCCAGTATTTTGAATAATAATTTCTTCTTATCAATACTGTCAATCAATACTGTGACCTCTTTTTTCGCAGTCAGAAGCCCTGGATAAAACAAACAAACAAAGGGTGCGTTCGTTTAGCTTCCTCGGGGCAGCCCAGACATGGGGAATGGTCTTGCTTACTGCACGAAACAAGCGAGAGGGTGCAAACGAGGTCGACTGGTGTCGACTCGAGGAAGCAAAACGAACGCACCCAAATATTAATTGGGAAATTCGCGACATCGCCAATATAGGGCTGGAAAGCTCAGAGCTGTTGTAAGAACACCGGTACGGTATACCGGGTGTCGGGGATGCGAATCCCGCTCCAGTCAATTTTCCTTTGTTCACCGTTTAATGATGTTCTCTATCACGTTAAAATAAATTAAATGCAAACGTGAAATGAATTTTTAAAAAACCTGCAAAAATTGTGTTTAGTTCATTCAGTCACGTGGTGTGTATTTAAAGAATTTTGAGACGTCATCAGATGTGCATGACGTCATTGTTATACAGAATAAGATGACAGTTCGGGCATTAAGGTACGGAGATCATTCGGGGACAATGTTTTTTTGGGTTTTTTTTCGTTCCCTCGTCACGGTTCTTCTCTCGAATAATATCCTAAAAAATAATATTGCGTTCCATTGAAATATTTATTTGCAGTGTAGGGCCCATAGTTGGTTTCCTAGGGCTTTTATCGGCTCAGGCTCTGGCTTCGTCTCTGTATAATCCTTATGCTGAAAATATAGATTGTGTTTTTTTATTGAAGCTGAAGCTCTGTTGTCATTTTTCAAATAAGAGAATCTACTTCCGATCCGCAGCCAGAAGCCTCTATTTTGCTATACGTTTATATTAGAATGGATTCGCGGAATGAGCCTGAGCCTGAGCCTGACACTGAGCCTTAGCCTGAGCCTTAGCCTGAGCCTAAGCCTTAGCCTGAGCATGAGCATGAGTATGAGCATGAGTATGAGCATGAGCCTGACCCTGAGCCTGACCCTGGGCCTCTGTTTCGAAAAGGTCCAATATCTCGTTTGACGTGAGCGTTAGACCCACACTGCATTTCGCCCTACCACCTTCATCGCGCATGGCAGGTTAATGAGCGTCATTTAGCAACACGGTCACTCGAATGACAGAGGTTACTGGTGGAAGGAATCACCTCAATTAGATAGCTATAAGTCTATCCTGGTTTGGCAAGCTGGAATTCCAATACACTGCATGCTGACACGGTGGCTCTCAGTCGATATCTATACTAATAAGTTATTGTTCAATGGAAGGGCAGAATATTTATGCCAATTAATTTAAAATCTAGAACGAAACAGGAGTCTCGCAGTCAATAGTCGTTGCAGCGAAGCAAGAACGCGTAAAGGCCAACGGCCAAATATTAAACTATTTTAGGGAAACCGCTCTGCGAGTACTCCGTCACTGGTCCACTGTTTCTGTTGATTCTTGTTGGGTGACAAAATTTGGACGATCTTTGAAAAAAACGGAATACAATTTTGTTTGACGATCTGAAAAACATCACCGAACCGTGGGGATGTTCAGAACCGCTGCCTTCGCGGCACTTGTCGCCTTCGTGCTCGGTAAGTTTCAACCATTTTTTCCCCGGTGTGTATATAAGGCCTACCCCTTCATTGTTACAGTTTTCTCGTAGATTTTTGTTTTCGACAAGTCCGTGTAGAAATGTTTCATTTGACTTGTATCAAATTTGGTTTTTGGCTTCACTTTGGTTGCTTTGCTACGTTGTTCTTGTTCGGTGATGAGCAGGGTCCGCATGGGGCCAATTTCACAGAGCTGTTTAAGCACAAAAAAGCGTGAAAAGTCTTCCTTGATCAAGCAGGATTACCAACCAATTTCCATGTGATGTTTTTACTGCTTTTGACATTGTTTGCTGAGCATAACATTCACAAGGAGTTTCAGATATAGAGCCTTTTCGAAACGGAGGCCTAGGCTCAGGCTCCGGCCCTGACATCCATAATGCTGAAAATGTAGGTTGTGGTTTGTCATTGGATCTGAAGCTCTGTTTTCCTTTTCAAATCAGAGAATGTACTTCCGAACCGCAGCCAAAAGCATCTAATTCGATACCCGTTATTTTAGAATGGATCCGCGAAATGTTGCCTGAGCCTGAGCTTGAGCCTCCGATTCTAAAAATGCCCAAAATGTATAGAAGTCGGTGGCGATCATCGTGGCAGATGTTAAATACAAACGAGAAGTAGAAAACTCTTGGATTCTCGTGTGATTATTCAAATATTACATGTCTGTTTTTATTGACCATCATTTTGATATAATGATGTAATTTGCATCCAACTTGTTCATTATAGACATTTCTTTTGTTCACTAACATTGACGCGCTGGTTGGCAATTTTCCTTCCTCCATGGTATGGGCGGCCAAATGTTGCAAATAATTTCATCTTCTTGACAGACGGCATGACCAAATTCAACATTTTTTACAAACTTTCCATAGCGTAAAACATACATATGATCATTGCTTGTGTGGTTTCTATTACATTCAGCAATATCTTTCAATGTTTATGAAACATTATGTTAAAATTGTGGTTATTTTTTATGCCTGGCTTTGACGGCTCGCCATAGTTTCCGCCATGCTGGTTGGCAAAACTTGGGCTGTGACGTAGCAAAAGAAAGGTCTATAGTCTTTCTTGATGTTGGTCTGAGATCTTTCCACTTTTTTCAGTATCAGCATGAACCCTTATAATTATTTCTGCCTTCCGAACCGACCCTCCGCCCTTAATTTCTTGCCCTTCGCCCCTCCCCCAAGAAAGGCACTCTTTTAAGAGAATAAAAAATACCCGATGATGTATTAATGAATAATTAATGCATGGAAACAGGCCCATACTGATGACTTTCCACAGTGCAGTATAATGGTGATTCGGGTTAATCGTTGAAATCGAGTAATCATTGTAGACAACACACATAATTACCCATTTTTCGCGAGTTTTTGTAAGTCAATGACTTATGCATGTAGGCCTAAGTACGTTATAGGTACGTACCTGGCGTACGCCTGCTTTATTTTTCATAGAAATATGAAAATACAAGTGCTGCAAACTGCTCATCAGCAAAAATGATGACATGATAAATTTATAAGATGCTTAAAATTTGGAGTTAGGAGGGCCTGACGCGTTTCGATCATAGCAGAATCTTTATCGAAGGCTAAAATGTGAAAAGTTTGTTTTTAACGTCGCTCGACAGTCTGTGTATCCGTCGAATTAAATCTAAATAACTTCTAGACTGCCAAACGAGGAAAGATAATTGACTATTAGGGACACCACCAACATAGGGTTAGGTATCTCAGTTGGTATAAGAGTGTCGGTACGGTGTTCCGGAGGTCCCTGGTTTGAATTCCGCTCCAGTTAATCTTTCTTTGTTAAA